>OW618034.2:17877161-18579122 GCA_939531255.2 Thera britannica | reverse complement strand
ATAAACATATTATTATATACTTACTAGTGCTTTTCCACGCGATTGCGTACGTTTGAAACTATTTCCATACAAACTTCGACACTCGCGGTTTAAAAGCTCGGGTCACAATTTCTAGTATCGTATCCTAGACCACCAATCACGCTATTCTTGCACCACGGCTCATTTGGGTGTTCACTAAATTTGCGTTCGATTTTCAAATTTTGGAAAGGAACTTGAATACTCATGATGGGTTCAGCGATTGCCTGAACGAATTGTGTTACATGAATATACATTATAGACCCGCTGTAGGGCCTAGGCTAAGTAGTTTCGGAAAGTGAGTGAGTATATTTCTTTGTAGTACATTTACCGTTTAGCTTTAGTTCCTCGAGTCTATGGTGCCTAGAGACGAAAATCGTGATTCTGTTTCTGTTATATTAATCTGTTTTTTTAACTGCCACACAGTACACAGTACAACTGAGGTACTTAAGTAATTCAGCCATCCTAACTTGATCATCTAGTCAAGATTCATTTGTTCCCGGCGCTGAGCCAGCTCTTTTTAAATTCTATAAAAAACTATCGGAATAATTATGATCTGCGAGAAAAATTAACTAAAATGTAGTTCATGAATTGAACTTACTAACTGCGCTCCAAAACAAAAATTGTCTATGTGACTGAAAAAGCGGCAGACCTCAAATGGGATTGAGCAAGGCATGTCGGACGTTCTTTGAGCCAAAATATCGTCTTAGAGGAAGACCCCGGAGAAGCTGGTGGGACGATCTCGATTGTCATATGAACGCTTGGCCCACTGTAGCCAAAGATCGTGAGGTGTGGAAAAAGCGGTAGGGGGGCCTTGCCCTGCAGTGCGACGACCCAGGCTAAAAAAATAATAAATAATAACTTACATTTGTGTTAAATAAGAGTTTGTTACACCAGGTAGAGCATATTCCAACATGTATGGAATCTACTGCATGGTGATCTTCTTTACAACCACCATCTCTCTGTACGGAGTGCTGTCGGAGGTACTGGAACGAGGACTCAGTTACAAGGAGCTCGGCTTGTTTGTGATTGTGGGGTACTGCATGACGCTGCTTTTCATCATCTGCAATGAGGCTTACCATGCTTCTCGGAAGGTGAGGAGATTCGTTATTATATTGTAGGAGTAAAAGTCGAAAGGTATTTCAATTTCATCTATATAATCAAAAGGATTTACTTGAAGTCTTATTAAACTCAGCACTGAACCTTACTGAAAACAGCAGGAAAACTTGTCTAAGGTAAGTTTTGGGTGAATATTTAATTTCAAGATAATCCAGTCCTAAACTGAGCCCTAAACTGAGCAACTAGATGAGAAGAGCCAAAGACCGGGCTCAATGGCGCGCCATGGCAGAGACTTATATGTCTAGCAGTGGACTGCAATAGGTTGATGAACTGAGCCTGACTATTCTAAAGGAAAAAAATATTGCTTGATACCTTCCAGGTTGGCCTTGAATTCCAAACCCGTCTCCTGAACGTGAATCTCGGAGCTATCGACCGCAGCACCCAGCGCGAGGTGGAGATGTTCCTTGTTGCCATTTCCAAGAACCCCCCCATCATGAATCTGGACGGATTCACCAATATCAACCGAGAGCTGTTTACAGCTGTAAGTTACCGAAAAAACACGTATTTTACAAATAAATAAATATTATAGACAATCCACACAACACTACCTCTAGCCCTAAAGTAAGCAGAGCTTGTACTATGGGAACCATATAGCTGATATAATACTTATATAATTTTTTTTTGGAAATACATACTTAGAATACAATATAACACCCAGATAGAAAACAAACATCTGTGTTCACCACACAAATATTTGTTCTTGCTGGGGATCGAACCGACGACCTACGGCTCAGAAGGCAGAGCTACTACCAACTGAGCTGAGAGGCCAGTCTCATAGGCCAGTCTCACAGAAATACAATGGTTAAAGCTAATAAAGCTAATAATACTATAGATAAGCTAAAAGTCGCGCAACAAGCTATGGAGAGAGCTATGCTGGGAGTTTCACTACGTGATAGAATCAGAAATGAGGATATCCGTAGAGAGGCCAAGGTCACCGACATAGCTCGCAGAATTAGTAAGTTGAAGTGGCAATGGGAGGTCATATAGCTCGAAGAACCGACAGCCGTTGGGGAATAAAGGTTCTCGAATGGCGACCACGAACTGGAAGACGAAACGTAGGGCACCCATCCACCAGATGGATCAACGGCATTGTTAAGATCGCGGGAAGTCGGTGGATGGAAAGAGCTCGATCAGAATCATTCTTCCTGGAAATGTGTAGGGGAGGCCTATGTCCAGCAGTGGACTTCTTCAGGCTGATGATGACGATGAGTGTTTTGTGGATTTTTCTTAATATTTATTAATTTATTTTCAGAACATCTCCTTCATGTCTACCTACCTGATAGTTCTGATGCAGTTCAAGCTAACCTTGCTGCGTCAGGGCGCTCGAAAGGCCGTCAAGAGCATCTACCGAGCTATATTCAATAATACCTTCACTACAGCCTTGATTCCTGATGATGACGACGATGACGAGTGAAATTGGAACGATAGCTTTTCACTTTATGTTTTTGCTTTGTGCACTGATGCCAGTGGTCCCCCGCCTTCTGATCTTAAGGTCGCGGGTTTGAATCCAGCCGTGCAAGAATAGATTAATCTGTTCTACGTTTTAAAACTCATACATTCTGAAGTGAATGAGGCCATCATTCAAAAACGTATGTTTTTGCTTGATAGGTGATTTAAGTTATTAGTTAGACCGTTTTGGGTGGTTTGTGTGTGTTTGAAAACTTCTGTCAAAAATAAAAACAATGTGTTAAACAAATTACTATTTTTATTTTAGATAATTGATAAATTAAGCTCTTAGTTTACCTTGTTAGATGGTTCAGATATTTTAGATCCTTGAGGTTGATTTAAATAAAAAGGTTTGGTTTTTCTTTATTTATACTTTTACGCTTCATGTTATCCTTCAATAGACGAATTCGAGAACTGACTTATCTATACATGTATTAAAAGAAAATCATGCTATTTACACTATTTATAACTCAAGAATAACTGAACAAAAAAAACGGCTGAAAATTGGTGGGAAGTGAGCTGAGAAGCAGGAAACGGGCACAGAATATCTGAAACTTTTTTATCCCGAAAAAGTAACGGGAACGGGACGAGCAAAAACGTGGGCGCTCGCTAGTTTTTTATTTTAACAAAATGTTCTTTTCTCGAGCATCTTTTCTTCAAGAACCCTGAATATTCTAAAAATGCAAATCGAATATTGATTCAGAATGTTTCCATTAATTAGTTGGTTCCTATACATTATTCATGTTAGCTCTTGAAGCTAACGAGCTCCCCGGAGTACCACCGGGGAATAGTGGTGCGCTCCCAATTAGAACGCTGGTGTAGGTTCACTGTAGAATATTTTTTTACGCACGTCAATAACGTGCCCTACGATGTACTGTACTACGCCCATCAACTTGAGGCATATTATAATTATATCAGTCTATGGTTGTTTGGTTGGTATATGTTAATCTTTCATACCCTTTTGCCAAGAAACCTGCCACACTGATCAGCAGAGTAGGGGACAGGAGAAACAGCATTTTGAGGACTGCTGCAGAGTTGGACACCATTGTGTAAGTGCTTTGTGCCGAAGACGATATGGAGGATTAATTTTCTCCCATTGTTCGTTCACAGCAGTTGCCAACGGCATGCTTTTAAGTATTTTTGAAATGTAGGTATTTGTGTGTTCCATAATAAACTTTTATTTGATTTATAATTAGTTGATGGAACAAGCATAATGGCCCCCACCTGATATTAAGTGGTAACCATCGCCTATAACAAAGTGCCTCGTAGGTAACGCATATCAGGATCGTGACCTACGATGCACTGCCCTGCGTCCATCAACTGGAGGCATACAGATGTTCAGCCTCACGTGCCAGTAAGTTCCCCGGCACCCACACCCCTCAAACCAAAACACAGCAATACTGTTTCACGGACTACATTTACTACAAACTATTTTTTTTTAATTCTCAACCTCAGGACTCCACGTTGCAGACTGAGTACCTCAAGCTAACCATATTACAGTAATAGCAGTGACCCGAGCTTCAGGCAATGCAATTTGTCCCTCGGAGTACTAAATACTCACTGACCTCATCGTTGAGAAATGCAATTAGCCAGGTAACTTAGTTTCATGTCCTCGTCAATATACTGTTTACTTGTGGAACCTAGGTAACACAGAATACAATTACTCAAGACAAGAACTCCGAGTCCATACAAAAAATTAGGGAACGCAAACTTAGTTCGTGGGATACAAAATAGATGTCGCTGATTATTTTTTAAATGCAAAATTTTTCACAATTTTGTTTGTTCTTCCTGAGGATCAACCCGACACGGACTATAGTGCAAAAAGCAGAGCTACCACAAACTGAGTAAAGTCTGTCATATTAAGTAGCTCAATCAGTCTGAACATAAAAGTGCAGGCATCAATATTTACTTCGTCACCTCCAAACACTGCATTTTACACACTTGATTTACAATCTCCTATCTGACCTACTAGCTGAGCTAGCAGGTCACATATCCTTCCACCTGACTTGGCTTGCATGTTCGCCGCAAACATTTTTGGGGAGTCTGCCAATTTTCGCGAGGTATTTTGGGTCGTGGTTCAAACAAAAGCTGGGCAACTTTAAATTAAATATTAAAAGATTTTTTGTAGTTTTGTAGTGCTTCAAGTTTACCAGACCACTAACATAGAATAACTTTTATAAATACCGGTGAACAGATTCCATCTAGCCCCTAATTCAACAAATCAAGTTCTTTCAACCAGGTCACTGTTCGAAAACATGGCTACAGTCTGCTACGTCGTAGTAACTGCGTAGCAAGAGCTACGAAAATGGCAGATCCATTATTTTATTGTTGTAGAACACTTTCTGTGTGAATTGTCCGGGGAAGTACTACCACCATGCCCATTTCTACCATGAAGCAGCATTGCTGTGTTTCGGTTTGAAGGGTGTGGGTGTCGGGGAACTTACTGTTGTATTAAATAAAACGAATTTTCGTGTATCAAAATCGAGAATATTTGGAAAGCCAGGTGCCGACCGTGCACCTTGTAGTTATAAGCCGGCTTCTAGTGAACGTCAACTGTAAGCTGCTTGTAACAACATCGTGCTGTTGGCTTAGTTTCTAGTAGCACGGGTGTGCACTCGCTCTAAAACCTTATTTTTTCCAATAAGTAGTTCCCGTTATATGACGGCTAAATAAAAGCTACACTAAAACCTCCTCAACACAACGGTCCAGTCACTCAATCTGCCTGCCGGGCGTGGCGACAGCGGCAAACATTTTCCCTTATGTTTGAAGGGCCATATGTTTAGCAAAAAAAGACGACGGGTGGACCCGAACAACAACCATTTAGAAAGGCCCAGCTAAAAAAAAAGAAACAGGAAAGTCGGCAGGATGGTATAGTCGAAATGGCAGAGAAAGAATGGTCGAAGAAAGCAAAGAAAAGGAAACTGTTGGACTAATTATACCCGCCGAGGGGGTCTTTAGTTAGTTTTTACAATATATTGATTTAAGTTAGAAAAAGTATATTAATTAGGGAAAAAATAAAGGCTTTTGATATATTTATATTTTTATAATTCAGGGTTATGATGACGATGATGACGTTGACTACGAGGTCGTCATAAAGACGGTTGCTGATTTGTAAGAAAGAACGAAAAATCCAAGCTTAGTTTGTATTTTTACAGAAATTTATCTTCATGAAAGGAATTTAATATTGCTTTTTAACAACATCGTGACAACCACGGCTTCAATGCTTTTAAAGGCTCATCCACCATGTTTATCATAAAAAAATGTTTTTACGTTTTAAAATATATAATTCAGTTACTAAAAAAAATTGTATTAGTTTTGGTATCCATTTGAAATGCAAGTGGTCTTCTGCCCTTACGATAACCACGAATCACGATAGAGTTTTTTTTTTATTTGTATTCAAACTCCTTGGAACTCGTTTCACAAAGGAGCTCGCTCAATAATGCAATTCTGCAACAGACAAAGTAAGCGTGTATCTGGAATGGAGCATCCGTAATTGAAGTCTGGATACCACAGGATAACAAGAGTAATCCATGTCTAAAATGAAGCGATGCGTTGGTTTTATATTGGAAATTTCATTTCAGGATTTCGATAAATTTTATTTCAAATAAATATTGAGAGACTTCTAACTACAGTGCACTTAGAAGCAAGCAACGCTTATCTTTTTTCTAATAAAATACGAGTATTATCAGAATAATTTTTACTTTCAGAATAACCCCCCTAAAATATGGACACAGGCACACTCTTTTTGGGGCGTATAGGTGCCTCAAGGATTATTGAAAGTTTGTGCCTAATTTTATTGAAATGAAGTGTCAATATTGAAATAGCTACACGCGTATGAAGTCTTAAAAGCCACAAATTTCAGTTCAATTGACACAAATGCTCTTATACAAGGTCAAGGTTCAAATTTGAAATAGTTTTAACCAAATTGATTGTCAAATAATAAAAAAAATAAAATTTTGCAAAGCATGAAATCAACAAAATGACTATAAATATTATATCAGCTGTCTGCTTCCCATAGTACAAGCTCTGCTTAGTCAGGGCTTGATAGTGTTGATTGAATTGTCTGGAATATTGATTTATTTTATTATTTACTAGTGGCCGCCCGCGGCTTCGCTCGCCCGTTCCCGTAACACCCCGTTCCCGTTGCTTTTTCGAAATAAAAAGTAATAGTCCTTCTCCCGGTTCTAAGCTACCTTCCCACTAATTTTCTGCCAAATCGGTTCCGCCGTTCTTGAGTTATAAATAGTGTAACTAACACGACTTTCTTTTATAAATATAGATTTAGGCATGGAAACAGTGACCTTAATAATTTTAATAAGCTTATTCTATGATCGATGGCAAGAATGTTAACACGATGGAAACGATTGACAAACTTGCCCGTGACGTCATAGAGATTACCTCACGAATGCGGTAGAACCACAGCAAGTAAAGCAGTATCTGGCAAAGGTTTCTTAAATGTATAGAGTATAGTGGCGGAGTGAAAATGTTCGCCGATTTTCAACCATTCAAAGAATGGTTACATTTTCATAATGCAGTGAGGGATTGATACAGAACTGCCACCACATAGCATCACATAGCGTCGAAGCTCAGCGTTGCCGTAGAGTCTTTGAATTAAACTTTATTAATGCGCAATTTTATAATGCGGACAGCCAAAAAGTGGAACTGGTTGCCGGCGTCTATTTTTCCGAATACCTATAATTTGGACGTTTTAAAAAAAACGTCAATAGGTATCTTTTAAGTAAGCGCGCTACACCGTCGAACGCATCAACACTTAACAACAGGTGAGATTGCGGTCAAGCGCTAGCCGTTACGTTGTAATAATTATTCTACATCATTCCAGAATTTTTAAGAACATTCTAGAACTATAAAAAAAATATTTTGGCCTTTTGCCATAGGCAATTTGCCTTAGTTTTTTGAATACAGCTAGATAATGGAATAAGCATTATGATGCGAAAATATTTCAAATAAAACTGTGCAAAAAGTTCAGTCTCTGTATCCTATTTACTCATGCTGTGACACCATCACAGATCACCTGAAAGTTACTGCGGTAGTCACACAGATTACCTTATAGTTTGTACGCCAACGCCACAGTTCACCTGCCAGTTAGTATGGCAGTGTGTGAAATACAAGATGGATTATGGGATCCGACGGAGCGACGCGATCAAATGAGATTTTGATTGATCACCATCGATTGAGGCGAAGAGTTTATGGTGCTTTCAAACGGCGGGCTGTACAAGGCGTTCCATACGGATATGCCATGGAGGGAAAGTGCCTTGAATATTGTAGATGGAACATTTTACTGAAAGAAAACATTTATTGTTGATAGCTAAACGTTTGACGGCCATCACACCTGATGGAAAGTGAAAATGCGGCCTAAGGCACGCTTAGCTATAATCCACTTGTTCACTCTTGACTTGAAAATTCCAAGGTTGTAATGATTTGAATTTAAAAAACAATTTAAAATGAATTCATAGATATTTAATTAATTACATAATTGAATCGGGAATCAAACCAGTCACACGAGAAAAATAATCACCAGTAGCTTTTACATACCGATTGAAAAGTTTAATATACTCGAGCATTCACAGAGCAAACTAAAAAATAAGCATAAAAGCTCATCGTTTGAAAGCTCCTGAAGGCTTTAGTGAAAGTGTTTAGGGATCGATGCAGTCGTTTGCAATTTTCAGGCATATCTTCTCACAGAGTGAGCACTATCGAGTGATATAATATACATTTTTTTATAAAAAACTAAATTATAAATGTTTTTTACCCGGAGCTCCACCCACATGTTTCCCAAATAAAATGTGTTCCAGGATATAATGTTATTCTAGGACACGAAATATTAACATCCAAAAGCGGCTGAACAACAGCTTTCCTTTCACCACATTGGTTTGAAAGAACCAGTTACACTTTAAGATGTAGTCAAAAAACCATAATTTAATGAATTTAATTAACAAAATAAATTAATTATCTAGCAAATTTTTATTGTAGTGATTTTCGTTTTCGTAGAATAACGTAGAATATTAAATTAGAAACAAAACCTACATCAAAATACTTAATAATAGTAGGTACCAAGTTAATGTAGGTACTAAAAAATTTGTATTCAAATGCACCTTTTTATAGATCAAAAACTTCAACCCTAGACTGTGTTTTAACCCCGACTGTAGAATAACAAATTAGCCTTCAAAAGTGTGAAACAAGTAGGGTTCAATGTACTCTATAGTAATTCCAAGGTGAGTAAGATGGATGGCAGCAGTCTTCAATGCAGACATGACCACAGATAAAACACGAAAATTAGATTAGGTAAGTCAAATTGACAGCTTAGAAAGGTTAAGATGGAACTTTTAATGAAGGTCTGTCAATGTCAAATTGAATAATGTTCACGGAGGAGATAAAAATGCGGTATAAATTATGTTCAATGCACAAAGACGTCAGTTAGTCGGGGTCTTTGTGAACGTGCTTAAAATATGAACAAAGCGTGGAGTAAGGAAAAAATAATTTAGATAAGTTCTTAGAAAATGTTAAAAGCATAAAGGTATAATATGCAAGTAAAAAGCATAGGAAGATGTTATTAAAATTTATAAAAATTTCAAATGAGAAAAAAGCGTCTCTGGCTGTGAACAAATCATCATCATCATCAGCCATCCACTACTGGATATAGGCCTCCCATCTACATTTCCAGGAAAAACGATTCCGAGCCCTTTCCATCCACCGACTTCCTGCAATCTTAACAATTAAATTTTTTTGGTTGCATAATTATTTGACGTGCAAGGCTAGGATGAAATTTAAAATAGAAATCGAATCGATCTGCGATGGTGATCAGTGAAACGCTGTCAAACATAGCTGTCATATTTGACAGAGTTTCACTGATCGCCATCGCCATCGCCTAGTTGTGCGCAGGCCTTAAGTTATGTTATCTTATCAGTCGATATAAATCTATGTATCCTGCACGTACAAAATAATAAAAATAAACCCAAAAACTTACTTCGTACAAGTCATTAATTCGTCGAGTGTTCCATTAATAAACGCTTATCCATCGATCTATCTACAAACTGAAAACAAATAGCATATCAGGACCCATTTTATCAGGAAATTGCTGAGAGCCCATTACGCAGACAGTGGCTATACGTAAAACTAGGTTGCGTCTAGGGTGCGGCGGGCGACAGGGGTGGCGGGCGTATCGTAGCAACCGGCTCAGCATCCCTGTCAGTGTGCTGCCGACCCTAGAGCGCCTCGCCCGCCCGCGCCAGCCCTATCCGCGATCGTAAATCTGAATAGTCTTGTGAAGTGTTCAAAATGTTCATACTGTTCATTCTGCTAACCGTGTACTTTATCACGCTGTGTCACGGCTGATGCGTATCATGGATTTCAGCTCTTCAGATTGTGTGCCTGTACGTTATTGGTGAGCTTCTTTTACTTTTATATTCCATCTAGATTTTTATGATTTATTAGCAACGTGTCCTGAAATTTTGAACGAGACTTGTTTACTTATTTTTACAATTGTTTGTCAACTACGTAACTAGGTTCTACCACGTTGCGTTTCGTAAATGTACAAGCAATTTTTGGAGAAGAAAACTCAGCGCTTTAACTTTTCAATCGATCTCCCCACGTGGATTGAAAAGACAAAATACCTACGCATCAATAAATTGACGTACCGGCCGTCTATTTGAGTAGGACTCACATCAATACTTTGCTTTTTCTTTTATTACGGTGCGTTCTTCTTGTTAAAAACCGATTATGGGCTGGTCTACCTGTGCGGTTGGTTGTCTCCAATGGCACTCTAATCACTCAAGTCAGGTTTTTTTCTTCTAGGCTAATAACATCACATGTATGATACGACAATGTCCAAACAAAACACTACGTAGTAAAATAGTAAATATGAATCACTTAATATGTCAGTGACACATTTCGTGCGTCACTTTTTTGTATCACTAGTTATTTCGAGATCCAGAGTGTGGTGAAAGGATTTTAAGTGCACTCAATAAAGACAAAAATGTAGCGTTCGGGTTGAAAATAGCTACCGAATATTTTCCTAAGTTTATTCAGCTATGATTTTAAATAATAAATGAGAACCTTATGTTATAAAAATGGACCAAACTAAAACTGGACAGCGTCTATTTAAGTTGGTACAGTATGATATACATTCACTTTGATGCCACGTAGCTATAATATATATTTCTACTACGTCACCAACTTCTACCGTAATTTATATTATAGCACGGTTAATTACGGTATGAATTGGTGACGTCATAGAAATATATATATATAAAGTTGCGTGTGCGGTCACTTGAATATTTGTATAGAAAATAATATCTTAATGTGCCTTGCTATCTCTTACACATATATAAAAATGAATTGCTGTTCGTTAGTCTCGCTAAAACTCGAGAACGGTGGGATCGATTTGGCTAATTTTGGTCTCGAATTATTTGTGAAAGTCCAGAAAAGGTTTAAAAGGTGAATAAATATGAAATTGAATTTTTTAACGGGAACGGGAGCGGGACGAGCGAAGCCGCGGGCGTCCGCTAGTAATTTATATAAATATAATAATATATTATAGCTACGTGTGTGACGGGCTTTATCGGAGTGTTGTAAGTGATGGGTTATGATTGCCAACTAGAGAAGACAAAGGAAGACTATATCAGTTCTTGGCGTGTATTCTGGCTGTTTGCATGATACCCTTAGAAAAACGTATTTGGAAAGTACTAAAAAGAAAACTTTTCCCATTGTAATCGAGAAACACTAAAGGGTCCTCTTGTCTAGAGTGTTCGAGCAAATGTTTCACGGAGTTCGCTTTAAGTAATTATTTAAGTACGGCTTTAAGGGTCACATCGACAGTTAATAAAGGACTTTGAGAAGCTTTAGAGCATCGTCCGTTGAAATTATCTACTTAAGAATAGTCTCAGTATTTTCCTTCTTTTGCAATTGAAAACCATTTTGAAAAAGATTACGAAAATACCCAGGTACTTTACAATTGATGTTCTTAGAAAACAATTAGCACGTTTTTTTGTTCAAACTTAATGATAATTTTAAACATTTTAGTAGTATTCTTCTCAAAAAGTGTTTTTTTATTTTATTTTAGTAGTTTAGTAGTTTTTTGGTAGTTATTTCGAATCAAGTGTGGTGAAAGGATTTTAGGTGCGCCTCAAAAAAACTATTTTCGTGCAAAGGACTCATATTTTGTAACTTATTTTAGTACTTCACTGTTGCAGTTGGTTATGACACGGTTTGTGGGTTCAAATCCCATTAAATGCATTAGGTACTTTTGGAATTATTTAAACAATTTAGTAGTATTCTTGATATTAAAAAAATCTGCAAATGTAACGTAATTGTGCTGGCTATTATTATATGACATCTGTGAAATGTAAAATTATATTTTAAAAGTCTATTATTTTTTTCAAAGCTTTATGTCGGAATTACCATATTCTTCTTATCGTGTCGATTTTCTTTTGAATAACTTTTACTAAGTAGGTGACCACCTTAATAGCGGTATTCCAATAAAAGCAATTTACGGTGATAAATCATCTGTTTTTATACAACTAGATGATGGAACAAGCATATGACCCACCTGATCTTAAGTGGTAACCATCGCCAATAATAAAGCATTATTTTAAAGGCCTCCAAACATTTACCCAAAAGTCATTAGAAAACATCTTCAGTTTTCAAAAATAGACCTGAAAAAATATAGCCTAAAAGCTGAAGTCATTGTTACAAAAATAGCAATCTACGATCGAGCAATCGGTCCAATTTCCATCTATTTCCCTTCCGCAGTGCCTCAACAAAACGTGGTATTTCTAAGCGTTTGTATTGGAACTCGTTAGCTCGTGAATAAAATACTCGGCTACATTTAATACAGAATTTTGGAGCTCGTTGTTTACAGAGGATTTTTGATAGAAATAGCCACTCAATTTTTTTTTTTTTACAATTTTACAAATAATTTATTTCAGTAAACTTAATCTATGGTACATTTCATGGGTTTGAGACTCTCTTTTAAGTATGGAAATACCTGTGTTAGAGAGTCTCGCTCTTCCGTAGTACATTCTATTATGACTAAGTAGGTATACTAAGCTTGAACTGATCTTAAAAAATAAAGCTATATAAAAGTTCGGTTAGACAAAAAGTACAATTAAATTATGTTAAGTGTGAGTTAAAAAGCAGACGTGGGTGTGTGTGTGTGTGGAGTGTTTTGGGTGTGTAAGGGTGTATGTGTAAGGAAGGCCCTGATGCACCAGACTCATAAGAGTCTGGGTAACAGGGCAATCCAGCGTGTGTAAGTGTGTGTGTGAGCGTGTCGTGGGTAGGCCTCCATGAAAAATTAATAATTAATAAAAAAAAAAATTAAATTTAAAATAATATTTTGGATAAAATTCGTGGATTTTGTCAGATCATTGTATTAGCTAATATTACCTGGTAAAATGTTTGTTACTCGATAACACCAGAACGGATCTGGAATAAATTAGGCACAAAGATAGATTTTATTCTGAAATAACACTTCTTTGCTACTTTTTATTCCGGTTTTCATATATGGTTCCCGCGGGATGGATTTGTTTTAATTTATCATAGAGCAAAGGATCGATGTGATTTTTTTTATAGGTAGACTAGCGGCCGCCCGCGGCTTAGCTCGCCCCGCTACCGTTCCCGTTGAAAAAAAAACATATTTATTCACCTTTTAAACCTTCTCTGGACTTCCACAAATCATTCAAGACCAAAATCAGCCAAATCGGTCCAGCCGTTCTCGAGTTTTAGTGAGACTAACGAACAGCAATTCATTTTTATATATTTTTAAGAAGTTAGTTGTAGTTTATGGATCAGAAAATGACAGGCTTATTTTTATCACGGTATACAGGAACCATGTTTTTTTAAAGAGGTGTTTCTTCAGTTGCTACAGAGGATGAACTTATCATAGACATGAGGAAAAGTACATACTTTTTTAAATCGCGGATAACGCCGCGGGGCGCAGGTAGTATTATAATAAAATGATAAAAGTGATCGAGGCGTGCTGATCGTGGTGGTATAAACTGCTCGCCACGATCACTCTTATCATTTTTTTTTTTTTTTTTTAATCGTAGAATTAAAACGTTGAAGTGGCAATGGGCAGGTCATACAGCTTGCAGAACCGACAACCGTTGAAAAAAAAAGGTTCTCGAAAGACCGACGACATTGTAAAGATCGCGGAAATTCGGCGGGTGGTGTTGCATGCTTTAAAGCAGAAATTAAACAAAACACACGGTCAATTAGGTCCCTGGCTCGGTATCAGTACTAAATTTATTTTGTGTTCAAATGTTCAAGCATTGATAAGAAACCCCCCCGGTGTTAAAAAGTTTTTTAAAGGTCATGATTGTTGGCATCCCCGTTGAGCAATTTAATTTGTTACTGCCTACGCATACTTCTTACGTTCTGTTGGCCCACAAGCTGGAGACAGATCTCTGGCTCTGGTTTTGAGTCTGTGTGAGTGCTGTTTAAATAAATCCTACATCGAAACGTCACACACACAGTATAATATACTGGTCGGCACTCACACAGACGCAAAACCAGAGCCAGAGACAGAGCCAGCCAGAGCTTGTTATAGGCCTACTGTTCTCAGGGTTGACCTGTGACATTATCACTGATTTTATATTTCTGTTGCTTTTAAATATACCATGATGACGCAATGAATACCATTTTGTGATAATTAGATAGTCTGGCCTTTTAGCTCAGTTGGTAGTAGCACTTTCTTCTGCGCCGTAGGTTGTGGGTTCGACCCCTACCGAGAACAAAAATTATTGTGTGGTGAATACAGATGTTTGCTGTCTGGGTGTTGTATTGTATTCTAAGTATGTATTATTTGTATGTAGTGCACGAAGAGCCTTTTTGAGGTGCTCTTTCACCACACACGAACAAATAGTTCGAAAGAACCAGTGACATGATAAGAGAAAGCGAGAGTATGTATTTACAAAAATATGAATAAGTATATATTATATCAGCTATCTGGTTCACATAGTACAAGCTCTGCTTAATTTAGGGCTATATAGTGCTGTGTGGATTGTCCACAAAAAAAAACAATAGAGATTCTTATTACTTATTACTGATCGTTCACTTTATCATCCTTAGTCGATTTTCAAACATCGTTTGATACACGGTAATCTCTAGGGCAGCTAAAATTGAAGTTCGTTTTATCTCAAAATAAATTGAGAAATAGATACGAACTGACACCAGAATTAATATCAATGAACAAAACCGACGAGCCATGTCACTGAAATAATGGAAATCAATTTAACCTTTCCCAAACTGCGGGCTCCACAAAGCCGGATTACCAAGCCCCGCACAAACGTAATAAAACTAGATCGAAGGTTATGCCTGGCCTGAAGTTAGACGCACCGCTACGTGCTAACTGCTCCGTGGTGGTCCCCACGTGCACAGACCAAGAGCAATGTTACCACGAGACTAGAAGATTGCAACTCGCACTTTAAACATGGCCAAAACTTATGCAAATGTCAGATTTTAAGAAATTAAGATAAGAAAATAATTTAGATAATTATAATAATTAATTAATTTTAAGATTTTAATTTTAAGAAGCATTATAACTTTTTAATATTATTATACTTTTTATCACTATTTTTTTTTTTTTTTTTTTTTTACAAGATATAGGCCAGCCTTTGGCTACAATCTCACCTGGTGGTAAGCGACGATGTAGCCGACGATGGAGCAGGATGGTCTAGAAGACACCTATTCACTCTTGCCTTGAAGAGGCCCAGATTGTAGTGGTCAGGAAAAACAGCCGCCGGCAATGAGTTCCATTCCCTGGAGGTTCGCATAATGAAGGTGGAGCCAAAACGCTTAGTGCGAATGGGTGGTATGCTAACCAGGTATGGATGGTACTGAGCCGTGCGTCTGCTAGTCCTATGATGGAAGGGAGATGGTGGTATAAGATCATGCAGTTCCTCACTACATTCCCCAAAATGTAACCTATAGAAAATCGATAGGCAAGCAACTTTGCGACGATGTGCCAGACTCTGGATTTTAGTCTGCGCCATGTGTTGCTCACCTATCAGCCTAAAAACTCTTCGCTCAATCGAGTCTAAGGCAGCAAGCTGGTGTTTGGCAGAGCCGTCCCACAGGTGACAGCAGTACTCCATACCAGACCGGACTTGTGCTTTGTAAAGGCTAAGCAGCTGTCCTGGTGTGAAGTACCGCCTTACCCTGTTTAGGATGCCAAGCTTCATGGAGGCTGTTTTAGCCCTAGACTCGATATACGACCCAAAGTTGAGAGCAGGCGTAAGCGAAGCACCAAGGAGCTCAAGGTGATCCCGTATCGCTATAGGTACATCTCGGAAAACAGGAACGTGGGGAAACTGACTTTTCTTTGCTGAGAACAGGCAAGCCTGCGTTTTGGATGCATTGAATTTGACCAAATTGGCGTCACCCCAGTCAGACACCAATTTGAGTTTCATATTCAAGCGCTGCAGCATTGCCTCTCTCTCTTGCTGAACCACATTCTGTTTGGCCTGAGCATTGGAAGTATATCTTTCCACAACTGTGCTGTCGTCTGCATATCCCATGATACCGGGTATGAGCAGGTCGTTAATGTGCAGCAAAAACAGAGTGGCAGATAGTACTGACCCCTGAGGTACACCGGCATTAATAGCCAATTGATCCGACGAGCAGCCATCAATAACTACTCGAATGGATCGTTCCCTCAGAAAGTCTTCAAGCCAAGTACAGAATTGGGCTGGAAGTCCGTATGCTGAAAGCTTGCCAATAAGGCTAGCATGCCAGACCCTGTCAAATGCCTTTGAAATGTCAAGTGAAACCGCTAGAGCTTCACCGCATTTCTCTATGGCTTCACTCCAGAGGTGCGTGGCATACACAAGAAGATCCCCAGTAGACCGGTTTCGGCGGAATCCGTACTGGCGGTCACTGAGGAGGACATTGTCTTCAAGGTATGCGAGGAGTTTACCGTTCAGTACACGCTCCATACATTTACAAAGTATGGAGGTGACCGAAATAGGTCGGTAGTTTGACGGGTCGGCGCGACTACCTTTTTTGGGCACAGGTTGCACATTGGCTAGCTTCCAAGACTTGGGGACTATACCAGTTTCAAGAGATAGGCGGAAAAGCCGTGTAAGTATTGGAGACAACTCAGGTGCGCAGGTTTTTAACACAATGGCTGGAATACCATCAGGTCCACTAGCTTTATTCACGTCAAGGCCACGTAGCGTTTTGAGCACTTCCTTTTGCTGGATACGGATTTCCGGCATCGATGCTTCGCATCGCGGAAGGCTAGGTGGAGTTTCGCCTGTGGTGTCTAGACGTGAATTTTCCGCAAATTGAGTAACAAATAGATTTGCTTTCTCAATCGCGGTGTGAGCCAGTGATCCATCTGGCTTCAGCATTGGTGGAAGTGAAGGACGGCTGAAGTTCGCTTCGACCGATTTGGCCAGAGACCAGAAAGCTTTACTTCCCGTGGGGTATGCGGCAAGCTTAGCTCCCATTCGGCCAATCCGATCAAAACGAGACTTCCTTATCACCTTCCTGCAGGATTTGGCGGCTTTGTTGTAGGCTTTCTTCTTCTGTCGCGTGTCAGAGGCTTTGCCGTTTCGTGCATCAACCCAGGCAAGGTAAGCTACATGTTTTTGCGCTTCTGCGCTAGCGCATGCAGGACCAAACCAGGGGCGAGCACTTATTCACTATTTTTATGTATAACGGGATATTTATCAGTAATCAATTCAACCGAGATAATGGTGCATGGAACTGTGCCAAAATATCGGGAGTCAAAGTTACAAAATATCCCGTTGTTCATAAAAATAGTCGGCAAAAGCATTTTTAAAAAGCTGTCAAAAAATAAACAATTGTTGAACTATTCCGTGATAAGGAGCAGTGTCATGGCAAATTTTAACTACATATATTTAAATTCAAGCAACTTTATTAATTTAACACTTTTTTGCTATCGTTAACACGATATTCAAAACAATAAAAGCAAATAACCAATACAATCCCTCTAATATTATTAATGTGAAAATTTTGGATGAATGGATGGATGGATGTTTGTAACTCATCACGCCAGAACGGCTAAACGGATCCGTATGAAATTTGGCACAAAGATAGATTATTGTCTGGAATAGCACATAAGCTACTTAAAGAGAAAAGGACACAGAGAAAAAGTACATACTTTTTAATCGTGGGAAATACCGCGGAGTGCAGCTAGTATCTTTTATAAAACCGAAAAATGGTTAAAATGGCTACTGGGTAAGCGACAGGGTCAAAGAAGAGACAGATGAATTTTTACACAAGAGTTGACTGCAGTAGTTATTCTGTGTCAGCATAGCACTCTTAAACCAATAACAAATGTTGTGTAATTGCAGCGTCGGCCACTAGAGTATGCCACTAACTCATACGAACTCTACAGTTACTCTGCTGACAGCCTTGCCTAGCTTTTGGCAAAACAAGTTTAGGATCAAAAAGTATGAAAAGATTCGTCCTGAAGTTAAATTGTCCTTTAAGATTCAGCAGCGGTTTGAGATATACCATTCCAAATCGTTGCCGTTTCCCTTTAACGGTTATCGGTGGTAACCGGTTCGGTATGGTTTGAAATTATGTTAGCTCTTATCTGCTGCATACAAAGATGGTTTTATCTTATTTATCTTATATAGGTACTTTATTATTACTTTGGAGCGTAGCATGTGATGTCTTTGAAAATAACAGTGGCAATATTTAACAAGAACGTCCATTTATTTATTCCCGCCGTAGACAGTTAATCCAATGACCGGTGTTTTTTTTCGCAGTGCAAGTGCAGGCTAAAGTCCAAACACCATACCACCTGTGCAGGGTGCGGCCTTGCGGCCTGTAATGCTATTCGATTCTCATTGCTCGTAGCAATAAAAGCAGCATTCTAAATTCAAATGGCATTTCCATAGAGTATGAGAAAAGTAGACTTTTCTTGTTATTACGCGACGCGACATAAACGCATTCTTTGAGTTAGTGAGGTGAAAAATAAACTACAAGCGTAAATTATCAAAGTCAAAAGTTGCCTGCTCTAGGGTACTTAAGTCTATTAGAAAAGATGAGAGTGTATAAAGACGGAAAGGCTATGCCAATAAGGATTGGCTCTACGTCCAAACAAACTCTATCTTGTAGCCAAAAATAGTGACATCTGTCAGACATATGGTCCCATTTCATCACAAAAACAATAGGTTGAGTTTCTCCCCTATTAGCCTTTAGGATCAATAAATCTTATTGCGCTGCGGGACGATGTTGTTTTGACAGCTCTCCTTTATGGAGAGTTTTATTATTTTTCAGTACTATAGCATATTCTTGAAAGTCTATTAATAAGCTTAGGAATTACCAAATTAAACTTATTCCTATTTAAATTCTATACAGTAGGGCACCTGTAGGCTATATCTTTAGAACATATACGTTTTTTAAAGCTATAAAAGCCTGCGCACACCTAGTTCGCTGGCGGTAGCGATCAGTGAAACGCTGTCAAATATCGCTGTCAAATATCAAATCTGACAGCGATATTTGACAGCGTTTCACTGATCGCTACCGCCAGCGAACTAGGTGTGCGCAGGCCTTAACTATTACACTGGTAGTTTTTTTATCAGCGAAAAGAAGTCCGCATTGCTGAATATAGACTGCCAGGACGAAAAAAGGCGCTTCTGTCTTACTCGTTTTAATATCGTTGGCATCAGGTCCATATTTACTTTTCTACTAAGTTTAAAAAAATATTTGCTTTAAAGTGAGAATTTTAAGCTTGCAAACTAAATAAGGAAGGTAGTCTCTGAAGCATAATTAAAATTGTTTGACTAAATATTATGAGGGTTGAAATAAAGTTTCTGCGCTAGGAATTTTTAATACCTTTGTTTTAGTTAGTGAGTCTTCGCCATAATCAACTGGAATCTCTTTACAGAACATAGTGTCAAAATAAATTAAAAATAAATAATAATAATAAATATTGTGGACAATTCACACAACACTACCCAGCCCCAAACTAAGCAGAGCTTGTAATATGGGAACCAGATAGCTGATATAATACTTAGATACAATTTTTTTTTTTTTTGTAAATACATACTTAGAATACAATATAACACCCAGACAGAGAACAAACATTTATGTTCACCACACAAATATTTGTTCTCGGTGGGGATCGAACCCGCGACCTACGGCGCAGAAGGCAGAGTTACTACCAACTGAGCTAGAGGCCAGTCAATTAATTATAGGTACTTAGATAAGATGGAAACATAAATGAATACTTTAACACAAGCAGACGTTTTAAAATAAAAATAACAAATAAAGGTACAATGGGCGGTCTTAAGAGCAATTTCTTCCAGACAACCTTTAGGCAATAATAAACTAGGTTTCAAATTTGTTGCAATTTCATTCAATTTGTTCTATTAAGGAGTTCCAGGGCTTCCATTACGGCCTTACCTTGTTATCTGGAACATTAAATCGGATATAAACTGATAAATCAAACAACCATTAGGTATTAGGAATTATTAATGCAAATTATTAACAAATTTCCACGCACGGACTTACATAACCTAAGTAAAATTGAAATTTCAGAAGCCTAAAGCTGGACGGAAATTCAAAATTTAGCATTAGCGCGAATTGGAATTGTTTCAAAATCCGGCGAAATGTTGAATTGAATTGAAGTCTAGTTCTAGTCTAGTTGCTACTGTTGAAAGCTAAGCGTTAATTCCGGTTGAATTAGTTTTTCCTGTTTTAACGTGTTGATTATGATTGATTTTCAAAGGAATACCTCTACTAAACGCATTTTAAATTTAAAAAAATCGGAATATTTGAATGTTTGTAGCTCAATCAAGCTGCAATTGATTGAACCGATTCAAAAAAATTTGAAGTAAAGTTCCTAACCTGAAACAACCTACAAAAATCCACCAGCAGGTAAATGATAGGAGGATGTTAGTATTATTAATTATTAATTTTCTCAGCTTGAAACTGCACAGTATACAATTGAATGATAAGGTTTCAAAAAAAAACAAAGATACAACGACGAAGACGATTAATTTTTTTAAGATGTTGATTATAAGGCGATTCAAACTAAAACTATGATTTTATTGTCTTTAAACCATTTGTACTTGATTTATTTGGTGTTTATTTATAGATATCAGGGATTTTTACTAGATCAAAGTCATGAATGACAAATGTAAATTTTTAATTGATTTACGTATCGAGTATGTACTACAACGCAGATCAGCAGCTCTGAGCTGAATAATTCAGCTCAGAGCTGCTAACGTGCGCTTAACAAAAGAACACTTTCATTTGCATATCATCCCCATTCACCACTCATTTGAATAATTGTTTAATTCCATTTTACTTTTGGGATGCTTTTGGTTATTCTGATTTTTAACAGCCAGCAGTTTTACGAATCTAATAAAGTTTATTCTCAAAAATATTGTATGTTAATTATTGAATTTAACATTTTCATTATGTTTGGTCCTTACCGAAAGCGTTGCCCTTGTCCCCTTGATGTTGGAGGCGAAGCAGCATTAAGCTGAGTGAAGATCATTTTTGCTCAATTATACCTACATATAAGATGTCTTGTTGGTTCAAATCTAGTTTATTTATAAATCACGCTACAACAACTAGCTACAAGCTTACAAGCTTTTTGTGATCATTATTTAAATTTTAGGTTATGCGTTGATGGTTAAAAAAAAATCGGAATATTGTTTTTTAGTGCGTTTAAATAAAAGCATTTCTTAAGTTTCATTTGCTTTTAAATAGTTTTTTAAATACATAATCTTGATTTATGTACTGTAGATTGGCCTTACTATACTGTATATGCCTTATATTATAACTATGCAACGCAGGAAAACTTCAGCGAACTATAACTTTGTTACATAAAGTTAAAGCAACGCCTGTTTTGTGAAACTAAAGTTTTGATTCTGAAAATGCGGCGGCTGGTATAATCACATCACATAACAAAAATGAGTATAATCATGTTTGTACCTAGTCTTTAATAAATAGTTATTTATTGTCATTGGAAAATTTTATTCCGTTCTAATTAATTCAACAAACATAAATTACAATTTATATTAGTCAAAAGTAAATAAAGAGCATTAGGAGAGAGTTAGTAATTATACCTAGAGCTGTCCCGATATGGACTCAAATTAAAACTTATCTTGAACTGACTGGCCTCTAGCTCAGTTGGTAGTAGCTCTGCCTTCTGCGCCGTAGGTCGTGGGTTCGATCCCCACCGAGAACAAATATTTGTGTGGTGAACATAAATGTTTGTTCTCTGTCTGGGTGTTATATTGTATTCTAAGTATGTATTTACAAAAAAAAAAAAAAAAGTATTCAAGTATTATATCAGCCATCTGGTTCCCATATTACAAGCTCTGCTTAGTTTGGGGCTGGATAGTGTTGTGTGAATTGTCCAGAATATTTATTTTATTTATTATTATTTATAACTAATATTTTACAAATAAAAAGATGGATTACATTTCTCGGAAATAATTAATAATTTTAATTTTCATAGTGATTTCAAACTTAGTGATTTTTTTTTTTAACTTATTTCTTACTTTAACTTACTAATCACAATGTGAAAAAAATACAATTATTGTTACGGTCATCATTTTACGGCCGCCGTCTCTGACAAAGCCAAAACTTGAGTTGGCAACTCTAGTTCGAGTTGGCAACACTAGTTCGACTTCAAAGTTACAAATTATCATACATTAAATAACAAAATTTCATAACTTTTCGTAGTACTTCAAAGGTGCCTTACTGCATACTATACGAGTACAAAGCACTAGGGGTCTTATTAATAATCCTGGCGTAGCGTTGGACTAGTTAATCCGTGTTTTGTCACATTTGCTCGAGCTGACAATTGCATGTCAATGCAAGAGACAAAACACGGATTAACTAGTCCAACGCTACGCCAGGATTATTAATAGGGCCCTAGGAGTTTGACTAAAGCTGCATTTTTAAGTTGTTGTTTACTTTCTTTTCTTTTTTTTTCTTTTTAATTGCTTGAATTAATTGTAATCTTAATCGAAAGTCATCCCAAAATACACTTAACCTCATACTTCTTTTGGGTATTCCATAATAATGAATAAAATAACACAAAATAGCAAAAAAAAAATATTCTTAAGGATAAGGTAAGGTTACTATTTTAGGTTTAAGGTTCTTGGTTTAGTTATTCTTCAATTCAAAGTATTCTACAGTTATAACTTTATATAACTGTAGAATACTTTGAATTGAAGATTTTTTGATTAAGTTTCCAATCTTTTTTTTTTAAGTAAGAGCTGAATAACCCAGAGCAGTGCATCGTATGAACGTGCGGGATTTTTACCACTTAAAATCAGGTGATCACTCGTTCCATCAGTTAGCTGTATAAAAAAAAGCTATTAAAATCTTTAATTAAACGCAACAATATTTCGTTAGCTACGTAGAAGGTTTTATTTACTTTTCATAACTGGGTTAAAATTTGCGGCATAATTCGGATGAAAATTTCGGTGAAATTTCGTAGTTGCTTAATTACGTCAGCCTCCGAGTGGGTAAGTACGTATCTTCATGTCGAGCCCCTCACTAGCCCTTATTGTAAGTGACTCGGCATTTTAATTAAGGTGAGTTGGCAGGTAATGTTAACTTTATTATGGAGCTAGTAACTACAAAAATAGATTTGACAAATGTATACTAATGGACTGTTTTAGTAGCGCCAGTGACAGAAAAAATTAGGAGTAATAGGCTGGCGTAGTACGGGTGTCATGAGGAGGGATAAAAGTCATATGACTAGGAGAGTGATGAGTATGGATATTGATGGATATATGAGCAGAGGTAGACCAAAGAGAATATGGATGAACTGTGTGTAAGAGTCATGGATAAGCGAGGAGTGAATGCAGAGATGACGGCTGACAAAGGGGAATGGAGGAGGAAGACATGTTGTGCCGGCACTGCATAAAGTGGGATAAGGACAGGAGATGAATGAAGATACTTAAGGACTTTTTAACCGACTTCAAATAATGCTAGAAGAGGATCTCAATTCGGTTGTAATTTTTTAACCGACTTCCAATCAAAAAGGAGAAGGTTCTCAAATAGGTTGTATTTTTTTTTTTTAAATGTTTGTTACCGCATGACTTCTTCATTTGTGAGCCGATTTCAAAAATTATTTTTTTATCTGAAAGGTACTGCTTCCAGATTAGTCCCATTTTAATTTTATTAAAATCGGTGTTGCCATTTTTTTTAAATATTTTTTTTTAATGTTTGTAACTGCGTGCCTCCGTCATTTATGAACCGATTTAGAAAATTATTTTTTTATCTAGGTAATTGGCTTAGCCGTTTGGCAATGAAGTCGATTTCTCTAGTTTTTTAAACTTATAATTATTATTTGTTAGTCACGGTCACGGGTTTAAATTCCGCACGGTTTTTACTTTTGCGATATGAAAATCTTTGTCATTTTTATAGATTTTCTGAGATAGAATGCAATTTAAAACAGACATCTGCAATTTTTTTTTATACAACAAAGTAGACAGACAAACAAGGATACGGCTCACCTGATGGGGAGTGGTTACCGTAGCCTATAGACGCCTGCAATAACGAAGCCATCACAAGCGCGTTGCCGACCCTTTAAAAATTAAACGCCCTTTTGTAAAGAACCCCATGCATGCATGCATATAGTTTTTTATAGTCCTAAGGGAAAACCTCAGCAGGGAGATCATGTCACAGCCTGAGTGTTCGCGGAGAAATGAATTGTTCAGAGCCTGGCTGTTATGGTACAATGATACTCATAGATTTGATACCTATGCCCACAGGTCATCCTATACTAAGGCCCTACCCTACTCAAGAATATTGGAAATGTCAGGATCAGTTATGATGTAAGTAGTTTAGAACCTTATGTTTATCTAGGGTATCACACGTTGCCAGATCTGCAAATACATCTATTTACGTAAGTAGTGATGCTTTCAGCAATTGGTGCCCTTTTGATAGTTATTAATTTATTTATTTTCAGTCAACATGAATCATTTTGTTAGTAAAACTTATAAATCTATTGTTAGTAGTACTTAATTACCCTAGACCTATACAAATACATTTATATGGAGAGAACCCCGCGTTATAAAGTCAATGTAATTATCTAAGGAAAATCATTATTAGACAACAAACTACGGCTGTTGCCTGTTCTTCTATTAGGCTTGGTCGCGTGGAACTGGCACCTAGACTCATCTAGTTTTAAGACGTTTCAAAGTGGTCCTTGTGATATCTGAATAAATAGATAATTTGACTTTGACTTTTAGACTTTGTCTGCTTACGATGAACTTTGACCGCGGTATTTTGTACGTGTGAACGAAACATGATACTTTCGGGTCGATCCTTTTAGTACCGTTCTGGTTATCCCTCGATGACGTCATTCATGGAATCGGACTACTGTGGGTTCACCCCCACTTTGGTTACTAGTAGGCTCGCAGTTATTTAGTTGGTAACCACTACTTTAAAAACTAAGGTATCATATTTTCGTATCATATTTTATTTATATTACAACTCCAATAATAAAAGTTTTAAAAAACTTGAGAAACCGACTTCATGGCTAAACTGTTTAACCGGTTTTGATGATATCATCTATAGAACTAATCTGAAAATATTACTTTTCCGGTTAAAAAAAGATTTTTTAAATCGGTTCATAAATGACGAATTTTAGCTTTATCAAACATTTTTTTATTTGAAATTGGTTAAAAAAACATTAATCGACGCTAAAAAAATCGGTTAGAGCGTGTTGGACCATGAACAGAAAAAACTTTCGCTCAGAATCTCCTGAAGACGACAGTGACGACTACAAATGACCCTGAATGGTAACAAAAACACCCTGAAAAATTATCCAAAGTTGGAAATGAAAGATTGCGGGTAGTTGGTTCATGGAAAGGGCTCAGACTCGTTCTTCCTGGAAATTATTAGGAGACCATATCCAGTCGTGGCCTTCTCCTCGCTGATGATGATGATGGACATTTTATTTTTAAATTAATGATTACTCTGTTCATAAAATAATATGACTGGCATCTCAGCGCAGTTAGTAGTAGCTCTGCCTCCTGCGCCGTAGGTCGTAGGTTTTATCCCCACTGGTAACAAATATTTGTGTGGTGAACGCAGATGTTTGTTCTCTGTCTGGGTGTTATTTTGCTTTCTAAGAATGAGTTTACAAAGAAATGTGTGTCAAGGTATGATAATTATTAGCCATCTGGTTCTTATAGTATAAGCTCTGTTTAATTTGGGGCTATATAGTGTTGTGTGGATTGTCTATAACTAGTCAAAAATTAAGGATGAAATTTTAATTCTATTAACATTGTTATTCCGTAGATGGAAAAACTACCTTTAATATATTTATTTTGTATTAATATTAACTGAGAGAGTGCACTTGCCTGCAGGCACAATGCCCAAGAGATGACGTATTTAATGACCTCTGTTCCGTGGTAACTGCTTTATAATCTGTGGAGTCTTTGTGCCTTCCACTTGTGTTATCGGCAGTACACAGGCTCGTGTGGGTTTTAATGCAATTTATACCAACAGTTGTGCTTCGAAACGTCATATAGTATATTTATATATATACTAATATTATAAAGAGGAAAGATATTTTGTATTTTTGTGTGCAAGTTTGTAATGGTAAAACTCAAAAACTACTGTGCCGATTTCAATAATTCTTTCACCATTGGAAAGCTACATTCACCCTGAGTAACATAGGATATATTTATGTGTTTAAAAAATAAACGTCCACCCATGCGAAGCCGGGAGAGGCTGCTAGTAGTTTATATAAATATGGACATTTTATTCATGGAAAGAAAGTGACGAAATTTTGGGCCCATGTAATCGTTGCACAATGTACAAACAATGCATGTGTACTTAGGTATAGGTACACACCTGGATTCAAATTCGTGACCTTAGGATCGGGAAGTTGCTAGATTCATACTAGTATAGCCAACTACTAACACATTTTTCATTGATTTTATAGCTGGCAACACTTCTCAACATAGTATTTTGCTATACAAAACAACAACGCTTAATTGTTTATAATGTAAACAAGTGCAGTAAAGTGGAAAATTGTGTTATTTTATGTTCGTGTGCTATGTTTATGTTGTATAAAGCCTCGTCTATACTAAAGCGCCAATCATTAAAAACTACAGTTTTAATCTTACTACTGCTGGACATAATTAGGCTGAACAATTTTGAACCTCTATCCACACACTGGTTCTCAAGTTTTTCAAACTTATATCATATCCTACCAATTGCCACTATAACTAACATATTTTGAGAACTATGTTGGGTAACTTTGGTTTTCTACAGTTTCCACATTTCGGATTCTATCACGTAATAAAACTACCATAGCCCATTATGCGGCTTTCAGCGAGTCTATTACTGCAACACAATTCATTCAGATGATCGCTGAATCCACTGTGTTAATGTCATCATTACTTTTGAAAAATTTGAATATCGAATACAGCGATCACTTGAACAAGTCGTGTTGCGGAATCGCAGGGCTATTCAAAGTAGCCGGGTGCTTTGAATATAACTATAGCTGTGTCTAAATATTTGGTGAGCAACATTTCTTGCAACATTATTCGTTCAGATGATCACTGAGTCCACTAAGAATTTTCAATTTTTGATTGTTTTTTTTTTTTTTATCGAATTCGGCTTCATTTAGTCTATCTGCGATGCGTCATATTTGACAGCGTTTCATTGATCACCATCGCCATCGCCTAGATGTGCGTAGGCCTTCAGCGATCACCCAAACGAACCGCGTTGCAAGAATAGCAGGACTGTTTCGCGAATTGTGTGTGTATGAGGCTTTATGCGGTTGTGTAAATGATGATAGGTGGTAAACCATGAGTTGGTGTGCTCGTATAAATATTTTATTATAATAAAAGCGTGCTTTATCTGTTTGTTTGCGTCGTGAGCTTTTTTGACGCAAGGCATTAAATATTTACGAAGCTTGGGTATACACACTTAATCTAGTTTTTAGAATACAAGTATCTTGGTATCTCGTGCAGATGTTAGTTCCCCTATTAGTGTCTATGATTATTAGTAATAAAAAAACAACAACGCAATTTTTCTAAAAACATCTAAACAATTGTGTTCAAAACATTTTTTTAACCTCATTAAAAAAAACTCAATTTGAGAGTCTGTGGTAAACCACAGAACCTGTTGTGTGAATTATTGTCCTCAATATTTATTTATTTATTATTATTCTTATTATTTTTATGATGATTTGACTGTATTTTTTTAGTTAATTTGAAATAAGCCTCGATTAACCTGAACTTAGGCGCTAGTTTCTTGTGACCATTAGTAACAAATATCAAACAACAACAAAAAAATCGAGTTAAAGAAAAAACTATTCACCAAAAACAAACCTAAAATGTCACGCGTTTTATCATTTTGGGTCCTTTAAACTAAGAAATACCTACAGGACTATTTTTAAGTTGTCTTATCACCACAATTACCTTTAAAAGGGTGGCCTACATACGACCTATTATACAAATAGCCTCTGGCCGCGCACTAACTAGGTACTATGTGGAAAATTAGCGTTGGAGTGCCCCGAGGGAGTTGCCGTGCTACGGTTACATTGCAGCTTTAATTAGTGTCGCACTTGGCATGGAATATGAAGCCTCGTGTAAAATAAAGCAATGTACATTAAATAGGATACTGCATGAGGTCATTGCGTAGACAGATCGCGGGGTAGTTACTTGACACATGATCGTCATTACGTGAAGAGGAAGTTTTGCAGTGGTTTTGTCTTGAACACTTAGATAAGGATGATTATCTGGTAGAGTTAGATATCTAGCAGTTTCCTGCTAGACTTCTGGCTGTCCCTTTCAACCGGTTTTTAAACATACAAAACTTGATACAGTTTTTCTTGATTAGTTTTTGATTAATTATAAATTCAACCGAAATCAGCCAGTTCGAAATTTAAATAAAACCTTTGAACCCTGTAAGCTTGTTGTAAACTCCTTGGTTGCCATGTTTCCAAGTAAAAGATCGTTCCATTTTTAAATTACACGACAGATACTTTGTAATGTATCTAGCCGCTAAACACGCCTGCATATATTTGCTCACTCAAATCTATATTTTATAAAAGAAAGTCGTGTTAGTTACACTCTTTATAACTCAAGAACTGCGGAACCGATTTGGCAGAAAATTAATGGGGAGGTAGCTTAGAACCGGGAAAAGGACATAGGATACTTTTTATCCCGAAAAAGCAACGGGAACGGGGTATTACGGGAACGGGCGAGCGAAGCCGCGGGCGGCCACTAGTAATAAATAAAATAAATAAATAAATAAAATAACGCTCAAATTTCCGAGCATGAGAAAAGTAAAATTATGCAGTTTTAGACAGTAAAATGTCTTTATTCATATCTTGATTCTTGTTCTGGTAATAATATGTTAATTTATATTCAGGTTTCCAAGTGTTATTTTAAATCATGATGTTTAAAACATGTCAAGTGAAACTAGAGAATTTATACACGAATAAAACGTAACATGAAAAAAACTTGAATAAATATTATTTAAACACAACATTTACATTTATATATTTACAGATAAGAAAACGTTGTGCCCCATTTTAGTATTTCTATTTTATTGCTAAAAGTACTTGAAATATATTCTTTTCTCATTAGACTCGCAGAAGCTTGTAAAAATGTTCGGTTTTTTGATACAATTCATTATAACAAAACTCAAATGAAATTGCTGACAGGAAGAACGTGAAATTAATTAAACTTAATCAAGGAAAGCAATTATACAATTAATTGAAGGAAGTTTTCTATTTAATTATTATTTGTGTAAGTAATCGCGATCTTTGTTATTACGATAAAACTTAATTTAATTTAATTAACTGGAGACGATTGGGGTATGCCTAGTGGATTAATAAATTAATTAACAGATCATGATCCTAGATAAATGTTTGCTAAACCTCTGTATCGAACAGCAGATTATTTCCAACTAAAATTATTAAATGATAACCAATTAAAAAATAGAAACCTTATTGAATAAGTGATTGTTGTGTGCCTTTGACACTTGGCTGCGGGTTTTATTTCTATTAATAATAAAATATTATTGTATTTACAAAAAAAATAAAGATTCTAATAATATCATGGTCATTGCGCTTATTATAAGCGGAATGACCGAATTTGGGACGGGAACGTGGCTAGTAGAAGGAAAAAGGGTGAGACCTTGCCCACCAGTGGGCAGACCAACTTGAATAAAAATAAAAAAGAAGCCTCTGTGAAATCTCAGTCAATATTTATTTATTTATACTTGTCCCGGACTCAATCATTGACCCTCAAAGGGCGGGTAGCAGACCTTTTCTCATTTATAAACTACGGCACGTACGAGTATTAAGGCCTGCGCACACCTAGGTCGCTGGCGTCAGCGATCAGTGAAACGCTGTCAAATTTGACAGCGGTATTTGACAGCCTTTCACTGATCGCTATCGCCAGCAACCTAGGTGTGCGCAGGCCTTTACTTCAATCGTCACACATTTTTGCGCACCTTCTCTCTTGTGTCTTGTTTCTCATAAAGTCATATGAACCGAAACGGTCCGCCCTTGGTCCGTTGGGCGAGGAGATATCAAGAGATTCAAACGTTGATTTGAACCATGAATACTTATGGAATGGCGATCGTCTGCATTGGAAAAGATTTGCTTAGTAATGAACCCAGCTGAACCCAGAAATAATCTGTACAAAATTCAAAAATAAGGGTACACGGTGGATTTTTTTTCTTCTAGCTTTAAAAATATCTTTCATTTAACAAAAATTTAGTAGACCCATTCCGACTACTACACACAAAATCATTTACGAGTAAAACATTTTTAAGCAAAAAGAGATGTCATTTTTCAGTATGTTTTGGAAAATTTGGTTTGTAAAAATATGAATTGCTGTTTTTAGAAAACTCGTCGACCCTGACAAATTTCCAAATGTCTCAAATAAACAAGATTTGAAGTTATTTCTGTTTGGAATATTTATTTTTATTGTGTACGTGGCATTGTGACAAATTAAGACACTTTGGCATTTATACATTGGCATGGATTGCTGTTGACATGACTTTCCAGACCTCTATGAGTAGAATGCACTTGCTCAAAGCAGTCTAACTGCATAGTTCCAGTAGCCCGGCGGGTGTCAGCGGTCAGGCGACAAACCAACACAACTTTATTCTGGCAGCGTGCCATTGCAGCCGAGTACTTCACACGTAATAAATACTTTCGCAACTGATTCCAATTGATTTTATTTTTATTGGTGTACTACGTCTTTTAAGAGCGCTGTATTTTTTAAATCTATTTGTTTATTCAAAGTTATGAGACTCCTGTTTTCAGGAGGAGTAAAGCCAAAAAATATTATAGAAAATCAAAATAAAGTTTTTTAAAAATATTTATGTTCGCAAAATAAGAATGTATTAAATTATATAATTTTTTTTGCAGAACCATTATTTTTTATTTATGGATAGGTATCTGGCTCAGCGCATTAGCATTGCTATTCAGCGTGGCAATGCCTTCAGCGTCTTGGGGACTCTTTTTTCTGGCACTAATTTGGGTCAGGTGAGCTATTTCCAGATTGTAACTGTCTGCAGATACTATTTTTATAAACAACGGAATATTTACCATGATTAAATTATGCGAGTTTTGACTCCTGTTTATTATACATAGTTGCATGCACCATGATTACGTTTCAACTGAAGTCCACGAGTAATAAATGTTATTGGCAGATGAATCGATCTACCCTTTCGCACTCTTTAATTGGTTTCGACACTACTATTGGGTTCCACAGATACCACAAGACCACAATAGACACAAATACACACACAGAACAGATAGCTCAACTGTTTCTTGTTTCGTGTGTATTTGCAGTTACATTTTGTAAAATAAAACCTGCGGTTTTAATTATTTCTCTAACTTAGATCCCTCTTATTTTGCAGGTACTAAAGGGTGGTTACAACATTTATGGATGATTGAAAGGTAAAGTAGTTTTGAACACTTTGTAATGCGATGTTTCGCTAGATTACATTGTTTACATCGTAAGTTTCCAAACAGCAATGTAACAAGGTGTTGACCATCGTTAGCAAACCTACCCTCGCAAATCAGAAACAGTGGTTGAACTTCCAAAACTAGCGTCTATCTTCAAAACAAATAGCTAGCTGGACAGCAAGTTGGAATTTGCTAAAGTAATTTATTGGGGTCCAGTAAATTTATTACGATTTATAACCACAACCACTGGGATTAGAATCAGTTCTTTGATAGTTTTGATTAGAACTCAATTTAGGTCACGGATCAAAACAGGTGGTTGCAAAAAATTTACTTTAGTTATATTGTGTTAAAGAGAGAAAACATGTGCACCTCACAGTCATCACCAGTCATCTGTGAACGTGAATATTTATGTCCGAGTGTTAATTGATATTGCTGTGCTAATTCATCACCATTATCAGCCTGAGAAGCCCAGTACTGGACATAGGCCCCCTACACAAATGTTTAGAGGAATTAGAACGATTCTGAGCCCTGTCCATCCACTGACTTTCCGCCATTCTAACCGCGTAATGGGCAGGCCGTAGCTTTCGTCTTCCGGCATCGGCACCTGGGGGTTAATTCTCGGGCCGATCTCGATCATGTTGAAGTTTTATTTTATTGCTTCTTTTCCCAACCCCGCACTTTTTGTACGTTTTCCGTGTATCGTAGCTGTCGAGGCTTTTACGAAGAGGTTGTTTATAAATTACTCAAGGAAATTATCCATTCCCCCTTCGAAAAGAAGCAATAAAATAAAATTTCAAAATGATCGAGATTGGCCCGAGAATTAGCCCCCTGGTCGCCATTCGAGAACCTTTATTATTAAAAAAATGTATTCAAGTATTATATCAGCTATCTGGTTCCCATATTACAAGCTCTGCTTAGTTTGGGGCTGGGTAGTGTTGTGTGAATTGTCCACAATATTTATTTATTTATTTTATTTTATTTATTCCCCAACGGTTGTCGGTTCTTCAAGCTGTATAACCATTGCCACTTCAACTTACTATTTCTACATAATTTTGCTTTATACTTAATGGCCCACCTGAGGTTGCGGTGGGTTGAGGCGCATCAGCTATAATAATCACAATAAAAAAGTTGTCAAAACACGTTCACTGAGGACGTGACCTACGAGACATTGCACTACGTGCATGACTGACGGTCTCATGTGCCTTTCTGTGTTCGTGACAAAGATAATCCTGCAGAATAATTACTTTAGTTAAAATAACTTTTCATTATGCACACGAGGTCAACCTTAGAAAAGGTGGTGGGATGATGTGGTAAAAGAGGGGAAGGACCCGTTGCGAATGGCACGAGACCGCTGAGAATGGAAGCGTATTGAGGAAGCTTACACTCATTTATGGGTGCCCAATAGTAGTGTTATTATGTCAGTTTTTAATAATTGTTTTATATTATGTAATAGGAACAAATTACACTTCTTATAAAATTAGACTAAAGTAGTAAGGTAGAAGTACAGTTAACCTTATTGTAGGCTGATGACAAATCCCTTCCTTTTTGCTGACTTCAATTGAAATCAAAGATATCAATTTAATTCAATATAATTTATAGACTCCGTTCTGCCCTAAAACCGTCACCATAACTCTTCGCCAGACGTTTTATAAAACCAAAGGGATTTCAAATAATTTATCCGCGATATATCCCCAGCTGTATTCATAATACCGCCCAATCGCGGGCCCTCAGGCCCTGTAGGTCTACCACAAGCTCTGTCTGACTCTGGTTTTGAGTCTGTGTGAGTATTGACTAAGTAAATCCTACGCCGAAACGTCACCCACACAGTATATTATAATACACTGGTAAGCACTCACACAGACTTAAAACCAGAGCCAGACAGAGCTTGTGGTAGGCCTACTGACGTCTCTGGAGACCGTGTAAGATTTATTCGTAGGGACTAATGTCACCTACTATCGGGTATAATCCTTAGGATTTTGACATAGAAGGTCGATATTTAATACTTTCTTTTATTGACGAAATTTTTATGCTGACTGAAGGGCAAGTCCCATTTTATCTACAACATTTTGTCTACGAAATATTGTTTTCGTTTTGCCTATTGGTCTCTCTCTATTGTATGGAGAAAAGATGAGACAACAAAAATACGTTACGTGGTTAGAGTTGTTTCATTAATTTTACATACAAAAGAGAGAGACACGAGCTCACACGAAAACAACATTAGGTTGACGAAATGTGGTAAAAAAACTCCGACTTCGGGTACTGGGTACTGAAATCAAATGAAATAAAGTGGTACCATCAAACCAACGGCTGGCCTCTCAGTTCAGTTGGTAGTAGTTCTGCTTTCTGTGCCGTAGGTCGTGGGTTCGATCCCCACCGAGAACAAATAGTTGTGTGGTGAAAGCAGATGTTTATTCTCTGTCTGGGTGTTAAATTGTATTCTAAGATAATAAAACACCCAGACTTTATGATTAAAAGTATGATACCAGATATATGGTTCCCATAGTACAAGCTCTACTTAGTTTGGGGCTAGATAGTGTTGTGTTAATTGCCCACAATATGTATTTAGAACCTAGTAAAATAATTGTAAATCAATTTTTCAATTTAATAATTTGCGAATTTCAAAGCTCTTATTTATGTGACTCATTGACAATAACAATTATTTCCAAATCTTATATTTCCAAATCTTATATTTCCATTAAAGTAATTGAAGGTAGGTCAGGAAATTACAGAAGAGGTTCGCGAATAATAAAGTTCAATTTATAGACCCTTAGAAGTCCGTACCTTTTCACCAGCCCGTAAAAACCTTACATAATCGTTATCGTAAAAAATAATCGTAAGGTTAAAGAAGGTAAAAAATTACCACTTGCAACAAATTAACGAGTCCAATACATTACATTGAACGACTGTTTGAGTATCCGATGCTAAAGGGCCCATTAGAGATCTAGTTGTGGAAGCCAGTTCACTCACCAGGTCCAAGGTCAAAGATTTACCCATCTTAAGATTCAGGATTTTGTCCATAAATTCCATTATTTCATTCCATTAAAAGTTCCACCTTCCAAAACGATAGATGACCTAGTAGTTACATATTATAAAAAAATATATACTTAGACTACTTATGTAAAAACAACACCGACTCTTCATGCTGCGAATTTTAATCTGGGTCATCAAGGCCGCCTCTGTAGAAACTGCTTTTACAATCTTTTATATTTCCTAATAGACTCTTTCGTCAATATAGATATCGTTTCCGTGGTGTAGCGGTTATCACATCTGCCTAACACGCAGAAGGCCCCCGGTTCGATCCCGGGCGGAAACATACTTTTTGCACTTTTTTTTCGCTATTTTATTTCTCCGTTTCCCTCGTCATTGTAGGAAGCTTCACTAAAGCTGTACTAAAACTGTTATGCTATAAATAATTTACTGCTATTTCTCTCATAAACACACTGAATGATCATAAAATGCTTAATTAAACTCATTCCGTTATAATTCTACCAAACATTTACTAGTCATAATGATTTATAAATAGACTAAGTTCGGCTGCATATGCAGTTCGGACTATAAGATGGCTTACTGATGAAGCTACAGCTAGGCTAGTTTATTTCAGCTACTTCCATAGTGTTATGTCTTACGGTATCCTTCTCTGGGGGAAAGCAGCTGATATTCAAACTATATTTGTTTTACAAAAAAGGGCCATACGTGCCATATATAAAATGAAATCTCGAGACTCATTGAGAGAGCGATTTAAGGAAATTAATATCCTCACAGTAATTTCACAATATATATATGAAAACTTATTGTACACTCACAAACACATCTGTAGCTTTCAGAAAAATTGTGATTCACATAATATTAACACTAGAAATAAAAATAAACTTTATATTCCCAAATTTCGCCTGCAGAAGGTAAATGGGTCTTTTATGGGGAACACTGTACGCTTTTATAATAAACTTCCGGAAAATGCAACTAAGCTTCCTATTCGGAAGTTTAAAGCCTATGTTAAGAATAATTTAATAAAGAAAGCGTACTATACTCTAGATAGCTATATGAATGATAAAACTGCGTGGCCCAATGTCCCGGTCACTCTACCCATAGGAAGCTAACATGTCGATTTGCAATGTCTGTACCTACTATTTCGTATCTTATTTTTATATAAGCTGTGTAGATACTATAGTATAACTTTGAAGCGTAGCGTGTGCTGTCTTTGAAACTTTTGCTTTTGTATTATTGCATTGCATACGTCTGACTAAGTGAAGTGGCACCACACTGGAACTTCACTGCTATTATTTTAGACTATTTTTGATTTGTAAAAGGATCATATAAAAAAACAGTAGGAACCGAGACGTAGTTTGTTGCCTGTTCTTCTACGCTTGGTCGCGTGGAACTGGCACCTAGACTCACCTAGCTATAAGACGTTTCAAAGTGATTCTTGCATCGTAATGAATAAAAAATTATTGAGTTTGAGTTTGAGTTTTGAGTTTGATTATAGTAAGGAACGCTGTTATTAAAACAATAAGTATGGTAAAGTAATCATCTAAATGGTAGCATTTTTTTTTTTGTGAGCACTTTTAAATATTTATTTCCATGTTTTTTTTGGCTGACGATTCTTAAAGCGCTACCGGACAATCTTGCATTTTGTGCTAAGTTTTAACTATTTTATTCGTCGCTTAGTCAGTTTCGCACGTATTGACCATGACTTTGACCTGTGGTGAATGGTGTAGGTGCTGGGCAAGCAGATGCAAAATCTGAAATCCTGTCCCATGCACTATAGCGTCCCGTAAGTGGGGGTATGATTAAACACCAGTTACCCCTGACGTTATACATATAAATCATCTAGTAAGGATGCGAAGGATGATTTTTTAAACATATTTTTTTTTTTATTAATGAGACTCGTGTTAAAGGGGTGCACCACCATCAAACTTCTAACAAAATCAAAACATTCATGACAAAAACAAAATAAAACAACTTCTCGATCGCACTTTTTAAAGATAAAAAACCACTGGACTAATTTATAAAAAAAATGCATTACAATTATATATTTTTGCAAAACATTGTTGATAGCTATTTTTCATCATAAAGTTTGTTAATTATGGGGTTCGCTCTACGCCTTGGCAGAATACCAAATTAGTGTGATGTCATGTGACCTACACACAGCGCGACAGATACTTAGACTGAGACCTAATTGACCGTGTGCAATTTTGTTACATACCTATTTTTATTTACTTTCTTTCTCTTTCTTTCTTTTTTTCTGATTGGTTTCATAGCTTTCAAAATGTTGATATTGTGAGCGAGGTTTTTTACGGTTGTTAGCCTCTAAAAGAATGTATGGATCAAGGTAAAGATACACATTTGACTACATAAAAACCGAAGGAGCAAAAAACTTGGCACCAACCAAACGATACAAGTCGTCGCCCAACGCAGCATTTACTCCTATGAGAGATCTCTCCATCTCCATCATAATAATTATGAGAGCCATTTGGCGTTCCGACCCTCATGCCACGCGAGCCTTTGGCATCATACTCATTTTAAAAGGCAGCTTGCTAGATAAACTAGCAAACACTTGGAAACCTAACGACTAACAACCTTTCAAGAAAACTTTGAAGTTGAAAGTTTTAACGATTGATATCAAGTCTTCCGTCTCTAAGCAAAACAGCGTAGAGGATCCAATTTATTTAAGTTTAAAACTCGTGTGTGAGCGATTATTTTTAACTGATAGATAATTATTAATTTGCTTTATATATTTTTTTATTGAACACCACATTTCTTCTTATTTTTATGTACCTACTCGTGCATAATACTCTAACGCATATTCTAGATAATATAATTATATTGCTTATTGAAACATTTCCGCAATAACTCCAATACTCTATACCTCAACGCGGAAATTTATTTTCCTTAAATCCTTCCAAATTAAAATACTTATGAAAATGTTTGCAATTTTCTCTTTTTGAGAACAGTTCAAAATATAAACTTCAAATTCGCTACGAACGAGGCTACGAATAAAATTATCTACGAAAAAGCGTAGCAAGCTACGCTGCTACGACTCAAAGTAATTTGCCACTACCCACGCTTTATGTAACGGGTCAATTATATAAAGGACTCCCTGTTTCATTGTCGCTGTTAAATTTCGTTTCACCAATTCATGATTCAAATGCCAGTAGGCTTTTACTTTCTGTAATTGTTATTTGACCTTTCTAAAATTAAGAGTAGAGTGACAACGAGAACGTACTTTTTACAGATAACCATAATATTGAATGTAGCATGAATTGTGTCTCAATCAAGTCTTTCTAGAAAAAGTTCCTGAAACATTAATATAAGCAATGCCCACCAAGCAACTTCTAAAGAACCCCATTTCATTTTGCTCACAAAAAAAATAATTTATTCTGATCAACAGATTTGTAAATATCTGGCCTGTAGGGAGGCATTACGGCTTCATATAAAAATCTATACAAAATTCAAATTCCCTGAGCTAAAAATATAAATCAAACTGAAACACACGTATACCCTTGTTATTTTAGGCGAGGTCACGTGGTATTAATGCCGGCCGTGATTTTAAATGAACCGAACTATAGAAGGGAGACAACACAAGTACATAACCGTCCATCATACGTCTGTTCAGTAATAAGCATTTCACAAGACTAGCCTAAAGGTACCTACTTCACTATAGTAGTGACCGCTTTATGATGCCCGTACTGTAGTTAACTGAGGAGAAATAACTCATTCCGACAAACGTAGCCCGACAGTGTTGTCTGATCAATCTAATTACGTAAACTTTAATATAAAAAAATGTTGATAAATAAGCCTTAATAAGTGACGAGAACACAAGAAATAGATAAAGCAATATAACTTTTGAAACTCTCATCGTTTTTAACTCAATTTTTCGAACATAGGGATATTTACCATGATTTAATTTTGTGAGTTTTGACTCCCGATATTTCAGCACAGTTGCATGGATGACGCATTGAACTGAAGTCCACGAACAAAATAAACATGTTATTGACACACATCGATCTACCTTCCTTCGCACTTTTACTGTTTCGACACTACTATTGGTTCCATTCTCACTTACTACTCGATTTCGTCAAAAAAAAACCTTATAATCATCTCTTTGCCAACGCAATCAAAACGTCCATCACTTTTAGGAGACCGTTACATATCCACATAGAAAGAACCTTTCCTGAGCCTTTTCTCTTTTATTAAAATAGACATGTCACATTGTCACAGCGGTTAGTAATTCGCTTTTTGTCCCCATATTGTATGGAAGTCAGACTGATGGAAGCAGTTACGGTATGAAATGGCACACCCAGCTTGACATATGGAGGACAATGTGTAAATTACTAGGTTGAATACAAATGGGCATGGTAATGATCGCTCAGCTACAAATGAGATTGCACAGGCACGTAACTGCTGTCAGTTCCAAGTAAGGTTGGATAAATTTAAAAACTGGGCCCATAACCTGCGAGCTGGGATTAAAAAAATATGTAAGTGCTTTCCAGTTAGCGTCCTGTGGAGTTCCATTGTACGATTAATTTATGAGCTATTTCTGATATGTTTGCTGCACAAATAAAGAGATATTGACCTATGAACTAATAGTTCCAAGGTCAATTAAAAATGGGTCCACCATTCATTTTGTGCATTTGATGTAGAGCTCTGTAAGAAGGGCTCGTCTGGGCAAATACTACTACCATGGCATTTTTTTGTTTGAAGGGTGTGGGCGACGGTGAAATTACTGGCACGCGAGGCTGAACATCTGTACGCTTCTAGTTGATGGACGCAGGGCAGTGAATCGTAGGGCACGTTCCTGACGTGCGTGACCTATGATGCAAAGCTTAGTTGTAAGTGATGATTACCACTTGACATAGAGCCCTTAGGTCTTCGGAGAGACGTTGGTTCTCTGTGCGTGCTCTATCGTCTCTACAATGGGGAGTGCTCTGAGGATCTGTTTGCTCTGGTGCCCGCGGCTGATTTTTATCATCGCACCACGCGCCGCAGAACCAGATTCCATCCTCACCACCTGGATGGCTGGTTTTCCACAACTGCTCGTTTTTCGCGATCCTTTTTGCCGCGCACGAGTAAGTTGTGGAATGAGCTGCCTTCTGCGGTTTTCCCTCGGAGCTTCGACATGGGGTCCTTCAAAAGGCGGGTCTATCGTTACTTAAAAGGCCGGCAGCGCATTAGCACCACCTCTGGTGTTGCAGGTGTCTATGGGCGACGGTGCCTACTTTCCATCAGGTGGCCCGTCTGCTCGTCTGCCTGCTATGGCATAAAAAAAAAAAAAAAAAAACTTAAGGTAACACGTGACAACGTCTTATAATTCAATGGAGCCGGCTGCACGCACGAAAAAACATGACTCATACGGCGTTACCTCGCTCTGAGGCGTTCCATTTAAGGCTTGAAGTGCAAGCAAGAGCGCGGAACGAGCGTCAAAGAGGCACAATCGGCCTCCGCGTTCGACAGCTTTCGACATCTGTGTATTTTCTTATGACGTTGTCACGTTCAACTATCGTCAGTAAACAGACTTTACAGATAACCGTTTTTTTAAGTGGGCCTTATGCTTGTTCCATCAACAAGTTGTATAAAAATAAAATCCTATCAAGAGTAGGGGCTTAAAAGTTAAAATTAGTTATTGTTTTCTAGTCTATTTGAATATAAAGTATCTCGTTCCATAGCATAATTACTTGAGCTATTTAAAGGCATGTCAGCCACACAATACTGAAACCTTATACCAGTAGAACCTATTAACAGGTGTGTCGAGGCCTCATCCATAAATAGAAAATCTCAGGGTGCTCACGCAATGCTATTTGCATTTTCTTGAGTTATAAGAATATATTTTGACGTGATTACGTCTTTAAAACTGCTGGACGCAATTCAAATAAATGATGACAACAAAATCGGGGGATTCAGTTTAGTGTTTCATCCCCATCCAAATATCAATTATACTACTGGTCAGCTAAAGAGTTAAATATTTTTTTACTAAGTAAGGACTGTAACACATGGCAAGCGGCGGAGGGGGAAGCCCCGAAATTACGAGACGTATTCTTGTACAACAAACGACCACAACATAGCCACAACCTTTTTTCATGTGACATTAATATTTTCAAACCATTATTTTTGTGCAAAGATTTTATTTGCGCCTGAAAGAAACTCAAACTTGAACTGATATAATATATTTATATACTATAAGAGTGAGTATCTTAAGCTTCTCATCAAATGATTTTCCAATTTGTCCCTAAGCATCGGATTATATCCCTTATGGTAATTCAGAATTGGGCTTGAGCCTGATGAAGGAATAATAACCTTATCAAGCCAATTTGCAGTCCTAGTTCCCACTTTGAATATTACGAAAATTCATTTGCATACCTCTTACTTGACGTTACACTTACGCAAAATTTTGCATTCCCTAATTGAAGGATTTATGTACATGTTGGTGTACCTAGAGGACTCGGAATGTGATACATACTTATTTAGTAATTTTTAGGTATATTTTTTTAATAATTACAATCTAACTCCCAGACAGAGAACAAACATTTGTGTTCACCACACAAATATTTATTCCCGATGGGGATCAAATCCACGACGCAGCAGCATCCTGAAGGCGATTGCTTAAAAACCAAAATTGTCCTCAGTAAGGCCTACCACAACCTCTGTCTGGCTCTGACTCAAAACCAGAGACAGAGCTTCTAGTAGGCTTACTGGCATGGAAACCCATCCCGAGGACTAAATTGTTACTACGAAGTTACTAATCTACTTTTTCTGTTTTTATTACTAACACCTTATAGCTGTCCTAATAATTTTTTTTATTTTTTTTTTTGTGCTTTTTTGTTGTAAATTGCTGATGGAACAAGCATATGGCCCACCTGATGTTAAGTGGTAACCATCGCCTATAACAAAGCAATGCCTAGTAGGTCACGCACGTCAGAAACGTGCCCTACGATGCACTGCCCTGTGATTATTATTATACACCATTAAGAGAGTTTTTTTGGTTGTGGTTTGTTGACAAACATTCTACTTCGAATCTAGCTGGAGTATAGATACTATATGACTTCAAAACCTTAGCCCAGTTTCTACTGCAAACAAATTAGAGATAATCCGCAAAAGTCACGATGTCGCGAGGTCGCGATAAGGCTTCGTTTTGAAGTCCTTTGAAAAATGCTTTTAATTATGTTAATTACGAAAAGGGTTTAGTAATAAATGTCTCCCTTCAGAAATTACCTCGTGCGTATGAAATTTAACGCGATTAATGTCGAGCATAAAGAAAAAAACCCGTTAGGGAAGAATTATGGGCTACATAGAGTCTTGCATGAGAAGGGGCAACATTTTCAAAGATACCAGTGATATCATGCATGCCGGTTATATAATTAAAAATCTCCTAAAATAAATTTAGCAGTCAAATTCAGTCGGTGCTTTGAAATAGATTTTGCATTTGTAAATGGATTTCGCAAAGTAACTTCAGTTTGCAGTTATGCTACACTTTCGACCGTCTCATCACTTAACATCTGGTGAGATCTCGGAAATGCAAGACTATAATTAATTTGTAAAATTATATAAATTTAAAAACTTACAAAACCCGACTTCATGACCAAACTGCTGAACCGATTTTGATGGAATTTCAATGGAGCCAATCCTTATATAAAAATACAAATACCTTAACACAGCTATAAGGTGTTAGTAATAAAAACAGAAAAAGTAGATTAGTAACATTTAAGTCTTCATGAACCTTCAATACAAAAATACATTTTCAAATCGGCTCATAAATGACGATCAGTTATGCGATAACAAACATAAAAAAACAACCGAATTGAGAACCTCCTTTTTAATTGAAATCGCTTGAAAAGAAGCAAAAATGTTCCATATTTTGATAATAAGACAGCTAACAAATCATGTCACCGAACTGCCCACGGCTTACGTTGTTGCCCCTAAAGACTTCACCAATCAAGACCTCCCAATTTCCTACTATTTATATCAACTAAAAAATCTTATCACGTATTGAATACCATCTTAAAAACTTTGGCATGTACCTAACAAATGTGCTTGCCTTTCACTTCTTTTGCTTCATATTTCCAAAGATTTTTGAGGGAGATATTTTAGTACTATGGGATTCAGAGAGTTGAAAAAATAGCTATATTTTTGTAAATAAATACAAACCCCTTCATTTAGAATGTGAGCAAAATATAACATAACACCCAGACAAAGAACAAACATTTGCGTTCACCACACAAATATTTAATCTTGGCGGGGATCGAACCCATGCCCTCCAGGGCGGAAGGCAGAGCTACTCTCAACTGAGCTGTGACGGCAGTCAAGTTACTATGCTGTCTCTCAAATACGGCTGTCTCTTTCCTTTACGCTGTAAAGGGTTTCTGTTAGAGGGAGAGAAACGATCATGATGCAGACAAGTTATAATAGAAACATTAAACCAATTACTCAATTCTGTCGCCGACATCCTTGTAGGTACCCTTATCAGTCGTTTTTTGCGCTCTCGAATTGCTAAGCGAGTACTTATACTCGGATTTTTAATTAGACGAAGCTAGCTGACGTTTGCTGTGTTGTCAGTTTTTGATGAAATAAAAATAGTGTTGTTACAAAGTGAATGATTGAAAAAACTCCTGAATGAATGAAATTGCCTCGTTTTTCTAGTGTATAGTTAGTGTGCCGAACTTGACTTGACGTGCTTGGTTGAGGATCCATATCGTTCGCGCGAAACAATATAGCAACAAAATACACAACAATTACCACAAACACAACGTAACGAAAAACTTTACAAAAACAATAACTAAACAGCGTGAGCGCAGAAAAACATTCGTGCTATCAGACCAGAGGTTAGAAGCTGAAATTACAAACAAAATGGTGGCGTTCATCGGTGTTGGCACTAGTCGCCACGCCGCGCTTTGTAATAAACCGTCAAAAAACTGATTGTAGTTACATACCTACTACAAGTAACTTATATCGGAGCACTTTTATACATTTTTTTATACAAATTTCAATATTATTTTATAGTTTGAAATGATTAACTATTCACTCATTGTTCATTCCTCTGATTGAACGAGAACTGAACGCAGCACTATTACTTTAAATGTAGCAACATTATTTTACAAAGTGACATTAGCAACTGTCAGTCGGTATCGTCTAATTAAAAATCCGACTATAGATACACTTACACACATCATTGGTCAACAGTACCAACTGTTTATAAGGCTGGCAGACCAACATTTTCTTACATACAGGTGTAATTTTTGACGTGTATACGTCTTTAACATTGCCATAAAGACGCAATTAAAAAAACTAATGATGCTGCAGCTACATATGTATCATGCCCATCCAAGTTTAAATTACACCACTGCACTGGATAGCTAAAAAATTAAAGAACTGTTACGCTAAGGACTGTAACACATCGCGCGCGGAGGGGGAAGCCCCGAAGTTACGAGATGTATTCACGTACAATATACATAATATTATGGCCGTGTCCTTATCAGAACCACACCCCATTTATTTTTGTTTTGGTACTTATGATTTAAGCATTCACAAACATAAGTTTCTTAATAATGTCTAGTATTTAGTCTAGTATTTTCTAAGCCCCTTATAGACTCATATAGCAGTTTGATGACTCCAGACTAGTGCTTCCGTTTTTCTTACGCAAAGACGTGAGATATCGGCGCGTCACCGTCGAATATTTCATTAACGCTCGTTACCCGCCCCTAAACACGACCCAAATGAATTGCGTACATTACCGAGACTACCGTGAATCTTTTAAGGCAGGTTTAATTAAAGCGTCGATGTGTGCGTAGCATGACAGGCTGGTCGTTTATTTTTATCTTGAAGACCTTTAGTGAAATGAAAATTGCGGTGGTTTCTCTAATTTCAAGGACCTTAAAGGTATATAATTATATTAACTGAATATACAATTTTTCTATAGTCCTTGAATATATAATTTCCTTAATAAAACCGGTTTTGGGAATAGGGCATCCCTACTGAGAACGGGAAACGAGACACATCACTAGTTGGGGAATAGAAAAGATTGCGTCGGAATGCGTAGATTATTGTTTTCCTTGTCATAGAGATAAACAGAGATCTTATTGTAATGGATAGTTTTCACCTTATTAATACTAACTCAAATTATACCTTCATGCTCTATTGTGTAGGTTAGGTATCCATAATACTTTTGGGTCCACCAATACGTCGGAGATTGGATTATGGAGTTCAAATGTAGTTGGACAGAACACATTGCTAGATGTGGTCACAGGTGGAGTATGACAACAACCGAATGGCGGCCAAAAACCGGCTACAGAAGCGTAGGACGCTCTACAGCAAGATGGATGGACGACACAGTCAAAGTCGGGGGGTAAAAATGGGTTAGACTGGCACAGGATCCAAGTAGAAGGCACAAACTGACTAAGGCATATACCCAAGAAGTGAGTGAATTTGGGCTGAGGTTTTTTTTTGTTTTTTTAATCTTTATTTAAGTAAAAGGGGTTTCGTCAAACAGTGACTATGTCACCCCCGTAGGATAATGCACAAATAAACACCTTAATTATACGAAAAAACAACAACAATTATTATCAAACTACCCGCAAATAAAGTTTTATCAACATATTGGCTTCTTCGGATAGCGGAAAAGTCAATATGCTGTTACAAATACCTACACTGTATGTATACATAAAACCAATTTCCTGCCGTAAGACTTCATTCCGCACACGTTCCATCAGCACATGATGCACATCTTGGGCTGTAGATAGTGTGTGTCTTTTTATTTGTAAATTTCAATAATATTTGATATTTTATAAAAAACAAGGTGGTGAACCACGAACCCACGAACATTAACTATACTGTAAAGTTATTATATTCAGAGAACAAAAATCACCTGAATTATTTAATTTGTTTTGAAGTAACCGTAAGACCACCACCGGTGCGATAACTTCAAGTTCAAAGTTCAGTTTGCGAAATATTTAACCAAATTGTACTGTTTCGGCTCTTCCAAAACACCTTGTTATATTTAGGTAGAATAGTCGAACTTCTCTACAAGTTTTAAAGAAAGTTCAACCATAGCAAAGTACTTAGCGAAATCAACAGGTATGAAATTTAATTACCTTAATCTGGGGAATTAGCTGCCGCAGAATTTCGGTTAAGTATAAAGATATTTCAAAACTCAAACTAAGCTTTATAAAGCTTAGTTTGAGTTTTAAAATATCTTTATATAGGTATTAAGATTTTACGGTTATAACCGTAAAATCTTAATACCTATATAGAACTTTCATACTGATTGACTGATTGATATATCAACGCACAGTTATCAATTTCTTAGATTATGAGTGCACGTAGAAAGAAACTCCTGCTGGCCTACCATGAGCTTCATATGGTTATGGTTATGGCTGTCAAAATTGTGTCAACAGTGTCTACACATTCAAACCCAAGGAGAAAATGAATATGTGGGTCAGCCTATCTATACAATTTGATAGCCATAGCCATAACCATATGGAGCTCGTGGTAGCCCTGCTGGTGTCACGAAAGACCAGCGTTATACTCGTAGAAGTAAGACTTGCTACTATACCATATTACATCTTTTTATTACCAACAACTTTGCCATTTGACTTTTTTCGATAGGACTTTTAGTTTTGCCGGAAATCGAGTAAAACCGTTTTTTACCTTAAAAACACACCCCCATCCCCTTCCCGACCTCAGATCGCCCGTAAATTATTTTTCCTTTCATTTTTATAATATTCCCATCTTTTTCTAATGGGTTTCATCCTACACTATTTTGTTTGGTTTTAAAAATTATCGACCCTACTGGTCTATATGCTGAGTGACAGCCAATTTTTATGTCATTGTTACTTTTATATTCTTCATCCTTGTATTATTTCCTACTCTTATTGTGTGGCATAAAATAAATAACTTTTGATTTAGTTAGATTTAAAGAGGTGCAGCGGTGGTTGAAAATGAAAATGAAAAGTCACGCGGGAACTCACTATTGTGTGTTGTAATTTAAGATGGGTCCATTATTTATCTCTGATTCTAAGATTCAGCCGACACTTTCAAACTCCCATCCCACATCCGGTTTTACGAAGCATAAACTTTATAATATTTTCAGTGCTACAATAAAATTAGCGCAACTTGAGAACCGAACAACAATACACCAAAAATTGTCTAGTATAAAACCGTACCGTCCACAAAGAAACACATTAAATTTAAGATGGCCATAAAACGTGACTTTATAAGAGCTTATTTACCATTGCCTTTTCTAAAGCTGCGTCTACACAGAAGAGAGGTTGGCTTTATTCTACTGTGAGTAATTTTCAGCAAACCACGCATGGTTTCACGCAAATTGGCAATAGGTCTGCGTCGACATAACGCCTGCCCGTATTTGATGAACGCCTCGGAAATTTGAGCCTCCATTTGAATGCCTATGCCTACCTCGGTACTGTATTGTCTGAATGAGAGACAACAGAGTTATCATTTCTTCACAATAATATAAGTTTAAAATTTTGAGAAACCGATTTAATGATCAAAGTAACATTTTGATTATTTTGATAAAATTTCAAAGGGACTAATCCGGAAGTATTACTTTTCAGATAAAAAAGAATTGACTAAATCGGTTCATAAAATTAAATGATGGTATGAATATGAAGGTATGCAGTAACAAACATTAAAACAAAAAGGCTAAACGGATTTTGATGAAGTTGCTGGGTATCTGGAAATTATTACTTTTTAACAGAATTGAGAACCTTCTCCATTTTTATTTGAAGTCGGTTAATAAAAACATTAAAATTTTTATTCATTATCGCTGATACTTTTTTTTCATACACCCTATTAAGAGATGGCAGTGTCGATATTCTCAATCTCTTGATGGGCTTAAAACTAAGTCAACGGACTCAATGTAGACTAAGTTAAACACTTACAAATAGACACACAGCTTTACGCATGAAACAAATTTGGGGGAACAAATAAAACAGGACTGGCACCGAAGGTATTTATTGAAAAAGTTGGATCGGCATTCTATTGGTATCCTACTCACGTAGTAGGTTCGTCAGGATTTAGGAGGCGCAGCGAGGGCGTCAAGTGGAGTTTTTCAATCTAAAAACTTCACTTCAGATTAGAGACGATTCTTCTTACGTTATTGTCTAGCGAAAATTGATCAAATGATGAAGGATTGATCGAGTGAAAGTTAAGGGATTTAAATTATATAATTATACTATATTTTACTACACACAGAACTCTGTGTTTTTAATAAATAATCACAAAAAATACCAAAATTAGGTAAATTTTAGGGGCCACTTGACCAAGTCTTGAAGAAAAATTTAGTTTTTTTATACAACTAGCTGGCAAAACTAGCATATGGACCTTATGTTAAATTTTAACCATTGTTTATAGCATGGCTTAAACTAGCAGATATAGAAAAAGAAACTATTTAGTGACCTAAATTGTGTAATAGATTTTATTAGTTTTTCTGGATTATTCCTTGCAGATAATAAAATCAGCTATACCCACTCGAATATAATTCGAATTGATCACTGAATTTAACGATATAAATTTTCCAAATAAGCTTGTTTTATCTGTGAAAACTGAGTGGAAATTTTAAAAGTTTAGTTCACAATTGGGAATTTATGACTCAGATATCATCAAATAGTTCAGCCAAAAGTATAGAATTCTGTTATTATGATAGCCTACGCCCGCTGGGAAATCAGTGACATATAACGCTAAATTTATTGTAGACACACGATACATAAAAAGTGGAGCAAAAAAGCTGCCTAAATTCCCTATTTCACATTATTTATTTTTAGATGCGGTATGCCATTTTTCTTTGTTAGCTCAAAAGTTAATAAAAACTTTCGTACTAAAAACTGTAACATAGCAGATCAGCTTATTTATCACTCCAAAGATACACACGTTTAATCCAAAGAGTACACGAACGTGCTATTAAAAAAACTTTGACCAAGAAGAATTTCACTACCACAGACGTAAGAAGGTATGTTTAAACCAATACCAGGGAATAAATAATTATGTACCTAAAAAGAAACAACTAAATTATTTCTATTATTCTTCATATTTCCTCAGTTTAGTAACTTGCCTCAATCATGTAGAAAAAGAGGAGCCAAGTGTACGAAAAGAGCCTTTTTAAAACGCACTAAAAATCTTCTTACCGCTCAAAAATACCTCTTCAAAAATAACTAGTGACACAACAACAAGAAGAAGAAGCTACGGATAGAAATATAAAAGCGACGAAATGTATCATTTTGTCAAGAGCTATTATTTGCACCTGGAGATTCCCACGTAGCCAGATAATTTTACGAATGGCTGAATTCGTATTGTCATTTTATCGATGAAATCGCTGGTAATGGATTTTTAAATGAAGCAGTCTGTACATTTAAAGCTGGCCGTAGCTACATAATAGATCGGTTATCGGTTAATCGCTTTGAACTGGAAGCCTTTCATCAGACAAATTGTATGAAGAATGTTTTATAGCTCAGCTCAAACCAACCAGCCAACCTATTTAAATCATCGAATACTCAAAAGGTATTTTATTTTAATTGAAGTGTATCTTACTTAAGTCTATTCGCTTTCTTATAAGAGTGCTTCTCTTTACCTTAAGGTTGGCAGACCTCTTTTTAAACCTCATAGGTACAAGTAATTTGGAAAGGTAAACTGACCCCTTTTCACCTATAAAATATCTATACAGGGGTAAGTAGATACGAGTAAGTATCAAATAGACTTCGTCATTCACTAGATAACTTTAATCTGGAATCGTTTTATGACGGGTTGTTCAAGACTCTTTTCGATCGATTTTCGATCGATTTTTCCACAATTTTTATGCAGTGATCCATGAATTGTAGTATAATAGTACAAAACTGCAGCGGCCAGCCAAAGAAGCATTGATGAACTAATGTGTAAATGTGGGTCTCGGCTTAGTTCATCAACGCCTGGTTATGGCCAAGGCTTGACTTGTACTTTTCTAAAATAATGCGAGGAAATTAAAACTAAGTAACTGTTCTTGAACTTGTTTTATCAAATACAGTTACGACAAACAACAATTAACAATTACAATTTTTTCTCAAGTTTAAGAATTAAAATATTTTAAATTTATTTCCTAAATTTTAGGAGTTATTGCAATTAGGTCAAAGTTGTGTACGTTTACTAATTAGGCAGTAATATGAATAATTTAAATAGAATAACCAATAACCAATCACAGCCCTTCATTGTTCTATTATAGGCCTATTGAATCAATAAGATATTGATATTGAATTATACCTCCGTAGCTACTAGGGTAAAATGAAGGTCTATCATACAGTTCAAATAATAATATAGGGATGAGGTTTAATGATGAGAACACAGGTAGCCTAGAGGAAGCGGTAGCCTTCTGATCCTAAAGTTGTGGGCTCAAATCCAGTCGTGTACCAATGAGCTTTTCTATCCAAAAACGTAAGTTCACTATGCCAGTACTCTCAAACGGCGAAGGAAAACACCGTGAGGAAACCGGCATGTTGGAGAATGTAAAAAGTAGATACTAAGATAAACATTTAAGCAACAGGTAAATGTTTCATAATAAAGCCTTGCGCACATCTGGATGGCCTGCGATGGCGATCATTAAAATACCTTTTGATCTAGCATAGTGTAAATATAATATTGAATGCAGTGTATACTATAGTGCTTAGTATAAAGAACTCATCAACAAAATGTACCTACAAGTATATCTACCTTATTTATGTAACAAAATGTATTTCTTCTTCTTCTTAAATTTAAGAGCTTAGCTTTTGTCGGGGTTTTGATGCAGTTTTCTCCAATTAAGTCTTTCGAATGCGGCCTCCTTGACTTTAAAGTGTATTTACCCTTAAGTAGGTATTATAGAGACAATAAGACACGTGCTAATGGACATAGAATATTCTTAGGCTATCAATAATATTTGAATAATAAGTCAGCATTATATTGCTCATTAGCCTTCATTGTAACTATATTGTAATTTCGCAGCAACTGATCGCCTAGGTGTGCACAAGGCTTAAGTTGGATCATTAATCGTTTATAATCCAAGTTCAAATGAGCCTTATCTGGCTGGGAATAGAGGTCAGAATGTTAGCCGGAAACTTAACACGTTCACTGCGCCATCATTTTCAAAAAACTTTCAGCTGGTGCTTTGGAGACCTAAAAGATCTCGAAACTAACCTACCCTTTGGTGCGTTTGAGACCTAATCAGTCTCCTAAAAATACAGTTTTGAAAATAATTTATATCTTCCAAAAAACCAATGACATAATATTTTGAAGTTTTTGTGGGTCAAGAGAGGCTATTGCTCTACATTTTGCTAGGTTCGCACGCAGTTATGACATTAGAATAAACTACAAATACCAAAACAAAATTAGGTATCGATTGTATCTCTTACCGCAACCGAAGATAGTTCAATATGTGTAGTAAAGTAGTGATGGGAATAAAATCTCGACGATTGAAAAAGTTTTATTAAAAGTGTTTTTCATTAAAACATGGTAAGCACATTGATTGTTTGCATTGCGCGCAAATGGTAATAATTCTTTTGGCTTTTTAAGAAGCGTCAGTGCTGTTGAATGTACGTCGTAATTTTTCGTAACAACCCACGCAACGTTTTTTTTTTGTTGCCACGTTGGAAAACTTGATCTGTACATCTTCCTTCGGGAAATTCTGTATTAAAATGCATTATTTATATAAAAAGCATGCACCCACATCACGAATAAAATGCAATGGAGTCTAATTTTATTAGTTTTTCTAATAGTGAAAAGTTATTCGAGTGTCTTATATGTATTTTTGATCTTAATGCTGTTGTTGCTTTAAAAGAATATATGGTGGTATTAAATTGATGATTTTTTTTCGACCTCCCACGTCGATGCTAGGACAACACTAAATCGAGTCACGCGGCGCCCGCGCCGCCTGCCCTCCCTGTCTTGCGTCTACGAGGCGTACGATTTCCCGAGTACCGACAGGTCTCCTAACGCAAGGAATGGAAATAATTATACTACTGTGCGTTAGGGACCTAATCCATCTCTATATTTTTTTTTTATGTCCTTGAAGTCACCTTTAAATAGGAAGCAAATATGTATATTTGTCTTACTCATACTTAAAGAACTTTACCCGTTAGAGCCTCCCGCAAGGAGTGAAACAACACTATTATAGTCAACGCACAATACAAAAGTCCTGCAAGAGATCTGATAGATCTCGTAATGCAGCGAACGTGTTAATAAATACGATGAGATTTCTGTCGAATTGAATGCTCTTATCCTGTTGTGGGTTTATTAGTTTTGATGTTCAAGTGTGCCTCCCTATTAAATATTAAATTGGACCTTTGTTATTGTTCGTGCTAGTCTTTTTTGTTTGTGATGTTTAGGGATGTTTTCTCGTAGAGTCAACGATATTTGGTTTGAAAACATTAGGCTTGAAAATGTAGGGATAACCGAGGTAAAATAATGTGGTCTAAAACAATTTCTTAAATATTTATTGAAAGCATTGCGTGACAAGCCCACAAAAACGACTTACGGGTGCTTTCTGCACCGCACGTTGTGGGATCAACACACAAGCAGAACATTATTTTGTGTGATTTTATCCCATATATTTTAAATAACTTTTTGCAGTGTATTTATCCAATAAAATGATTAATTCATGACGTTTAGCGAGCCTTGGACTGAAACCCTTGACAATAGTTTAGTCTTTTATCGCTGGAACTTCTAAATCCTTTAATTCTTCCGATTGGTTCTAGAACGGTTCGGACCGCGTAGCACTTCGATAAATCCGGATTAGGACTGTTCTTTGTCCCTTGTCCTCCCTAACCCCACCTTCCCCTCTTCAATGATTGAAGTTGATATTCACAGCTAATTTATCGGACTACACCCTGCGATCGTTTTTTAATAATTATTTTCCAGGCGATTTAACTTTTTGAAATGGCCAATTTTTCATGGGCAAAGTTCCTAATTTATTGGTGGGATAAAGAGGGTATTTTACAGAAATAAAGAGGCCTAATGTAGGAACTCGCGGGCTTGGCTGGGTATGCATTTTGATTCGCAGTAGGCCCAACTGGTTTTTGTACGTAAGTAAGCTTATAGGTAGGAAAACGTGTATGTAAGAGTACTTTTACTGTGCGATCGGATTGCATACACAAGAAAGTTGCTGATATAAGTTCAGTGTTTAATATCTTTCAAAAGTCAAAGCGTTTAATGTTTTTTTTTTTTCAAAAAAAATATTTGAACGAAATTATGCAATTCATGTAATTGGATTATTGTAGTATCTTTTTTACCTCTGCCAATTTCAACTTTGATCGCATCTAATCTTTAAAAGACAGATTATGATATTAGTAGTTAAATCGTCGCTTACCATCAGGTGAGATTGTAGCCAAAAGTGTAAATGGTATATATCTGTAAAAAAACTTAAAAACTTTATATGTTACCAAAAGATTCACATCAACATCCCCGGAGTTGGCTGAGAGCACAAACTTCCCTATTTTGTCGAAAGGCTATTTGTTATCCAAAAACTTTGTTTTTTGCTACGCTTCATTAAGTAAGAAAGATGAACCTTAACTTTAACTATAACCACAGAATACATAACACTGTCACACAGAAAAGGGCAAAAATAAAAGTTTGGTTTTGGGGGGTGGCTTGGGGTTTGGGGGGTGTTTGTTTTCGTCCTAAAACCGGTTGTTAAGCCCTGCGCACATTTAGCGCGATGGCGATGGCAATCAGTGAAATGCTGTCAAATATGTCGCCATCGCGCTATGGTGTGCGTAGGCCTTTATAATTTGTCTTCGAAATAACTTAAGGTTGTTCGATTCCGATACAAACTGAATTTACACAACTATGGGCAAACAAAGTATAAATGTAGGTACACTGAAATAGCTGTAATAGAATTTTACAGTGGTCTTTATTGCCGGCCAGTTATATAAAGTTGGAGAAAACTGTAGGATAACAGAAATATTAATAAAAAACCAAAAAAGTAATTTTTTCGTCATTCTTTCTAACGGGTACTCGGCATTGAATACGTGAATGAGCTTAAAACATATCAAAATAGTCGTAAAAGTCTGTTAGTTCTTTTTCTGAAGCCCCGACTGCCACGACCAACGGCTACCACTCCAACTTTATATAACTGGCCGGTAATAAGGACCACTGTAAAAGCCTATTACAGCTATTTCAGTGTACATTAATACTTTATTCGCCCATAGTTGTGTAAATTAAGTTTGTATGGAAATCGTTCCCCCTTAAAGCGGGTTTCTTTATGAACTGATTTTACCATTTATGGACGATGAGAGTATAATTGTACACTGAAAAACTATGGTTGGCTTTTATATTTGTCTTTATGTACGGTAAACCATGATAAAATTCTGAGAAAAAACTGTAAATTAATGAATAAACAACTAAAATATGCGTTCATTTTCTTTTACAAAGTTACTACCGAATACAATAAGGTAACGTCTTCGTACATAAAAATAAATAAATAAATGCAAAATGCACAGCGTTCAGCGTATAATACCATTTCTACGGTTTGAAACGTTTGAAACGGGCTAACGTTGAGCGATACGCTAACGTTTAACGTGACTTTATGTCAAGTGATAACGTGTCTGTGTTCTTAAAACAACAGAAAACGAATCCCAATGTAAAGTTTTACCCGGTACACCTCAAACTGCTACGATGTCGTTTTACCTGTCATGCGAACCAAACATACGAACCTAATGATCACTATTTTACGACCTGTCGTTGTTCCAAGTTCAACAAACATTCCAATTTCGAAATGTTACATCTCGATTTTATATCGATTCTTGGCCAATGTTGTCTTGTTCCTCTTGTCCGTTCCATCAGTTGCGTATCGATACTGACGTGTCAGGTCATCCATTTTGTTTTTTAAATCGTTCAAAATAGTTCAGTGAACTTTCAAAGGAAAAGTAAGTCTGTTTGATATCTTAAAAAAAACTTATTAAGACACACATGGTCTAATGAACCTGGGTACGTTTTAAATCTTGTTCTGCGTTCTGCATCTTCGCTAATAGTTATGATTTTTCTAGGAACGTTTGGTTTTACTTTTGACTACCCCTTAGCCCCAAGGCTCTTATTTAACAAGATATTTGATAGGTTGGCGGAAAGGGATTTGAAGCGTTGAGTCTTCATCAGTCATTCTTTATATAATTTTATTAGGAAATTTTCATAATGTATAAAATAAAACAAAAGGTGATTGTTTGAACTGCCAGAAGATTTTATCTGTGAGCAGAAATAGCTACTATGTCGCCAGTATTCCAATATTCCAATAATAGACTGACAGGAACACTGGAGTAGGCACTCAGGCCTTTTTAACTAATTGAGCCAGTATTCACCACTGTAGGCCTACCACTAGCTCTGTCTGGCTCTATCTCTGGCTCTGGTTTCGAGTCTGTGTGAGTGTTGATTAAATGGATCTTACTTCGAAACGTCACACACGCAGTATAATAACACTGGTGAGCACTCACACAGACATAAAACCAGAGCCAGAGACAGAGCCAGACAGACCTTGTGGTAGGCTTACTGTTTTGATTTTGTAATTTTTCAGGGAAATTTCATTTAATCGTGTAATAAAGAAAATGTTAAACAAATACAAAAACCATAGAAGGATTTACAGATTACTCAAAAATATAAAAAAAACTTATTTTCTGTTTTATCTACGTTTTCTTTTGTTATAAGTCTCTAGATCGCCTATTGTTTTTTTAGGGTTCCGTAGCCAAATGGCAAAAACGGAACCCTTATAGATTCGTCATGTCTGTCTGTCTGTCTGTCTGTCTGTCTGTCTGTCTGTCTGTCTGTCTGTCTGTCTGTCCGTCCGTATGTCACAGCCATTTTTCTCCGAAACCGTAAGAGCTAGACTGATGAAACTTGGCGAGTAGATGAATTCTTTGAACCGCATTAAGATTTTTACATAAAAATAAAAAATAAACTATAAATTTCGGGGGTCCCCATACTTGAAACTGAAACTCAAAAATTTTTTTTTCATCGAACCCATACGTGTGGGGTATCTATGAATAGGTCTTCAAAAATGATGATGAGGTTTCTAATATCGTTTTTAGGGTTCCGTAGCCAAATGGCAAAAACGGAACCCTTATAGATTCGTCATGTCTGTCTGTCTGTCTGTCTGTCTGTCTGTCTGTCTGTCTGTCTGTCTGTCCGACCGTGTCACAGCCATTTATCTCCAAAACCATAAAAGCTACACTGATGAAACTTGGTGAGTAGATGTATTCTGTAAACCGCATTAAGATTTTTACACTAAAATAGAAAAAAAACTATAAATTTTGGGGGTCCCCATACTTCAAACTGCAACTCAAAAAAAATTTTTTCGTCGAACCCATACGTGTGGGGTATCTATGAATAGGTCTTCAAAAATGATGTTGAGGTTTCTAATATCGTTTTTTTCTAAACTGAATAGTTTGCGCGAGAGACACTTCCAAAGTTGAAAAAAGTTGGTCCCCCCCCCTCTAACTTCTAAAATAAGGGATTGATAAAACTAAAAAAAATATATGTTGTACATTACTATGCAAACTTTCAACGATATTTGGTTTGAACGAGATCTAGCCAGTAGTTTTTTTTTTATACGTCATAAATCGTAAACCGCAATTTACCTTTCGACGAACTACAAGAACCTGTTTCCTGTTTATTTTCTGTATATTATGTTACTTGATGCTACGGAACCCTTCATAGGCGAGGCCGACTCGCACTTGGCTGCTTTTTCTAAACTGAATAGTTTGCGCGAGAGACACTTCCAAAGTGGAAAAAAGTTGGTCCCCCCCCTCTAACTTCTAAAGTAAGAGAATGATAATACTAAAAAAAATATATGTTGTACATTACTATGTAAACTTTCAACGATATTTGGTTTGAACGAGATATAGTTAGTAGTTTTTTTTTTATACGTCATAAACCGTAAACCGCAATTTACCTTTCGACGAACTACAAGAACCTTATTATGTTACATCAAGTAACATATATAAAGGTTCTTGTAGTTCGTCGTGCTACGGAACCCTTCATGGGCGAGTCCGACTCGCACTTGGCTGCTTTTTTTTATATTAATTTAAAACACAACAAGAACAGTGAAACTTTTCAGTGTTGTTGCAAGATAAACATTGTAGGTAATAGTATATTTTAATATTAAAATGTTGCTTTGTAGCTTGCCATGTTTATAGGCCCGTAAAAATTCTTAGTAGCCATAACAATTTATGACTTGAAAATACAGAAAATAATTTGCCTAAGTACACTTACATTCTCATAAAATGTATTACACAACGAAGTAACTCATAAATTAAAAATAAAAAAGAAGGTATTAGATGAGTCTCCAACAGAGAGAACACAAATCTGCGTGTATTAAACAAATTAAATAAATAAAAATATTATATAAATAAATATAAATATTATTAAAGACAATACACACAACACTATCTAGCCCCAAACTAAGCTTGTACTATAGGAACCAGATAGCTAATATAATACTTTTTTTTTGTAAATACATATACTTAGAATACAATATGACACCCAGACAGAGAACAAACATTTGTGTTCATCACACAAATATTTGTTCTCGGTGGGAATCGAACCCACGACCTACGGCTCAGAAGGCAGAGCTACTACCAACTGAGCTGAGAGGCCAGTCAAATTGTTTGCTCTGGGCGAGGTTTGAACATTTAGTTTAACTCTACTCTACTAAGCATGCTGAAGAAAAGTAAAACAGCTACCACCACCAGGTACCAGATAGGAAATGCGGTAGTTTTTTGGGAACAGAAAAATCTAGAGTGCTCTCAAACGGTGAAGGAAACCCGTGGCTTAGTCAGCTCTGCACGCATTGACCATATTTTTCCTGTGGATTGGACCGATTAAGCTATCAGTAGGGCCTACCACAAGCTCTGCCTGGCTCTGTCTATGGCTATCGTTGAGTCTGTGTGAGTGCTGTCTAAAAAAATCCTACGTCGAAACGTCACACACACAGTATAATACACTGATGAGCACTCACACAGACTCAAAACCAGAGCCAAAGATAGAGTCAGATAGAGCTTGTGGTAGGCCTACAGGATGGTGTAGGTGGTGGCCAAACTAAAATCCTTTTCTAGACACAAATACAATACAAATCATTTATTAATAACTCTTACAAGTCAGTGTCAAATTGGTATGGAATTATACTACAACTAAATGTAGTTAAATGATTCACAAACAAACATAAAAAATATTTGTGCATGACACTATGGCGTCCTGTAAGTAGGGGGCATAAGTAAACATCAGTTTCCCCTGACGTTAAATAAATCATCTTCAATAGATGCAAAGGCCTGTTTTACTTTTTACATAGGGAAATGTACAGTGACGTGTGTCCGCCAGGCAATGTATCATAATACCTCTGCGTCACCCACAAGTCCACAACGTTATTGTTCGAAAAAATACTACAGTGTTGAACGATTTGTGGCCACACGAATATCCAATGTGGACGTTTGGTTTATCACAATTTTACAATAAATTGTTGCTTGCTATCGCTCACTGTTGTGTTGTACTTTATTTTTTTATTTTTAGTATGTTGATGCTTTGAAGACCAGCCGGAATTTTGACAGAAATCCTAGGGGTTTTCTGTCAGAATTCCGTCAAAACTTAAAATTGGGATCGGCATCGCTTCAAGAGTAGACCGGCAGGTTTCTATCGACTAGCCCTTTGTCAGATTTATTTATTCAACAAGTAAAGGCTCACTATACTGCAACTGCTGTTGTTGGTTCTAACAATAGCCCCACTAGCTGCATGTTGATTGATGTTACTGCAGGCCCCACTGGAAAATTAACTGTATAATAGGGTATTCTGCCCGCGCGACGACAAATTGTACTTGCTCTCATTTTTCAAGGATTCTCCCTGTCTTAAATTGCATACTTCGTCATAATTTGTGTGAAATAACTTGCTACTTATATTCATTATATTTTGTAATGAATGAAGCGTCTTAAATAAAAATTAAAACATTTATAATAACCAAAGTTTTTCAAGTGTATTATTTGAAAGAAAAAGTATTTATTTGCTACAACAACTAATACTCGCACTAACTATTTGAAACTAAAATTACTTATACTACTACTACTAAATTTCATGAGGTTTGCTTTGTGCGTCTCAAATCAGAACTCTGCCATCTGTTGGTTGGCTTACAACCAACGTTGGTCTTCCGTCAAAGCCGGTTTGGTGTTCAAATCGTATTTCTCATTTTTAGAATTTTTTTGTGCGGCATCCCATAGCGTACTACATTCTAATACCTTTTGCAAAACAATACAAACTTTCCTTCTTCCTGCCCTTATCCCGCTTTAAGTGGGGTCATCCTCTGTATTTTATTGAATTGAGCGAGATAATTACATTTGTTTAAACTTCATCTCAGAAAAGATAAACAGCATCACCACTTCATTCACCTGGTCATACAAAGGTTAATAAATAATTATGCAATCATGAATCGTTATTACCAGGGTACGGCTATAAATTCGGCCGAGATTTGACCCACATAAAGCATTTACAGGTTTCGGGTACTGCGGACTTACTTTACAGCAAATTGCGGATGACTTTTGAGAGGGTTATCAAGATGATAAATTGTATTTGTACTTGAACTATCTAAGACCGTCCAAATCGAATTAATAATCGAATTAGAACAGAATCCTTGGAAATTTCAATCGATTTTACGCCCATCTTAGGCTACATTTTTACTTTCCACCAGGCGGGATAGTCGTCAAGCGTTGAGCTCGAAAACTTGTGCCAAGTGCACAAAAAGAGCATCTCTGAGGCGCACTTAAAATCCTTTCACCACACTGGCTCAAAAGAACTAGTGACACGATAAGAAGAAGAAGAGCGTTGAGCCAACAGTCATTTAAAAAAATACGCCATCAAAACAGTAGGCCTATACAAGGTGTATCTAAATATGTGTACTATGCGAAGGTGGGGGGTTTCAGACCACAATGGTGATCAGTTGTGGGGGGGAGAAAATTAAAAATTCCTATTTTCAGTTTCCCATACAAAAATATTTAATTTCATAATGCCTAAATAAATTGACAACCCTATCCTTGTAACCCCTTGACCCCTTGACCTACTACCTCTGTAGGTCTACTACTACTACCTACTACCTCTGTAGCTGAGTTTAGGGTTGTCACTTTGTATAAAGTCAGCTGTTCATGTTGAAACTTCGTTGCAGTTTTTTTCAGAGATACCAATCGAAGTTCGAAAAGTCGTTGAACAAAAGTTGTTCCCCGGGGGGTGGAAATTCACCCCCCTTCGGGATAGTACACATATTTTGATACACGTTGTATACCTACAAGCTCTGGCTGGCTCTGTCTCTGGTTTTGAGTCTGTGTGAGTGTTGACTAGATAAATCCTACGTCAAAACGTCAAACACACAGAATAATGCACTGTTGAGCACTCACACAGACTCAAAACCAGAGCCAGAGACAGAGCCAGACAGAGCTTGTGGTAGGCCTACAGTTTGGATAGTTGTAAATATTGTTTTTTTTTTTCATCCTGGCTTACAAATAAACACCCAAAACTTGTCTGTGATCACTGTATTTCTTGACCCACTATTTTGATCTGAAAGTCAGACGTCAAAACCAATACATATCTGATTTCAATAAGAGCCGAGATTCGCTTTGCATTTAATTCGTCTACTAGAATATTCATCAGGTCTAAGTTATTTGGTCCTCCAGCAATTAACTCGAATGAATCTTCCAGCCCCGTGCGGTTAGAACATTGGCTGGAACATTTAGAATCTGTCAACTGCAGCTTGTCTTTGCCAAGTGATATAGTTTGGTAATCGACCGTATAATTTGGACGATTATTTTGATTGTAAAAGTAATTGGTACTGAGGTAAATGAGGCTTGCCAACCGTGATGGTATCAAAGATGGCTTTTGTTATTTTGCTGAAATTCACAGCTTTTGAAATTTTTTGGTCAAATTTTTAAAAATATATATGTATTATTTTCGATATTTTCTCTTTTATCTACTTATGTATAAAACCACGTAGCTTATGCAATAAAGCTTTAAATATTGTTAAAATACCTATGATAATATCTCCTATCCAGTAAAACGATAAAAAATATACTTATAAAAAGTAGTCAGTTTTATAAGACTGCCCGCATCTTAAAATTCAAATTAGCAGATATTTTAGTGAATCTATGACTTGAAATAACAGCGTAGAAATATTATTAGTTATCTCAAAGCCAAGTTCATCAATTGAATTTGAATGAGATATCAAAGTACCTACATTTCAAACTTGTCTAGGGTGTAGAAACAAAATACTCCCACCTGAGAAACATGAGTTATTGTTTATTTGATAAACAAATTGGATGTGTTATGTTACAATGTTGACATTATATGTATTGTTTGTCCGCAATTTCAGTGGTTTATCAATGAACTATTAAACGTACTCGTATTAGTACTTACATATTGTGTTCTATCAATTCGTAATATTGTGCTTAAAGTTATATTTTTTAGAATTCATCCATCAAGACATTAGAATCTTCTTAAAATTCGTTATCTTAAGTCTTAGGAGCGGAGAATAAAATCATAAAAGATAAAAATGTTTTTCACAAGTCTTAAACTGGATATATTTTTATCAGCTAGTAAAAAATATAATCTGTAGATTGAAAAATTTGCCTTCAATTTTATAAAAGCTAAAAGAAAATGTATAACTATCTTGTCAATTTAAAAAGTGCGACCATAAAGAAAGCTTTGCATGATGACTTTATCAACTAGTGTTAACCCTTGAACAGTTCAAAATTGCTCTTCCATCACGCGGTCGAGACCTCAAAGGTAAGTAAACACGTTCACAACCTCACACGCGACCACTCATTACTCTTCTCGATTAGATAGTGCTTTTAGTAGCTGCTCTTTGCGCCCAACTTGTGCAATAAAGTGACTGTTTTATGAAGAAAATTGTAAAAGAATTATGAATTAAATTTTCATTGACTTAATTCGGTATTTTTTTTTAGAAATCTGTGAAAGAATTAAGCTGCATATTTTTTTTAATAAGCTGATGGAACAAGCATTCTTTTAAGTGGTACCCGATCTTAAGTGGTAACCATCGCCTATAACAAGGCTTAGTCGGTCTCACCTAGCTTTAAAATGTTTCAAAATCTTGTTTTTTCTAGCCTGTGTCTTCCCACTGCTGGGTAAAGGTATCCAAAGACTTCCAGTTTCTTCTAACCTAAGTTTTCTCCCACCACCTTCCTTCGAAGGCATCTAGATCGTCTTGCCAACGCTTTCTCATTATGAGTAAATATTTTTATGAATTTGAATTTTTAAGTATTAGCAATCAGGCCACGCACGTCAAGAACGTACCCTACGATACACTGCCCTGCATCCAACCCCACGCCAAATGAAGCCCCAGTAACCAGTAATTTTGCCGGCTATTTTAAACCGAAACACAGCAACGGTGGAAATAGACATGTAGTATTTCCCCAGACGAGTCCGTCACAAAGAACGCTTAGTACCAAAGAGATGATATTTTCCGTAGCTGGTAATAAAAGTTTTAAGGCAATTTCTTTTAAGTACCATTTTTCCTTTCCGAAAACGCGTGAAGTTATGAATCTTACTAAGTTTTGAGGAAAAACTTTCAAGTTCTATAATCTACCGTCTTTAGGGTTCCGTAGCCAAATGGCAAAAACGGAACCCTTATAGATTCGTCATGTCTGTCTGTCTGTCTGTCCGTCCGTATGTCACAGCCATTTTTCTCCGAAACTATAAAAGCTAGACTGATGAAACTTGGCGAGTAGATGTATTCTGTGAACCGCATTAAGATTTATGCACAAAAGTTGAAAAAAAAACAATAATTTTTGGGGCCATACTTAGAACTGAAATTCAAAAAACTTTTTTCATCAAACTCATACGTGTGGGGGGGTATGAATAGGTCTTCAAAAATGATGTTGAGGTTTCTTATATCGTTATTTTCTAAACTTAATAGTTTTTAAACCGCAATTTACCTTTCGACGAACTACAAGAATACACTTTTATATTATGTTACTTGTTGCTACGGAACCCTTCATAGGCGAGTCCGACTCGCACTTGGCCGCTTTTTGAAGTTCTATTGTGAGGTCTGGGGTCGTCTTTGTGCGCCAACCACTCATTTGCTGGAAGATTACTTGTCTCGATTAGATAGCGCTTTCATGTGGTTGCTGCAAGCTATTTTACGGCGAGACTTAGCTTTGAGCTTGACCTATGGGTGTGGTTACAGGGGTAATTTTACATTTAATGTTCGAGCTTTCGAAATGGGGACAGCCAATTTATTATTCAGTTAATAAATCATTTCAAAGTGGCTGGTAAAGCAGAGTGCTGTGGAAAAGTGTATCAAGAAAATATAGGCTCTGGCCTAAAATAATAATAATAAAAATAGGGTGTGGCTGTGCTATGGACTCGGCCGTTTGTTGTACGAGTACGTGAATACGCCTCGTAACTTCGGGGCTTCGTTCTTACTTAGCGTAATAAATTCTTTGATTTTTTAGCTATCCAATAGTGTAATTGAAATTTGGATGGGGATGATAGATATGTAGCCGCAACACTAAACTGTATCCCTCCCCATTTTGTTATCATTCGTTTTTATGAATTGCGTTGCGTCTCTATGAACGCATTTCATGTCGAAAATGCTGATATTATGGAATATTTAAGTTAGCTAAAACGGTCTGAAGATAGCTCAACTGTTTCTTGTGTATATTGTATTTTTGAAATACTTGCACTAAATGTAAGTTACTTTGCGTTAGTCGGATAAATAAAGTTAGCATTCATATTATTATGAACCTGCTAAATTTAAAATATTGATAATTTTATTTCACAGGGCAGTCCTATGAATATTTTTACCATAACTAATTAAAACTGGCCGTTTGAATACAGCACTAATCTTACTAAAAACTAGTAAATTATAATACTTAAAAAGTGCTTTATAAAGTTGCAACCCAAAGCCTTGTCTTCTATAACCTTCAGACCGAACTTTGAGAAAACTTTCTGAGCGAAAACATATTTCAAACTTTATGATATACTTAGCTGGCTCAAACTCTAATAAACACGATCAAAGAATGTTTAATTAAGGGGTGGTTAAACTTTTTCCAGACATCAGTATATTCTTAAGGGTGGAACGGCATTGTCCAATAAAAGTCTTTAAGTCCAGTGATAGCCTTTGCTTTCTGGTACTAGTTTAGTTTAATTAAACTCGTAAAGACAGACTGCATAAAAGAGGATTGCTGAGGCGAAGACTAGACCGATATTGGATTTGGGTACGTAGAGTTAGACAATAAACTTATGGTCGTCTTTTATAGACGATTAACGTTTTACTTCTTAAAGCTGTGGCTTAAGTAAAGGTGTGGTCATGGGCAAGTTAAAATCAAAATAAAATGTCAATAAAAAAAATTTTCAGCACATTGTAATCATTTATAACCGTCTTCAAATAAAAAGGGAGGTTTTTCTCAATTTGGTTGTGTTTTTAAATATTATATTGTTAAAAAATGTTTGTGCACTATACCAGTACCTTTAAACGGTGAAGGAAAACATCGTAAGGAAACCGGCATGTGGTTAAACCTAAAAGTTTGACAACATTATTGTGTCAAGTGCACAAGAGGGGCATTTGGGGTGCACGTAAAATCCTTTCACCACATTGGTTTACAAGCACTAGTGATGAGCAGAAGATTGACACCTTTTGGTGTATAGTCTGCAAAATGTGTCCGCATAAATGAAGCAACAAAATGTCAGCATTCACCCGCTGACCGTAAATTACTGACCGCGCCCAAAGAGTAGTCGTGAAAAGATTGGTTACGCTAATAGTTATTTTTATTGGTTAAGCCGGTATTAAGTACTAGCGGACGCCCGCGGCTTCGCTCGCCCCTTTGCCGTTACGCCCCGTTGATTTTTCTTTTAAAAGTTTTTCCTCTTTTTCTCTGCTTAGGGAAATCATTTTCCAATTTCCTTTCTTAGTGCACCCTTATATGCTATAAAATAAACGTACCCTCCAAGTTTCATGCTTTTAGGATGCATCGTAATAAAATAATATTGCACTGACCCTTTGAAATGTAAGAATATTTATTTACACAAAGAAACTTACAATTAAACAAATATTTTACAAAATTACAAAATACACATGAAACATGTGAGCTATCTACAGATCGTTATAAACGATCTAGAGATAGCTCAACTGATCCAAATCAGTGCCAGACTATCTATCTTTAAATACATCTTCTTTAGAAGAAGGTCAGCTAGTTAGTTATCATTAAAATACTGGGCGAGGGATCTAACGACTGCCACCAGTCCTATGAAGCGTTTACTCTCTGTTCGTTTGTTCTGTGCCACAGTGAGTAAATCGCCGCTTCCATTGTACTAATGTCCTTGGTTCATTCAACCTGGCACAGATTTACAGTTCTGCTGCAGAGAGTGCATTTTCAATAGCGTCCTGACTGAATAAATTCTGAATCTGTTAGCTTCAGCGAGCTTAATGCTTGACTGAAAGATTGGAATAGCACACATTTATTTTTAGGAGTCGGGGCTTACCGATATAATTTTTCAGTGTACCTTCAAGGTATTTATATTATATTTTGTTATTAGATTTCAGTTTTTTTCTTTCAGTTTCAGTTTGGTAAAATTTTATATTTTATGCCTTGTGCACATCTAATGGTATCTTTGGTGGTGAAAGAACTATAAGAAAATGAATGCAAGTGTAGTGAAACATGACAACGACTTTGACAGCGTTTTATTGACCAACAGATGCTTATAGCCTTGCACACATCTATAGCGCACTGGCAATGGCGATCAATGAAACGCTGCCAAATATGACAGCAATATTTGACAGCGTTTCACTGATCGCTATCGCCAACGCGCTAGATGTGCGCAGGCCTTTATTAATTTCAATTTTTGTTTATTTTAATATACCTACTATAACAATTATTGTAATGTACACAAAATTTGTGTACATTACATTACATTTTTGTAATTTGGTCTACTCATTAAATGAGTAGACCAAAGTACAAATCACAGTTTCAATAGTGTTCTGAATAAATAAACTAATAAATGTGGCGTAAAGAAAAAAATCACCAAGTTCCTCACCTTAAAATAAACAAATAACAAAGAACTCCAAATTGAAAACCACAAACGCTCTAGCTTTTGCAGACCTTGTAATGTGTATCAGTATTTAGCAAACTGGAAGCTGCATTTAGCAAAATGGAAGCACCATTGCAAATACGTTTCCTATATGCAGTTTTCTCCAAATAAATAGATGCATGTATAGCATTCAGATATGATTTTATGGAGAAGACAGGTGCCATTTTCCGCAGAGGAGCCAAGAATGTGCCAATAGAGTGCGCCGTTTGTCACTGCAATACGCCCTCTATGGACTGGCTGGAATTTGTTTTATTTTTAGCTTTGAAGGTAGAACATGGTGATTTCTTGGCAGCCAGGCTGAATGCAAATATCTTATGCCGATGGCAAAATATATTTTTCTGCAAATATTATTAGTTTTGTTATTGAGAATGACCGTGCATAGTTTACTCAATATCTGTTTCATATTGTGGCAGAACAACATAAACAGAAACATGTGTTAAGACTCTCTTTGAGGCGCACTTGAAATCCTTTCATCACAATAGTTTGAAAGAACCAGTGACACGATATGAAGAAGACTGTGGCAGATTTTTTGATGTGCAAACATTATTTGCAGCTTCTTCTTCTTCTGCTTTCTTAATGAATGGCATCTGTCCTTTTCGGATCAATTTTGCCAGTGTCGAGTAGTTTGATGAGAATGATGATAATATATTACATAGATAAAATATTTTTCCGTCAAATCGTCAGTCGTCTGTCACAGGTCGGCCCTATCTAATTGGCATTGGAAAAAAAGATGGCGGTTTCTTCCCAAAACCATCTGAAACATTTTCGATCAAATCAGAATATCACATAATACCTAAACATAATACACTTTAATTCCAACTGCTAACACTTTGAGCTAAGACCTCAAGTAATTTTGGTTAAAATACCACCAAAATTACACAACAGAACTCAAAATAACACCAGAAAAACAATTAAAATCAAAAAGCTATGTGACTTCCCGAAATGACAAAAAACCTAAAACGAATCCTATTTGCAGTTTTATTAGCTAACTCTAGTGAGTTTTTTCGACGTCCCAATGTCACTGTCATGTCTTAAAGGTGTTCGATTTCGGTACCAATTGTTTACACATTTAATTTTATGGGCGATGAGATTTACACTGAAATAACTGGTACATTAATTTTATCTGTGTATTTTGTTACATTGGCTCAACGAAAAACTGGGTATTATTCTTTACTTTAGATTGTTTCTCGAGTTTACTCAAAGTTCAAAACAACTTAGCATGATTTCCATTTTATCAAACACGCACCGTTTCGGCCTACCTATTTAACATCTGCCGACTTGATAAGAAAAGCGAAACTCTCAATTTTGTTCGACACTTCGGGAAGTCATCCACTTTCTGTTTTGTTTTTGTTTACACCGCCTACCTTGGTCCTTTGAGTTTGCGAGAATACGTTTGAAAGCATAAGCCGAGAGGCCGATTTGGGGCGGTTATAATGAGTTTTAACTTTTTATGTTCCTTTGTTTTAAAAACTTCGGCCTCTCATTTCAGAAGTCACAATGAGCTGCGAATGTTATATTTGCATTTATTTTTCAGATCCGAAATTTGCATACCTACCTGCTTATTCAATTTTGCTTACGTATTTTGTTGAAGTAATTTTCTAAATTTATCTGTAAGTTTAATTCATCACTTTTTTTCTATCTACCTATATTGTAAGTATATCTATATCTATATTGTAAATAAAAATGGCGTCGCGTCGTCAGGAAATGTTTATCATGATAGCAAAAATCGAACAAAAGTTTTCATTTGACGACGCGATGAGAATGACGAGATAGCGACGATGTAAACACGATCATCAAATAAATCGTAGCAGTCCCATTCACATTGTGACGAACGAGAGAACGACAAACAATGCATAGTCGCGTAGACCTGATATTGAGGTTAGATCACATTGGATTTATTGGATTCCCGTTCAGTATTGCATCGAGCTGGGAATATGCTGTCTGGTTTTACATCCGCAACCTTGAGCCAAACTCAAGAGACCAAGAGTGCAGTTGAATTTTCGTTGTAGTTTATAGAAGGACAACTGCATGCCCACACAATTTTGGATAGCCATTCTATTTAGTAATTGATATCCAAAAAAGTTATTTTATTCAAGACATGAAATCATTAAGTTATAACTAATTTAAAATTTCCAGGCTTATGAATTCAATGTCAAAGATGTATTTATTCAATAGTATCACTTTGAAACGTATTAAAGCTATGAGTAGACGAGTCTAGGTGCCTGAAGGGCAAGTCCCACTTTATTTACAACATTGTCGTCACAAAATCTTGTTTTCGTTTCGCCTATTCGTCTCTCTCTATTGTATGAAAAAAAGATGAGGCTGCAAAAATACGTTACGTAGAAACGATCCAAACGAGTATTTGTCTCATTAATTTCCATACAAAAGAGAGAGACACGTGCTCACACGAAAACAACATTTGGTATATATCAAATGTGGTAGCAAAACTCCGACTTCAGGTACAGGTAGGTGGTGGGTAATTCGTAAAAGTATTACTGTATTTTTAGATAAATACTATTATTTCCTTTTGACCAAAAATAATTTATTTTCCGACAAAGTCGTGGCTTATAATAATAAATTGTATGTTTTCCAGATTTTCTGGCTTCTTTCTGTCGACGTTCGGCAAGGTTTGACCAGTACCGGGGTTTCCGGCGCAAAACGGCCATTATTTTTTATTCATGAACACCCCATTTCTCCAGATACCTTGCCACTTCCACCGCTAAATCGAATGATGAAGGTATTATAACTACTGAACCCGAAGTCGGAGTTTTGCTACCACATTTCGTTACCAAATGTTGTTTTCGTTTCGCCTTTTTGTCTCTCTCTATTGCATGGAGAAAATATGAGACGGCTCTCTCTCTCTCTCTTATCGTGTCACTGATTCTTTCGAACCAAGTGTGGTGAAAGGATTTTAAGTGCGCCTCGAAGAGGCTCCTTTCGTGCACTTGACACATATTTTCGAACTTTTTAGGTTCTACGATATGCCGGTTTATGAGACGGCAAAAATACGTTACGTAGTTAGAGTTGGTGTCTCATCTTTTCTCCATACAATAGACAGAGACAAATAGGCGAAACGAAAACAACATTTGGTAACGAAATGTTGTAAATGCACTGGGACTTCGGGTACTGGTAATTTATTCGTTAGATATTTATGGAAGGGAAAGTAACTTCAAAAATATTCTAAGCTTATCGTGCCATATTAACATCTTGACCTATCTTCGACATGATTCATGCAAGTCAACTTTTTTCCAATTATGTTCCGCAATATTTATTTTCTCAATATTATTTTAGCAACCTTCTTCAAAATCGAAATTGATGTACTGGTCAAACACATGCGAGCAGCGGCCGGCATAAGTTGTATGAAAATCCAATAATGTCGTTTTAGCGGCCGGTTACATAGTAAATTCATATCTGCCGCGTAATAGGCATGAAGACAGTAATCAAGTATCGCCAAAATATTTATCTGATCTAATGAAAAAGGACTCAAAGATTTTGATATATGTATTTATTCTGTTATTAATGTCGAGATTAATAATTTATTTGTTAAAATAAATCTACAAAATACAACAATCCGCCATGATGGCTCAAACACCGGTCAGAGCGAATTACGTCACGTTTTCGTAAACGTCATTCTGATTTAGTACAAAAGCACCAATGTTTACTGTTGATATACTATAACCGTGACGTAATAACAGACGCCATGACACCAGCGAGCGTTTTGGCGTGAATTTGAAAATTTAAATTTAAATGTACTTTTATTGCACAAAAACCTTAATTTTCTACAGAAATATGATATATTTTAGACATAATAGATGCTTCTGAATATGATAGAAGAGATTTTGAAAATTAGTCGTCAGGCCCATTAAAAAATGGAAAGATCTCTTACTTCAAAACATGGCAACCAAGGAGGTAGGTTATGATAGGTTTTATTTAAATTTCGAACAGGCTTGCATTGAACAGCAATTATTGAAAAAAAAACAGTTGAACACACGAAAAAATTGTGGTGTTTGTTGTTTGTCGTAATTGGATTTGACAAAATGAGTTCAAGTAGTAAGTACTACGACTTAGTTTTAATTTCCTCGCATTATTTTAGCAAAGTACAACACAAGCCTTAGCCACAACTAGGCATTGATTGACTTTCGTATTGTGAACTCAGCTTCACTTCGGCCAACATTTACACGTTCCTGTCACGTATAATCCTATCACAAATTCTAGCAAATATTCGTACTACAAATTTAGTTTAAACAACACTAATTGGACCATCCAATTGGACTATCCAATTTAGTGCATTCTGCACAGGAATTACCGCGACTGTAAACATTGAATGGAATTGAATCGCAGAGCCGGTAGACAATAAGTCGTTCACACTGGAATAAGTCATTCAGACTTACTCCAATTTGCGCGAGTCAACAAGATTATCGATGCTCTCAGGCGTGCAGGTTTTATTTCCATGCTCTAGCGTTTGAAAGCTTTGCAGCATTTGAAAATGGATTGGCTGATGTAGTTTTACATATTTGTACCTACAAATTCGTAGCTCTTGAAACTAAGTAACTACTTAGTTTCAGGCGGAGAGAATAAATACGCCATTTTATCGGTGTTCCTGATTTTGGTACCTTAAGTAGGTAGGTAGTATTGAGAGACTGAAATCATATGTGCCTATAGCATATGTGCAACATCTAATGGCCAGCTTAGTTGGTAGTAGCTCTGCCTTCTGCGCCATAGGTCGTGGGTTTGATCCCCACGGAGAACTGCGTGGGGAAAGTATCTGTATGGTGAACACAGATGTCTGTTCTCTGTCTGGGTGCTATATTTTATTCTAAGTTTGTATTTACAAAAATGATTTTATGTATCATAGTTCAACCCTGTCTGAAGCCACGGAAAACGCAATTAATTTGGCCCATTTCTGGGCAAAACACATACTTATAGAAATAAGAAATATCATGGGAACCATCGACACGATAAAAGCACAAGCTCTGCTTAATTTGAGGCTAGATATTGTTGTGTGTATTTATATATATAGCAAATGAAAATAGGATTAAAACCACCACACAACACATTATTTTTGCGAAATAAAATAAGGTACAAAACTCCCATTCGTTTCAGTAATGAGATTCTATTTGTGCTACGTCGATACTTCTTTAAAGCCACAAGAGAATCTGTTGGATTCGTTATTCCTGCCCAGAGAGGAGCACACAAGATAATGAGCAACCGGCTCCTTTCAATAGAACGACCTGGATGAATCTGGAAGCTTACAAACACAATTTATTGATAGGCACATGCTGAAGAAATTATGTCATGGTTTTCACATAAAATGAAAACATTGAAATGGTGAAAAACTTAACTGTAGGTATGTGCTATTATATACAGGTATACCTACTTATGTACTATGTGTGAGTTAAGAGTGAGCACGTAACACCTTTCGTGCACTTGTCACATATTAACAAACTTTCAGGTAATACGCTTTACGCTTCACGATGTTTTCCTTCGCCCTATTAGAACTCTGGCATAGTGTAAATACATTTTTGGGCAGAAAAACTCATTGGTACACGACTGGATTTGAACCCACGACCTTAGGATTGGAAGGCGGGGCTGCTACCTCTTGGCCACCAACACATTAAAAAAAAGCAGCCAAGTGCGAGTCGGACTCGCCCATGAAGGGTTCCGTAGCACGACGAAGTACAAGAACCTTTATATTATGTTACTTGATGTAACATAATAAGGTTCTTGTAGTTCGTCGAAAGGTAAATTGCGGTTTACGGTGTATGACGTATAAAAAAAAAACTACGGACTAGATCTCGTTCAAACCAAAAATCGTTGGAAGTTTAAATAGTAATGTACAACATATATTTTTTTTAGTATTATCATTCTCTTACTTTAGAAGTTAGAGGGGGGGGGACCAACTTTTTTCCACTTTGGAAGTGTCTCTCGCGCAAACAATTCAGTTTAGAAAAAAACGATATTAGAAACCTCAACATCATTTTTGAAGACCTATTCATAAATACCCCACACGTATGGGTTCGATGAAAAAAAAAATTTTGAGTTTCAGTTTCAAGTATGGGGACCCCTGAAATTTATAGTTTTTTTTTATTTTTATGTTAAATTCTTAATGCGGTTCACAGAATACATCTACTCACCAAGTTTCATCAGTCTAGCTCTTACAGTTTCGGAGAAAAATGGCTGTGACATACGGACGGACGGACAGACAGACAGACAGACAGACAGACAGACATGACGAATCTATAAGGGTTCCGTTTTTGCCATTTGGCTACGGAACCCTAAAAAAGAATAAAAACTACTTTTCTCTCATTAAAAAATGAAAGTAATAACATGATGGGTAGCTTAACTCATTAAAATATCATTACTAAGCGGTCTAAAAATACTTTCCGGACAAGATTCAAACAAATTATGTTGAGGCGAGAGAAGTTGATTACACATCAGAATAAATTAGCGTGGCGTATGACAGCAATCTTGAGCTACACTGGGGTTGTCACAAGAAATTCAAAATGGTCATAAGTTGGAGAAATAAAGTCGATTTTTCATTCAAAATAATCTAACAAAATCTACTTATCCATGAATACAGTTCGTTCCCAGCTATACATTCCCTCTATAACGCCATTTTCCTTACCGAGAACCATTATTTGTGTGGTGAACATAGATCTGATCTTTCTGGGTGATAAATTGTATGCTAGGTATGTATTTAGTTATAAATGTATACGTATCAGCTATCTGGTTAGTATTAATAATACTTCTTGCAAATGTGTAGTTATTCATTCATTCATTTCATTTACATTGTCATCATCATCATCATTATCAGCCTGAAGAAGTCCACTGCTGGACATAGGCCTCCCCTACACATTTCCAGGAAGAACGATTCTGAGCCCTTTCCATCCATCGACTTCCCGCGTTCTTAACAATGTCGTCGGTCCATCTGGTGGGTGGGTGCCCTACGCTTCGTCTTCCGGTTCGTGGTCGCCATTCGAGAACCTTTATTCCCCAACGGTTGTCAGTTCTTCGAGCTATATGGCCTGCCCATTGCCCTTCAACTTACTAACTCTACGAGCTATGTCGTATTTACATTGTAGGTAAAAGAAAATGCTTTCAGGATAGAGCAACCCTAGTTACATTGCGTTTTGCTATTCCGAGCTTTCAAGCCGCCTCGTACCAAATTATACACGTCTTTGCGGCCACGGAGGTAATATAAATGAAGACGGAATCGGTGAGGGGATTGTTTGTCCGTGCATGTCAAGAAAAGCATTTCATTGTCATTTTGTAATGACTTTGTTAGTTTTGTTGGCAACTTCTACAGATTTCAATATTGTTTTAGTTCTAGAGTCCTCGCCACGACTGAAGTCTTACGGCAAAAGCGGAAACTAAGCCTTTTACGTACAAAAATTGTAGTACTATTACTAGTAAATGATTCTGTAACAGCAGCGCCGCATCTTCGAACTTCAGTGATGGCCTTTTTGAGGCGCGCTTAAAATCCTTTCACCAAACTTGGTTCAAAATAATCAGTGACACGATAAGAAGAAGAAGAAGAAGTAATGGCACAGACTCTAATGCTGGACACTTTTTAACGGCTCGTTAAAAATCTCCTGTCACTGTCACTTTCATGTAATTTTTTTTTATATAGAAAGCGAAACATTTGACTGCCATCGCACCTGATGGAAAGTAAGAATGCAGCCTAAGATGGAGCATGCTTAGCCAATAAAAAGGACAAAAAAAAATTCCAGCAAAAAAGTGTAATTGGCACCGAGACTCACCTAGCTTTAAGACGTTTCAAAGTGATCCTTGTGATACTACTAAAGAAATTTTGAAATTGAATTGACAAGGTGAATCTATGCGCCAATTCCATACAACCCAGCGTAGAAGAACAAGCTAGAGAATTCTTACTGTTTTCATGTAACTATCATTACAAAACAATAAGAATAATAGCTATTAATGGGCTGAAATTGGATTAAGTTAGTAATCATAAGAGAATAAAAAGTCTATAATAACTAATTATAAATCACGAAAAGCCGTTGGTATTTATTTCTTATTATTTCTTTGTAGAGAAATTTAATTAAATTGTTACTGTGAATGAATGTTTTTTCTCTGGTGAAATAATATAACTAAAAACTTCATAATAAAGAAAAAATCTACGGTTTGAAATAAAATACTTTGCATTTCTTGTATGTACTAAAAATGTGATTCCGTTATTGGCTGTATGTTAGAAATGTAAGTATTTACAAAGTAGCTGTGGCTTTGTTCTAAAATAAAATACAGAAATAGCGTTCCCTTTTGTAAATTATTGTTCATGTTTTGTTCATGTTACAAGTAGTGTGAACTTCCTGATTGTCACACGAGCTTTGACAATCAACGGCGCGGAAGGTTTCAACATTGCATGGACGCTTTTTGTTTCAACTATGCAATCACGCATTTTGCTAAAAACAAAAAACAAATTGTTTTATATTTTCTGCTGGACAAATGTGATCCCAAATATCCACCAATCAATGATCTTGTGCCATTACTCACCAGTCCTTTGAATCTATTTCCAGCCCTTTTTTGAAAAATCGACTTCATTGCCTAACTGCGGATTGGACTTTAATTAGATTACATTTGATCAATCTAATCCCTTTCGTCTAATAAAATAAATTTCCAAATTCGTGTAACAATCATAAAAATATGATAATAAACTAAAAATAACATTTTTCCCAAGAATAAAGTTCAACTGTCCCCTTTATTCAAAAACAATTATCAAGATGGTGTCAACTCAGACGCAGCTAAGCTTGAACTTTACAAAACACCTGAAAACAAAAGAAAATCACTTTTTATTCGAAACAAAAACAAAAGTGTCAGTTCCCATTCACAACTCCTCCTACAAAACAATGAATAATAGTACAAAGGAAACGTTTCAAGGCAGTTATCTCTAAAAGCTGCTCAAATACTCTTAAAATATATCCATTGTAGAGTCGTTCGAGCTTCACAGTATAATGAACTTTATGACTTCTGGATTAAAGTATGTAATTAAAAGCAAAACTGGAAAGTTACGTCTTTTTTGAGTCGGTTCATTAAACAGTTCTTCAAATTGTTGAAATTAGTTTTGCGTACGTGAGAATACCTGACTTTAATAAACGAAAGAAGTCAATTAAAATTATTAAGACTTAATATTGGCCTAGGGAGCAAGTTGTTTTCAACAAAACGAGAAAGTAACAGAATAATCACGAAAAAAGGTTATTATTACTACAGTTTTCTTCAACATAATATAGTTTGCCGTGAATTAAGATAAATATAAAAACAAACCACAGTTGTTTCAGTGTTAAATTATAATTTCTTTGCCCAGAAATGGTAAAATAAATTTACATTGAAATAGAACAATCTTAAAATCATATCCTAAGGTAGATACGACAGCGGGGGTTCGACATTTTTTTATGCAAAACGATACTGATAGAACAGCATACTATTTTATTTCGCGAAATTCTGGTATAACACCACCTTCTTTCATTTTTTAAATATACTAACTTATTTTAGAGATATAAAACGATTTCAATTGTCACTTTTACATTCACAAAATGACTATCATCATTTCAGCCCGGTATCACCCACTGCTGGGTATAGGCCTCCTTCATTTTCTGCCAGCCTCCTCTGTCCTGAGCGTCTCTTGTCCAGGTGAAAATGACTATAATAAAGCTTAAACAAACCTAGAGTTGTGAAACGCTGTTACTTGCTTGACAAAATATAGATGCGAATATGCTTTATTTTCACTGGCTTGTATAATTAAAGGCTGATTTACACAGGGTAAGTGACTGATTCCAAACTCAAGACAAGTCAGCGGTGACCTGTAAAACTCAATGTATATTGATCAGAAGTAAGTACGACGCAGTTGTGTGAAGTCAGGGCTGACTTGTATATTCGCAAGCAAATATTTTGAAGCCAGTAGAACTGGCGCCGCTGCTGACTTCATAAACATAAACATGCATAAACTTCTCCTGCATAAACCTTACTTAAAGAACCTACAAATTCTACGCTAGGTTCGTTCTACTACTTCCTCAAGACTTCATTGTGATCTTGTGCTCTGTAGTTCGCAATCTTGGCATTACGTTTATAATTAGTTTCAGAAAATGAGCTTGGGAGTTCCTCCTTCGTTTTTGCGAAACAAGGCTTGTATTTTGCTAATTTCATTTTCGACATCTGCGGTGAACTTAAACGGGGTCAACAATAGTTTAAACGAAACACGTTTTGCATCTTTTTCGTGTCACTTGTTGGACTACTAACTAACTAAATATCGTTGGAAGTTTGCATAGTAATGTGCAACATATATTTTTTTAGATTTACCATTCTCTTATTTTAGAAGTTTGGAAGTGTCTCTCGCACAAACTATTCAGTTTAGAAAAAATCGATATTAGAAACCTCAACATTATTTTTAAAGACCTATTCATAAATACCTCACAAGTATGAGTTTGATGAAAACATTTTTTTTGAGTTTCAGTTTCAAGTATGGGGACCCCCAAAATTTATTGTTTTTTTTCTATTTTTGTATAAAAATCTTAATGCAGTTTACAGAATACATCTACTCGCCAAGTGTCATCTGTCTAGCTCTAACAGTTTCGGTACTAGTATAGTATTATCTTATCTGTGGTTTCGGAGAAAAATGGCTGTGACATACGGACGGACAGACAGACAGACAGACAGACATGACGAATCTATGAAGGTTCCTAAAAACATCCGAATTTAGAACCTCCTCCTATTTATTTGAAGTTGGTTAAAAATACTCTACATCTCCGTAATATTAATACCATGATGCACTTAGCACGCCGTAGGCACTTGAGGCAAACGAGTTATTTTATTGCCACCATAAGGAAGGTGCAAGATATGAGCCTTAAATTCATATTTTATTTTATTAATGGTATGAGCCACTCGAATGTTATGTGGAGTTATAAGATGCTCGTTCAATGTTGGAGCAACTTGGTTGTTTTATTCGAACTGAAACCCGGTTTAAAAATAAATATGTATTGTCCAACAAATCCACACGACACTTTCTAACCCCAAACTAAGCCAAGCTTGTGTACTATGGGAATCAGAAAGCTGATTTTCTTCTTATCGTGTCACTGGTTCTTTCTACCAAGTGTGGTGAAAGGATTTCAAGTGCGCCTTTCGAGAAAGCTGATAATTAGTAATACTTATATGCATTTTTTGGCAAATAAATACTTGGAATATCGCTTTTTTTATCTGAATTTAACACTTCTAGATTGGTCCCATATAAATTTTATCAAAATCGGTTCAGCAGGTCGACCATGAAATCGGTTTCTCAAGTTTTTCAACTTCACTTGTTATTGCGTCAAGAGTTCTAAAGGTCTGCGCACACCTAGGTCGCTGGCGATGGCGATCAGTTGAACGCTATCAAATTTGACAACGATATTTGTCAGCATTTCATTGTTCGCCTTTGCCAGCGACCTAGGTATGCGCAGGCCTTAAAGCTTCACTTATTCAATCTAAAATAGTTCACCAGAACCATAAGTCCCAGTGCATTTACAACATTTCGTTACCAAATGTTTTTTTCGTTTCGCCTATTTGTCTCTGTCTATTGTATGGAGAAAAGATGAGACAACAACTCTAACTACGTAACGTATTTTTGCCGTCTCATATTTTCTCCATGCAACAGAGAGAGACAAAAAGGCGAAACGAAAACAACATTTGGTAACGAAATGTGGTTGCAAAACTCCGACTTTGGGTTCTGGGTACGATAATATACGTCCGTGGGAGTAAACACACGCCCAACATTGGCCATCAACTATCAAGTCTCATCAATCGTCCGCCTTCAACACTATTTCAATCTAACTTTCGGAAACCGCCAGATTGCAAGTTTAATATCATACGAGAACCGACAAGATGCGAGATAAGTCGTTTTTGAAGGTAATAAAACGATGAATGGTAATGTTGTATGACGTGCGATGAATAATGCATTTTATAGGAACGATAGGAATAGGAATGGATAGGAAATTCACAGACTATACACGCGTTGTTTTTTCTAACCTATACATCATACATGCTCAGTAAGTAGGATTTTCTGCTGTGCAAAGAGGTTGTGTGAATAGGCGTTTGCGGCTCAATGCATTGTAAATGCGTTCCATTTTCAAATCACTTTACCGTCACATCATGCTTGACGTGTGTCATGACATAATCAAGCTATACAAAACTCCTTGGTGAAACAATCTCTTTTCTCAGAAAATTATAAGAAAACTTTTTACTGAAAAAATCTCTAATTAAATATTACTAGAAATAGGCTAGTATTCTACTTTGGTGTAAAATAAACACGAATAAAAAATTTGGGCTGTTTATATGCTTTGGAACTACTTACTATTTTTAATTTATAACAGTTATTTTAACCATGCCTATTTCTGCAGTGAAGCAGCATTGCTGTGTTTCGGGTTAGAGGGCGTGCGAAATGAAACTACTGGCACGTGGACCACATGATGTTTTAAAGATGATTCAACACTTTGAATCATCTTTAAAACATCATGTGGTCAAACATCCTTGTGATAAATGAATCAGACTATTCATTTCTAAAGTTGTTTTTACAAAGCCACTGTAGACTGTGAATGGATTCATTTATTATGCTATAGTTCCACACGCTCTGCGGTTCCACATATTTGCTTCCATATCGATGTTAGTTCTGAAATGTTTGATTTGAAAGCTGTGAGTAAAATAGTATTTGATAGATCGATGTTATCATATCGAACAACAATTCTTATGAACATCAACTAATTTGCAGATGTTTGAGAATTGCTGTTAGTTTTATTTGCGAACGGTATTTCACGAACACTTTTTGACGTTTATGAAGTAAAATAAGTATCGGATCGATATTCAACCTCACTTTTTGACATTTTAAAGATACGATGCTTTTACGCCAATTACGCTGCCTCTGTATGCCACGGCATCCCGTCGTGGAATCCCGTGGCGCGTCTTTCAATGCCGTGCAATGAAATCCCGTGCGATGCCACGGCATCATTTTAAAGCATATCAATAATTTATGTCGTATTTCTATATGGATACGTTTGAATGTTCATTAGAAAAATTTAATTCCCTTTCCATGCCGTACCGGTCTGCGTAAGCCATTAGGCTGACAACGACCTAATCAAGATAAGGACAGAGACAAAGACCGTTTCACCGTCATAAACGCGCATCGAACTTTCGAACATAGTACAGATGATTTAGGCATAAAAGCTAACAAATAGTTCGTTCAATCAAGCGCGAAGCACAAACTATGAACTAACTTGAATAGTTCATGAACTTCAAGTGACTTCGAGTAATGAATATGATGAACTTGTACGCTAAACTTGAACGGACCCGACTTTGAACGAGTCTATGAGACATTTTCCGGTGATTAAGTCAGGTATGAGCTAAGACGTAAGTCTCTTTTCAGCTCTTATCCCACTTTATGTGGGGTCGGCACAACATGTCTTCCTCCATTCTCCTTTGTCAGCCGTCATCTCTGCATTCACTACTCTCTTACCCATGTCATCCTTCACACAGTTCATCCATGTTTTCTTTGGTCTACTTCTGCTTAATATCCATCCACATCCATACTCATCAATCTCCTAGACTAAGTTAAGACGTAAGTAAAACTTTTTCATTGCTTTCTCATACTAGGACAAACAAAAATTGGTAAATTATTATCATCCGCACTTTTTGTGCGGGTTGGTTTTTCCGCAAGTAGGCCGCTGGCGGGCCCTTTTTGCGTGACCCTTGACACGTGTTGCTCGAACTTTTTTAAGTTCTACGACACGCCGGTTTCCTCACGATGTTTTCCTTCACCGTTTTGAGAGTACTGGCATGTGCACATACATTTTTCGACGGAAAAACTCATTGGTATACGACTGGATTTGAACCCACGACCTTCGGATTGGAAGGCGGGGCCGCTACCGCTAGACCACCAGTGCTCTCTACACTAGGGCACCCTATGATGCGGACTTCCCGCACGCAAAATTTAGTTGAGGCAGTCCTATTTACGTCAGCAAAGGGCCAACTCCGCGTGCGTGCGCAAATATACGCATAATACTAAAAACGCCCTTCTCATACGGACTGTAAACCGCGGCATACAATTTCGTTCAGTTTCATGATAAATACACGTGTATTTTTTCAAAATGCGTTTTTTATTACAAAATACTACTAATTAAGCAACTGATCTACTGATGCTTGGTGGTTACATTTGTTTTTAAACATAAGTAATACACTTGCTTGCAAATAGGTACATTACCACTGAAGACGTGCCCTAAGTGGCATTGCATTACGTAAGTATATTTGCCATATTACATCATGGGTACCTTTAATAGTACTAGCGGCACTTAGTTAATATCTAACCTAATTCTTTGATTATACGGTTGTAATAGAGGCAATAAATATTGCACATCGGCTTTTCGCCTTCGTAGACCGCTATCTCTTTCTGACGTACCGTACACAACGCTCTATGAAGCCGAAATAAGCCAATGTGCAATATTTGTTACCTACCGTGCCGTACAATCTAAGAATTAGGTTAGAAATGATGTACAATACACATTATCAAAATTCTCTGGGGACATTCATTTTTTGTTGATTTTTACAAAAACGGAAAATACGGTATGGCAAAAATCTTTATTTTGTGTTGTTTATTAATAATAATAAATATATAACTGTTTGACATAATTTATTAATAAAAATTAAAGTATAGGAACAACATCTCGGAAAATCAGAAAATCTATTGGAAATGGAATATTCCTAGACAATGTTGATGAGTGTAGGTGCCGCTAGGACAATTACATGAGACGTAATATGGCAGATATTTTTTATGAAATGCCACTTAGGCAATGTCTCCAGTGGTAATGTACCACCTAATTGATAAAATCTTGGCGACAAAACCCAACAACCGACGTCATTTGTTCAAATTTCCATTTGATCGATGGTTTGCTCGAGAAAACGAAAATAAGGCTGTCTGTTCTTACCCAGTGCAAAGTTTTGCGAGTTGTGTAAATAAAACGTTTCTGAAGCTGTTTACAAGGAAGAATTTTCCTATCAAAATGAATAATAGCACACATTCCTTCTTTGTGCGGTTCGGTGCGCGTCATTAATCATATTTGTATTTGTTAAAGTTATTTGGATAGCGGGATGTGTATTTAGATGTGAAAGTATTTTTGGGAGCGTTATCGGAAATGAGAGTTTGAGGATTTTCAATGAATCTTCGTTGAGAATCTAGATTATAGTGTTAACACATTAACATCCAATAAAATTGGGAAAAATAAAAAAACGGAACAGCTTGAATGGAATAGCTTTGCGTTTGAAAAGCTGTTGTTATCCCTTTGGTATAAAAAAAATCGGTTGTCTGTAAAGTCGGTTTACTGACGATAGTTGAACGTGACGTCATACAGCTGTCCACGCGGACGCATCGCTCACTCAAGTAGGAGAGAGACAGATGTCGAACACTGCCGAACGCGGAGGCCGATGCCTCTTTGTCGCTCGTTCCGCGCTCTCGCTTGCAATTCAAGCCTTAAATGGAACGCCTCAGAGCGAGGTATCGCTGCATGACGTCATTTTTTCGTGCGTGCAGCCGGCTCCATCTAATTATAAGACGTTGTCACGTCAAAAACTGATATGAAGTGGTGAATTTTAGTAGCCAAGCCATCAACTAAATGGTTTAGTTATAATAGTTGGGGCGTAGCTTACTCGCTATCAACTCAGCAACTTTATAAAAAATATCAACTCAGCTAATCATCTTATAAAACATTGCAAGCTCATAAATATTTTATGTTATAAATAGGGAATAACGCTATGCGCCCAATAAAAAATATCAGTCCTTGTTTTTGACAAGTCTAAAAGAGATATAGATAGATAGATTAATACTTTATTGTACACTAAAGAAACATAATTTAAAATAAATATTATAAATATAGGTACAATGGGTGGCCTTATCGCTAGAAGCAATCTCTTCCAGACATATATTTATTAGATCCAGATATATTTTGATCTGACACACCAATTTATCTGTAGATTGAAAAATTAACCCTTAAAGCATCCGATACTGTAATAACATAGTATCTCTAATTAAAACGGTCTTAAATCTACAAGGTTACTGGACGGCTGTTATGTATTCAAGTTACGTTCCGAATAACATGGTATGAATATTCTCTTTGCAATTACGAAAGGGTGTCTTTTTATGGAGGGTTTAAAAAAATATCAAAAACAGAAAATCCGAAACAACATCGTGACTTCAATCCTTAGACTAGGCTTGGCTCGGTACTAAGAAATTAGAAGTAATATCTGAGTACAAAGTACTTACTTAGAAATCAGAAGTGAATATCTGTTGCAGATATCACTTCTGATTCCCTGGTACTAAGTACCAGCTCCAGATTCTATGAGAATATTGGGGTAGTCAGAGGTACTTAATATATGTCCGTTGGCACATACACATAATCTTTCAGAAGTAAATGATTGTGGAAGCCGGTGAAATTACTGGCACGTGAGGCTGAACATCTGTGTGCCTCAAGTTGATGGACGCAGGGCAGTGCATCTTAGGGCACGTTCCCAATGTGCATGACCTACGAGACAATGCTTTGTTATAGGCGATGGTTACCACTTAACATTAGGTGGGTCATATGCTTGTTCCGTCAGCTAGTTGTATTAAACAAACTGTTACATGCTCACAGTAATACAGTTTCTACTTTCTCCATCGAAAGGAAAAAAACAGTGGCATTTTTATACAGTACGTTACGACCTCGTTACGACCTTTATTGCGCAGCAATTGCTGTATAGTGAGTACTTGGTGCCACCCTCACAGCTATTGTCATTTCCCAAAGTACTTCATAACATTTCTCAGCACAGACTAAAGTCACGAACTGCAAAGCAATAAGGTTCAAAATGCAGACACATTTCTCCTTGAAACTTGTATCAATGACGCTACAAGCGACAATACAAGCAAGGAGTAGTTACTAATTTGAAGCTTGTTACCCAATTAATTGGGTACTAATATATTGATTCGCTGGTACCTATCAGTAGGCCTACCACAAGCTCTATCTGGTTCTGTCTCTGGCTTTAGTTGTCTGAGTCTGTTCGAGTGCTCACCAGTGTATTATACTATGTGTATGATGTTTCAACGTAGGATTTATTTAGTCAACACTTAAACAGACTCAAAACCAGAGCCAGAGACAGAGCTTGTTACTACAAGCTCTTTCTGGCTCCAGTCTGGCCTACAGATTCTGGAATTAGGTAGGTATCTAGTTGGTACGTACGTAACCTAGTATGTACATAAGTACCTACTTAACGGCAATAATGGTATCTGACATCAATGACGTCATGACATGAATCAGCTTGCGCATAAAAGCCATTTACTTTACCATTTTAAAATAATACGTACATAGTAATATACTTGGCTTATGGTGACTTAAGGGGCCAGCGGAGGGCGAATTTTCATACAAACGCAATACCAAAATGATTACTAATTTAAGCCGATTTTCACTATATTGTTGTAATAATTGTAATTGTATAGTATTTATCTAGGTTCCTGAACAATTTTTATTTTAAATTACTTACCTCAAATGAAATTAACGCCAATCGCATTTTACAATTATTTTTCATTGCAAAATGTGTACCTATTACGTTTGTATGAAAATTCGCCCTCCGCTGGCCCCTTAAGGTAATGAAAAAGGGTGCATAATGAGAACATTTTAACATAATTATTTTACTTATAGTAAATGGATAAACAAATTAAAAATTAATTTACAACAATCTCATCTGATTCTTCAGATACGATGTTAATTAACTTCAATGAAAACTACTGACTGGAAATTGAGCTCCAAACGCTCAAATTGATTCATCAAGAACTTTCGCTGGCTTCGCAAAGTTTTAATATTACAAAAGTGGCACTCAGCTGTTATAGGTTCTCTTTAAAGTTCTGTAAGTTCTATCATAAGTTGGAAGATACGAGTGTTGTTTGGTAATACACAGATTGAATTTCTAGAATATTTCTGGTTTCTTGTGTTTTATTCGGAACTATTACAATTTTTTTTTTGGTTTGGATTAGATTACTATATATGTATGTTTATTTAAATTTAAAACACTCAACAATTTTATGTTTATTGTATAATTTTGTTTGTAAAAGTTGTGGTTACTATTATAAAATATACCTAGGCTCTGTATTCTTAATTGGAACTATAGCAGTAATTTAGCTTACAGACTTGCAGTGAAGTGTTTTTAAGTCTTTTGACATGAAAGTGACAGTAGCAAGAGAATTTTAGCAAGCCGCTAAAAGATATAAAAAAATATAAAATATAAAAATGTTTATATCAGAGAAAACATAATTACATCCACACAGATTAATACATAACAGTACGAACTAGGAATATAAAATAGACGTAATCGAAAAATTTTCTCAGACAACGATTATGGATGAAAATATCCAGCACTATGGATGAGGCGGTGGTGTAGTGAAGTGTTTTTAAAAACATATTTTTCAAACATAAATTGTAAAACCATCGCAAAGAGATATTAAACTTTTCATAATATCACTAGCAAAGTTATGGCAAAACTCCTAGACATGCACCCGAATATGATAATAAAAAACGAGTTCGCTCAAAATAGCTATAAATACGAGTAAATGCTAAGAACAGTTACAAATCTTATCAACGGCGATCCAACTCTCTCATTTCAGCAGAGGAGCTTACATAGCAGTGATCTTTTTCTAAATGTGGTTAACATAAAAGTTTCCCATTTCAGTGGATACTCAACGAATAGTAACAGTGATGGATTAAGGAGTAAACGTATTTCTAGATGCGAGTGATATCTATAGTTTCAAGTTCGAGGAAGCTGTTATCTAAATAAAAACGGAACGACGTCAAATTTTTACGAAATGACAATATTTGAAATTTAGTCAAAAGTCACTCATTATAAAATTAAGAGACACTTTTTAGCTTGGGACAAGACTAACAACTTGACCAAGCTAAGTTTGCACCTCGCGTTGAACGCGTCACACGATGTTATAGAAGGCTTGGTGGTTCGATTTCCAAATGTATTTTTAACATTTATGGGCGATAAGAGTATAATTTTACACAAAAATAACTGTGATTGGCTTTATAATTGGTCTTTATTTATGCGATACTATATGAGGTTGAAGAAAATTTTAGAATAAAAGGCAATAATCAAAAATGCATTTTGTTACCAAGTCGCGTTCTGTAAAATAAAGCATAGATTTTTATCACAAACAAGAATGCCCCCAGCTTCACCTTGATTCACCCCTGAGTGTTGACGAGGGAGCGTTGTTTTCGCGAGGTAATTGGCGGGCCGCAGCCAGCTCGAGGGTTCCCGAAAGTCGCTTGACACAGATTTCACAATGCCGGGCCTATTTATATTTCGGGTTGTATGCCTCGGAGATTCAGCTGCTTTTGGTCTTTTTCCTCTAGACAATTTATATGAGAAGGACCGGTTGGTATTGTAGCGGTGATGGGTTTGCAACTTGTCAAGCACAAAAATGTAGGGTTGTGTCATATTTCGAAATGCTTGACACAGGGTTTCGAGTACCGGGAGAGAGAGATAACTTCCGAGCTCCCGATCCGCAGGCAGAGAGCTAGGCGAGGCAGAAGATGGAGGCAGAGCCTCCATGATATTCGTCCTCCAGAATAGGCTTGGGTGGCGGCACTGGGGAGCAGTAGCTGTCACCGATTACATCAAGCCTGGAGGTGTTGCGCGCGGTGATTCCGCGTGCCTCTCGCAAGAGAAGGAGGGATCTGCTGAGGTGGGTCTCTGGTATGAGACAGCACAGTCGGGGCCATGGACGAGTCCGTAAGAGTTCCCACAGCCCCGACACTTAAAGGTGCAGAGAAGGACCACCGTTGGGTTTTAGTCGGTAGGAGTCCGACATAACTCTTCCGTTGCTCGTCACGACGGAAGAGTATCCATGAGGATTTCCCAACGTTAAAAAAAAAAAAAAAAAAAAAAAGGGTTTCGAGTACCTTTTATGTTAATACTAAAATATCTAAAGGGCCTTTGCCATCCCCTCAGTTAGCATATATATGTGCTCAATTCTACTATACATATGTATAGATAGTCATATAGTTTTGTTTTAACATGAATGATAAACTTCAAAAAAATCTAACTAACTTTTTTTTAAAAAGTTATTCTATTTTCATGGCCAAACGCTGAACCGATTTAGGTGAAATTCCTTTGGAACCAATCGGGATGTATAAAGATACCTTTCAGATAAAAAAAATTGAATCGGCTCATATATGACGAAGATATGCGAGAACCTCCTTCATTTTTATTATAATTTTTTTGTTAAAAGAGCACAGGTATATCAACTCCCCTAAAATTTCCGGGTACAATGATTTTGTGCTGCCTCTATTAACCAACTTCGTCGTCGTTGGTAAGTACATCGGGTGGAAACTAAAAACGAATGATTTAATGTGTCTTCTAATCATGTTCTAATCATCGCACAAAGCGCTTCGCTTCTACTTTTTTGGTGCAAACGGCCAAGGAGTGGAACTCTTTACCGTCGTCAGTATTTCCGGAGCACTACAACCTTGGAATTTTCAAGTCAAGAGTGAACAAGTGGATTATAGCTAAGCGTGCTCCACCTTAGGCTGCATTTTCACTTTCCATCAGGTGTGATGGCAGTCAAACGCTTAGCTATCAACAATAAAAAAAAAAAAAAAAAAAAAAAAAAAATGTATAATTTCAAGAACTTTGTTATTTTTTTATAAATTGCATTGTTGTTATTGTTACAGGTCCACCAACAACATCAAATGAGCGAAAGCCACCTTTACGGTGAGTACTAAAAACTAATTTTATCTATACTTACATTTTAGTACTTACTTACAGTTTTTCACCTTCATACTATAAAGTCCCTGGAAGAAGTGCATATATTTACTGCGGTAATTTCTGAATATCTAACGACATTTGTTGGGAGGACCATACAGATGGTCAGCATCACGTGCCAGTAATTTTACAGGCCCTTACACCCTTTAAATCGTAACAGCAATGCTGCTTCACGGCAGAAATATGCATGGGGGTGGTAGTACTTCCCTGGACGAGCCACACACAAAGAGATCTACTACTACTCTATAATAATATGGTAGACGTTACTGATTTTATGACAGTCCTACACTTTTTCAGTTTGTGGCCGTTTCTTTAAGTAAAACAGTAGCAATTAACTTTTGAAACTATCATGGTTTTTAACACTATTTTTATGAAACGACGGGATATTTACCATGATTAAATTTTTCTGAGTTGACTTTCGATATTTCGGCACAGTTGCATGCACCATGATCACGGATGAACTCAAGTCCACGAGTAAAAGAAATGTTATTGGCCGATAAATCGATCTACCCTCTTTTAACTGCCAATAACATTTCTTTTACTCGTGAACTTCAGTTCATCCGTGATCATGGTGCATGCAACTGTGCCGAAATATCGGAAGTCAACTCAGAAAAATTTATTCATGGTAAATATCCCGTCGTTTCATAAAAATAGTAGCGGTTCCCATATTACAAGCTCTGCTTAGTTTGGGGCTGGGTAGTGTTGTGTGAATTGTCCACAATATTTATTTATTTATTATTTATTTAATTTCCTACTAACGGTTTTATTTGTATCTTGATATTTTTAAATTGTTGCTAAAAACTGTGAACTTTATACATTTTTCATTCACAAAGATGGATACAACAACTTTTTTTAAAAAGCAAAGGAAACAAGCGCTCATTTTAATTCTTTGTAGATTTTAAATTCTTGCCCACTTCTCCGGGGATCCTTTTTATCTTTGCATTGAAGACGACTTTTTATTATTTCACTATCTACTAAGGAGATTTATTGTCCTCTATTTCTTCAGCCTTATCTTACTCTGAAGAGAAATGTCTTAATTTACGTGCTGGAGAGAGCAAAGTTTATCTTCATTCAAGCAAAAAACTTGAGTTACGTATATTACGTTAGCCACGCAGTAATTGAAACTACATGCATTTCGAGAATTACATTTAAATCTAGCGCCAACCATCCATTGTTCATGCATTTATTTTATTTTAATTGTGAAGAAAACAGTTTTTTCATTAAATTAAATTGCTTTTAAAACTTCCCATAAACTGGGTCAACTTAGGAGCTATTATCACAAATAGATAAAAAGCTTACGGATTGGTTTCTTACCGTTTTTAAAAGGAAGAAGTTTGGTTCGTTTCAAGTCAGTTGTATTTTTTTAATGTTTGTCATTGCATATCTTCGTAATTTTTTAAAAACTTGCAGATTGGTCCTATAGAAGTTTCATCAAAACCGGCTGAGCAGATGGCCATGAGCTCGTTTTCTCAAGTTTTATAAATTTCACTTGTTTTATGATCTTCTTGATATGTGTCGAGTGAATGCAGAGATGATAAGAGAGGAGAGAGGAGTGAATGCAGAGATGACGGCTGACAGATGGGAATGGAGGGGAATAGATGTTGTGCCGACCCCACATAAAGTGGGATAAGGGTTGGAAGATGTGTCGAGTGCACAAAAGGAGCCTCTAAGGTGCACTTAATATCCTTTTATTGGTTTGAAAAACCAGTGGCACGATGAGAAGAAGAAGTAACTAGTTTTATATACAGAAAACTAAAATCTCACTAAATGTGATCTCTACAGAGCAAGTAATTCCACGAACTAATTTTAATTTATGTTTTAAGATGAAGGTCCCGACAAGCTCTGACACGGCTCACTTTATGCCTAGACTCCTAACTACTCGTTGCATATTAAATACAGCGATCAACATTGAAAACAGGAAAGTTCAATCTTAGAGAGAGGGAAAGAGAGAGAGAGAGCATGATTGAGAAAAAATCTTTGACATCAATGTATTTTTTACTCTGGGGTGTATTGGTCCATATTAGTAAATATCTCCAAAGTATTTATCCCTATATTTTTTGATGGCTCAAAACTTTACCTAACATTTCACCAAACCAAAAGTTTATCTCCAGAGTTTCAAACCAGGTTAATATTCTTCTCATCTTAGTAACCTATATTCAGGGAAGTGGTCATCAACCGCTCACTTCACAGGTTATTACGGAGAGTAGTGAAGTTCTTCGGTGGTTTTGAATATTCGGCTTCGGCTTGAAAATATGAACCCGAAAAAAGCTTGCAGAGACAATGCTGAATGCAATTACCGACAAGCTGGTATGACACATGACACTACTTACTGACACATGAGGCAAAGCATATGTATGCCTCAAGTTGGTTGCCCAAGGCATCGTAAGGCACGTTGCTGACGTGCGTGACCTACGAGACAATGCTTTGTGCAAGAAAAGTACAACAAAAAACTTACAACACACCAAACGAGTTGAATAATGTAAATTTTATGGACGGATAAAGACACTCGGTTATCATTTTATATTAACCTGCTTACAATCTGCATGATTATTTGCAACACTATTACTTACACAGGGTAATTTATGTATTGATTCAAAAACTAGTCCTAAGATCTGACAGTGTTAAATTTACATAATATGGGAATAAATTATACTGAATATTTAACTTGATGGCTTCTGATTCGGGTTTATTTTCGGCCCTTCAACTTCTAACTCTAGTCATTCCCGCTCGAGACAGTGACGCATGCTTTAATTTATAAACCTTCAATCTCCAAAACATGAAACAACTCTACTAACATAGCAGTTAGGTTGAAAATGGCCTGACGCCGTTGAATAAGAAGTTTGTGTCACGACTGCCTATTGTCCCTTGTAAGTGAGACAAGCTGATACTTTGTCGTTTACATTTATCATTTCTGTATTTAAAAGGGGACGTAAATTGACTTGGCATTTTGAAACATTTTCTAACGAATTTTCGAATTAAATTGATTTAGGTACAAAGCCGTGCTAATAGCTTATTTAGACTACTTTTTACATCAACTAAATACGTTTTAGATACCGGTTCTACCGCACCGAAATCATGCCAGGCTCTGGGTTTGAGTTTGTGTGGGTGCTCACCAGTGTATTAAACTATGTGTGTGACGTGTTGTGAATCACTATTAGTTCTCGTAGCCTTTCTACGCCGTATCAACTTCTGTAGCTTGTGGAAGGTTTGGAAAATAAAATATAAGATTAGATCACGTTAATTTCGAAGACTCAAATGTTTAATTTAAAAATATAACATAACATTTTTTTATAAGAGCAAAAATGGCGGAACAATGAGAAAGCCCATCTAATGTTGAGTGGTTGACCTTGGCCTATGCCAATTGCTTTGTCTCATAGAACACGCATATTTTATCAACACCGGGACCCGAACATTTTGCTTTTATCCCATAAACTTCAGAAAGTTGATGATTATAGCATAAAGGTCGTCTACCAAAGACGTGCCCTACTACACTACGCGTTGTAAACTTACAGATGTAAAATATGCTTGTTATTACTAAATTATTACCAATAGAGAAAAACGCATGTCTAGCAATCTACTACTACTGGCTTCTTCTTGGCATTTCTGGCTCAGCACAGTTAGTAGTAGCTCTGCCTTCTGTGCCGTAGGTTGTTGGTTTGATCCCAACCGATAACAAATAATTTGTGTGGTGAACATAGATGTTTGTTGTCTGGGTGTTATACTTATTGTATTCTATGTATGTATTTAAAAAAATCTATAGAAGTATTATATTATCAGTTATTTGGTTCCAATAGTACAAGCTCTGCTTAATGTGTGTGTGTATTGTCTAAAATATTTATTTATTTATGTCTTTTACTAGTTTGTTTTAACAAGTGTGGTGAAAGGCTATTATTATGTTACGAGAATGTAGGTTAAAATCAAGTAATCAAAAAGAGGTGTTCCGAATTAATAAAATGTTTTGTTGGCGCATGTTTTCAATTAAGTAGAGTGCTTTCAATAAAAGTAATGCTCTGAATAGTGGTTTTCACCCGTATAAGGTGGCTTCAACCGCGCGTTATAAGTTATTTTTATTCTACCTTTTTTTTTTAGCAGCAAAGTTTGTACAGAAAAACTTAATACTAAGCCGCATTTTCTACCAGCCAACCTTTAAAAGGGTTGTACCAAAGGAGGTTGGCGTGTTAAAGAATATTAGACCTATAGCGAAAGATGTATACAGAGACATACCAAATTTTATTGGACAAGACCCTGAGGACGACCCTGCGAGACGATATCGTCGTTTATAAGAAGGATTGGTGAGAAATAACCAAAGATCGGGAAAGGTGGAAGACCTTAGCCCTGTATAAAACTCTGGGCATTTTTTTTATCAACCTATGCCACTGCTAGGCAAAGGTCTCCCCCACTTTTCACCACTCTCCACGATCCTTAGTCAACAGCACCTAATCGTTATAGAAGAAGTCAAGGTCATCAAGCCAGCGTTTTCTCGGGTGGCCGCGACGTTTTCTACCTTCTGCGGGTATCCATCCTGTGACTATTAGCCCACCTCTCAGGGTTCATGCGGATCACGTGACTCACTCATTCCCACTTCACTTTAGCTTTGCTACCTTTCGATCTGCATCAACGATGCCTGTTTTGGAGCGCAGTGTGGTGTTTCAAACTGGATTCGTTCTTTATAAGCATCTTAAATGTTTTTATTTTACTAAGAATGGTTCGAGTCAGTGACTCACATGGCACTTCGTGAGAACGTTTCGTGTGAGCTTCCACATTTTGGCAGGCACTTTGCATGAGCCCTGCCGAATCAATTCTAATGCAAATCACAGGCAAATACCGAGAAGCCTCCTTTATTCATGACATACAGGCGGGTAGAACTGATCGAAAATGTATTTTATCTTTATATACATAATATACTAGCTGCCCGTTCCTTTATTATTTTACTTATTTTATAAATATAGCCTATGCTACTCAAGGTAAATGTAGCTTTCCAACGGTGAAAGAATATTTGAAATCGTTACGGAAGTTTTTAAGTTTATTCATTACAAACATACACACAAAAATACAGATCTTTCCTCTTTATAAAATTAGTATAGAGTATAGAAGTATAGATATAAGTTTATGTATGAGTATAGATAATATTTTAGTTAACCAAATGTATAGTAGAAAGTCTGACTAGATTATCGCATCGAAATAAAATATTGATTGGTAGACTCTAGTACCTATTTATAATACTCTAAGTAACAGAAAACTAATTTATATGACCATTTTTGAGACCAAGTGCCGAACAATAAAATACCAAAACAGAAGAAGTTTTGGTTGTTTTTAACAAGTTAAGTTGAGCAGTTTTTGACATCGTAATATGATTCGTTTTATGGTCACTCAAGATAAGTTTAAACCATACTTGACTTTCCTTTTAGAACCACTTGAACAAAGTCACGGATACCGTATGCATAACATAGTGCTTTATAGGCTTTATAAATAACCTTACGTCATCATCAAAAAACTTTCACGCGCGTTTCCCAAAATTATACGCTCTCAAGTAGACGAGGTAACTTGACAGATCCTCGCAAATGAAGAATCCTCCCTAAGACGTTATTCCCTCCATATTTTTAACCCAAATTAAAATTCTTAGCCCGTCTTATAATACCAGTTGAACTTGACAAATCGAGGTTCCAGAACATACCCTTAGAATAGTAACACCCCAATTGTACTCCCCAAAGTTTGCGCAAACTTCTCAGTGTGAATGGGATTAAACTTCAAGTTTTGGAACTTTAGCTACCGTAGTGTACCCAGGTTTTCATAATAAATTTACCGATATAAACTATGAATATTTTTTCTATCATAAGATTTCGGTCATGAATAACTTATTTCAGGAGATCTGAAGGGTTACAATGCCACTGAAAACATTCTTCGGGACCTATTGAAGGTCTCTTAGCAAGAAGAGACGATGAGAGATGGATGAAAGTGTTTACATAGTAGTCTATTTCTTATCGTGTCACGTGATTCTTTCAAATCAGTTTGGCGAAAGGATTTTAAGTACGCACAGAATAGCGACCAAAGGATTTTAAAAGAGCTAAAAGTAGAAACATTGGTACAATGACATTGCTGTGGGAATATAATTATGCGACTGGTAAGGGAAAGTGTGACGTAGGTAATAATGTGATAAAAGATAGTGGTACTCCTCTGGTGCTGACAGAAGTAAAAACTTGAACAGAGATGAACTTGTTTTTATGTCGTTATAAATTGCACAATAATTGTGAAGTTTTTTCCCATCTCAAAAAATGTCCAACGCGCTTAAAAAAGTTCAAACATACATCTCACGAAACCTTGTATAAAAAATGTGTATTCAAGATGCATTATAAAATGATCGGCAATAAAACTTGGCATCGTTGGATATAAACCGTAAGAAAACAGCTTTGGATACCGAGATAAAGACTATAAAAATAACGATATTACGTATACATAAAAACTTTGCCTCTACTATTTTATACTGACGCAACAGTAACTCGTTATTCGTATACGTTTCGATATTCTTCTATTGACATAATGCTGTCAAAAAAGCTAGAGTCTGAGTAAAATAACTCTGCGCCTGATTGATTGCGGAAAATTTAATAAAAATGGATTGGAAATAATCTCCCATTATTATAACGTAATGTAAAGATTTGTATAATGTCCCAAAAATTCAGAGACGAGCGGGGCTGCGCTGACCGCTGCGCCAATGTACCCTAATCACACGCGACAAATAACTCTTGGACTGTTTTTAAGGCACTAATGCCGTAAGTGTAATTTTTTTAAGTATAATTAACACTAGAAAATTAATTAATACGCAATGTCAGTTCGATTTCATCATTCATGTTTGTGATGGGGAGATTATTTCTAGTCCATTTTTTTTACATTTTCCGCCATCAGTTACTTCCGGAGTATAGTAATAGAGTACTATCCTAAAAAAAGTATCCTAAAAAGCAGATGCCATAAGCTTATAGCATTATAGCATCGTAATAATATCAGAGATGTTTCTCGAATGGCGACCACGAACCGGAAGACGAAGCGTAGGGCGCCCACCCACCAGATGGACCGACGACATTGTTAAGATCGCGGGAAGTCGATGGATGGAAAGGGCTCAGAATCGTTCTTCCTGGAAACGTGTGGGGGAGGCCTATGTCCAGCAGTGGACTTCTTCAGGCTGATAATGATGATGATGATGAATAATATCAGAAGAATTAAATTATTATCCTCGCAAATCTCTTCATTATCATCATATTTTCAGCCCGTTAGCACTTGCGCATATCTAAGCGTTCTGCGGTGGCGATCACTGAAACTCTGTCAAATAAGACAGCGATATTTGGAAGCGTTTCACTTATAGCTTTACTGCTAAGTGCATTTTGACAATAATTAAGAAGTTTGGTAAGTTAAATTTAAGTAACAAGTTAAACTAAACTACCGCGGGTAATCTAGTGCTAAAATACCCCTCTAAATGCAAAACACTAAGCTTCACGTAAACATTAAACAGCCTTCATAGTATCCAACTTCGAGTACTAACAGTACTAATTACCCTTCATCAGCCGCCTAACAGTACTAACAACTTTTCCTTTCTTTGTCCGCAGATTTCCGGCTTTTCATCTAACATTCGCCGTGGGGACTGAACCTTAACCCGTCCTCGTCATTTTCCTTTGAAACTGCACCTTTATATCGAGGTTTTTGTATTCAAGCAGTGATCCATAAGTTTACATGTATTAGAACGAAATTTGAAGAATTTTACTGGATAAAACCGTGAATATAGGTGCCAACTGTACCATGGAATAAGTGTTGTGATGTGTTTGCGATGCGTCCCCGCAGTGCGTGTAATGGTGCGGTTTGATTAGCGGCGCGGGAGCGGGTAAAGCTGGGTGCGTTTCGCGTAAAGCACGGCTTCGTCGGTGGAGGGGAGGGAGGGTGCGGGCGGCGAAGAGCCCGCGCCCTCGCCCGCGCCCGACGCGGAGGCCCCGGGCCGCCGTCGCCGTCAGCGCCCGCTCTACCGCCGCCTCTTCCACTACGTCCGAACCGCGTGGACTGGCGTCAAGTTTGCACTAGGTTCGTATTCTTTTGTTCACACCAGTCCAGTAAATTGTTTGATAAAATTGATCCAAAAATGGATAGATGCCATAATTAAGAAATTTGTTTGAACCAATAAAAACGACGTCACTTTGACATTTGAAACTATTAAGCCTTGCGCACAAAAGCTTTGCGTTATATAGCGCGATGGCGATCAGTGAAACGCATTTAACAGCATTTCACTTTTACATTTTCATTTTAAGCCATCGCCATCTCGCTGGATGTGCACAGGCCTTTAGCGTTCTACAGTGGCAATCAGTGAAACGCTGTCAAACAAGACAGCTTCATGGTTTTGGACACTTTTTTTATAAACAACGGGATATTTACCATGATTTGAGAGTTTTGACTCCAGATATTTTGGCACAGTTGTTTCATGCATAACAGGAGCCAAAACTTACTTATCATGGAAAATATAATGTGGTTCATAAAAATAATAAGTCGTTTAAGACGGCGAAAATAATGTCTACCTTTGTTATGGATGAGTCTTGATGAACTTGATGGATGACGCTAATAAGATGGCTGAAATAGGCTTTTAGGCCTATCAATAAGCTTATTATGTTTTACTTGACTGGTGTATACATTCAATAAAAATCATAGTAGTAAATAGAAGACATACATAGACTCAACATTGCGTAGTATCATTTTCTTTTCATACTTTTCATTTAAACTTAAATATTTACTGTTAATCTTAGCGATTTCATGGTAGACTTTAAGTTCAAACGAAATTGTTAAATTTTAAAAGAACGACGAGTATTTTTGTCGAGATTTTTATAGCGTTAACAAAGAACGTACAAAAAATGAAAAAATAAAACAGTTTAAAAATTCCAAGCTCCGAGTAAATTCCTAGTTGCAAAATGATAAAGAAAAAACGATTTACAAACTACAACACCAACTGCACCAAAGTACTTCGTGGCAAAAACAAAATGTCCCGAATTCTCACCAAAATTGTTCTTTCCTTTTCGAACGGGTAACACAATAGCACATGCTCGTCGCATACCGAACACCGTGTTTTTGCGAATGAAAATCGACCAAAAGTTTTGGATCCGAAAGTCGTCCGCAGTTTTAGAAAGCCAGTTTTTTCCTAAATTACTACATATTACAAAAAGCTATCTCGTCTAGGTACTAACCTTCTTTTTTTTTTTATACAACTAAGTTGACAAACAAGCATACGGCCCACCTGATGGGAAGTGGTTACCGTAGCCTATGGACGTCTGCAATACCAGAGGCATCACAAGCGCGTTGCCGACCCTTTAAAACTTTCAATACGCCCTTTTTGAAGAACCCCATGCTATAGTCCGTAGGGAAAACCTCAGGGTTCTTTTATATATTATTATAAACATTGAACTATACTAATTATTATCAAATAACCTGCCCTAGCCTAGTTAATTTTTAATAATAGACTAGTACCTAGTATCCACGATTTAGTCAAACGACTAACAAGTACGAAATTCATACGCTTATAACTTTTAATGAGACCAACTAAACCACGACATCCCTAATCCTCGTCTGTAGTTGTCACATACAGTCAGTTTAATTGTTAACCGACTGAATTGTTTTTATCTGGAAGGTTATACTTTCAAACTGGTCCCTTAAAGAAATTTCATCAAAATCGGTTCAGCAGTTTGGACATGAAGTCGGTTTTTTAAATTTATCTTGTATGTAGTGTATAGAGACCCGTAGTAGTGTATTTATGTTTTTTTTTCTTACAGTAAAATTGTCCTGCAAAAAACCTCTTAATGTGACTTACTTTTTTTACTACTCTCAATTCGATTTCAATTATTTTAAATCATCTTTATTTTATACATAAATATGGCAACAAACACTCACTGTTACCAAATACTATTCAAAGACTATTAAATAGCTCTTTGATTAGAAATAACTTGTATACTTCATTATCAAGTAGGTGGTAGATATTCAAAAGGGTTTTACGAAGCCGTGGAAAAGTTATCTAATAAACTGAACGAGTTGAGCAGAGATAATTATTAGGAAACTTTCAGTTTGTCCCAATAAATTCGAGTGTTTCCAACTAAAATGGGGCAAATTCCTACCGCCCGACTTAATGTTCGATCTTGTTCAGGTCGGGATCGCGGCTCCCAGTAGGCTTGTGGGGATGGTTGCCCACAATTTGCACAACACAACAAACACATTTAAAATGTCTTCATTATCGACCTCAGCTTAGTTCTGCGCTGTAGGTTGTGGGTTCAATCCCAAGTTTAGTTCGGCAAGTTTATCATGCGCACTTGATGTGCGGGCAGGTTTTTCCGCAAGTATAGGCCGCTGGCGGGCCTTTTTTGCGTTACCCTTGACACGTGTTGCTCGAACTTTTTTAGGTTCTACAACACGCCGGTTTCCTCACGATGTTTTCCTTCACCGTTTCGAGAGTACTGGCATAGTGCACATAAATTTTTCGACAGAAAAACTCATTGGTACACGAGTGGATTTGAACCCACGATCTTCGGATCGGAAGGCGGGGCCACAACCACTAGACCACCAGTGCTCTCGGGTTCAATCCCAATTGAATGATGAATTTAGAAGCTTTGTTCTCTCTATTGGTGCTAGATTATTTTTATTATTTAATTGTGACTTTGAGTGATAGCTTGTTGCCTGTTCTTCTGGGCTTGGTCGCGTGGAACTGGCACGTAGACTCACCTAGCTTTAAGACTTTTCAAAGGAGTTTTTTGCAATCCTACTGAATAAATACACTTTTGATTTTGATTTTGAGTCAATAAGTAAATTTTCTTCTATTCTATTATATTATGTTGTTTACTAGTATTTTGTTCTATTAAACATAGCCCCACTTAGTTAAAAGCAAAACACCAGAGCCCCACTTAGTTAAATGGTCCAAAAGCCAAGTCACTGTAGCCGAAAACGACTAGGTTTATTTTTATTTTTTATTAATTCATTGTTCATATATATGTATAAAACCATGCTTATATTTGTCAGTTTCTTTAGATACTTACTATATACATATTTAGTATTCAGAGAAGTATTTCACAAACCCTTTTCCTTACAAAATAAAATATATTTTCCTTGAAAAATACAGCGTTATTTTTGAGGATTTAAGTTGAACTCATCGTTTGAATGCTAAGGCGAAGCTCAAAATTTTAGGTCGTAAACGTTGCGGCTCTTCTCCGACAAAAGACGTCCTAAGAGCAACAATTTGGGTCTAATGGTCGAAAATGCCAGTACATTTCAGCGAAGGTTAGTAGGGCTTCGGTCCGATCGTTAAGGCTGTCTTCCACTTGAAGCATACCCAAGTGGAAATACTTTGACACCAAGAAACAACTTTGAGCAGAATTTGAGGACTTTTGAGAATAAAATGTGCGCAGAATCCGTTCATTTTGTAAGCGATACGAGTAAAGTATGTCTTTGTTTAACTTACGAGTACCTACGTGGGATCTTTTTATGATCAATGCTAACACATTTTATAAAAACTCTATCTAAGTTGGTCCGGCTTGTCAGGAATAATCACTCTTGGAAGTCAGTAATAAGATCCATGTCTGAAAAAAGAACCCCTTTTTAGGGTTCCGTAGCCAAATGGCAAAAACGGAACCCTTATAGATTCATCATGTCTGTCTGTCTGTCTGTCTGTCTGTCTGTCTGTCTGTCTGTCCGACCGTGTCACAGCCATTTTTCTCCGAAACCATAAGAGCTACACTGATGAAACTTGGCGAGTAGATGTATTCTGTAAACCGCATTAAGATTTTTACACAAAAATAGAAAAAAAACTATAAATTTTGGGGGTCCCCATACTTTAAACTGCAACTCAAAAAAATTTTTTTCGTCGAACCCATACGTGTGGGGTATCTATGAATAGGTCTTTAAAAATGATGTTGAGGTTTCTAATATCGTTTTTTTCTAAACTGAATAGTTTGCGCGAGAGACACTTCCAAAGTTGAAAAAAGTTGGTCCCCCCCCCTCTAACTTCTTAAATAAGGGAATGATAAAACTAAAAAAAATATATGTTGTACATTACTATGTAAACTTTCAACGATATTTGGTTTGAACGAGATCTAGCCAGTAGTTTTTTTTTATACGTCATAAATCGTAAACCGCAATTTACCTTTCGACGAACTACAAGAACCTGTTTCCTGTTTATTTTCTGTATATTATGTTACTTGATGCTACGGAACCCTTCATGGGCGAGTCCGACTCGCACTTGGCTGTTTTTTCTTTATTCTATAAGACTTAAACTTATATCTCACAGAGGAAAGCGAACTTAAAGTACCTACCGGTTAATTTTCACTTCGCCACAAGAAAGTCTTAGAAGAGTCCTTAAATTTTACATTCGCAAATTCCCTGTCGTTTCATTCAATGGAACGACGATTTATTTAAAAATTATTTATGGGACAGGTTACAACGGTTATTTAGGAACGTGTTTTTACTAGATATCATAACAGGAGTTAGAAATGGTATCGACAGAAAGCAACCTGTGTGTTGCCGTCACTAAATAAATATACTAGATGGACGTGCCTCTGATTATACCCATTAGACATCTTTTTAGAATGTTCAGTTAGTACTTGTTATAGGTACGTAAATAACTAACGTAGTACTTGGGATCAAAGTCGTGAAGCTTTTTGTTTTAATAAAAAAAACAAATCAACGAATTTAGCTTTTCAGAATTAATTCCGATTTAAATTCTGTTTTGGTTTGTTTCGAATTCACAATGGATCGAGGTTCTATTGAGATTGGACTAAAATGTAAATCGAAGCCACCGTCCCTTTGAGCTTTCCAAACATCACATACGGGACGAGTTGGTTCATTTGACAAAGGAAATAATTACAGGCTTGCAATCCAACTACAGGCTAGCCTTATAGAAGTAACTACTACACGAACTGGAAGACAAAACCTAGGACGCCCACCCACCCGATATACCGATGACAAAGTCATTGGATGAAAGGAACTCAGATTCCTTCTTCCTGAAAATGTATAGTGAAGGTCTATGTCTAACATTAAACTCTTTCAGGCTGATGATGATGACGATGACTAATACTATACTAATAGGCAGTTTTTACGACGGAAAGTTTGTATCTGACGCTATTCGTCGAATAAAAAATAATGTTTTGTCAAAAGCTTGGAAGAGATGGATATATTTTTATCTCACGGATAAAGTTAAATGTATAATATTTGAATAATTGTGGACAATACACAACACAATGTTACTTCAAATTAATAAAAGCTTGTACCTTGGGAACTATAGATAGCTGATGTTATACTTATATACATTTTTTGTAAATATTAGAATACAATATCACATCCAGACAGAGATCAAATAACCTGTGTTCACCACCCAAGTATTTGTTCTCGGTGGGGATCAAACCCACGACCTACGGCGCAGAAGGCAGAGCTACACACCCTAAAATCCACTTGTAGGTAAAGGTCATCTGCGTGATTTGTCGCTTTCTTTTCACACTTCACTGTAAAGCACTGCGCAAAATTGCGTTCTGTTATTATTCCAGTTATATTCCAGTTGTGTTATTACTGGTAGGATAGCTTTGTACCGACATCGAGTCCAAACACGCCGCATCGTGTATCTTGTTGTTTGATGCAACAGCACGCGCCTCTTGCATAATGCAGAATACAGCCCTCAATTCTCATGCAGCATTTTGATAACAGTGCTTGAGTCTGAGTCGAGCCTCAAGCATAGATTTTAGACAGTTCTCTATTGAAAAATTACAAAAAATTGTTTTTTTTTTCATCAAAGCCGTACGTGTGGGGTCTTGTATGGACAGGTCTTCAAAAATGATATGAGGTTTCTAATATCGTTTTTTCTAAACTGAATATTTTGCGCGAGAGACACTTCCAAAGTGGTATATATTATCATAATGTTACTTGTTGCTACCCTTCATGGGCGAGTCCGACTCGCACTTGGCTGCTTTTTATTTGAACTATTTATCTGATAGAATAAACTTATTGCCCACCTGGTGTTAGGTGGTAACCATCGCTTAGAACAAAAACAAAGCATTGCCTCGTAGGTCACGCACGTCAGAAAACCACGTGCCCACTCATCTTTCAAAGTGATCTTTGTTATACCATTAAATAAAGAAATTTTTAGATAATGATAATGAAGAGCGCGTGATACGAAGGATGCGCTTAAATCATATGACGCAAATACACGAGCGAGCGCTGCATTATTTCTAAATGCATTCAATTACTCATTTAATTCAGACCAGTTCATAATTAGCTCGACGCATCTAAATTGTCTCCAAACAAATGTTTGGCACTTCACCAATAATCTAGTCGACAAGTAACCTGCGCTCGCATCTGTCGGTAAACAATATTGCAATAAACCCAGTGAAATACAATAACTGATGTCTTTTCAAGTATTTAATTGATTTACAACAATCTTACGGAATTTATCGCTTATTTGAGAAGTTTCGCAGTCGATAGTTGAAACCAAGCCAAGTGTCGCGGAGTCTAGTGGACTTACAAATCACATGCGTCATAACTGCGTGTGTTCTCAGTGTCATTGTGTGTGCCGAAAAGAAATAACAACAGTTTGTGATCGGTAGCCTAATATTTTCAAGTACGGAGTTAAAACACTTCAGTAAACCCAGCCATGTGGCAGCAAGGTTCGCGAATATCGAAAATCAAATCACAAAAAATGTACAGAGTGCGTGCACGGTTGAGGACGCTAAGCCGAACTTATCGTGTCAATCCGTAGTGGCTTATGAAAACGAAGTGAAAACAACCAAGTCTAGCTTAGCGGCGTGCAAAAAGACTTGGATATTCGGCGGGCGATGTAAGAAAAGGGTGAGGTTTTTTGACGAAATTCAACCGCGGAACTCGTTGTGTGAACGTTTTGTGAGCTTTTTCCGCTTTCTTTGGACTTGTACGCGAACAGTCACGACGGTTCTCAGCAAGAGTGAGTTTTTATAGCACCCTTGTTTTATGTTTTTCCTTACATTTTGTTTTATTTTCCTAACAATATCCTCGCATAATTTATTTACCACAGCTTAATTAAACTTAAATAATTAAAACATACATTATCAGGCTAGAATAAATATTGATAAACATCTAAGCAAACTTTGTCGCTTTACAACATAATAAGTAAATATTAAATCAGGAGTAGTATCAACATTAAACGACTCGCTTTTAATGCTACGACGAACACTGAACGTCAGTTCCACAAAGTAGATAAACTTCTCCGTATCACAACTAAATTCGGTATACTAAATAGTATAACGGACATCATAATAATACTCAAACAGTGAAAGAAAACATCATAAAAAGTTAGTGGCCATGGGCGTTGGGCGTATAAGGAATAAATACCATTGAAAAAAAGTGGGCATGTGCCAGATATTACGCATACTTCTCTATCTATATATCCGCATGGATTTTGTGTAACAAAGTAACATAATGTTTTTTTTTATGTAACTAGCTGATGCAACAAGCATATGGCCCATCTGATGTTAAGTGGTAACCATTGCCTAAAACAAACCAATGCCTGGTACTCTGTGAGTAATAGTACATTGTTACCTGAGTGTTGAAAGTCACGTTTTTTGAGTCCCGAGACGGGTTTGGCGCCAGAGCGTTAGCGAGGGCGCCAATGGAGCTTGAGGGACTTAAAAGACTTTCACCCGAGGTAAACACTGTGCTTTTCATTACGAATACAAGGAAAGTAAAAATAAAAACCAGAAAGAAAAATTTGTGAAAATGAAGATTGAATTGCCGCCTTCCCGGTTTTTTTTTCTTTTTCTCTGGCGGGGTTTTGGCTTCGGCTCGCCAGCATTATTCAGCCATTATTTTCATTCTCATAATTTAAAAAATGGTAAATTGTTTGCTCAAATCTATGTTATTTTAAATAAATAGTTGAAGCTATATATTAATCAAGTAATTTAGAAGATATATTATTTATTTAATACTATCTTTATGTTATTTAAATTTAAATTTTACATTAAGCTCTAATAAGACTTTTTAAACTTCTTACCGTTGTAATGGGTTTCCAACCTACTTGCTGAATAAAAAGTTGGAATTTGGTTGAACGACCTCCTTGCAGTTAAAAAGACTTTAGAAAGTTGGAACATGGTTGAATAAAATAGAACTTGTTTTTTTTTATAATTTGACAGCTGTCAGTAGAAAGCGATTCTCCCTAGGGCTGAAAGTTTTACTTTCAATTAGGCCCCTCAGGCAACTTCAGACCTACTTTCAGAGTATGAGTAATGAAAATCAAATTCTTAATTGTACACCGAGGTAATTATTTTTTTCACAAAAATAAAAATTTATAATCTTCCTTATTTCCGAGATTACAGTCTATTATTTTCGTCTATTTCATTTGACTTGATTTGGCCACTACAGAATAAAAGTCAAGTGAACGAAAGGAGGAGCACTTCCAGCGTTCTGTCAATGTTATGCTATATAAATAAATTATCTTTCTTTCTTGCACCTAAAATATTTTCACCGCACTTAGTTCGAAAAAAACAGTGACACGATAAGAAGAAGAATTACAGTAACTGAAGTAAGCCTATCGTATATTGAGATAATTTCATATTGTATATAATAATAAAAAATAAACATAAATAAATAATACCAACGTATATTATATAGATAATAATATGATATCAATATCATGAAACACCGGACATTGCAACATACGCGTACAAACTAAGCCAGAACAAGTAACGTTTCAGCACTAATTTGATCAACAACTTCGTCCGCGGTGGTACACGCCCAACTTTCGCGACCAACTTTAGAATTTGTAAAATTAATGAAATTCTCCCTGGTTGTACTTGATGTGGGGAATATCGATTACAGACTTAATTATACAAGCGACTGTATTATACTCTTCAACAATGATAGATAGATAGATAACTCTTTATTGTTCACCACACAAAAGATACAGTACAGGACATAAAAAAAAATAACAATTAGGTAAAACAATTGGCGACCTTATCGCTGAGAGCGATCTTTTCCAGGCAGCCCTTGCATGGAAAGAAATAACGAATTGAAAGGCGGTGTAGTACAATGGTGTATTCAATGTATTAAACTCTTTACAATAAATTTTTGCAGGGCAAATAGCAGATGTTATACAAGGAGCTAAAATGACCGATATAGTTTATATCGGTCATTTTATAATATACGAGGTAGTTTAGCGAGGGAGTAAATAAAAACTTAGTCATAATGGGTGTTTAGCGCCGTGTGTTACACTCTACTTTTCACTACGATTGCGAGAAAATAAAATAATTAAATACTAACAATTTTGAGAAAAATTCTAAATATTTCGCGCCAACGTATTTTTTTTCTGTAGCCGCAACGCATTACATGCATTCCACCAAAGAGATCGCCTATTTTAGTTCTATTTTTAAAAATAAAATATTGTTCTTTTTTTTACGAAGCAGTTATAAGTAGAGTCTTTTGTTCATGATTATTCTAATTATGACTGAACACTTTTTCATTTATGTTGGCGCATTGTCATTTGACGAGAAAACTGAAAAAAAAACTTTTTCCCCTAGTGGAAGTAATGCATTTTTTTCTAGGCTCTGGCACGCCACAATGACGGTATTTTTGAACAAGAGGAGTAAAAATCGAAAGAACGGTAGTACCTATACTTTGATTTAAACATTTTTTCCTTAAAAACTGTGACTAAAATCTCACTGTGTATATGTATAATTAAGTAATTTGCGTTTGGCATTACGGTGTTGAATCTGTGTACTCAGCAGCAATTTGGCTCCTCCATCCTCTGTTTATTGTACCTTTAGTGTTAACCCTTTGTAAGCAAAAGAATAAAGGACAAAAATCTTCCTAGCTTTGAGCTTTGTCTCATCTAAACAGTTTGACCCACAGAAGCTACGACTTCATTTCTGTACCTTATTTATTTAGGACCACACGATATATTTAAGGGCTCCAAAAACACAGATGTAAAAATTGGTAATTTATTTCACTTATTCATTCCACCGCTTCTAACGTCTGTGCTACTTATTTTTTATAGGAATTTATGACTTATATCGAAATATCCAGGGCGTATTATACCCATGTCTCATTTTTCACGACACCCGAATTGAGCCATTTCAATTCCCTAAGGTTTCTGTGCCCGACGTAAATTGAGGGTCGTACAGCATAGATGTTAGGACGCTCAATTGTATGAAAGTGGAGTGACCATAAAGTTGATCCAGTCAATAGAAGCTAGGAAAGTCTTGGCTTTCGGCAAATCTTTGTTATTGAATAAAGCGTATTACAAACGCCACCGAATGTGTGCAAATAAACGCAAGTTTTATTTTGGTATGTCAAGTCACATTTCCTAAAGGCACTCGCACATCTATCATACAGTGGTGGTCCTTTGCTGTAATGTAGCATTGTGTGTTAACCGCCTTAGTATGGAATGAATAGGAGATAATATAATGTCCAGAACTTTCTGGTTGATTTGGCACAATAACATTAAACTTTCTCCAAGGTCAAACTGAATAAGTTTGCCTAACACACTTACAGCCTTGGAGCATTCAAAAGGTTTAGGAGATTCGTCTATGTTCATTTTAGATTACAGCTGTATTGAAAACATTTCAAATAAATTACATCAAAGCAGAAATTACAAACAGATACTTCTGCTTGTGACTACGCATTGCAGTTGTGTATTTTTTTACATTTATTTATCACTCTGTCTGCCCGCATGCGATTCCACAGTGCGTTTTTTTGCAGTAATGCAAATACATGTTTTTTTTATTCATCTAGCTGATGGAACAAGCGTTTATGGCCCACCTGGTGTTAAGTGGTAACCATCGCCTATAATAAAGCATTGCCTCCTAGGTCACGCACGTCAATAATGTTTGTAATATGCGTGACAAAAATGTATTGTAATTTATTAATTTTACAATTTTTGTTAAATGCAGCACATTTTTTATGCTTAAATACAAAATATTGTCATAGTATTAGTTATAGTATTACATTCAAACAAACTATGTTTTAGTACAAACACACTATGTTTTAGTATCAAAGTATCGTAATTCAAAGTTGCTCAAGTATACAATATTTATTTTCCACGTCTTCCATTGCAAGTGGACGTACACAACCCTGAAAGGAGCCCGTTGAATAGTCGGCACGCTTCGTCGAGCTTGTAACTAGCCTTTATGCTCAAAGCAAAAACGTAGCAATTTTCCTAATACTTTCTTTTGATAGGGACGCTGCCATATCTGAGGGTCGCTTCAGAATTTCTTCAAATATTCTTTAGACGTTTTGGTAACGCGTCCAATTTATTATTTAATTTAGGTAATGAGTCTGACACTTTTTTAAACCTTTCCGTGTCAGATGTGCCATTTCGGAATATTTAAAAATTTTCTTTCTGCTTCTGTTATTTTTTGTGAAGATAGTTTATTTTATTAAAAAAAGTACTTAGTGGAAAAAGCAAATAGCTAAACTTATTTAGACCTAACTTTCTGTATTCATGTAAAGAAAGATATACATTTAAATAGTCTTCTCAGCTTAAGTAAAATACACCAGTCTAAGGGCACACAAAAACAAATGATACTAAATTGTACCCATCTCATAACATTCATAATTTTATTTTATACAAAAATGCTCACAACTGTATTCCCATGGTAGATATCTACGTAACTTATAAAAAAATTGTAAAAAGTTTGGCGTAGAAAAATAATAAAAGAAGCCGAGTTTCAAAGTCTGAAGTTCTCGTTTATTTTCTTTAAAAGCATAGAACTTTTGCTATGTCATAAGTTTTTACTATCCAAGGCTAAGTATTTAAGAATGTAACATATCAAAAGCTCTGCGAAGCTTATTACTGCACAATCTTTATAAGCAATCAAACGACTTGCAACTTGAGTTTAAGCTTCAGATTCCTTTACAACTGTAAAGCGAAGACACACAGCACTCTACTTCACTGCTATAGATTTTAAAGTAAAACGTGACGTAAGCCTGCGTTGAAATTTTGACATTACCTTTGCCAGCCATGCAATTCATCGAATCTTCTTCTTCCTAGTAATGACACCAGTCCATTCAGACAATTTGGCCTGCAGGCCGATCATGTAACTTTTGTTGCAATCAAAATCTTATTGAAACTGTAAATTTTTGATGAACTAAACGTGATCGCAAATTCACAGTTTCAATAAAATTTTGATTGAAACCACTGCAACATGATTAGCCTGCAGAAGTCAACTCAGTCAATAGTCAAATCGGCCGCCATTAGCTTTAAAGAAAATGAAAAACCTATGTGAGTTCACAAAATGACAGCCAACGAATCCATCCATCATTTACATCAGGATTTTTTAGCTGCGGGTAAGGGCCATGAGCTGTCGCTTCTTACCCAAGCTTCTACTTTACAAGTCTAAACTTCTAAACCACGACAATTTTCCGCTTCACAGTTTAAAGTTGGAGTTGGTCCAGGGTAAATCTTTTCATGTAAGCTTCAGTTTTTGGTTGTTTTGTTGGCCGCGTGCTATGCGATGCGAACATATTGAGTTGGTTGAAACCACTGTTAGCGCCCACCTATTATACGCACTTTGCTTCTCCATGCAAAGTTGATGTTGCCGCTTGCGTCAAGCGACGTCGTCGTGTGTAAACCGCCTAACTTGGAAACTTCTAAGCTCACCCAAGCATAGTTATAATAATTAAATGGTCTAGCTAGAGCTAGTTTAACCTTTTGATGTGAGTATATTAGGTAAGCGCAGTAATTATGGTTGCTTTTAGTATTCTGTTCACATCCTACGTATCTCATTCGTAACTTGAGAACATAATTCCTTCTACATTCGTGAAAACTTTCACTTTATGTCACAATTTCGTTACCACTTTCTGTTATTTGGGACGATTGTTTTTATATAACACTCAGACAGAGAACAAACATCTACGTTCACCACACTATTTTTTTTATCTCGGTGGGGAACCCACGGCCTACGGTGCAGAAGGCAGGGTTACAACCAACTGAGCTGTGACGAACTGTCTTAAGCTTAAAAGCTATGTTTTCCATCACTATTTTCTTCAAGAAAACGACAGCTGACTTGGCGTGCTTGACTGTAGGTATAGCTTAATCACTAGATAGTATATTGATTACATCTGATATTCGTTAAAGAAATACCTAAAATGCTGCTTCACAGTAAAACTTCCTTGAGTCCTATTTGTTAAACTAAACAGTAAAAATGAAATGCTAAAAAAATAAATGGTGCACAGCATCATCATCATCAACCTTTTGCAGTCCAGTCTTTTGCTCTTGGGCATAGCTATCTCCCATAGTGCGCCACTGAGCCCGGTCTTCGGCTCTTCCCATCCAGTTGCTGCCCGCCACACCAGCATAGGTCGTCGCTCTATCTAGTCTGAGATCGTCCTACACTACGTTTGCCTAAACGCGGTCTCCACTCCAGAACTCGTTCACACTCGTGCACCTCCTCCTCCGTCGGTCCCTCACTGCTGAGGATCGTAACTTTGTGCAAGAACCTTTAGCACGGTTTCCTCCACTTGCTTTGGAGTGCGATATTAACGGGCATATCCTGGTTGTGTGGTAAATGGTCTGACCATCTCTTTGAGCTTCGTTCTCTTTGTCTTTTGCTATCTTGCCCGTTACGATCGTCAAGCGTCGAAACTCGGTTTCATTAAAATAAAAATATAAAAACATCGAAAAAATGTGTTAATTTATGGTTTAATACTTCTGAATTAGCGCAAAGTAATGTTCCATTAAATCATTCATACAGCTTAGGGAAATTACTTCCATAAAATTACGACTGTCGCTTTTGGGTATTTTGTGTTTATTTTTCTAACTGGTTTTTAATTTAGGCATGAGTTTATGAATTCAATGTTTTAACATATTTTAGAAGAAGAATGAAATAGCTTTTTGACGAGGTTTCTTAGAATATTTATGGCATTTAATCAAGTTTATTTTATTTTTATTTTTCAGGAAAACTTTAAGCTAGAATTAGGATTCAAATGGGGATGGCTAACTAAAAGTTTCCACTTATAGTTATTTGGTTGACTAAAACAGAACAATGAGTTTTAAGTCCTTTATTATCATGTACATTGAATTAAGTCGATGAACACCGGAAAATAATTTTTCAATAGCGCACTTTAATCTTTTAAAATAAGTTTGATCTTACTAATTACTTTTTTTCGTGTACGAAAACCAATTATGCAAACTTTTTAGATAGATTTTAGAAGATAGTTAAACTTGCAATTTTTCAAAAATAAGTTCAGCCATTTACATTTTTCATTTTCACGGAGAAAAACTGAACTTTATCCTCAATGTTTCATCCAAGTTTGAGTTTTTTTTTATACAACTAGTTAATGGAACAAGCATACGGCCCACTTGATGTTAAGTGGCAACCATCGCGTAAAACAAAGCATTGCTTCGTATTTCTCGCGCGTCAGGAACGTGCCCTACGATGCACTGCTCTGCATCCATCAACTTGAGGCATACGGATGTTCAGCCTCACGTGCCAGTAATTTCACACTCTTCAAACCTAAAAAGCTTTAAGCGCTAGACCTTTCTCTTGATATACACCGTTAAACATCAATTTGTAGTTGATTAGGTTATCTGTGGTCATAAATGACTAATGGGTGGCTCAGTGTCCAATCAATCAATACATCAAGCATCACTCAGGCAGGACTAATGAACACAAACACGGTTATATTACACGGCCTAATCATGACCACATGCGTCATTTCGTAAACGCACTTGGTATTCGATGCTTGATTATTCGTACAATAATTACTTTAATAATATTTTTTAAACTTTCGTGATCATAATACTCCTGAAACTAAAAAAAATAAGGTAAGTATTTATCGCGTATATTACGCGATAAATACTTGTGTACAAGTTTCAATTAATTTCAATTAGTATTGATTATTATTTAAGGTAGGTATAGAAAATAGAGCTGGTTTTTTATAAGACTTTTATTACAATAGTTATTATGAGTCTATGTCCCACTGCTGGGCAAAGGCCTCCCTAATCGTCCTAAGACTTTATTATTAAAAAAAGTATTGGCTAATTTTAATTTAACAAAAAAAACTGGATAATAAAGGGAAGCATTGAAGATTTAAATAAGTTTAACGAACAGGAAAAAATTTGCAAACAGTTTTCGACCAAATCCTGAAAATTATCTGAACATCAAATATTTAATTTGTGTAAATAAAATAAATACCTACAAACAAGTGAATATTCGCCAATTGAGATAACTCCCAAACAGAAACTCACGGCTGGATCCAAAACAAAGAAAACAAATTAATCATTTGGGAACTTCGAAACACCTATTATAAGTTAGACTCAAAGGCCTTCCCAATTTCCGTCATTTAAAACCGCAAACCGAAGGCGTGTTGCCAAAGAGATAAGCAATTGGATTAGACGAGGCTTGAATAGTTACATTTACAAAATGAACTCACTAAAATTACCAGCTCAATGTAAGTAATTGAAGTACCTAAACTAACTGTCTCGACCCGTTTCTCGAGATCGTTTCTCTCTCATACCCATAAATTGTGTAATCAGCTACCACCAGAGGTTTTCCCCTTTTGCTACAACGTGAATGAGGTTCAAGAAAAATAAAAATAGTTCCTTTATGGTATTAACGCCAACACCCTTGGTGCTATTGGTGTCTATATGGGCGACGATGACCGCTTACCATCAGGTAAGCCGTAAGCCCGTATGTATATGCATATCTCTAACATTAAAAAAAATCGATTGTGCCGTAATAAATAAAAATAAATCTTTCTTTCCCATTTTTTATTGAATTCCAACCATCATGTTTATTAGTTTATGAATAAGAAAACCTGGTTAGATTAAAATCATATTTTTGCTCAACTTGATTTTTCATAAAACGTTCAGGAATTTAATATCCTTAAAAGTATTATAATACACGAGCTATTAGATAGATAAATAAATATCTTATTATGTTTTTTGTAAAAATGACCGAATACACCATCATTGATTGGACTCCACATGGCCGATAATGAGCGCGGCTTACCCGTAATTAATTTGTCAACACTAACCCGGGTTCAGTTCTACCCGCAGATTGATTAGGTTTCGGTGTAATATGGACTGAGGCTGTACGGGACTTCAGGAATAGTAGGTATATCAGAAGATAGTTTATTTGCACATATTTCATTTACTTTTTGCCAGGATGTTGATGAGTCGCTGGTTGAATTTGGAATGTTCGCAAAAAAAATATATATTGCCAGTTTTTTATTGTTTCCTAGCAGTTGTTGTTGTTATGCAGATTTAACATAGTAGGTATAATCTTTTTTGCGGTATTTATTGGGATAAAACTGGGTAGTCTGTGTTAATCAAGGGTATAATCTACATTAATAGAAAATTTCATCCAAATCTGTTCAGCTGGTTCGAAGATGAGCGGGAACACACACACGCTAACTCCCGAACTTTCAATTTCAATGACAACATTACATTACTCATACAACAATAGATTAGTAATTTTTAAACATTTCTTGAGACAAACATATTCCACATTTCAAGAAGTTGGAATTAAAATACTTCTCTGAGATACGAGTAAAATTAAAGCTTTAAATACTTAAGCACCGAAGTTTTAAGAAACACACAACACATAAACTGTTTCAAAGACAGGATTTAATAATTATGGTACCACAATGAGATCTCGGTGCCACAAAATAATCATTTACCATCAGTGAGTGCTTCTTAGCGGTTATCGTTTACTACACAACAGAGCAATACATTAAAATTAAATTGTATCTAAAATTAAACAATAACCACATTTCACAGAATACACCAACTTGGCGGCTGTAAGTCTGGCACATGACTGTCCACTTTGTTTTTTTATCAAGACTTTAAGAAAAAACCTTGTTTATCAGCATTCGACCGATTTTTATCAGGCCAACTTATTTTTAAAGTGTATGAGCTGTAATTTCAACGGTGAAGGAAAACATCGTGAGGAAACCGGCATATCGTAGAATCTAAAAAGTCCGAAAACATGTGTCGAATGCACGAAAGGAGCTTCTCTGAGGCGCACTTGAAATCCTTTCACCACACTGGTTTGTAAAAACCAGTGACACGATAAGAAGAAAAAGAAGCTGCCATTTTAGAATTAGAAAAACATTTACGTGAGTGATTTGATACCCCGGGATGGAAGCCAGCGATTTATTTACAAAAATAAAACTTTCCTAACTGGTTCCCATATTACAAGTTTTCCTTAGTTTGAGGCTAAAGCGCTGCGCTGTATACAACGCTTTAAACTTGTGGACAACGTTCGCGTTAAGATTTTCCTTACAAACATCAACCCCTTTATGGGTTTTATATTAAAAAAAAAAACCTTTTTTAGCGTACTGACACTAATCTTCATTGTTAACTGCATTGTTCTTACAAGAAGTGTACATAGACCTAGCGCATGAAAGATATCTTTTCAAGTTGCTCAAACTAAACGGTCTATGCTGCATGGGCGTCGCATGTCACTCACCAAGCTCACCAAGTAAGTGATAATGCGGAATAGTTGGGAATGCGCCAGATAGCAATCCCTCACTTGTACTCTGCGAGACGCAAAACCGTACGATCATAAAATCGCCGATTGTTGTTTCAAAAGCCAAGCGCGAATACGTCTTTTGTTAATGAACCCGATCCGAACAAGAATAGAAGTGTTTACACGTCTGTGTGGCTGAGAGATGCGTGATTACATTTATCAGGTGTTGTAAATGGGAAGTTTTCATAGAAAATGATTGGAGATGCGATCTTCTACTCAATATCATCTGTAACACTGTTTTTTAGCTAAAGAAGACGAACTCTTCTATAAGAACGTTTTTATGGGAATCTAGATCTTCGTAAATAAACAAATAAATAAATTTTGTGGACAATCCACGCAACACAATCGAGCTTCAAATTAAGCAGAGCTTGTACTATGGGAACCAGATAGCTGATTATAGCACTTTGAAAGTCACCTGACTAAAATATCTCAGACGTGTCATAGTCATAAGTTTTTTAACTATTTAAAATCCTCACCAATGAAACCAGTAACAGAAGTAGCATTACCTAGTCAAAACATTACTTGAGTGTAAAGTCAGTAAAATAGATCAGGTTAAATCCACTATATTTTCGAAAATATTCGATTGACTAAGCTAATAAGTCAAATCGTGATGAAGAAAATGTAAACCCTAAAATTAAAGTACCTACTTGTGTTATTTTTGGATTGCAAATAAGGGTTTCCCATTACCCAGGTGTTAATAATTTGACGGAACAGATGGAGTAGCTACGTGGATACTACCAACTTCCGGTCGCGTGCCATTGACCAACCTTTTATGTATAGAATATAATTTGAAACGGTTTCACCTTTTCAAATTTAATCATTTTGAGGGGGTTTTCAGATTCTTTTTCGCAACATTGAAATTTAAAAGTGAAAAAGCCTTTTTCAATGTTACAACAGTTTTATTTGCTCACCTGCAAGCTTTTTCCTAATATTTTGTCAGTTAAAAAACTTACATTTTCATCTCCACATATTTTAGTGTTCGCTATAAAGACTTCAGAATGTCGAACGTCGACTGACTGTTACTGATATGCATTTACGCGCAGTATATTCCCGGCTTCCGAAACAAAAGGTTCCTAATACCGGTACAAAATTAATGCAGCGTAAAGTGTGCCGTGTGCCAATAAAATAAAGCTTAAAATACGATGTCGGTGAATATCGATATGGAAACGTTTTCAAGGAAAAAAAATTTGAGAAGGCGCACCTTGAATACTCTCAAGTCAGCCGTGACGGCGTTGAAACAAATAGCAAGTAAGTGCTTTTCAATCGTATTGCTTCAAGCGAAGTGTTCGATTTTATATCATTTTGTTCGGTAAATTTAGAATTCGCTTTTAGCCTTTTGAAGTCGAGGTAGCGTTAAGGTTGTGTAAGGATAACTTTAAGACTAAGGATTAGGATGTAGATTACATGGAGGGTCGGACAGCGCTAAATGTTTGTTTCCCGTTTTATTTTAACCAAACATAGGAGATCCATAAAGAGAAAGAACAACATCGACCTACTCATCTATGTAAACATTAAAATTCTGGAAACGCAAGCTCAATATTTACATGTTGTTGTAAAGTTAGGTCTTTCGGGAACTCTCAGACCATTATATCGCGGTTTACTTTTCCCATTTAAAGTGAAGCCATAACAATTCGCTGAGTATTTGCGAAACGTCGGTGCCTATAATGAAGGTGTCATTGTAAGCGTCAGGAAAGTCATTGTGCTCGTTCACTCTGCCCGCGCTTCGTCTCGCGAACACTTCTACCAAGTGTCTTGGTTGTCAAGACTATCACTCTCTCACCCTTGAAAACTCTTCGTTACGTTTTACCTTTTGTTATGAGATCCTTGGATTATGATTCCACCAAATCTTGAAATTTATTAATGGATACGGGCAATACGGCATTGTCTTATTCGAATGATTTGACGTAACAATCGTTTGGTCGGATACGTTTTGGAATGGATTTACATAAATATACCCGTTTTGGCTAAAAGCTTCCAAGTAAATACTGTTGCATATTTGATGGAAATTTGGGGGCTATCTCCGCAAAAACAATAAACGAAGGTTTGTTTAGACATACTGCCTGAAAGTGTCACTAAAGCTCAGCGGTCAAGCTGTCGACGTCGTAGCTATACACATTATATTACGAGTATTCTCATACCACATGTCACAGCATCGTGTCACAAAACCCTGTGCGATGGTGTGGTTAAGAGAACTCATTCCTATGTTTATACAAAGATGCGTAATGGTTTTTTTCCTTAAGACCAGTGTAACATTGCAGTGTGAAGGTGAGGTAGAGCTGTGGTTTTTGGGACTAAACAACAATCGATTTTATTAAAACTCGGCGTATGTAAAAAGTCAAAGTACTTTGATGCTTGTATTCTATTAGAGGGAGGAAAGCCCGCACGAGTGGAGCACGACCTGAGCTCGAATTTGTGGAGTGTGGACCGTTTTACAAGGTTCAAGCGAGCGCACTTCGAGCTTTCGGCTCATGTTCGACTGTGCTTCGCCTATTGTCGGTTTTTTGACGAACATCTCGGTTTTTTAGATCATGATCACGTTCAAGTTCATGAATAGTTGAGGACATCACGTTTGAGGACAGTGATTGTTATAGGCTCGTTGTACGTCCACACTTGACAGCACGAGAACGGCTCGTCTTATGCTCCTTAAGGTTGTTCGATTCCGATACAAACTGAATTAACACAACTATGGGCAAACAGAGTATAAATGTACACTGAAATAGCTGTTATAGAATTTTACAGTGGGCTTTATTGCCGGCCAGTTATATAAAGTTGGAGAAAACTGTAGGATAACAGAAATATTAATAAAAAACCAATAAAGTAATTTTTTCGTCATTCTTTCTAACGGGTACTAGCTTTTAGCATAGAGTCAATTTTGGACGTAAAAGTCTGTTAGTTCTTTTTCTGAAGCCCCGACTGCCACGACCAACGGCTGACATTCCAACTTTAAATAACTGGCCGGTAATAAGGATCACTGTAAAAGCCTATTACAGCTATTTAAGTGTAGATTAATACTTTATTCGCCCATAGTTGTGTAAATTAAGTTTGTATGGAAATCGTAACCCCTTAAGAATAAATAAAAAAAAAAAAAATATTAGTCAATCTGGCCCCAAACTAAGCAGGGCTTGTAATAAGAGGACCAGATACCTCCTATACTTACTACTAATGTAATTTTTTTTGTAAATAAATACTTAGAGTACAATATTTATACGACACAAATTTTCGACCCTTTTATAGTTTTTTCTATAATAGCATCAATTTTTGTGTATAAGTCGGGTCTTTTATTAGTGGTCTGTTTGTTTGTGAAGTTAGAGAAGGAATAATCGTGAGTGTTTGCGAGCGGGAGTTGATGTGTTTCTACAAGCCACAAACTTTGCCAAGTAAATACTGGCGCCCAACGTGGTACTGCAAGTGATTAAATTATAAACACACTTCAGAGCTAAAATTACATACATATTCATGTTTAACTCCAATTCTGCTACTAAATGCTGCAAGATGTTTTGATAGCGTCCCAATTTCATTAAGAATACAAATGAACAGATGTGTTGTTGTTTTGTCACTTTTTGGCGTTGGTCATTGGTAAGAGATAGCAATAGTTTTGTCATTGTTTATTTTGATACTTGCATAGTTTTATCGTAAGATCTTATAGCGATATTAAGTCTTAAGCACTAACATTTATTTTAATCGTATGTCCACGATGCGGTATAATTATAATCAACACTGATACTTTGCCTTTTTATACCTATATCTAGTATTTTTTTACATATTAAACGCTTGCGTGAGACCACAATCTCACCTGCTGTTATGTCATGATGCGGTCGACGGTGTAGCACGCTTACCTAGAAGATACCTATTCACTCTTTTCCTTAAAACATATACGTAATTGGAAAAAACAGACGCCCCGGAAAAGTTGGAGGGACACTCCTTGGCTGTCCGCAACATAAAAGTTGAAACAAAGCACTTATAGTACGGACAGTATGATATATGTACCTATATGCTGTTGAAAATGGACAAAGCATTCATTGTATCGGTTCAGTTTGATGGTGCAATCTTTTTCCTTATTATCTTTTTATTTGGTGGTATGTATTAACCAATTTTAAACCAATCCATATCATTGGAAATGATCAATTAAAAATGCAATCTGAAAGCGTGGAACCAGCAGAACGTTCCTTAGAATGTCAAAGGGTAGTGAACCCACATTTATCCTTCAATATAAACGTTGGGTCGTAAATATTCCGGGCTCTTCCACATTCTAGGCAATGCGTTCCCGTCCGAGGCTTTTTATGTCTCTCGAACGTTCTCTGATCTGTATCTATCTCCAATGCCGACGTCATGGTGGAGTTATCAAGTTCTAAGAGGAATATGGACAAATAAAATGGACGCTATCCTTGTATTTTTAACCGACTTCAAATAAAAAAGGAGGATGTTCTCAATTCGTTTGTTTTTTTTATTAACATAACTTCGTCATTTATGAGCCATTTGATATTTTTTTTTGACGTTCAGATTGGTCATAGAAATTTGTTTGTTATCGCATAATTATGTCATTTATGAGCCGATTTGAAGAAATCTCTTTTTATCTGAAAGGTTTAAAGGCCTTCCAAATTGGTTCCACTCAAAATCGGTTTAGCCATTTGGCCATGAAGTCGGTTTCTCAAGTTTTTTAAACTTGAGAAACCGACGATTATAACTGACGATTATAACCGACGATTATACCTGTTTGTACTAAAACTTTATTGGTAAATTTTATTTATATCCGATGTGAAGTTTGTTTTTTAATAAAATGTATGCATTGGTTCTTGTTCTTGCTAATATTGTGCATTTCTCGAGGGATCACTCCAACTTTTCAAACGATATAGAAACATTAGTACAACCACGTTTCTCAGATGGCAGTGAACGATGAAACCGCAGCAATACGTGCTTCTGACAATGCCACAGCTAAGTTGGAAATTATATATGGGCTGGTGTTCGCTCTTCATAGCTTGGGTGTGATCGTTTTTGGACACAGAAAATTGCAACACATGCTTACACATTCACAAACACATGCAAAGGCACTACGTAACTTGTGTTTGTGCAAAAAAATAAGTTGTACGGAAACTTATAGTACAGGCGTCTTTATCAACATACTATAAAGAGCTAATAATCATGCTTTTTTATATAACTAGCGTATGGAACAAGCATATGGCTCACCTAATGTTAAGTGTTAATCAAGCATTGCCTCGTAGGTCACGCACGTCAGAAACGTACTCTACGATTCACTGCCTTGCATCCATCAATTTGAGGCACACAGATGTTCAGCCTCACGTGCCAGTAATTTCACCGGCACCCACACCCTTCAAACCGAAACACAGCAATGCTGTTTCACGGCAGAAATAGGCATGGTGCTTCTACCCGCATTTCGCAAACTAATAAATACTAAGTGCGATAAGTTAGTAAATCTTGCCTAAATCGCTGTGTCCAAGTAGCTTAAACCAATGCGAAGTACCAGGGCAGCAGAATAAACAAAGAGGAAGCATGTCCTAGTAAGCATCATAATATACAGTTCAGTGCTCAAAGCGTGCAGCTTTTGTCAACTTGGGTCTCAACATTAGACAGGCCGTTTGTACACAAGGCTACGGAAGTCTCCAAAAACACGTCGACTGATATTATGTTTATAAATGTGCACTGAAACTCATAATCTGAATATTTATTGAGAAGAACGTATTCCAATAAAAAGGAGGAGGTTGTCAATTCGATTGTATTTTTTTCATGTTTGTTACTTGCAAGATTTTTTTTTACTTGCAAGGTTATATTTATTTTCACATTCGGTCCCATAATCACCAAGGGAACCATATAGCTGATTATAATACTTAAATAATTATTTTATTGCACTTACATACTTAGAATACAATATAACACCCAGACAGAGAACAAACATCAGTCTGTGTTCACCCCATAAATAGATATAAAATTCTTTATTGCTCACAAAAACACAGCAACAGACATAAAATCCATTTGTAGGAACAATAGGCGGTCTTATTGCTAATCAACGATTTCAAATATTTGGCTTCAAGTTTCTAATGGCTTCAAGTATTGATACTTTCGTAGCCTTGTGTACGAAGGGTCTAACGGTGTACTGTCGCCATTCGTCATACTTACGTGCGCTGTCGTCCGCACAGTGACTTAATGTAGATTCAAGTACGAGTGATCTATGGAGGAGGATGTCAGCTCTTGGACCGGTCAGTAGAATACTTGGAGTAGTGCGTGCCAGATAAGGCATGACTGATGGATGAAAATAAAAATATTATCCCAACCGACCACAAGACTGAAATAAGTAATCACCTTTTGTGTAAAGTGTACCTATATTATAATATTTTGAAGGCGACGGCGAATCCGCTTATATGTATGTATAGGCGACTATAGAAACTCGCTTGACTTGGTTTGCATTATGCTACTAAACAAACTACGACTAAAAATGAATCTGTACGCTTCAAGTTGATGGACGCAAGTCAGTGCATCGTAGGGCACATTCCTGACCTGCGTGACCTACAAGACAGTGCTTTGTTATAGGCCATGGTTACTGCTTAACATCAGATGGGCCATATATTTGTTCCATAAGCAAGTTGCATAAAAACCCCCTGCTGTGGTGCAGCAGGGGGTTTTTAGGGTTTTTTTTAGGGGTTAAATTTTCAAAAATTCTTTTCTCAGATTTTTTTTTGTATTAGTATACACATTTGTATTAGTCTTATTGATTGCATTAAAAAAATTCCATTTGAAAACATTTTGCTCGTTGTTCTTCTTCTTATCTCGTCACTGATTCTTTCGAACCAAGTGTGGTGAAAGAATTTGAAGTGCGCCTCAAAGGGGATCTTTTCGTGCACTTGACACATATTTTCGAACGTTACATGTTTTAAAAAACATGTTTTACAAGTGTGTTTAGGTCCAAACTGAGTCACATCCAGAAAGCACACACACACACTTATATCACACATCACACACTGTCGTCCACTGTATTCCGGTACTGTACGAGTATTCCGTAAGGTGGCATGATCTACGAGGCGTTGTCGCATGCCCCATAGTGGAGCGTCGAGTAAGCTTCGCTTGAAACTAAAAATATGTCGCACTGTGAAACAAAACTGAAACTGCTATTACTTATCAGAACTACTAGAATATTTTTTGTTTTTTTTGTGTGACAAAAAGTGACGACAAGCTGATTTTCTACATAATGTTTAACAGTCACCTCTGCCTCAATATCCTTCAAGCATATTCACTGAAAACGTGTCCTATGTCATTATACCACAATGCGAACATCACTTGGCACATTCTTAGCTTTTCACTAAGAACTTCTCCTATTTTCAATAAAATGCTACAAAAAACAACTTAAATTTGTAAAAAGTCTTCTTTACAAATGATTTTTGTTGCTAAAGTAGCAACACAGTACCTACCAAGTTACAATGCCCTTGGTTTGTACGTGCCCTTTATCCAGTCTAGACAATCGACAAGAGAGATAGATGTATCGATTGTAGGTACTCTATTGTCCTTGTCTTTTATCCCTTTCAGTTTGTTCTATCATTTAAATTGTCTAGATAAGTAGTGACCATAACAAATTTTATTTCGCTGTTTACCATTGATGGGAATTTTTTCCCATTTTTACCATATAAGGGAGATTTGAGTAGAATTGTACTTTGAAATAACTGTAGCTAGCTTTTATATTGGTTTTTACTTACGGCAAACTAGGTATTTTTCGTTGAAAAAAACTAGGTTGACGGTAATAAAAATAATTAAACTTCTATTTCGATTTTCACTATTATCACCGTTAATCTATAGTTTTCTTGATCTAAATAAAGTTTGCCGAAAATAAAAACCTATAAGTAAGTCAACCATATTTATTTTAGTGCACCCTTATACTCTCATCGCCCTTAAATGGTAAAATTAGTTCGTATGGAAATCGTACCACCTTAAGTTTGGTAGACAAAACCGTCTTACATAAGCCTCCAATTAAGTTCTTGCATCAGAACGTTTCACAAGCTTTGCAGTTTTTTTGCCGATATTCAAAATTGGAACACAGAGGTTGAATTTATAGGGCAAAGTAATCCCCTAAAGCGAGCTGTCAGTCATTTAGATTCGTATGCGAGGTGCCTATAAATTGTGCTGCGCTACACGTCTGTACTGTGAAAATGGGCAACATGGTATGTTTCTTTATGATTAATAAGTCACGCTGTTATATTTATAGTACTTAACACTTTTTAGCGGCTCGTTAAAAAACTCTTGTCGCTGTCACTTTCATGTCAAAAACTAAAAACTACTGAATGTGTTTACAATAATATACATCTACTTTACAATAATATATACATCAGAATAACACATATGCTACAATTTAAAATGATATAGGGGCGTAACGGGAACAGGGTGAGCGAAACTGCGGGCGGCCGTTATAAATATGACGTATGACATCAAAATCAAATAATACCGATACTCATCTAGTCAAAGCAATAAATATTATTGGTTAATTTCATACGCAACGTAACCTACTTTTGTTGATACACACATCGAACAGTTAATAAGAAAACAAAAACAAACACAATGAACTATCAATATTATATTTCTCGTAAAGAAAACACAAACACTCGCAACAGTTCAAGCCAGCAATACAAATACGAGACTATGTATTATGGTTGCATTCACTGGCAGTGAACAATGTTATTGCGACAACTGCAAATAGCTCGTAGAAAGAACATAAAATTATTATGATTGTAGATATTCTGTGACCCAGAATATTCAAACAGTTATTTTATTTGTCTCAAAAGTAAGTAGTTGACTGTAACGTCAAATCTGTAGATGGAGCCACGGTCGCGTTAGGGTCGTATTAAGAATCCCTCAGAGTTATTCGTCAAGTCAAGTGTGCTTAGCATCTGATGGCGCAGCGGTCAGCCCAGTCCCAAGGGGAAATTCCGCTCGGCTCTTAACTTTAGGGATATTATCAATTTTTTTATAATTTCCTTATGTGTAGTAAACATTATAAAATCAAATATTTCAGCTTTGCCATCTGAGCGTTTGAAATTTTCTAATAATTCCTCATATTTTATATTTGGTGAGATATAGTTCTAAATTTTTAGTTTTCTGTATGCTGCGTAGGTACTCGTATGTTAATTTATAAATTCTGTATTTTCAATGTATTATTAGCTATCATAAAGTTTTTATATTTTATGAGCCTTCAAACTAGTGAAACGATAAAAAAGAAAACTTAGTTAAATAGAAAATGGGACGCGTATCAAACAGAAAAAGCCGGTGACAAACTCTTCAAAATTCATTTCAAAGTTGCCGATACCACTGCGGTATCACTACGGTATCGTAGCTCATTTGGCATGCGAGAGACGCGTCCAGCGGCCAGCCAACTTGATTGAAAGCTTTCGAGAAGTTCTAGAAGCTTTGTCGATACCAAGTTCAAGTCGCGAAAGTTCTAGAAACTGTACGAATCTCTTTTGTGTGAGTATTATACTAGTATGTAGAACGTACCTGTGTGTTAAGTTCGTGCATCGATAAGTATAGCTTCATATTTTTATTGTGAAAACAAAGACTACGACCGCACGTTGGCGTAAAAAAAGAAAAATAAAGATCCAATCATAGACTTTGAAACTTTTTGCTGAGCATTTTTTTCATTGTGGTTTACATTACTCTGAGTAGTTTACAAATACCATAGACAATGGTTTACATAATAAATCCTACGTCAAAACGTCACACACACCAGTATAATACACTGGCAAGCACTCACACAGACTCGGAGCCAGAGACAGAGCCAGGCAGAGCTTGTGGTAGGCTTACAGGAAAATGAAAAAAACACTAAACTGGCGTGCATGATACCTATTCCCTGAATGATTATAACAGTAGATATAAGCAGCAAAATATCCCCCATAGTAGTAATAGGTGGAAAAAAATCTACCAGTAGGGATAATGTAGAACTGGCGAAAAATAATGTCCCAAAATACATTTTCACTTTACATCAAAGACATTCTTTTTTCTCAAAAATTAGAATGTATATCTTCTTTCTTTTTTTTTGCTCATTCGATAACATTTGAAACTGCAAACTCATAATCAAATGTGATTCTATCAAAACACTATCGTTGTGAGACGCGTGGGTATACACAAGATTTGTAAACACACTGACTGATGTAATCGATTTCCGTTGTTTACCAAGCTTTGATCTGAAAAATATCCAACATAATCCGGTTCCAGGAATAACAACTTGAACAAGATTTTGTTTGTTTTCAGTTAGGTAACATAACTTATCAGGCAACGTCGGCTAAAATCTAATCTCAGACTGTTTTCGTATTTTATTTGACACAACCTAACCAACTTTGGCTAAGTATATCATCAACGCTGGTTTCTACGCTAGTTCACTTCTTCTTTATGAAAGACAGAATAATTAATTTGGATAAATTCACACTAACAATGCACTTTTTTGTTGACATATTTTTTTTATTAACCATACTACTTATCAGTAAACTTCAGAGGTGTGCTTTGTGCGTCGCAAAACGGACTCTACCTCAGCATTATGTTAGTTGGCTTGCAACCAATGCTGGTTATCCAACTGCCTTTTTTTTACAACTAGCTGATAGAACAAGCATATGCGTGTCCCTAAATCTTTAAATCTATTGTGGTAGAAGGATTTCATTATTCCTCAGGGCTCCTTGTGCACGTGAACCCGAAGACAAATTGACGATGGATCTACGACATTGTAAAGATCAAGAAAATTCGAGGGAACTCCATGTACGAGGGTGTCTATGTTAAGGCTAAGGGCCTCACACACGTTAAGACAAATTGCTGCGATCAGACGGTACAGATCGAACGGTATCGATAAATCGTAACGTGTGACGAAAATTCGTTCGTTTAAGATACAATCCGATAGATAGATAGATAGATAAATACTTTATTGTACACAAAAGAATACATTTAAAAGAAACATTACAAATAAAGGTACAATAGGCGGCCTTATTTCTAAGAGCGATCTCTTCCAGATAGCCTTTGGATGGAGAGATGAACGAAATTAGGTAAACAGCGGTGTAAAAAAGTAATACCATATACCTAAAATTTAAAATATCTAATATAGCATATAAAACGTATAATAATGCATAGTTATAATTAAAATTTTCCTAATTAGACATATAATAACACACATACTTAAGGATTAGATTAGAAAATACTTTATTGCACAAAAAATAGTACATAGGCGAACTTAATGCTAATTAGCATTTTCTTCCAGTTATCCACTGTGTTATGTGGAGTGGGTGGCAAGGATATTAGACTTACCTACGTAGACAACGAGGAAAAGTGTTGACATTAGTTTAAAAGATATAGATAGCTTTAGATCAACAACAGAACAATCAGAACGACTTCAATGTGAATATATTTTACTTCGAGTTTGTTTCTATTTGATTGAGAATATATATTGTGTTTTACCGTAACCTGACTCCCGACACCCTGAAATAACAAAGAAGTATTAGGTAAAACTGTATCCTTGGGGATGAAATAAAAAGAGGGTTGAGAATGAAATAGAATAGCTCCACCTGGCGGTTTACCTTATTTAGGCACTAGTAGTCACTTTATCGTGTCATCGTGACTTTGCTTTTTTAGTAGTATTAGAATAATATTTATTTATTTTAATAAATTTTGACCTTTGACCTCAACTTTCAACCCTTTTGTATGAACTTTCAAAAATTCCGTTTTTAAAATGACTGGGACTCATTAGAATGATGCTCGCACAGTAACATCGCTTGTATTGAGCTAGAGATAGGTTTAATTACCAAGCAAAATTGCCCTAAACATTTTGGTATTTAAAATATTATTTTATTTGCACAATGAAACTTACAAGTATTTACAAAATGTACAATATACACAAGAAACATTTGAGCTAGATAGCAGACTGTTACAAACGGTCTAGAGATAACTCAACTGATCCAAATCATTGGCAGACGGATTCGTAAAAATATTTTGCTTAAAACTTGAACGTTTTTAGTTCGTTAGAACTGTGAAGTGTTTTAAGCCAAGATGCATGCACAAACTGGGCTAAGTTAAAAATACTGTAGTACTCAAATTTAATCAGTTTAATGTGATAACACGTCAGCGAGTTGCAGCATTAATACGTCATAGGTTAGCGTGCAGACAAAAATAACACATTTGACCCAAATTTTGAAAGTGGCAATCTAAAAAGTGTTATTTTGGCCCGAAGCTTGAATTTGGACCCGCGACCAAAAAGTAGCTATATAATATATTATGAAATTACAATGTATAAATATGTACGCACTGATACGTATATAATGTGTATTGTGTTATATTATTATGTTTGAATGAATTACAGGTATGGTCAAATTAAATAATTCAGAGCTAACAATTTCCAATTATTTAGTTCTATAATTTGATTGTTAGAATAGATTAGGTACTCAAACTCATGATGAAAAAAAACGAATTCTAACTCATGCTTTCATTCCTATAAGTCTCCAATTCGATCTATTTCTGTACAGAGCACGAAACCCTGTTACAGTTTTCCATTACAGAGGGGCTCACTACGAAGCAATTAAAACAGCAGGACACTGGAGGCCGATTGCCAGACACCTAGCACTTATTTTTCATTTCACGCCCACTCTCATAACACTTTTGCTTCGGGACATAAATCATACATATTTTACTGTCTACTAAACACAAAAACAAGTAAAAGTTTGCATGAGAAATACGAAAAAACCTTAAATTTTTTTATGAGATGAACTTTGAGCTTAGGAATATACCGAATTAAATAACTAAACAATCACATTTTCAGTGTAGTTTTTAATGAGAAGGTTATAAAATTTTAAAACAGAGCAAAATATAATAAAACATATTTATATTACATGACACTGTTGAATATTTCGTGTTATATGTTTCAAACAGGGCGAAAGGAAAGTCAAATTACATCTATCCTATGCTGACAGCCTGGTACGTATTAGTCGATTAGCCGAATAATTTGAGCAAAGCGTGTCACATAAGTGATAATTTACCCCTTATTCTATGCAAATAATGTACAACGTAGACATAAAAAGCTGCTTATTTGTTTCAAAAGTGTCACATTTCTGCAGGCTGCAGTCCGCGAAAGTTGAAACTGACTTCATGCATTATTCATGCAGTTTCAAGTCCAGAAGCCGAATGCTACACTCTCAGCCATTTCAATTACGGACGAATGAAACTTGACGTTAGGTATTTTCAGCTATTTTCAGCTTGACCGGTTCAAGAGCCTCTAACAAGCCAGTGATGCGGTATAATAGCGCTATGGATCATTTGTGATTTATTGTACGGTTCTTGATTTAAATCCACAAACCCTTTTAGGGATAGTTTTGTGAGGACTTTGTTTACAAAACCGTAAAAAATGTTGATTGACAATTTATTTTTTCTTCCTTTATAAATCATTTTATTTACTTTCAAGAAATGAATGAAATCGTGAGGAAATCAGAACCAGATCAACAGTTTGTTCGAGTAACTTGAGTGGGTGCCACAAGCTTTCACACCTACACTAAACACCTCCGCATCTACAAAACCTTTCAACACCTTACAATGCCGCCAAATAAAGAGCCCAATTAATTACCCTGAAGGATTCCTTCTATCTCGCGTGATCAGATATTACAAATCCAACGCAAAATCTTCCGGTAAAGGCGTTCCCATTAATTTTCATCCGCTTTGCCTAAATCGCCGAGAATTTGGGGATTATTTATGTGTTAATTTCTACAAGCTGTGAGCTCTGGGGCCTTGGGCTCGTACCCTTGTCTCGATGGGTAAGGTTAAGCTATGGTGTTTAAAGAGCGGTGACCGCTATATGAAGTCGCATACAACAAACAGTGTGATATATTTACAATGCATTGCATCAATGTTATTACCTAGACATATTCTTAGTTTTGTTCTTTCAGCCGTTACAGAGACGAGAGGCAGCAAACAAACACCCATTTCACATTCTTATTTATGTGTAGGTATTTTACTGTCATGACCATGAGTGACAGCAAATGGCAAATATTTCTCGACATTTTCCCTAGATTGTGTCACATAATACTTTGATTGTGTACCACATGCTACCATAAGTATCAATGAGAAAATGTTTGTTGATGTCAGGTGCAAAGGTTTTTCATAGCATCTATATAGCGGTCTCATTTTTTCAGAAATTTGCTTAGCAAAGCCTTGTTAAAGAAATATTCAATTTTAAACAGAAATGCTTACCAACAATTTTAGCATACTGCGATTTGGACTTAGGGTTTGTTACTTTTTGGTTAATATTATATTTTTTAAGGAATTTTGCTGCCCATAAGCTTCATTACTGTAAGTACCTCTTTGTGTATCCTCCCTTATGATTTTTTTACTGTGGCTACATTCTGTTTCAGACAAAAATAGACATCAGCCAAAACACTTGTACATATACTTCGTTTAACACTTGTATAACATTTTCATTAAAAATCTTCGTCCAATTGCCTGAGAACTAGAACAACAAACTACAAAAGTGTGATTCAATAATCAACTTTCTAGGAGTTCTGTAATTCTTTACTAGCATCAAAACTAAGAAGTAAGTATCAGATTTTTAAATGTTTGTCTTCGGTTTATATTCTTATGCATAACTCTCATGCCTAATAAGTCATAAATAATTATGAATAAATTTTGTGGACAATCCACACAACACTATCTAGCCCCATATTAAGTAAGGCCACCAGGTAATGTTTACTGTTGGCCCTAGGTTTTCTGTCAGAATTCTAAACGAATTCCGACCACTACAATAGGCGTGAAGACAGTAATCAAGTATCGCCAAAATATTTATCTGATCTAATGAAAAAGGATTCATAGATTTTGAAAATTGACAATTTATTTGATAATATAAATCTACAAAATACAACAATCCGCCATGATAGCTAAAACACCGGTCAGAGCGAATTACGTCACGTTTACGTAAGCGTCATTCTGATTTAGTACAAAAGCACCAATGTTTACTGTTGATATACTAACACCGTGACGTAATAACAGACGCCATGACACCAGCGAGCGCTTTGGCGTGAATTTGAAAATTTAAATTTAAATGTACTTTTATTGCACAAAAACCTTAATTTTCTACAGAAATATGATATATTTTAGACATAATAGATACTTCTGAATATGATAGAAGAGATTTTGAAAATTAGTCGTCAGGCCTATTATCAATGGCCGATTTTGTGGGCTCGTCACACTGGGGTGTCCGGTTTGTGGGTGCCTCTCCAGACCCTTTGTTTTGCTATGTCGAATATTAGTTTTAAACTCTGCCCATCTTGACTTAGCGGTCGTAGCTATTATGACTGCAGAATCATGATGATTGCCATGATCAAATCATTTTCTGGCTTGAAGGACTATTTTGAGATAACTCTTTAGATGCAACTCAGATTTACAATCTTAATTTAATATAATAAAATACCAGGATTAAAATCAACTTAAAACAACAAATAAAGGTATACGCTAAAAACACACACAGATATTTTTCCGGAATAATAAAAGGCTTATTTTAATCCCGGAAAAATGCACGGTTCCTATGAGATGTATGAGAATAAAGAAACTATGTTCCTATAAGGTTTTATTAAAATTCGTGAAATTGATTTTTAGCGCATTTTACGTAACATACTTTTTGATCGCGGGGCCGCGGGGAGCAGCTAGTACCAACTAGATATCTAATAATTATTTCAGTTCTAATTATTTAGTGTACAGAACTGTAATGTTAATTTCATATCCTATTCAACCAAATCCGGTTTGACGAGCGAATTCCAAACAGCTGTTAATAATTTGATATCCAAAATCATCGAGAAACTAATATCACATTAATACATGCACAGATACAAAATATTAACATCAAATTAAATTATTTCTGCGGTATTGGCTGTAGATTAAATAAATTATAAATTACATTCAACGGAAATACTTCAATTTATTTGGCAATTCATTTTAAGATTGAAACTAAAATACACTGAAATTGAGCAATACTATATATGGACTGAATAATTAGTTGAGATAAATGAGATTAAATTCAGGTTAAATGAGGACACTGAAAACTAGTAATTTTATTCATCGATTTCTCGCACTCGAGATGAAGGCTTCGTGACATAGTTTCAGTCGAGCGGGTAGCTCACTAAGGACATTTTGCTCAGTGGTGAGGATTCAAAGAAAGAGAGAAAGAAAATATATTTATTTTGAACACGCAACACACATAAACACGGCACGAACAGAGTAAAACAGATATTTAGCAAGTACGTAAAGAACACAGCTAAGTATACAAAACGTAGGTGTGTAAGTGCGCCTCGAAGAGGCTCCTTTCGTGCACTTGACACATGTTATCAAATTTTTTGGTTCTACGACATGTCGGTTTCCTCACGACCGACGGCGACGTTTTCCTTCACCGTTTGAGGGTACTCAATTTTTGGTACGACTAGATTTGAACCCACGGCCTTAGGATCGGAAGATCGGGCTGCTACCACTAACCAGTGATTTCATATTTTTTTAAATAAAATTTAGCTCCAAGTGCTTGACTTCGCAATGCAATTTCGTAAGCAAACACCAGTTTCACACCTAATTTTGTAGTTCAGATACCTCTGAACTAGAAAATTAGGTGCCATTAGTCCTCGCCAGAGTGAACCAGCTGATCTCATTTTGCTGTGGCCGTGGTTATTGAATTTTGCTTGAGGTCCTGGCTTAATGCAATCTGCAGGAAGTTGAGGCTAAACATAGTTATGCACACCGCAAATACCACGCTAATTAGAGAATGTTGCTATAGGAATAAAACCACATAATTATTACTGATAAGAAGTAGGAACGTCAAGGTCATAGCTAGTGCTGTTGTTTTTTCAATTCAGTTCAAGTATTTATATCATGTTAAAATATCTAATTTGTTATACCTAGTACCACACAGAAATAAAATCTTGAGTCACGTCAGTGTGGTAATGTATAATTTTTTCCCATTATCCTATCTCACAAATATTTAAAAAATGCGTAAATTACAATGTTTCTGGCTATATCAAGTAAGAAACCATTGGATTTATTTAAACAAAACTTGAATTAAATATAGTAAGTTTATCATAGTTTGTAACTTGAATTCACAAATGGGTACATTTCATCCCAAAAAAATATCATGCAGGGACTGTGTAAAAAGCTACCACTCAAACGAAGCCGCGAGCAACTGCTAGTAAAACATGAGCTCTATAAATCCTAAGCATCTCCAGGTGCAAATCGCTTATTCATCATCATTATCATGCGCATGAAGAAGACCACTGCTGGACTTATGTCACCTTCATACATTTCTAAGAAGAACGGTTCTAAGCTACGCTTATTTCTTTTAGAAAGTTCCAGAACAGACAATAACGACGGCAATAAAGTTTTATTATTTACAACGAGCAAATAAATTAGCTTACAAATATTGACTCGGTAAAGAGATGGAAGCTCAAAGCAATTTCAAATGATTTACTTTGAGACGGAAATAAAGCCATGTATCAAGTTATTTTTAGCACTGGCATTAAATTATCGTACTTTTTGCCAATTCTACCCTCCGTCAGATAAAAATATTTCTGTTTCATTCTTTTTCGTCGATTTATCAAAAAGGCTTGGTAGCGTTAAACTAGACTCATCTAGGTGCTAGTTTAACGCTACCAAGCCTTCACACTTCAAGCCAAGGATCACTTTGAAACGTCTTAAAGCTAGGTGAGCCTAGCTTTGAGACGTTTCAAAGTGATCCTTGTGCTACTATTGAATAAAGAAATATTTGATTTGAAAATAATAGCAGGAGTATATTTATTTGACAGATAACGTTTTCCAGATATGGTGTCACCTTTCCTTTAAAAGTAACAAGTAAGGATATTATAGAAATAGGTTTAACTTGTTAGCTAAATTTAAAATCCGTATTATGCGCGTAGCAAAGTGCCTACGAGTGTAGCAATAAGGGTCTACGCGCGTAGCACAAAACAGTCTACAGTGATACACTACGGTACAGACCATCGTCGAACAACTTTACGTAGTAATAATCGATATATAATATCAAATTATCATTTTCTTGTCCATAATCCACTTCATATGGGGTCGGCACAACAGGTTTTTGTTCTCCACTCTCTTCTATAAGCCGTTATTTTAGCAATCACTCTTTTTTCATCCATGTCATCATTCACACAGTCCATCTATCTTTTCTTTGGCCTCTCCAATTCTATATCTATCCACCGATAACAAATTTTTGTGTGGTGAACACAGATGTTTGTTCTCCGTATGGGTGTTATATTGTATTCTTAGTATGTATATGCAAAAAAATACGTACCTATGTATAAGTATGTGTATCAGCTATCTGGTTCCCATAGAACAAGTGCTGCTTAGTTTGGGGCTAGATAGTGTTGTATGGAATGTCTACAATATTTATTTATTGTTTTATTCGACGAATAGCTGTTATTCCGTGATGGAAAACTCAGCCACAGCATACTGTATGTTTAAAATTAAAGTATACTGCACACTAAAGTATCGATTCTAAACTAAAGCTAGGTTAGTCACGACTTAAGCTCCTACTTTGACTGTCATTGTCTATTGTACTATCCATAACGATCCAAGTATCGAAGTAATAGCACTTTACTGAACAATACAAACGGTATCGTCGATACGCTTTAAAGTTTTATACTTGCTACTTTCAAAGCAAAGTAGTCTATATTAACAGGTGTTTAAGTTTAATTTTGCAGTGTATTTATCTGGTTAGATGGTTCAGGTTTTATATTAGCTAGTGAAGATGTAACTTACACTATGTAAGCTGTTTTGGTTTACAATGTAGTTTTATTATTTACGCTACTTTGTTTAACCACTTTGGAAAGTATAATAAACAGAGTTAGACTGATACAAATTCAGCAATATAAACTTTATGGTGATCATTAACTTTCCATACGTTTTATTGGCAAGTTAACATGAGAAAAATAATATCATGTTAGTGAGTAATATACAGAGTTATTTAGTGGGAACTGTCGTGAGTATTATAGTGAGTATAGAGATAGTGAGATATAATTGCGCCTCTTCCGAACAATAGGACCTCTGTAGGAGCAAGAACAGTATTAAAACAAACGTTTTATGGATACTTTTATACGACTGGTTTTCGTAAGTTGGGAGCGTAGTAAAAAACTATTTTATTTATATAACTAAAAAAAAAAATTATACAACATATTCTCACTTGACACTGGCAAAATTGATCCAAAATGGACAAGTGCCATTAATTAAGAAGAAGAAGGGAATATTCTCAGTCATATAATTTTATCAGAGAGCTGTAACTTCTTCCTGACCTTTTCATTATACTCAAAGCTAAGCTTATATTACCCAGATCTTCAAAGCTAGTTGAAACTGCATCCAGTGTTCCACGACAGCTATGCCGCAGGCTTACCGGCTTTGTCAGAGCTACCGTGTACCAATGTGTACCGGGGCTTAGGTAAATGTATTAGTTACATTGTGTGTCCGCTGAGAGAATTGAAAATGAATTTAGTTTTAGCTACGAACTAAATTATGACTAGTAAAGTTTAAAAAACTTGAGAAACCGACTACATGGCCAAACTGCTGAACTGATTTTGATGAAACTTTTATGGGACCAATTTTAAAGTTTTAGATAAAATAAGATTTTTTCAAATCGGTTTATAAATTACGAAGTTATGCCTAACAAACATTAAAAAGATACACCAGAATTGTAATATTTTACGCGTTTTTTTGTACCTTTTGAACTTCAGCAATTGTGGGAATTGTTTTGTAAAAAAAAATGGATATTTCCCTCAACACCTTTGCAATACCTTCAAAATAAGCCAGGTATGTAAACTACTATAAACAAGCTTTTAGTTCTTTCTTTTTTTTCCAAAATCTCCAATTTTAAAAAGCTTTTTGAATCACGGAAGTTCAACGAAGATTCTAGAAATAAGATAGTATTTTAATAGTCATTTTAGTATTGCTTTATCCGACCTATTTATATACTTTTACCGACATAATCGTAGAACCTAAATAGTAGATTGTGTCATAAGGGACCAAAGTAATATATTTAGGGCGAGAGCGGTTTTTTGAATCCAGAGCGAAGTGAAGGATTCTTGAGTAGGATCCCGAGCGTAGCGAGGGGTCCTAGAGTAGAATCCTGAACGTAGCGAGGGATTCAAAGTACGTCGCTCGAGGTTAAATAATTTTGGTACCGTGTGGCACACTCTGCTTTTCATCCCCCTCTATGAGAAAATTAAATAAGACACAGACAACATAGACAATAGTAGACAATAATAGACAATAATAGACAATAATGGACAATAATAGTCAATAATAGTCAATAATAGACAATAATAGACAATAATAGACAATAATAGGCAATAATATACAAGAATAGACCAGAATATACAATAATAGACAAGAATAGACAAAAATAGACAATAATAGACAAGAATAGACAATAATATACAAGAATATACACGAATATACAAGAATATACAGGAATATACAAGAATATACAAGAATAGGCAAGAAAATACACGAATATACAAGATAAGACAAGATTATACAAGAATATACAAGAATTGACAAGAATATACATGATTATACAAGAAAATTCAAGAATATACACGAATATACAAGAATAGACAAGAATATACACGAATATACAAGATTATACAAGATTATAAAAGAATATACAGGAATATACAAGAATATACAAGATTATGCAAGAACATACAAGAATATACAAGATTATACAAGAATATACCAGAATATACAAGAATATACACGAATATACAAGAATATACAAGAAAAGGCAATTAAAGACACAAATAGACAATAAGAGACAATAATAGACACAAATAGACAATAATAGAATATCATAGACAATATTAGACAATAATAAACAACAATAGACAAGAAAAGACAATAATAAAATTAGACATAGAAGATGAAGGGTCAATACAATACGCGGGAAGTAGTTTTTTTTATTTGATTAACCAATACCGTGGCTTTTTTTTTATACTACCACTACCAGCTAGTATTTTATCGTAGCGAATTGCGTTCAAACTTTTCAATTTAATAGTATTCCAAATTTAAAAGTCATTGTGTCACTGTACCAATAGTGCGCCTAAAGTAGTTACTTTAGGCGCAGTATTTAGGGAACCAATCGCCTCTTTTTGAATAGATGGGATGAAAAAATATGTGTCAAGTGCACGAAAGGAGTCTCTTCGAGGCGCACTTAAAATCCTTTCACCACAATTGGTTCGAAAGAATCAGTGACACGATAAGAAGAAGAGGAAGAAGAAGTATTGCTTTTTGACTACAAGAAAATTTGCCATGTCACCCTCATTACGCCATCAAACTTCAGTTTCTATAAACCGAGTGTCCCCAAAATTACGTATTCTAGTGAAACAAAGTGCCTTGTCCGCAAATATAGGAGTAGCAAGCCTTAGCATTGAAAAGTCCATTGAAGGCGAAATGAAGGGTGCTTTAAAACTGATGACGTGTAAAAGCCGATAGAGCCGTCGGGGTTCATTCAAATGACGCGAATGGGACAAGCGGCTCTTAAACCTCCGCATAATATTGAAGGATAATCAGGGTTTGTCCGCGGGGCTGAGACACGGCGGCGGCGGCGAAATGTTTTATGGGACTGTAAGATACTTAAAATCGATTTTATAATCAGTTTTCGATATTAACACAAGTATTTACAGAATACAAAAGAATGGCAAGGCGTTACAAACGATCTAGAGATAGTTAAACTGACCCAAATTAGTATCAAACGGAAGCGACTTCAAGACGCTGACAGCATTGCTACGCTGAATAGCAATGCTAATTCGCTGCGCCAGATGCCCACCAGTCCTTTGGTCACACGTCGCTTCGTCGTCTCTGATCAATTTTAAGAAACTATAAAATATACAAGTTTAAATCTCTATTTATGATAAAGATAACAACTTTCATAAGGATTCTTCCGATCTTCCGTTTCTGGTTCCGTATTTTTGGTCTTATAATAATATTTCTAAAGAAAAGATTTAATTTATAAAGAAATTAACACTACAACGCTGGTTTGAGATGAAGTAACAAAACAAAGATGGCGTCACGAGTTTTTTATGAAAATAATGTTCCCTTCTTCTAGTAGTATTTTGGGGCTACGATTATTTTATAAGACTATTCATCTCATTTTAACCAAGGAAGGTGTAAAAAGTGATGATTTTTACACAATTTATGGGTTATACTATAAACCTTGCCTCTTAGCAATTTCCTCTATATCTGTATCTTATACCTAAGAACTCTAAGGGCAAGACTACATGTTCATAAAGGACTTGACATATTGGATCCCGCGTCGCCACTTAACCCTCGTACACTCAATATCGCTTGTAACGGACGTAACACTGCGGATTGCAACCAGTTGGTTGCCTTAATTGAAATGGAAGGGAAACCTCTAAACATTTCGGTTTGAGTGTCAGTATGTTATATCCTAAAACAGTGTCAGAACAAAGAGGGTGAATTTGTTAAGGAACCGATCGTTTAGAGACGTCAAATAACTAATTTCGTAAGTACCTTTCAAGTGGGTTGGCCGAGGGTTCAGTCGTTTTACTTTTTTTGGAAAGAAACTTTTGGTGATAGGTATAGTTTTTGTGAGTCAAAACAAATTAAAACTAATGACGCCATTGCATTTTTTTATTAAAGCAATAAACATATTTTAATTCTAATTTGAAATGGAACTGGGTCCAAATAATAAAAAAAAGATTTAAATAAAAAAATTACATAACCAAAAACTGATAAGGTGATCAGCGCATTGACATTATTATTAAAGCCAGCGTCTTTGTGAATCTTTCGATTGGTATTGATTTGGTTCAGTTGAGCTATATATAGATTGTTTGCTACTGATATCCCGATAGCATGGTGAAATACCATAGACACCAAGCACATTATAAAACTTGCTACAGTTCTAGTTATTTTTGTGAATTTTGAACATTAATAAAAAAAATGTTGCGTCTTAAAATACGTAACCGAGTTTCTCTTGCAAATTAAACAACCAATTTGAACTGCTGCAGTGAAAAACGAGTCTTCGCCCGAACCCCTAATTGAACAAAGACTCGAGAAAAACTGTTGTACATTTGTCCTTTGACACTTTGCAAGGTTTAATAGGTTCTATCTAGAAGAAAAATTTCTGAATGAAACATCTTCTCTTCGTAATAGTGTTTTGACGAAAGACAAATCTGTTACAGTAAAAAGTCATTATTTTTCTCAATTATGTGGACTGATTTACTATGAAAATTACTTATACATATTTATAATACTTTTACTTTGTATTTTAAATGATTATAAATATTATTATACATAATAAGACTTATCTTTATAGGTGTTTTAAATGATAGTGTTATATTAAATCCTCTGCCTAAAATTCAAGAATAAGTGGTGTAGATCTTTGTTCAAGCTCTTTTTTTCAGATCATTTAATACAGTCATATACATGAATTTTTTGCTACCAAATACCAACAAATAATAAAACCCAGACGCAGAAAAAACACCGATTTTCATTACAAAAACGCTTGTCCCTTTTGGGACTGACCCCACAGCAACACAGAGGGCAATATAGCGGACTAGCGGACAAAGCTAACTACCAACTGAGCTATAAAGTTACTTCGGAAGTTCTTTCATTTAACTTTGTTTTATTAGTGTTGAAAAAGCACACATTCCTTTACACTTTTCGATTCGAGAGTCGATTTCCGATGGTTTTGTTTTACCAATCGTGTTGAGTGCACGCGAGGATGTTAACGAAGTGAGAGACAAGCATTATTTATGTGAACCTTGCAGCGTTCTGTTTTCGCGTTTTCAATTGGACTGCGCCGAAGTTGGACGTAACGTATACGAGTGTATTTTTTGCCGAATAATCGGATGAAATGAACGTAATGTAGTGTAAAAAACTGGTTAAGTACGAGTGGGACTCGCGCACGAAGGGTTCCGTACTATCCTTTTAGTGGACCAATAATAAAAACGTGAAAGTTTGTAAGTATGGATGGATGTTTGTTATCATTTCACATAAAAACCACCGAATGAATTTTAATGAAACCTTACAAAAATATAGCTTATCCATCAGAATACCACATTGGCTACAATTTATAACGATGTAGTGTCGAAGAACGGAAGCCATGGGCAGCTATTAGTTATCTTTAAAAACACCCCCTTAAATATTTATTTTATTCTGTTTTTTAGTATTTGTTGTTATAGCGGCACCAGAATACATCATCTGTGAAAATTTCAACTGTCTTACGGTTAGTTCTCCACGGTTCATGAGATACTGCCTGGTGACAGGTGGACAGGCAGACAGACAGATGGACGGACAGCGGAGTCTTCGTAATAGGATCCCCTTTTACTCTTTGGGTACGGAACCCTAAAAACTAATAACACACACATACAGGGTGTAATAAGATAATTTTGAAAACTTCGGGGAGTTCAAGTATCTTTAAATACGAACAAAACTTTCTTAAGATCCAATAGTGATGGCGCATAAAAAAGGAATTTCCGTACAAAAGCTTAATTTGTACTTTAAACTGACGACTACAATCTGGGCCTCTTCAAGGCAAGAGTCAATAGGTGTCTTCTAGACCATCCTGCTCCATCGTCGGCTACATCGTCGCTTACCATCAGGTCAGATTGTAGCCAAAGGATGGTCTATAGTCTATACTATACCCTTCTTGCCTCGGCCTCTGTATACAACGGACGTGTCGCTGTTCCTCGTACCGGTCTCAATATATTGTTAGGACTGCGCCCTCAGCCTCTGATCCGGTTGGTGCTGTGCCCCGAGAAGCTCCCTTGCTTCGCGGACGCCGACGTTGGGTGAGCGACTTTTTGCCTTTCCGTGGGTTTGAACTGGCGGTCGTCGGCTTCTCGGCCGTGTGCGGACCAACTGCGCCAAAGGGTGCGTGAGACACCGCGTCGAAATTAAACTACCTAATCAAACTCGTGTGCTACGTGTGTCTACGCGCCTGGGACGAGACGGTCACTGCTACGACGCCTACACTGCTACGCGATCTGCAGTGCTACACAGCGGCTACAACTACAGCTTTCGCACGCCCCTGCTTACTGCCCAAATTCGCTTGTCGTTTCCCATAGCTGACATCAGTTAAACTACCACTACTTTGCATTCGCTGACTGGCTAATAATAGGCTACATATACTTTGAAGCTCCCGTATAACATTGTTGTAAATTATAGCCCTGGTACCTCCTGTCAAGACCTTTCTAAACTAAGTAATGCCTCGCCCTGCTCGTACGCCACCAAAAAAGGATTCGCCAGTCGTTTTTAAGACGCCTTTGCAGCATTATGCTTCTGAATCGAATCTAGCAGATTCGCCCCTGGATGACCTTGGAGTAAGGGGAGCGTCGTCGTCGCACTCGTCGCTGGCCAGTTCAAACAAACGAAAGCGTGACGAGCTTACCAAATCCGACATCTTGGATTTATTTGCTTCGTTTAAAGCGGACCAGGATTCAAAGTTTGAAGCAATCTTGAGCTCGATCTATGAAGTTAAAGTGTCAATGGATTTCATGTCACAAAAATACGACGAGGTTCTAAAAAGAGTTGACCTTTTGGAAGAGGAGAAGAAAGCCCAAGATAGATTAATATTTCTACTGGAGAACAAGATAGAGGCTCTAGAGCGCCATTCTCGAGGAACTAGCATTGAGCTAAGAAACATACCTCAAGCCCAGAAGGAAACGCGAGAAGACATTAAGAATCTAGTGATTAAAACAGCTGAAAAACTGTCCATAACGTTGGATAGCTCTGAGATTCGGGACGCCTATCGAGTGAATCTCTTATCACACAAGCCTATCATAGCAGAGTTTACAACAGTCTTCATGAGAGACAACTTTGTCGGCTCATTTAAAAAATTTAACAGAGAGCATCCGGAAAATAAGCTCAGTACGAGCAGCTTGAGCATCTGCGGACCGAGTTATCCCGTATACATCTCCGAAAATTTGACGCAAAGGAACAAGAAACTGTATTTTCTTGCTAGGGAATTCACAAAGAGTAACGGTTACTCTTTCTGCTGGACATCTTTTGGAAGAATATTTGTTCGCAAATCAGAGGGTTGTCCACCAACCCTCATAACTTGTGAGAAGGACCTGGATGACTTGAAAAATAAGTAGATTTTTTTCTTTCTCACTGCCACTTTGTTTTTCAGTCTTGTGATTCGTGTTTTGATAATATCAATCACGACAATTTGGCAATTACTTTTTTATAAATTATTTGTTTCCCTGCTTGAGTTATTTTCATATCTTTGAGTGTTATTTAGTCCTTTGCAACCTTAAGTTGTACAGTTTTTTCACACGTATTTTGATTTTTTCTCTTACCATACTTTACACTATTAATATATACATACTATACTATTGTACATTATACCTACTATTACACTCACAACTCCACTATGGACAACGTCAATAATGTAAATGATGAAATTCAAGCTTTTACAGTTTCAGAATCTTTTTATTGTGCGCCAGAACTCTGTAGAAGCTTTATAAACAGTTCTTGTTCATCAATCAAGATCTTACATTTGAACATTCGTAGTGTTAACAAAAACTTTGATCGCCTTGACATCCTATTACATAGAATCACAATAAGTTGCGATGTAGTTGTGCTCTCTGAGTGCTGGCTCAAACAAGTTGACCAGGTACCACTTCTCGATGGTTTTGTGGCTCATAAGAGCGATTGGACTAACCAAAATGATGGCATTATTGTGTACGTAAGAGAAAACCTTGCTCACTCGGTTGAAAATACGAATGTCAAGGAATCCAATTGTATGATCATAAAATTTAAAAACGATATAGCCATTTTGGCCGTATATCGGCCTCCATCGAAAGACTGCAGCCTCTTCATTGATAGCTTGTGTCATTACCTGGATACCCTTAAGACATTCAGAACCATTGCCCTAATAGGGGACATAAATATTAACATTACTCCAAAAGATGGCGATCATGATCAAACGTTGTCTGAAGAGTATCTTAATGGACTTGCTTACCAAGGCTTATTACCTGCCCATTCCATACCTACTCGCTTACATAGGTGTATAGACCATGTTATGCTCAAATCGGACAGGAAAGCCACAACACTAGTCTTGGATACCAAACCAACAGATCATTCCCCTATTATGTTATGCTGTGAACTATATAATAACGTAACTAAGACAGTAAAAAAATCCAGAGTAATAATCAACGAAAATGCCGTTGTGGCTGAAATCGAAAGAGCTGATTTTAAATCTATCCTTAACGCTGATGACCCTGAAAAGGCTGCAAACTCACTTGTGGAAAAAATCTCATCCATAATTGATACAAATAAAAAAAAAATCACTATCTCGTCCAGAAAGAGAGTAATAAAACCCTGGATTACTACTGGTCTTCTTAGATGCATTCGAAATCGAGATAAACTTTATAGACAACTTCAGAATGATCCTGCAAACGTAACCAAAGATATAACCTACAAACGGTATCGTAATTTTTGTAATAATTTACTTAAAAAGCTGAAACATGATTATGAGAGTGAAGAATTTGAGAAAGCCAAAAATAATCCAAAAGCTACTTGGGAAGTTATTAAAAATATAACAAACTCACGTAAACCTAGATCGCAACCATCCGAGCTATTAAAAATAGCACCGAATCCGCTTGACTCTATCCGTATTGTTAATAAATACTTTTCTGAAATAGGTAAAAACTTGGCTAATAAGATACTAACGGGGTTACAATCAAACGATACAAGCATTAGTCACTCGCACACCAGCCTAAACTCTATGGCTCTGTTTGAAGTCGATGAAGAGGATATCCTTAAGATTATAAATGGCCTAAAAACCAAATGCGCGGTTGGTTTTGACGGTATTCCAAACTCAATAATTAAGGCTGCAAAAACAACCTTAGCTCCTGTGATTATGTACGTGATAAATCTTTGTATAACGAAGGGGGTATTCCCGCGAATCTTTAAAAAAGCAATTGTACACCCCGTACACAAGGCTGGGGACAGAAACATAGTTGATAATTATAGGCCTATATCTGTCCTTACCTCTTTATCTAAAATCTTGGAAAAGTGCCTAAATTCAAAACTAGTTAACTACCTAACAAAATATAATTTACTAGCAGATAACCAATATGGTTTTAGAAATTGTAAGTCCACCGAAGACGCCGTGCTAGATCTCACCGATAGCATAGCCAAAAATATAGACTCTAAGTTGAAGTCCATTGCAATTTTCCTAGACCTTTCGAAGGCATTCGACACCGTTTCTGTCCCCCTCCTACTTAACAAAATGGAAAAGATTGGAATTAGAGGTCCAGCGCAAAATATATTCTGCAGTTACTTGACTGATCGTTCACAGAGAGTTACAATCGATAATGTTGTCAGTGAAGACGAGCCACTCACGTACGGAGTTCCCCAGGGAAGTGTATTAGGTCCGACACTCTTTCTTATATATGTTAATGACCTTTGCAATCTAACCTTATACAACTGCAAAATTCTCGCGTATGCTGATGACACTGCTCTTCTAATCACGGGCAATACTTGGAATGAAGCTAGGCTTAACGCTGAGAGTGCTTTACGTAAAGTAACTCAGTGGCTCTCCCTCAATCTTCTTACCCTAAACCTGACTAAAACTAAATTTATTACTCTGTCTGCTAAGTCTTCGGCTCAACCTCCAAGGGATTTTTGCATTAAAGCCCATATTTGTAAACCATGTCATCAGAGTCCATTCAGTTGTAACTGTGGTCAACTTGAGCGTTCCAATTCAATTAAGTATCTGGGAGTATTGATTGACTCTACTTTAAATTGGAACCCCCACATTCAGGCCACATCATCCAGGGTAAGAAAACTCTTATACATCTTTAGGAAATTGCGATCTAGTGCCGGTCAAAAAACCTTAAAAGTAGTTTATTTTGCCTTAGCACAGTCTGTAATATCCTACTGCATAGCTGCTTGGGGAGGTGCTCCTAAAACAACACTTATTCGGTTAGAAAGGGCTCAGCGAGCCACTTTAAAAATGATCTATTGGAAACCTAGGCTCTTCCCCACTAATGAACTTTACTATATTAGCAATATGCTATCAGTTCGCAAACTATTTATACTTAATATCATTCTGCGCAAACATCGTCTCCTCCCATACCAAGCCAGTAGTAGGCCCAGCTGCCGTAGGGAAAATATTGTTTGCACTGTACAGCCATCCCGAACCGTGTTCGCTTTCCGCCATTACCAATTCCTTAGCCCGATTGTATACAATCGAGTTAATAAAGCGCTAAAAATTTATTCCATGACGTATAATAAATGTAAAATATGTACAAAAAAATGGCTTTGTAGTCTCACTTATAACGACTCTGAGACCCTTATCGAGATAAAAAAGTAAACTCAATTTCTTTGAACCCTCATACATTTTATGCAACTCACCCACCACACTTTACACTTTACACTCTACATTTGCGTACACACCCTCACACGCTAAAACATACCCTTAACAGGCACATTCAGCCCCATACACAGAACTTCACGACTAGGACTATTTTTGTTAATAATATTAGTTTAGTTCTTATTTTACATAAGTTCCTTGTATTTGTTTCTCCTTAGTTATTAAGTACTTAAAGTTATCTTGCATTTTTGTTTAAAATCTTAGTGCCAACTTACAAAAAAACGGTTGCTGTAAATCGCGACACAGTTTTTAACTAATGCGATTTACAGTAATTCGGTTCACTTGTTGTTTGCTCTCTGCTCTGTTTTTATAATCCTTAAGTTTTTATCCTACACGGCCTAACTGGTTTCCGTAAATAAGTAAACATCTTAGAAAGATATTAACTTACAACTAAGAACTATGTATGTATACTTAGACTAAACCATGTATATGCAATTTGTAAGGTTCTTTGTTTTTAAATAAATAAATAAATAAATAAATAAATAAAAATACAGGGTGTCCCATAAGTCAACGTCCAGCTGAAAACGGGTGATGCGCCAAGTCATGACAGTTATCAGAAAAATATAAAAAAAAATTGTTATGTAACTTTCGAGTTATGAGTATTTTAAAAAAACAGGAAAAACTGACACCTTGTGATGATCTTTTAAGTCCTGTGACTACAAATATTAACTTTTTATGAAACTTTTTTCTGCAACGTAAGCATGAATAACCCTTCTGTAAATTACAATTCAAAATTAAGCCATAACTGCCTTAGTTTTCAATGAAATTGTGGAGTTTTGGCCAACATTTCATTTCAGATAATTACATCATCCAACTTTAACTGTCTGTACTGCAAAAAAAATGTTCTTCACTATCATGGCAAGTAACTTTAAAAATTGGCGCATTTATCCAGGATTCCAAAAAGGTATAATACTTGCTAGAGTACTCCTTAGTTTTGGAAATAAAAAATGTTTATTTAACTAATTTTTTTCATGAGATAAAATGTTTGTACCCTTTTAATTATGGACTTAAAACGCCTACGCTGCGTTTTTAAGTCACTCACAATTAACAAGTACAAGTAAATACCATTTCGACAATGCAAGTAAACATATAGAGCCACCATCTTGTCGAAAGAGTAATAACCATAGGTGTTCAAGTAATTTGTTAGTTTTAGGTGAAAGTTTGAAATAAAATTCAATAGGATTATTAGATTCATGTAGGACTGCACTTCAAGTATTAAATGGAACGCCTCAGAGCGAGGTAACGCCACATGAGTCATGTTTTTTCGTGCGTGCAGCTGGCTCCATCGAATTATAAGACGTTGTCACGTCAATAACCATGTATTAAGACCGGCGACGGGCGAAGGCAAACTTTAGATTAAAATCACGATTGAAGTAATCCTATGATTGAATTTTATTTCAAACTTTCACCTAAAACTAACAAATTACTTGAAAACCCATGGTTATTACTCTTTCGACAAGATGGTGGCTCTAACTGTTTATTCACATCGTCGAAATGGTATTTACTTGTACCTGTGAATTGTGAGTCACTTAAAAACGCAGCGTAGGCATTTTAAACCCATGATTTAAAGGGTACAAACATTTTATCTAATTAAATAAAATTGATTGGAAATCCGGTTTAGTTGAAAAAACATTTTTTATTTCCAAAACTAAGAAGTACTCTAGCAAGTATTATACCATTTTGGAATCCTGGATAAATGCGCCATTTTTTAAAGTTACTTGCCATGATAGTGTTGTACATTTTTGTTGCGGTACAGACGGTTAAAGTTGAGTAATGTAATTATCTGAAATGAAATGTTGGCCAAAACTCCACGATTTCATTGAAAACTGAGGCAGTTATGGCTTAATTTTGAATTGTAATTTACAGAAGGGTTATTCATGCTTACGTTGCAAAAAAAAGTTTTATGAAAAGTTAATATTTGTAGGCACAGGACTTAAAAGATCATCACAGGGTGTCAGTTTTTCTTGTTTTTTTATAATACTCATAACTCGAAAATTACATAACAATTTTTTTTTTAAATATTTTTTTGATAGCTGTCATGACTTGGTTTATCGTCCGTTTTCGGCTGGACGTTGACTTATGGGACACCCTGTATAATGTAAAAAAAAAACATCTGCCGTGTTGTGCACAGGGTTTTAGGTTGAAAATGAAATAGACTTACGACTCTAATTCTGTACTATATCTTGTGCGTGTATATAAACTGTGGGTAGTCTTAGTTCTAGTAATAAACTAGCTACTGAGTAAGACGGACGTTTTATTGACACGCACACTATTTCGACAAGATCATTTACTCGGAATTAGTACCGTTTCTTAAAATAGTTTTTTCACGAACGTATTTTTTTACCCTAACTATTTATCCAAAACAAATTGAAGGAAGTCCATGATCATTATTTATTTTTCACATAATACTGTTTAGCTTACAGAAAAATAACTGTATTAGTACAACTTAACAATTGAGCAATGGGAGTATAAAGGAGTATCATTAGAGTTATTGCATTGGATTTTGTACTAAATGGCTAATAATGCTGATATTATGATGATACAAGATTCGGCATGAGTATATCAGGAGAAGCCCGAAAATAGCACCGGTGACAGAAACATTGAAGAGCAACAGGCTGGCGTGGTAGGGGAATGTCATGAGGAGAAATAATAAGAAATGTGTAATTTGTGTAAGTCGACGGCTGATAGAGGGGAATGGAAGAGGAGAACATGTTGTGCCGACCCCACATATAGTGGGATAAGGGCAGAAAGAAGAAGAAGAAGACGATGATAATGATTTTTATAATGTCCCAAAAGTTAAGAGCCGAGCGGGACATTATAAAAATCTTTGTGATTTTCCTTAAGTGTAGTAAACACTATAAAATCAATAAAAAGTGATGATAATAATGATGCAATTTACTGAGATTATCTCACTTCGTAGTTTTTTATATTAAATTTTTCACATTTCATAGTTTTAAACCATAAACTATGAAAACTTTTGACCGACGGCGAACCTGTTTGTAGAGACATGCCAACTCCACAAAGTTTCTACTCGTACCTACAAAAGGTACAAACAATGGTCTCACTTTGTTACTGTCGTTTTGGTATATTTCCTGAAGCAATTTGTAGTAGTTAGTTTCACTCGTTTTTTCTTGGTCTGCAATATTAATACATAGTGATTGGTTATAATATCTAATCCTGCTTTGAAAAAAAAAAGGAAATTACCAACTATAAATAAGCCAAGATTAAGAGAAAATTGTGTGAAAAATATGAAATGAGTTTTCAAAGCATAAATTCAAGTAAGTAATTGCATTTACTACCGCAGAAATTAAATAAAATATGCATCTACTTTCAATTTTTACTCAAGGAAATCTTGTTCGAAGAATTTGAAATATAATAATTAATTTTTACTTGTGAGCATATTTTTTGGATTACTTTATAAAGTGGGAGTACACAGAAAACTTTTAATTTTATTCAAAGAAGTTTTTACTGATTCTATTACAAGAGTATTTATCGCGTAAATTACCTTATGTAATTTATTTTCCCGTCGTTTCGGCTATGTTGCAATAGCCGTAACAACATTATAAGGTACTGATTTAAAATTTAGTTCACAAATATAATTAAAACAACGCCAGAGGAAAAGATAAGTGTCGACAGAATACAAAGTTTCATAATTCATGAAATCACGTTGATGTGTTATATTCCGGGCTCAGGAAATTACCGCCACATTTTATAGCGTCTTAAATCTCGCCGAGCCTGTTACGAGACACCCGCATAAAGTAGGCATACTGCAGACATGCTACACGTGTTTTAAACATAACTCTTTATAAACATAAACTCACACTTAAAACTTTTTTTCGCTCTTATTAAGCCTATCACACACGTAGCTATCATCATCAGCCTGAAGAAGTCCACTGCTGGACATAGGCCTCCCCTATACACATTTCCAGGAAGAACAATTCTGAGCCTTTTCCATCCACCAACTTCCTGCGATCTTAACAATGTCGTCAGTCCATCTGGTGGGTGGGTGCCCTACTCTTCGTCTTCCGGTTCGTGGTCGCCATTCGAGAACCTTTATTCCCACAGAGCACCAAACACGCTTTTATTCCCCAACGGTTGTCAGTTCTTCGAGCTATATGACCTGCCCATTGCCATTACGTAGCTATATTATATAGGTATTAATATGCCGTGCTATAATAAATTACGGTATAAGTTGGTGACGCCATAGAAATATATAATAGCTGCGTTTGCGGTCACTTGAATGTCACTTGAAAATACATCGTAATATATGCCTCAATATAATTTATATCAATAATGTATTATAGCTACGTGTGTGACAGGCTTTAATTTTGTTTCAATTTTCTTTGAAGGTATTCTTTATTTTATAAATGGTTTTATCGTCGTATGTATCTGGATAAAAAGTAGCCTGAGGGTTATTTCAAGTCAAGAACAATGTATGTACATTCCAGATTTAATTTAACTGTTACGAAAATGAGAGGGGAACAAACATACCTACTATGGTGAATGTGTGTGCACACAGAGGTTCCCAACCTTATTTTTCAAAATCATGTTAATTTTCGTGGACCCCTTACGAATTGTGAACCCCCATTTTTTTGTTACGCCATTGTAGACCCCCGTCGAGCTTACCATGGACCCCTGGGGGTCCATCTGGACCACGTTGGGAATCAATGCTCTAACCCATACTTTATTCTCGTGTTCCCTACTTGGCAGTATAGCACTGACTGTCAAAATGATGTCACATGTTTTGCTGAGTTGGCGTCAATCTGTAGTGCGTTTTTTGTATTTTCACTTCTTTTTGGTTTGATTATAAAAGACATCATAAAAGGCTTCACACGGGAGGAAAAATACAAATGTAGTGACTTCACAATTTTCATCTCCTCTTTTCTAAATTACACCGATGCGAAACCGGGGTGGGTCGCTAGTAAAATTATAACCCGTGTTATTCAAGGATAATGTAGCATTGAAAAGGTGAAATAATTTTTGGAATTCAAAAACATTTTTTTTTTATTCGGTTGTCAAAGACTTTTTTGAAACGTCTTAAAGCTATATAGGTGAGTCTAGGTGTCACTTCCATGTGACCTAGCCTAGAAGAACAGGCAACAAACTACGGCTTGCACCCTACTGTTTTTTCCTATGTCCTTTTAAAAAACAAAATAAATGAAGTTCTAGTGTGTTGCTACCAACCCATTTGCTCTTGAGTTTATTCATTACAAACATACTAAAAAAATCTGCCCCGGCTTCGCTTTGCTCGCGTGGTATCTATCTACCCCGCGGTTACGTTTGCAACATTGATTTGCCCCATTGGTGGTGCAGACGTAACTGGTTAGTTATGTTTGCACCATTCAAATTTATCATCATCATCATCATTGGCCTGAAGAAGTCCACTGCTGGACATAGGCCTCTCCTACACATTTCCAGGGAGAACGATTCTGAGCCCTTTCCATCCATCGACTTGCCGCGATCTTAACAATGACGTCAGTCCATCATTCGTATTTATACAAATACCAAACCCAGCTTTTCTCACCTTAGATTAGGTACTTGGACAAAAGCTAGGTAGAAGTTTACTCGCTACTTGACTAAAATACTGGAAGAGAGTGTACTGGCACTAGGCTCAAGGGATTTATTACTGTAGCTTGCGGGTTAATACAAGATAATCGTACTTAGAATTATAATGAAGTAAAGGTTTATTTAGGCCTAAGTTAAATTAATTACTTGTGTTTTCGAAACTAAATAAATACTTTAGTAATGTTAATGAAGTATTTGATTAAGTAGCAGGCGGTCGCCCTAATTGTCTTGTATAAAGAATGTTTAGGTGCTTATCGCCTAGTACAGTAGGCCTGCCACAAGCTCCATCTGGCTCTGTCTTTGGTTTTGAGACTGTGTGAGTGCTGTCTAAATAAATCTCGTCGAAACGTCACACATACAGTAAAATAAACAGGTGAGGACTTAGTACCTAGGTACTATTTGTTGAACAAGTTTAGTAAGTATTTAAAATACCATTTGAGTCTGCAAAACTTTTCAACGCAACCATTCCTTCCATAATGGAAACAGATGTTTTCCCCTTAAATCGGTGCGCATCCCCTCGTAAAGCCAACTCCATGTTAACTTAGCCAAAACGAATGAAAATATTCCTAATTGAAACGGTAGGCATTATCAGTCCCATTAGCCGCTCGTTCCGGACCTTTTCGGAGTTCACCGGATTTTTCAAAGAAATATCAGAACACTCCAAGTCCAATTCAATAGGGAGAAAAGTGTGGGTTGGAGAAAGACGTTAATTTATACATTGATCAGAGAAATTGGAACAAGACCACGCATATTATAAAAGTCATATGACGATTTGAATGGGATCAATTTAGAGGTAAGTATTAAACTGTAGATAAAAAAATATTATTACAAATCGGCTCATAAATGACGGAATTATGCGATAAAAAAAATACAACTGAATTTAGAACCTCCACCTTTTTTGAAGTCGGTTAAAAACAGAAAATTGTCATCTACTTGGAAAGTTTCTAAACAATCTTGCTACAAGTAGATCAATTGAATACCAAACAATAAACAGTAAAATCTGGTTCGCACAGTGAAGTCTGCTATATTTTTTTTACTGTTTGTTTTCCCACGCGCTTGTAATTTACTATACCTACTGCGTCACAGATTAAACATAGTGTGATTTTCAGATGCTAGAATGAAACTCTTGTTATAAGGCCGTGGTTTTGTGAGGCCTCAGGCATTTTAACCCTTTCACTTTGATCATTACTAAAATGTAAATTAATTTTAATGGATTTTTATTTCAAAAGCGTTTTATCAGTCATTTCAATTAGTTTTGTAAAGCTTACTTAGGGGCTCCTTTTTGTCACGGTTTTCAATTTATTTAATTGGAATCTTTTACTTGTTATTTCAAGAAACTCAAAGATATAAATAAAAGCTAACCAAATTTTTTTTTTTAAATATTCTTATCGTTTTGCAATTTTTGTGTGCAGGACGCTCAAATTGCCCATTTCAAATATCATATTGACCATTAGAAAATATAGGAAAATACATAGACAAATCACAAGTCACGCCGCATTGTTCCAATGTTTCTATGACTATTTTATTATTTAAAATGAAATAATATAAATTAATATTGACAAACATGGTGATCAAGATCAACCCAATTCAAATTATATTTTCAACTGTATTTTGCGACTCAAGGCCTGCGCACATTTAGGCAATGTCGATGGCAACCAGCTGAAACACCGTCAAATATGACAGCGATATTTGACAACGTTTCAGCTGATCGCCATTGGCATCGCCTAGATGTGCGCAGGTCTTCACGCATGTAATCCATATCTATACGGTCATTGAAACCCATTCATTAATATTTTATTTGACACTTAAAATGCCTGCAAAGGATCATCTAAAATCCAGTGAAAAATTGCGACGAAGTGATGAAAACTTTTTACTCAGTCAATAAAAAAACAAGCCTTTGAAATTGTCTGTTTTATCAATTTGCTATGAAAAATAAAAAGTTATGACAAAAACCTACCCTTATTATATTAAAGTATTCATAAAAATAACTGCTACTTTAATACCTTATATAGCAACTGATAACTAAAACAGATGACCTACAATAAACTCCTCAAACCTACTAACATATTTGAGAATAAATCAATATCATCCCGAACTATTTGACCTGTATTAACTCGTTAAATATTCTATTAAAATACCCCAACTTTTGTATGTCGAAAATCGCATACAAAGAAAGGAAAAACGGGTTCGGACGGAGGCAAATGTGATAAGTCACGACTACAAAGGGTTCAAACGTTACCCTTCATTGTACGAACTATGAATACTCGCACGAAAGTAATAGCTAGGCAGCGCGATTTTATTGACTGAAGATATCCTAGCAATCCATATCAATTTGCTAAGTGTGTCTGTCAGTTTATTGTTTTTTTACGACAAGACAACTCATTCGTACCCTGTATAGGTAGTAGTAGGCCTGTAGGTATAGCTTTAATACAACATTAGTGGAAATGGCCCACCAATAGTTCGAGCAGCATGGAGTGGGGCTAAACGTTTTATTTTAATAATCATAATCATTTGTATGGAGTCATGATAAGCATCCTAATGAACGTCTTTCTTACATCACTTCTTACAAAAAGCACTTGAAAAACGGGCCCGTATTAAATAAATAAATATTGTAGACAATCCACAAAACAGTATTAAGCCAAGCTTGTTCTATGGGAACCAGATAGCTGATATTATAATAATTAAATAGGTTTTTTGTAAATACATACATAGAATACAATATAACACCCAGACAGAGAACGAACATCTACGTTCACTACATAAATATTTGTACTCGGTGGGGATTGAACCCTCGACCTACGGCGCGATGGGAAAGCCACTACCAACTGAGTTGAGAGGCATTATATAAAAACAGATAAAAGGCGTTCATAGTGATGATGATGATTACACACACCAACTCATAAACTACATCATCTCCGGCTATCACAGTTTACCAAAACTTATGTGATGACTATAATTTGTTCAACCCATGCCCAGTCGGGGCGAATTCACTAGCTCTTATATTACTATAAAAGCTCCACACAATAACAGAAATCAACAATAGCCCAAACGGCGTAGGAAGCGTTCAAAGGTTGTTGAAAGCAATGAAATGTAAGTATACAGAATTGGATAGATCTTTGTCAAAGTTTATCTAACTTAAGGCCTGCGCACACCTAGTTTGCTGGCGGTAGCGATCAGTGAAACGCTGTCAAATATTCGCTGTCAAATCTCAAATCTGACAGCAATATTTGACAGCGTTTCACTGATCGCTACCGCCAGCGAACTAGGTGTGTTCGGGCCATTACCCATTAGGGCCATGCAACACTCAATAGATGGTTTATGGCTTCTTCCAAATTTATTATCACACCAGTTGTAATTTTCCACTTTCCTGCGCCACAAGCACTAATTTCAATGTTTTGTTTTAGCTAAAAAATAATTTTAATTACATTTTGAGTTCACATTTATTAACCGTAACATTTAAACTAAATGAAACTCAGAAGTGTATTTACAAAACTTCAAAGATACGACTATATTTTCTAGCAGAGTAGACTACTGTTTCAAAACTGTAATTCCTCATAAATTAGAAGCTCGAAAATATTACTTATATTTCGAGTCGCAAACATTGAACTCCGTTTCTTTTATTATAAATTGTTTATCATCATTAACACCTAGATATAACTTTACGGACACTTATCTAATACATTATAACCTAGTAAAAACATAACATTAAATTGAAAAATATTTACAGAACATTTCCGAGATAAATTGCATCAATAAATTAAATCGCCGTGGTACTCGTCGTTGACAAAGCGACGACCGCTGTCCAGGACATCAAAAAACCACCAGCAATTAACCCTCTGTGCTGCCACTGTCCAGCCACCAGAGCTGTAGTTAAGGACAAAAGAAAGGGGCAGAAATATCAAACTGTATTAATTAGCAGTACCAGTTGACGTCACGATTATAAATCGGTGAATCGTTGGTTTTTTATTTTTTTTTCCCACGAATGCCACGTCCATACAAATGAGAAATCAAAGTTTTCATACATTGATTCCCAGCCAATGCCATGACGTATTTGAACCTTTCTTTTGGAGATTATTTCCGTAATAGATTGCAGGTCATCGTCACTAACACACACAAGTGTCCAGGAAGAATCTAAAATAATGTCAACAGTGGATTTATACAGAAAACGTCATTATTAAAAAGTTGACCTCATTACTTATTGAAGTAGGGATATAAAAATAACCCCTTTCTGAAATGACCTTAGCCACGGCCCTGCAGGCAGATGTTTTTAATCACTTCAAAAGTGCCACTCGTATACGAATGTATGTATTCGTATGATTAATGATGTATGAGATCTATTGATTTGTAACGCGACACCAAACGTGATGGATTGCGCTCATCTATTCTTTATTTCATTGTGGGCTATGTGTGTTATACACCACTATTTTGTAACTACCAAAAAAAATAGGGTAATGTAGTAGGGGTAGAACATTATGAATGTGCAATCAGAATTTTTTGTTTCGATAAAATGACAAAGTTATGAAAATTAAATGTTAAAATTTTCAGAAATCCTGCATAAAATTATGGACATATTAGTTACGTAGTACTAGAGAGATAAAAAATTACGCTGTTCGGTTCCGCTTGGTATTTAGCGTTTATGAATGAAATGATTTTTGCTTGTTGAATCATTTCTCAATATTTGACTAAAAATTGTGGTTATTTAAAGATATTTTTTTTATGACTTATGTGTTGTGTTCAGTATCAGCAGCCAATATTGGCATTTTTTTGGTAATTACAAAAAAGTGGTGTATATAGTTCAGGATGTGCCAGTACGCCGTGGTTATTTTCGGGACACATGAGACTAGTTTTTCAAGCCAGGATAGCAAGATAGTGATGGTAAGGTAGCAAGCGAGCAGTTCTAGCTTCGTGTAAACAGAACTAGCTTCATTTTTAGGGTTCCGTAGCCAAATGGCAAAAACGGAACCCTTATAGATTCGTCATGTCTGTCTGTCTGTCTGTCTGTCTGTCTGTCCGGCCGTGTCACAGCCATTTTTCTCCGAAACCATAAAAGCTAGACTGATGAAACTTGGTGAGGAGATGTATTCTGTGAACCGCATTAAGGTTTTTACACAAAAATAGAAAAAAAACTATAAATTTCGGGGGTCCCCATACTTGAAGCTGAAACTCAAAAAATTGTTTTTCATCAAACCCATACGTGTGGGGTATCTATGGATAGGTCTTCAAAAATGATGTTGAGGTTTCTAACATCGTTTTTTTCTAAACTGAATAGTTTGCGTGAGAGACACTTCCAAAGTGGAAAAAAGTTGGTCCCCCTTAACTAATCTAACTTCTAAAATAAGAGAATGATAAAACTAAAAAAAACATATGTTGTACATTACTATGCAAACTTCCAACGATATTTGGTTTGAACGAGATCTAGTCAGTAGTTTTTTTTTTATACGTCATAAATCGTAAACCGCAATTTACCTTTCGACGAACTACAAAAACCTTTATATTATGTTATTTGATGCTACGGAACCCTTCATGGGCGAGTCTGACTCGCACTTGGCTGCTTTTTCATATAGCACTTCTATTTACACGAAGCTGAAACAGGTAGCTTGCTAGCTTTCTATCATTATCTTGCTATCCTGGCTTGAAAAACTAGTCTTGTGTATCCTCTTTGGAACTTGGGTTGCTTTTCAAAATGCTCAGAAAAGTTCTATTGCCGTTTATCCAATTCACTTTTATACCTTTTAAATAACATAAGACCATTTCTACCGTATTACAGCACTTTTACTGGGTTTAAAAACTCAATGTAAAATGTATTTCAACTTGGTAATGCCCATAAATAAAGCTTTTTCCTTTTTAGGGTTCCGTAGCCAAATGGCAAAAACGGAACCCTTATAGATTCGTCATGTCTGTCTGTCTGTCCGGCCGTGTCACAGCCATTTTTCTCCGAAACCATAAGAGCTAGACTGATGAAACTTGGTGAGTAGATGTATTCTGTAAACCGCATTAAGGTTTTTACACAAAAATAGAAAAAAAACTATAAATTTTGGGGGTCCCCATACTTGAAACTGAAACTCAAAATTTTTTTTTTCATCGAACCCATACGTGTGGAGTATCTATGAATAGGTCTTCAAAAATGATATTGAGGTTTCTTATATCGTTTTTTTCTAAACTGAATAGTTTCCGCGAGAGACACTTCCAAAGTGAAAAAAAGTTGGTCCCCCCCTCTAACTTCTAAAATAAGAGAATGATAAATCCAAAAAAAATATATGTTGCACATTACTATGCAAACTTCCAACGATATTTGGTTTGAACGAGATCTAGTCAGTGGTTTTTTTTTATTCGTCATAAATCGTAAACCGCAATTTACTTTTCGACGAACTACAAAAACCTTTTATGTTAATTGATGCTACGGAACCCTTCATGGGCGAGTCCGACTCGCACTTGGCTGCTTTTTTTGATATCGGTGAAGAAACGTTGGATCTATTTGTACCAGGTTTTTTTAGGAATAAAGAAAAAATATCGCATAAATCACTTACATGCAAAAGCATTTTAGTGCTGCATTATTTATTTCGGTAGAGTGAGGTTTAAATTGTCTACCTGTCTGATACGGGTGACTGATGCGATGTAATAAATTTGCTGACTACAAGGTTAACCTGTTTATTTTTTACACGGATTTTTCGCTCTCAAATACTCGTATCCCGTATGCGTACCTTACGCTGTTTTTTTGTTCGTTTGCAAACTACTATTTTCCCCAACAAAAGCACTTAACATCATCATCATCAGCCTGAAGAAAATAGGCCCCCCTACACTTGTTTTTTATGCAACTAAGTTGTCGGTTCTTAGAGCTATATAACCTGCTCACTACCACTTTAACTTACTAATACTACAGCTATGTCGGTTGGCATTGGTTTTTCTACGAATATCCTCATTTTTGATTCTAGCATGTAGAAACAATACATAATAATACACAGAACATCTACATATATTTGTAAAACTGTACACATATATCTAAAATTAATCCCTATTTCCCTTGGCCACGCCACCACGCGTGAAGGCTGGACTGATTTTGCTGAAAATTGGGGGGAGGTAGCTTAAAACCAGGAGACGGACATATTTGTATAATATTACTGACGAAAGTCAAACCAACGCGTTCTATTTGCGTTCTCAATGGCAGGCATATCAATGATCAGGCAGTCTACTCCGCAATAAGGTAGACGAAGATTCGTGTTGACGTTTTGTAAGTAGTTACATTGCGCGGTAGCGAAATAACTTGTCCGTAGTAGATTTGTCGCGACTTCGTATGCAGCGCAATGTAACTCAAAATGCAACATCGTTTACCGTTTTCTGAAACGAGGGATGTTTTGTAGATAACAAAACACACTAATAAAAGTGAACAAGAACAATATAAATACTTACTGTTCTAAAGAACTGAACGTTCGGAAAATGTTTGTTTTGTTTTTTATTAAAAAAATACGAATAATTTAGATCATTCGCAATGGCCTGTAGAAAACTCAACTGTATCTTGTGTATTTTATACATTTCATTGTAATTACCTACATGCTTATTTTCATTGATCGTTTAATTGAATAAAAACAGTCTCTCTAGTCCATATCACTCATATTTTGTATCTAAACACTTCACACAGTACTTTTAAATACATAATTCAAGGTATTAGAGTAACTTAGTATAAATACTGACATTTTAAGCACATTTACATGTTGTAGATATGTTCACAGCTATACTAACAAACTGCTATATTATATCCGCAGGTCTCACAGCGCAGTCAGAAAGTAAGCTAAAGTTTAAACTAAGCATGTACTAGCTCACAAAGTTTTACTCCATATAGATTACACTAACATTTCAGTAGAAAGAAATTCAACCTTCAGTAGGTTTATATCAACATAGCAACCACTTGGTTTTCTTCTTTATCCGCAGAAGTAATACAGGCATGCAAGTAAGTTAAAGTTGAAACATTTACTATTAAATAACACTATCTTACTCCATATAGATACAGATCGTACTTCAGTAGAATGCAATATATTGAAAATAGAAACCTTTAGAATATACAGGCATGCTGGTGACTGCTGAAACGCCAATGGACTCAATGGTAATGGCGACCATTGGCGGTTTATACCTTCAGCTCGCAGTCTTGTGGCATCCCAGCGGTCTTAGCTCGTCAATAGATCACCCACTTTACTGCATATAATATTGTAGAATTTAGTAGAAAACAGCGGAGTCGATAATGTACATCCAGTTATTGTACACCCCGTTATTACGATGCCAGTAAAGTCTCATGTACACGTAGCAATTCAATTATTGATTTTTGCATTTTTGCTCTGGCATTTATACTTGTCCTTCATACTTTATAGATCGGCTCCGACTTTAGTGAATAGTTAGGTTACGTCACAACATAGAAATGGAGCCATCAAATCTTGCCTTGGTAGCGGCCGCCATAGTGGTAGAAAATGTTGTTATTATTGTTATATATTATTTTGTTTGTTATTATATTACAATATCCTCATTGGCTGTCCCTTTGAGGGATCCATCACTACATAAAAAAAGTAATACATAATTGAAATATTGAACTGCTACAGTGTACATGGGTCTTACCAATTTCATAAACCGTGGCATCACCAACCGGCTCTGACGGAAGACCAGCATTATGCTGAGTCAGAGTCCAGTTTTGTGATACACAGACTTACATAGAAATTTAGTAATTAGAATTATAGTTGGTATGAATAGTGTAAGTTCTGGTTTCGCAAAATAAATAAATAAGTCAAATCATTCCACTAGGAAAAAAGTGGATTTTTTTAACTTGGTGTACATCAACCGGTCTCGAAAAAGTGAACACAATGGATATATTTTTTGGTTCAAAAGATACTTCACTGCCATCACTTTGTATAGACAGTACACTACATGCCCAATATCTAATACACTTACGTGCAAATCGATATGTTGACCTTCTCTACGCATCCATATAATAGATTTTACCGTAGAAGCGATGCTTAGCAAAATCCCCGCGCAGAAAAAAGCTTTGTGTTTATAGTTTCATCATTTTGAAAATTTTTCATAAGTAGCCTTGTTTTTATTGGACAACAACTTGTTTTTTCTTTGTGCTATAGGTTTTCTAGACTAGAAGAACATCGTGGCAAAGCTTTTTATCTCTAACCAATCAACTGAACTAAGCAAGTTTTTCTTCGTAAAAATTCAAATGTTTATTATTATTCACCAAGATGTCATCATGCTACTACTACTACTATTTGTAAAATAACTTATATGCATTTTTTAGCTTTCTATTACGTGTATCATTTATTACTATAATACAGTTTTATTTTTCATTTTAATATGAGTAAAGGTCAATATTAAAGACAACCACAGTTATTTTATTGTGAAATTATACTTTCATCGCCCATAAATAATAGAATCAATTTGTATAGAAATCGAATCAAAAGTAGAAATTCAAAATGGCGGTGATATTTATTACCTCTCACTCGCACGTAATTAATCACCCACAGTCGGAGTTTCGCTTCTATTCAAACCAATAAACTCTACAGTAAGTATATCCTTTCGATATCAGCAAGGGGCACTTTGCCGTACTCGGAAAATGGGTTACTAAACACGTGTTTCCTATGAAGGGCCGGCCCTTTCCAATGATATTGACATTCTAAGTTTGCAACAGATTCTTAGGCCCGTATTCCGAAACAGCGCTTGAGTCTGAGTCGAGCCTCAAGCATAGATTTTATGACAGTACTCCATTGAAAAGTGTCAAAAATCTGTGCTTGAGGCTCGACTCAGACCTAAGCACTGTTTCAGAATACGGGCCTTAATGTAGCAAAGTAGCCTTGGAGAGGCTAATCTTGTTCATTTTGGGCCTTGTTTTAGTTCATTTTATTAAGGTTCCTTAGCAAAAACGGAACCCATATAGATTCGTCTTGTCTATCTGTCCGTCCGTATGTCACAGACACTTTTCTCCAAAACTGTAAGAGCTACACTGATGAAACTTGGTAAGTAGATGTATTCTGTGAACCGCGTAATGAGTTTCACACAAAAAATTGAAAAAAAAAAAATTTTGGGGGTCCCCATACTTAGAACTGAAATTAAAAAAAAGATCTTAGAGTGTAATCAGCTCTGCTATCCGTAATTGAGTTCAATTTAGTTTACTTGAGAATCTTTAACTGGAACACGCGACTCGGGATTTCGTGCTGCTGTCGCTGTTGCTTGTTTGGTACTTTTCCGCACGTGCTACTCATAGCCAGTTTAGAGCAATTGTAATACAAGTTTTGAATATCTTAGGTTTCAACTGTATACATTTATTCCGTGATAAAATAAGGTGAAAACTAGAGTTCCTATACTTTACTTCTGAAGTTCTGAGAGTAGTAACCTTGGTCCTTAGTTTTCTCGATTCAAATTCGATCACATCATGAAATAATTTTTTTTTCGTCAAAGCTCGCAAAATTGTTATAAGTAATTCAGTTTTATTTTATACTAGACAATAGAGTTGAAGTTTTGGTACGATTTTGTTTATTGTTCATTCAATTATTGCTTAAAGGCCTGCGCTGCGCACACCTAGTTCGCTGGCGGTAGCGATCAGTGAAACGCTGTCAAATATCGCTGTCAGATTTGAGATTTGACAGCGATATTTGACAGCGTTTCACTGATCGCTACCGCTAGGTGTGCGCAGGCCTTGTTTTCCTAAAATAAAATATCATAGATGATTATCTTAAAAACCTTTGCGTCACAAGAATATCGATCAGCAATTAAGTATAATCAGGTGGTTACGAGCGTTTTATAGCGATGGACATTTATGTCGACCCACCCACAAAAAGCATGACGTAGCTCTATCAGTTAACTATACCATATACATAGGTAGCATAGATAGCATTATATTATAGTCCACATAGTTTCAGAAGTGGCTTTATAACTTGACTGACCAAAAGAGGCTACACACTGAAAATGCGATAAAAATTAGATTTTACTGGAAGAGATTTACAGTCACTACGTTTTGGTATTATTATGCTCTTCTAATCATGCAACCGTTTTATATGTAAGTACATTTGCTATTACTTTTACTTTTTGTTGATGAGTCTAAGTAGTCATTGTTAGCACATCTCAAATCAAAACAAAAATGAAAAATCTGTAAAATGAAATCGACCATGCAGTTTGTTTACAAAATAAGTTTGTATCCTTTACATCCAAAGGTTATCTGGAAGAGATCGTGATAAGGTAAACTGTAGTCATTATATTTAGTAGATTCTGTACTTATTTCTTCTTTGTGTACATTAATAAAGAGTTGATCTAATCTCTATTTTGAGTTTAACTGGAGTATAAACTACAATTTAGTCACAACTTTGCTGGTGGCTATTTCGAGTGTGAAGCTATACTGGTTACGTCAGTTGTAAAGCTAATTACGGCATTGAATGTATCTGCATACCATAACACGATTAGCTCAGTTATCAATGTTATCGTAGTAGCCACATGTATATTGTATAATGTATCTTGAATAATTTAACTTTTGTTTCATACTAGCAGCGACGCTCGGCGTGGCCCGGGCATTCCAGAATGTTATAGAACATTCTAGAGCGTTTAGGAGTATTCTATTTATTTTTTTCAATGCGGACCAGCAGTTCCCGAGATATGCTCGTTCAACCAACTATCTAATATCGTAAACTATTCAGCTTTATAATATTAGCATAGATATTATTTTGTATGATAAAGTTTGTAGTAGATTCTGTTCGCAGTTTAACGAGCAAACGAAACTTAGCATAATTAATATGGTAAGTACCCTAATTATTAGTCATATTTAATAGCAAACTATCGGGGTTCAACATAGTGGAAGTTATTGACGTAAATTTTAAATAAAAACTCCAGGGATTTCACGCAAGAAAAACTAGGTAGGTATGCCAATAATAATGTCATGAGTTTCCTACCGGGTCTTCTAGGCTTGGTTCTTAGATTCACTTAGTTGAAAGTAAATTGATATATTGTAATTGGTGGAGAGGTAGCTTAGACCCAGGAAACGGACAGGGTTACTTTTTTTCCGAAAAAGTAAAGGGAACTCGGCGAGCGAAGCCATGGGTTGTTGCTAGTTTGACATATAAATAAAACACTGTACCTACTTACTGTTTTTCCCTGATAGAATCCGGTTCATTTCTTGGGGTTTTTTATTATTATTGTACTATTAGCGACTTTTAATCATGTGAATCAAATTCCAAACCTGTTTAGCTACTACGGGTGCGTAAATAGGTACCTACCATTATAAGTTTCCCTTTACAAAACTTTGATCATTGTTCGAACTCATTCAAACTAACTTTGATTCGATGGAATTACATTGTCGGAATTATAGGCTATTTTCTTGATGAATTCGCGATTTGCCCAAATTTTATGACTGGAATTAATAGGCTCTAACTCGCCTTTGCCTTTATGTAGTAGCTTTTATTGTTTGTCTCGAAGGTTGAACTGTACCGTAGTCATCACAATAGCTACAAGTATATTAGGGTGTTTCAATGTTTTCCTCGTGTTTCTGGTAATAACTGGTTTAAAAACTCAGTTGGTAGTTCTGCCTTCTGCGCCGTATGCCTTGGGTACGATCCCCACCGAGAACAAATATTATTATTTACGTGGGAAGCACAGATGTTTGTTCTGTGTGCTATTTTTCATTCTAATTATGATGTATTTATGTATATAAGTATTATATCAGCTATCTGGTTCCCATGTAATGTACTAAATATGGGGCTTTATCAACAATATTAAAAGACATTTATTTATCCGAAGAAAATACATTTTATAGTTGATTCATTTATAATTTATGTAAAGCCTTGTTTAAATTCTAATATGCATTAGAATACAGGAAGTATTTACACTGGCATTCTCTCCACAGTCATCCAATTGTGTCTCCGAATGCCGTTGCATTATTCATGCATTCCCAATTCCAGTTAACGATGCTGTTAACAAGAATTAATGAATCATTATTACAACCCCATTGGCTGTAATGAGGGGCTGATGCGCCATTTGCACTTTGTTTTGATGCTAATTTTCGGTCTAAAATTATATTTAGCAAGGTGGTAAGCGTTTAACGTAGCTTTGGAAAAATTAGCACGATAACGCTAAGACTCTCTTAACATTGGCTCAAGTTTGAGTTATTTACTCACTGTAGGCATATTTTTTTTAATACCACCTTTCAGACAGTTTTTCGGTATTCTCCCAGTTTTTCTTTTTTTTAATTGAAATTGTTATAAAGTATTACAGATTCAATAATATATTGTACCCTAAAAACCAATGTATGGTTTGTGTGGGTACTCAAAAAGGGGAGTTAGATGGCTAGGCTCTCGAAATTGTTTTTGAATCAATCAAGAGGGGTATGTCAGGATCGTAGTAGATCAAAGTCTATGATCTCGTACTTTTTGCATTACCATTGCTATTTAAAGTGGCAATGCCAGCGTCTCGAGGACGCTTCCGTCTGTCATTGATTTACGAGTAGATCAGTTGAGCTATCTCCAGATTGTTTGTAACGGTCTGCAGCTGATAACTCAACAGTTTCTTGTGTATTTTGTACATTTTTTGAATCTATTAAATTGCATGTTGTTATTCTTTAACATAAGTGTGATTCAACTCTTTTATATGCATTCTGCTCAGTGGATGTACCAGTTTTTCGTAAAAACTCCAGCGGTGTTGAAAAATCTGTAAGCCTGCCAGCCAATTTTAACTCTTCGCCAACGTCATAGTAAATTAACATGCATAATAATGTAAAGCTTCAGTGAAAACCTGCACTACACTTTACACTGAGGTGCTGGTGATGTACAGAATACAGCTCAAGTTACATAAAAACAAAGAAAAATGACGCTTACCACAAGGACATAAGAGCGAGCAGTGTATAGTCTGATGTGTATCCTTGTGTACTTTCCCAACTCTCAACAGTTTACGGGTGAATTCCTGGCTCACGACGCAAAGTAGGGTATCCCAAAGTTTGCGTATCAAAATGTTTCGTAGCACCTTACTTTTTATTGATATATTCGATGTTTCGTCAACTTTCACGAGTTGGGAAATTCCAGTTTTGTTTTCTTTATTTTTTGACTGGCCTCTAGCTCAGTTGGTAGTAGCTCTGCCTTCTGCGCCGTAGGTCGTGGGTTCGATCCCCACCGAGAACAAATATTTGTGTCGTGAACATAAATGTTTGTTCTCTGTCTGGGTGTTATATTGTATTCTAAGTATGTATTTACAAAAAAAAATGTATTCAAGTATTATATCAACTATCCGGTTCCCATATTTCAAGCTCTGCTTAGTTTGGGGTTGGGTAGTGTTGTGTGAATTGTCCACAATATTTATTTTTTATTTTTATTTTATTGTTTTTTTATTTTCCCGGAACAAACCGAGTTTTAACAGCTAAATATGCAAACTGGATAATATTAAGCTTATTATGCACTTAAAAGGGTTAAAATTTCCTTCCCTAAAACATCCGCACACCGCCGCGTTCCATCCCAAACAGGACTCTAGAGAAATTATTCTGATGAGCTTACAAAAACGTTGCAAAGCAACTTTGAAACTGAGGTACCCATAAAGTTCAAACTCTCATCTGTAAGACAAAAAAAATAAAAGTTTGTGCAATAAATTCTAAGCAGGCTATTATTATTTTCAATTTTGTTGTAGGTATCACTTGAAAATCTAAAAACTTACTATTGGAATCATTTATATGTGAAAAGAGACTTGCAAATCACCATACCTATAATCTCTGACTTTAAAAATATTCAAGTCAGAGAATAAAGTTATGGTGATGATGAGTTCACAATTTATATTTACTCACTCGTTATCAGTCTTATTTTTTATGCATTGTGAAACCTAAGTTCTATCAATAATTACTCCTAAGAAATATTGTTTTGGTAATTTAATTCATTAATTTTATGTATATTAATTATCTTTGTTCAATAATAGTATTAACTTGCTATATTCAGATCTATTAGGTGGGCGTTGGGAGTTGCGTCTTGCTATAGGATCAAAATTATTTATACATATACATAACTGTGTGCCATCGGATTGCACACAAGATAGTTGCTCGCGATTTTCTCTAAATAAGTTTAGTGATGGTTTTCATCTTCTATTTTATGTACTTGTAATTACACAAATACCTACCCTTCATAATTATCAAAACTCGCTCTGCGGCAGAATATTTCTTGTGACGTAAGTGTGTGTGTGTTATGTTATAATAAATGTAATAATATGCTCTGTGAGAAAATAATCTTTATTGAGAAATTACATGACTTAATAGGGTAGGATCACAAAAATTCAATACCTTGTAGTTAAAGGCTCATGAGACTCCCAAACCACAGAACTCAAGTATCATTATACTCGTTTTACTATAGTGAAGATGGCTTGTCATAAAAACCGGCTTATTTTTTCATTATTCGTTGAGAATAGGGATTGAAAGTGCTCACTGATTTTCCGTTCGCTTGTAATGCCTCTATTTTTCTCATCTGCCTTTCAGATAATATCTCATTAAAAGTTTAATAACGGTAATGAGAAATTATGTGAGAGGTTTTCTCTTTGTCATTGTAACCTGGATTACGCCGGCGGATAATAGATAGTTTATTTATTATAATAAGGTCATTATGTTCATCTTTTCTTTATTACCGTTATATTTATATGAGGTACTGGAATGTCAGATGGAACGTAAGATGAATGAGTGAGAGACCGACCTAAAAGGATTGAGTGAACGGATAGACTGAATGGATGAACTGTAGGGACGTCATTATGAAAGGGGAGGGCGTTATAATCTAATTGTGTAAAAGCTGAAAAATAAGATTTACGATTTATGATGTATTAAACAAACTAATCACTAGATCTCGTTCAAACCAAATATCGTTGGAAGTTTGCATAGTAATGTACATCATATATTTTTTTTAATTTTATCATTCTCTTATTTTAGAAGTTAGAGGAGGGGAGACCAACATTTTACCACTTTGGAAGTGTCTCTCGCAAAAACTATTAAGTTTAGAAAAAAACGATATAAAAAAACTTAACATCATTTTTGAAGACCTATTCATAAATACCCCACACATATGGGTTTGATGAAAAAAGTTTTTTGAATTTCAGTTCTAAGTATGGGAACCCCCAAAATGTATTGTTTTTTTCAACCTTTGTGTAAAAATCTTAATGCGGTTCACAGAATACATCTACTCGCCAAGTTTCATTAGTCTAGCTCTTATAGTTTCGGAGAAAAATGGCTGTGACATACGGACGTACAGACAGGCATACAGACAGACATGACGAATCTATAAGGGTTCCGTTTTTGCCATTTGGCTACGGAACCCTAAAAACGATATAAGAAACCTCAACATCATTTTCAAGAAAAAAAGAACATTTACACACACACAGGGATGATAAATCATACATTAAATGGGAAAGAAGACATCAGATTTCAATTTTCCTCTCTTTCTCTCAGCCTCCATTTCATTCCTTGTTTTAAAAACAAAGATGTTTCAACTATGAAGCTTTTCAAACAATGAAATTTCCTGGTAATAAACCCGTAACTGCGCAATTACTTTCAGCGTTTACAGAGATGTTTTTTCTCTTCTAAACGTTTTGAAAACAAAATTTAAAAACAGATTAATTTTTATTTCTTTTAATTATTTTAAACGGATTATGTCTTCTTCTCTTAGTAAGATTACGTATTAATTGTTGGAATATTTTTTATTTTTTTGCAGGGCTTTGTCGCTTAGCGACTGTAATTGGAATATTTCTACAAAAATAAAATATTAAATTATTACTTTTGAAACTATCATGGTTTTTAACACTACTACGGTTTTTAATCATGTTAAATATCCCGTTGTTTCATAAAAATAGTAAAAAATTATTTGTATAACAAGCACTATTTTTATGTTTTTCCTCTGTTACCATAATATCTTTGTTCTTTTATTTTCACATAGGATGATAGCATTGAGTACCGTACATGAATTTATTTATGTACTTAATAAACGTTTTATTTTATCAGAATCTTTAAATAATAAAGAAATGAACAAGTCAAAACCCAAGAGCTTACATAAATACAAGAACTCTCGAGTTTATTACAATAATACCGAACAACCGGTTGCTATGGCAAATTAATTTACCAACGAATTTATTTTCACATTCATGTTTAGATTAAGTAAAATATGTTTGAGCTGAAATTATTAAAGTATGTTAGTATTTTACTTTAATACTAGCTGACCCGTGCCCATCACATCGCTGGGTGGCAACTACCACGATGGAGTTTTTTCATATTTCAGGTTAATATTATAGACAAAGACAATCACAAATAAAATACTTTCTATGTATTAGTAAAATTGACCAAAATCTGTTCAGTAGATCCTGAGATTACCCTCTACAAACTCACAAACTTAACCTCTATAAAATATTAGCATAAAAAATACTAGAACAATCCATCTGCTATGCTATTTTGATCCGCGTTTATAATCGATCGAACCGTTCATTTGCATTTTTACGGTCGGAAAGTAATGAGCGAACAATATTTTCACACTTGTTTGGCAGAGTGCTAATGAAGCGTGATTTAGTTGACGTTATAGCCAAAAATATGAATAATTAAATGTTCACGATTTTAATAAACAGGCCTACCACAAGCTTTTTCTGGCTCTGTCTCTGCCTCTGGTTTTTGAGTCTGTGTGAGTTCTGACCAGTATATTATACTATGCGTTTGACGTTTCACTTATTTTAACAAAATATTATATACATATAATTTACTACAAATAAATGTATTTTCACTTACAAAAATATTATTTTTTGTATTTTTACGTACACTTTAAAATATTTGACAAAAAAACCTGTGAAGTAAATCTGTTCTGATATAACCGTTATATTCTCAAGTGTCTATCTATAATATGAGAATAAGAGTCTCGCGCATTTAAAGTGAATTCTCAAGTATAAGTAATCCTAGTGTACGAGCTACTTTGAAGATCCTGTTGCGCCGTCACGTTCAAGAAGGCTTTGAAGAACGTGTTTTATCTGATCTGGACGTAGTGGAGGTTGCTTGTGATTTTATTTGTGCAGAGACTTGAACAATTCGTGTATTATTTAAAATACTTTGAAATACCTTGATTTAAAATACTTTAAATACCAAAAATATATAACACCAAAAAGGACACTAAAAATACGAAAATTAGGTTGTGTTACAACGAAAACTCTTAATTGATTAAAGCTAGGATTCTGTGTAACTTTATTACACGCCGCTAAGCAATTCAACTACGCATTACAACGTCATCTTCCTCCTCCCGACAGCTCAATTGGAAATAGCTCTGACTTCTGAGCCGTAGGTTGTGGGCTCGATCCCCACCGAGAACAAATATTTGTGTGGTGAACGCAGATGTTTGTTCTCAGTCTGGGTGTTATATTTTAGTCTAAGTTTGTATTTACAAATAAACTACTTTCTTCTATATTTTAGTAAAATATTATTGTTACATACACTGCTTCCACAGAACATAATTCAAGCAGCAGGTTGGCGGTAAATCTCGTGGTTGTTCGACGCCGATAAGAAACTTAGGCGGGAAATCGACCAATAAATCAACATTGCATGTCGCATCATGATATCGTGCTCGAAGTGGATTGTCGTTGGCTTTGTCGACTGTACCGACAAGTATAAAATATTGCTACTGGTTTTTTTTTGCTCTGACGAAGAACGGCCCTGCCAATGTGCGATCGCAGGAAGTAAGGAAAAGTAAGCTTAAAATAATTGGGTTTTTTCTAGGAAGTAAAAGTAGCTTATCTACATTTATGCCAAAATTCGATACACATACGTTCAATCGCTGGTACAATGAGTGAGAACGAACATTCTCACACACTCACTCTCAAATCTATGTTTAAAAAAATAAGAAAATAAACTGTGGTCGATCCATACAACACTATCTAGCCCCAAATTAAGCAGAGCTATTATGGAAACCAGCATGGCTACCACGAGCTCCATATGGTTATGGCTATGGCTGTCAAATTGTGTATAGATAGGCTGACCCACACATTCATTTTCTTCTTGGGTTTGAATGTGTTGACACTGTTGACACAATTTTGACAGCCATAACCATAACCATATGCCAAGTTTCATCAGTCTAGCTCTTACGGTTTTGGAGAAAAATGGCTGTGACATACGGACGGACAGACAGACAGACAGACAGACAGACATGACGAATCTATAAGGGTTCCGTTTTTGCCATTTGGCTACGGAACCCTAAAAAATGTTTATTTGCAGCAATATCAAATTTACGGAGGTGTACTATTTACAACTATTATTATTTATTATCATTAACCTAGATATAACTTTACAGATACTACTTATCTAATACGTCATAATCTAGTAAAACTAGCCGACATACTTATGCATCTACCTACTCACAGTTTAAATTTAAATATTTATATATTTGTTCTTAGTGGGAATGAAACCCACGGCCTGCGGCGCAGAAGGCAGAGCAGGCCAAAAGTTTTTGATTAAAATAATCTCCAAGAAAACTATGAGTGCAAGCGAATTAAAATAATGCTTTCATACTTTAATGAATATGAACGAGTCCAAGAATCGCCGCGACAAGTCCGACTTACCAAGTTATCAGAAGATTTATGAGAAAAACTCCCAGAGCTCACAATACTCGAGGATATCTGAGATGCAGATCATTAGTCGACAATTACTTGGAAGTTTGAGATGAATGGAGGAAAGTTCCTCGACAACTATCCTGCTAGAGCTCATTGTGGAGCGCGAAGTTGGCCGAACTCATTTTTGATTTCAATTTAGCTCAGATTATTTGAATACAGTCCACCCCATTTAGCTACGGTAAATACAGCCACTGACAAAATTTAATCCTAATAGTAAAAAAAAAACTGCTTTTGGTATATTTTTGCGGGTTAGTGGAAAAACTATTTAACCGCTGCGCTCAAAATAAATTTAAGACCCCTGCAGAAATTGAGCACTTATAACATACGGGTATCAAAACTTGTCATACTTAGGCGAAAAATACAATCGCAATACTAACATAATGTAGGCAACTAATAACAATAGTACTTTTTAAACTTTCGCCATCATAACACCATATTCAATGCTCCACTCTGCCCGCGATCACGGCTATTGCAAAAGAGCCGAAATATCGGATAATAAATAAATAAATTAAAAATTCAAAACAATTCACACAACACTATCTAGCCCCAAATCGAGCAGACTCAATTTGGGGCTAGATAGTGTTGTGTGAATTGTTTTGAATTCTTAATTTATTGCTTGTGTGATGGGAACCCGATACATAGCTGATATCATGCTTGAATACATTTTCATTTGTAAAAACATAAGTACTGAGTATAATATAACAAGCAAACAGAGAACAAACAAGGTAAGGTAATAAAATAATATAACTTCAAAAACACCTAGTATTTTTTTTTAGTGAACTGCATGGGGCATCAAAGATCTTAGTTCCATTTACGAGTAGCTATAATGACTTAGCTCATCGGTTAGTTCACCACATCCATCGCCCGCAAACTCTGCTTCGGCTGCGTCCGGCAACGTCTGCCTGCTTCCGTTTCCGGCCACACCTCACTGAGGAACATCAAACTATCGGCTTCTCCCGAAATAGATGTAGACTCGGAAGTTCGATAAAGTTATTCCCAATCGTACATTGTGCATGAACATGGAACTGTAAACAGAAGGGAGCGAAGCGAGCAGAGATATGAGCGTTGTATGTTTGACCGAGTTACTGTAGATCTGCATAAAGTTTTGTTATTAATTGCTTTTTTTATTGTAGCCAATCCACACCACTATCTAGCCCCAAATTAAGCCGAGCTTGTACTATGGGAACCAGATAGCTGATATAATACTAAAAAACATTTTTATTGTAAATACATATAAAAGGTATACTTAGAATAAAATATAACACCCAGACAGAGAACAAACCTCTATGTTCAACACACAAATATTTGTTCTCGGTGGGGATCAAACCCACGACCTACGGCGCAGAAGGCAGAGCAACTACCAACTGAACTGCCAGCCAGTCAAGTTTAGTTAATTTATTTAATTTTATTAATTGTTCGTATTTAAAGAAAGAAAGAAAGAAAGAAAGAAAGAAAATACATTTATTTGACATAACAGGTACATAGGTGTAGACGTTCACAACTTAAAACAATAATGAAGTATGCCAATAGGCCCCGACTCAGCTTTTTGCTGCCTGACAAGGTATCATCTACCATGCCAAGCAGCGCTGGTTTTCAGGCGGAGCCCTTTACGAAGAGGTGACGTCACACGAAAAATAAAAATAAAAATATTTCGGCAATAGGGCGTCCCAAAATCATCAGTTAATACTATAATAACTCAATAATAAACCATCTAAAATAGATGCAAAGGCCTGTTTCCTTTTTTTACATAAAATTTTGTAATATCAAGGTTTTATGATAAAAATAAAAGTTATGGGACTATAAGATGTTAGAGTCTAAAAGGGGTCCTGAAAGGTCCGAAACAATTTAGATTTTTTTCTTGATAAAATAAGATATATAACGTATTGGTTTAGGCCTAACCAAATAGGTAATTTAATAGAACTATTATATCCGCGGCCCTGGCTCTGTATAATAATGTAAAAGCATGTTCTATTTTATAACCGTGAGGTTAACGAGTCGTTCAGCGGCTCTAAAATAATATTGATAAAATGGTTGTACAGTATGCTAGTGTTCTCAATTCGTTAGTATTTTAGCAAGAGTTTTAAGCTTGCACCCCGTCCCGTTTGCAGTAAGTATGGTCCATTTACTGCAAAATTTGGATATGCTAAATGTCACATTTGAACGAACCTCTGACTACCCCCTGAAATACTCAAATAAAATCTTAGTTGATACTTGGTACTAAGAGATCTATCACGCCAGGGTATCAAAGTCGTGAAGACGTTTAATTTAAATTCCATCTTTGGGGTTTATCCAAATTCATATTATAAAAAAAGTTGTGTATAATTCTGTATCCAAATTCACATTAAAAAAAGTTGTGTAAAGTACCCTATCCAAATCCACTTTAAAAAAGTTTTGTTAAAAACTCTATCCAAATCCACATGAAAAAGTTGTGTAAAACTCTCTATAGAAATCCACATAAAAAAAAGTAGTGTGAAATCCTTTATCACCATCCACATCAAAAAAGTTGTAAAGAATCCTCTATCCAAATCCACATGCAAAAAGTTGTGTAATATCCAAATCCCGATTTAAATGCCCGCTCCTTTGACATCACAGATCCGACACGTACTAACATTTCCAATGCATCGTTGAACCGTATACTGCACTCGCTACGAGAGACATGTTTTATTCAGCAGTGTATAAGCTGACTGCGAGGGTGCAGTCGGAATAATGCTGTTGAATTGCAATGATAAGAGGTGATACAACTTTTGTTTGATGCAAAACTGTAGCAGGTATTTGACGGCCGTGATCAAAAACAAAAAAACAAATGTTCTTATTCCAAAATTACAAGTGTTGAAACGTAAATGATTGGGATATACTGTCTTCTTTTAAGTGTTGAAACCTCTATTAGAATAGTCCTTTCTTTGCTGTAGTTCAATATCGATGACAGCTGTATATTACGAGAGATATCGGAGAGAGCAGACATATCAGAAAAACCAGTGAACAACTAAGCTTTGAGGATGGTAAAGATGCTGGGCTGGCCTACTCCCAAATTAGTAGCAGAAGGGCTAGTCTGGAGAAGAGTTCTTCTTCAGACTAGCCCTTCTGCATGGTGGTAGTTACCACCATGCTCATTTCTGCCGTGAAACAGCATGGGTTTCGGTTTGAAACATAAAATGGTGCGGGTGAAATTACTGGCACGTGAGGCTTTACATACTCGTATGTTTGCCTTAAGCAGATGGACGCATCGCAGTGCATCGTAGGGAACGTTCCTGACGTGCGTGGCCGAGCCCTGTAGGTAATGCTTTGTTGTAATGTTTTTTAGGCGATGGTTTCTACTTAACATCAGGTGGCCCATATTCTTGTTTCAGGAGCAAGTTGCATAAAAAAACTACTCTAGGTACTCTAGGTAGCATCTTGAAAATAGGGGCATGAGTGAAAAAAACATCTGATACTGTTTAAATCGTCTAGCAAAAAAAAATTACCTACAAAACCGTTTCTAATAAATCGCAAGTAAATAGGTCCACAGTTAAATTAACTGATAGACTGGCATTATCTACAATATAATTAGGTAACCCGAATATTAACTACAGCTGCTTTATTACGACAACGCTTTTTTTAAGTCACATTTTAGAATTGCTCTGTGTTTGGCACGAACGCAGTCGAGTCTTCAAAAGGATTTGGAGACATTTAGGAAAACCAAATTACATTTATGCTATCATAATCTTATACCTTTAAACGAGAAAATCTTGTATATATATATATATATTTAGGATCTCGGAAACTGAGAAATTAAGTATACAGGGGTTTTCGGGGACGATAAATCGATCTAGCTAGGATTCATTTTCAGAAAATGAGTCTGTTCGTTAAAAAAAAAACATAAGCTGAATATGTGACTGCTCCTGCCATCTATTGACGATTGTGAGCAACTAACTTCAAGCGTGTCCAGCAGAAGGCGTAGTTCAATAAGAATAAACCAGTAAAAATAATAATATTATGACTCTTAAAATTTCTTAAAAATACAAATTAACGAAAAAAGTTCCGAGCGAAGCTCGGTTACCAACTAGTATCTTATAAATAGAGGGAGACCGTTGATAACCCGCTTATGAACTAAGAATTGAATGACAAAACTTTTTTCATAATATTTTTTTCTTCTTCCAAAGCTGGTTACGAATCTCGGATACTTAAAATCACTTTAGAGAAATGGATGTCAGAATAAGCGTGCGAAATTCCATTTATTTGCACGATCATCATAATAGTTGCTACTGCGACCAAAACCGATTGAGGTCAATAAATAAGTGCTGTTTAATTTTAGGTCAATATTTTAAATGGGAATTCAGGGATCCCAGCCTGATTCAATGTATCTAAGGTGCTTCTCAATGTAAGTAGCACTTGCTAGAGTTGCCTTCTTGCCCTAACACCTGCACAAGTAAAAATCTCAATGCGCTATTAAAATGGCCACTATAGTCACCACGTTACCAACTGAGTCGTCTATCGGTCCTTTTCAGGGTCACAATACTATCTACTATGTTTTTGTCTTATTCTATTCATAATGATATGCGCCTATAACCATCTTACGCACATCACTATGTGGCTTTATAAGACAAACAAGTGCGAGCGAGATAGACATTAGGAAATGATTTATAGCCACACGACTCAATTGGTAACGCGGTGACTATAGTAGCGTCATCAAACTCAACAAATAACGGTTAAAGTATGACGCAGTTGCACCGTTCCTTTTCAATTCCTTTGACGTAGCTTGTTAGATATCTGAATGTGTATTTCTATTCAAATTACCCGAACCTACAGTTGGAGTTGATCGGATTGACTGAGCGTATAGGCCGTCGTATTAAGTATGCATGTGAGTTGCGATGGAAAGCTTTTTCAACGACTCAACATGTAAGCGATTTATACAGTGAGAGCTTAGATTTTTAAACCTGCTTCTGCAAACGGGATTTTCCGAAGGCATGATTTAAAATGAAGTAAGTTGCCCGTTACACCATCCTCTTAGCCTAGTCGGACTCCACAGGAAGACGTTTACATGAAATATTATACCTATCGAAATCTATCTTTTTGGAAGTTTAGGTCGTAAGTAGTTCACGTAGATACTATACCTCAAAATGTGATATCTACACCTGAAATTATCTTAGAATTTTATAGTTTTGTTTGTTATGAGAAATTCTAGAGCTAACTTCTTAAAAACATAAAGCGTTATACAAAAAGGTGTTTTTGTAATACTACATAGCGTTTGTGTGGCCATCTTTTTTAAAAGCGTTTTTACTTCATAGAATTGTAAATCCTAGGCCGTGTTCAATTTTCCGCCAATACCCTCAGCTGTCATCTCTCGAGCACATCACTAGAAATACAAAACTCCATTCATTGACGTCCACCCCACTCAATACGTGTCCCGGTTTGTAATCTGGATGAAGCATCGAAGGCGGGATCAAAGACGAAGTCATAGATTACTAGCTGGTCGTGTGGGTTTCACAGAGATTTCTATTTGTTTTTTGTTTGAATAGAATTGTTAACATAAATGAGATGAGAAAATAATATTCCCGGAGTAAATTTTAACACATAAATATAACCTATGTTACTCAAGGTGAATGTAGCATTCCAATGGTGAAAGAATTTTTGAAATCGTCACAGTAGTTTTTGACTTTATTCTTACAAACATGCACACAAAAATAACAAAAATACATATCTTTCCACTTTATAATATTAGCATAGAAGTATAGAATATTATGTAAGTAGATTTAATTTTATTTAAAAGTAAAACAGATTACACACCGAAAACTTTTTCCAATAGCTGAAGTACCTAAGTATATCTTTTCTTTTGCGCTCGAAAACTACTTGGTAAAGAAAGCAAACATTAAACAAATATAAACTTTGGTTAAATTACCCCGAAGCAAGAACTATCGTTATCTTTATTCTGCTTTGCAAATACTGTTTTTGTATCAATTTATTTAGTTTTTATGATAAAAATACAAAATACAAAAACTGTTCGTTTTCTTTTGTTTTTGTTTGCTAAGCCGTACGTACTTTCTAACAATTCATAAAATGTTACTTGGCCTACGAGGGCAAATCCCTTACTTTTATGTATGTGTTCTGGTAAATATAATTTTCATTTCATTTCGTATATTAATTATTATGGAATTCGTATTGTCGCAATGTTGGGCAAAATCTCCTTCGTTGGATGCTTTCTCTCTTTAAAGGCCTGCGCACATCTAGGCGATGGCGTGAGTATAATAAATGTCAAAAACATTATTAAGTTAACTTATTTTAATAAATTTTGCCTTTATTCCATATAATGTAGATTTAGTGCAATTTTTTTTTAAATAATTAAGTTATATAATTTTATTATTTTCCTCTATAAATTACCTCACTTCTTTTCATCGTCAGTTTTAAAATAGGTGTTTTCAAGCTCTTTGAAGTGGGTTAAAACGTTAATGTAATCTATCCACCAGACAAGGCCCACATTAGCAGCTGAAAGCTGAATATTTTATTCAGAGATCACGAGCCAAAGCCCGCTAAATAGGAATCTGTGCTATGACTATGGAAATATCAACCACTGGACTCATCCACGTGCACTTGAACAAAATATCTAGATAAAAAATTCAAAATTATTCTTGTAACGATCTGCTGCTCAACTATTACTTGTGTATTTTTAACATTTTGTAAATATGTACTTGTATAAATTGTAAGTTTATTTGTGTAAATAAAGAAATTAAATAAATAAAATAAGTATTGCTGATAATCTACACCACACTAACTAGCCCTAAATTAAGCAAAGCTTGTACTATGGGTACCAGATAGCGGAGACTTACACCTTTGTTTTGTAAATACGAAGTACAATAAAACACCCTGACAGAGAACAGACATTTGTGTTCAGCAAACAAATATTTAATTTTGTTCATGATGGGGATTGAACCCACGACCCATGACACAGAAGGCAGAACAACTACCAGCTTAGCTACAAGGTCAATTATTCTTATAAATAAGATCATCACTTTTATTCTTACCTATTACTAAATCCATGATGACTAATTCAGAATGTTTCTTATTTCTTTTTGTGTGTATCAGTACAGCGAAGAGATCGATGATGAGATGTTGCACAATCTTACCCCAAACTAAGCAAATCTTGTACTATTTGAACCTCATATATTATAACATCACAAATATATGCATGGATTATATTATGACATCCTTAGCATTTCAAATTATTCAGTTTAAAGCATTCAGAATTTTAACATTGTATTTTGAGAGCGGCGTCCAAGCGTTGCTTATTCGAATGAAACGGACCAACAAACCAGACAAGAATGGATCTCGTCTGCTCTCGTATTAAATTAAACCTCCAGGAATACGATGATCGTTATACCGCGCTGTGCCCCTGTTTTATGCATTTATTATAAAGTAATGAAATTGGAATCTCGTAGTGTTTTACGCTTCCTTGATTCTTCGTCTTGGAGGCTAGCCTTTATTGCAATTGAATTTTTATACTTCAGACGAAATTTTGACGTATGTATAAATATAAAGCTTTACTTTCTGTAAAAATCAAGTTCTTTTTCTCCGTAACTGACTGAAGAGAAGACGGGCCACCTGATGGAAAGTGGTCACTGTCACCCTTAGACACCTGCTACACCAGAAGCGTTGAAAATATTGCATGGTTATAAATAAATGGTAGAACCATATTACAATTACGAATAATAAATCAGTCTGAAAAGACCACTGTGTATACATATAGGCCATTCCCATACATTGGCTAATAAAAATAATTATTGTGGATCCACACAACATTATCAAACCCCAACCTAAGCAGAGCTTGTACGATAGGAACCAGATTGTTGGTTATATTAGTTGAATACATTTTACCACATTAATTTTTGTTCTCAGTGGGGATCAACCCCACGGCCTACGGCGCAGAAGGCAGGGTGACTACCAACTAAGCTGTAACGCCTGCCGAATAAAAGAAAAAGAACAGGAGCTTACCATAGAGAAACGTCAATCTTGCACTACGTAATTTTTTTCATAAAAAAACAGAAATGTAATTCGATTTATCGCTCTCGTTTTGTCACGATACCATCTCTCGAATTGTAAAAATCTGCGTATTCATTTTTCGTTGATAAATTGCAGTGAATACTGAAAGAGGTAAGGGATTGTACCAATTTTTCGGACAGGAAACCGAAAGTGGGCGGTTGAATGAATGTGGATTCGTGATTCCGATCGTAAAATATTATAAGCTTCCAGGGTTTTGTTTTTGCGGTTTCCATGTAGATGACTTTTTTATAAAGCTTGAAAACATTATATCATTTAGGCACACATCTAAGCGTTCTGCGGTGGCGTTCAGTGAAATATCGTCATGTTTATTTGCAAGGCTTTACAGTCTCGTCATCATCCCAAATAAATACACTTGTTCTTCTCTCCAGTTGTTAAACAACCAACATCCGCTGTAAAGTAAAAGCTTCCGGCTGGATCATGTGCCGATTGGAACAGGCACGTACCGATTGAAATTGGTATGATTTTATTATAAGCTTTCTAGCAACGTCAATATTTTTACCATTAATAATAATCAATATTGTAGATAATTCACTCAACACTATATAGCCTCAAACTAAGTAGAGCTTGTATGTACCATGGAAATCATACAATGCATATAATACTTAAACACATTTTTATACATGCTTAGAATACAATATTGTGACCAGACAGAGAACCAACATCTGTGTTCACCACACAAATATTTATTCTCGGTGGGGATCGATCCCACGACTTACGGCGCAGAAGGCAGAGCTACTACCAACTGAGCTGAGAGACCAGTCAATTGAAGGAGTTATTTGACGGAGTCATTTGACGGAGTTATTTGACGAAGATGAGTAGGAATAAACATACACACTCACAAACATTCAAAATGTTTGATACGAATTACTTAACAGAGCACGAATCTCGTGGATTCCGGACCTTATGCACACACAGTCAGTTTAAATCTGAATTTATCCACTTTCCCGCCGAGTATTGGACAATATCCTTCCATTCCCGGCGGATAGATAAAATCCTAGGATATTTGGAATTGCGCTGATATTCCACTGAAAATATTCCTATGTTATATGTGAAGTTTATTTCAGTCGTGCAGTTTATTATGTTAACTTGATAGTCTTTTGACCTTTGACCGTATTATACAAGTCATTATCAGCTATACAAGAAGTGTACTGTGGACAGTAGGCTCCTATAAATCATAATATCCAATAATAACATTTAGCCCTCTTAAATAGAAATACATTCTGAGCCCTCTCTATCGTGGAGGGGTGTCCCATGTCCAAAAATACAAACAAGTTACAAAAAAGTAAAGGTACAAAGTTTATACAAACTCTTGACCATAATCACATCTAATGATGTGATAATACGGTCTACCAGCATGCTTACCTAGAAGATCTTATACGTTCTATTTTTAAAAACATCCAAATTATAGGTAAGCTTTCAGAAAAACAGACACAACGCCGGCAAAGAATTTAACTCTAGCTGACCGCATCATTAAAAGTTGCAACACTAGTTTTTTATTTCATTGTTTGGGTTTATGATTGTGTAATGGCTGACGCGTTTGATGACTACAGATGCCCAGCTCAGCAATAAATGACGAATCACGAAACCGCAATAGCTGAAAACAATAAATACATTCGATGACGTGCATCTGCTATATTCTTAGCCCGGGAAAAACAGTTTAATATCATCTTATTCTGGCACAAATGCTATGGGTTCGAGTGTGCAGCAGCTCGCACCACAGCCTCTATTTTTCTCTTTTTAAAGCGCCCGGTTATAGCGGTTTTATTTCTGTGATATTGCATTTTCTATGCTCGTGGATATTAAACTTTGCTTTGATCCTCCATGTAAACAAACTATAATAAACACAGATCATACTCATCGACTCCTTTATTTATTTTTTGACATAAACACGTCTATGAAGCTCCATAATTACTTTATTTATTTATTTTTACATTTATACAGACAAAATTAAAGAATAAACGACAAATTATATTTAGAGAGCTAATTAGAGGTTCTCACGGTATTATTATTTTATTAAAAAGAAATAAAAACCCTGACAATAGTGAAGCAACATGCAATTTAGGCTGTCGCGGGTTCTAAATTTCGAGTTACGGTACTTAAAAAAGCATTGGACTATCTTCTGAGCTTTGTGTTTGGAAAACTATAATAATGTGCAATTAATTTATGTAGATGTTTGTTCTATGTCTGGCTGTTTATGTTTAATCCGTGTGGCTCAAGTAACAGATTAATATATTTAAAACATTGTTAGATATATTTAAAAGTACGACGTAGGTCAACTGATCCCAAATCAAAACCGATCGGAAGCTTCTCAAAGACAATTGCTGCATTGTACATTGCCACGTTGAATGGAAATACACAAATGCCGATAGTTTTTTTTTATAGCAAGCTGTTGTGCGTATGATCGTTACACACGAGTTTTCTATAGACACAATACACGTTGTGCGCACAATGGTTTTAAATGAATCGTTGGCCCATTTGTAAAGCAAATGGAATTTTGTTCGATATCGGAAAAATGTGTGGCTGTGTTTTCACATATTGCGTGCTCTAAATGCATGTTTGGTTTAGTTTTGCACATCGTTTTAGCATTTGATCAGAATATTCTCTTTAACTTTTGACTTCGTGATCCAATTAATATTTTACTTCACAGTTTATTTATTAATAAAAAAATCGTTACAGGAAAAAATAAATAATTCATTTTATACATAAGTAAGTATCGATAACAATTCAAAACAATACATTACTTAACAAATGAAATTATATCATATATAATAAACTCATGAAACCTTTAAAAACACTGCTCAATAAGCCATCAACAGCTGTGATTGCACGAATATATTTTATTTGTGTGAAGTTTTTAAGTTTCCTTTTTATATTACCAGTTTTAGCACGTTTTTATCAATAGTAAGTGTATGTGCATACAAACAGACTTAGGACTAACTTATCTTATAAAAACTTTGAATAGGATTCGAATTGCAAATGTATTTTTAAACTCACTCAAAACTAAAGCTGTTAAGTTGCCGTTCCAAGTTTGAATCTATTTATTGAACCATCTTGAGCTATTTAATTGACAAAGGGTGGTAGAATCACTTAGACCGTTTACTTCATTGCCGAGACTAGTTAGGTTTGACCCTATTTGCCAGAACGCAATCGGTATTTTTTTATACCAGCTTATCTAACAGCCCTAACGTAGGGTGCCCACCCACCAGATGGACCGACGTCATTGTTAAGGTCACAGGAAGTCGGTGGATGGAAAGGGCTCACAATCGTTCTTCCTGGAAATGTGTAAGGGAGGCCTACGTCTAGCAGTGGATTTCTTCAGGCTGATGATGACAATGATCTTAGTGTCCTACTCACGGTTAAATGTGACCAATACTGCGTTGATTAGAATATACTAGGTGTAACTTCCGAAAACATAAAGAGATCTATTCTTTTTCTTTTAAAGCAGCACCTGTGCTTTGGCTTGTAATCAGGTAATTTCATAAGCGAGTCCATGTTGAAACGTATATCCTTCAAATAAATACATTATATTAAAATATTGATATTATGTCTATTTATACCTTGTATTAACAACTTTAAAGTGAGACTCCGTGCGTTTATAAATAGTGGAAGCCTCGAGTTGAACTTTACTCCATTTGAAGTTATTACCGGTTGGAGCTGAAGACTTGCCGTCCAAAGCTAGATTATTCAACTCCAATGTAGGAAATGAAGATGAACTTCGTGACATTCCGTTCAGAGAAGTACTTAGTTCTAAGTTGTTTTATTAATTTGCAGTGGCTTACATACCATTCAGCACGGGACGGGACTGACTGGGGCTCAGTTTCTTAGGGTATTATTAATAATCCTGGCGCAACGCTGGAGTAGTTAAATCGTGTTTTGTCACATTTGTTCGAGTTGACAATTGCATGTCAATGCAAGAGACAAAACACGGATCAACTAGTCCAACGCTACGCTAGGATTATTAATAAGACCTTTAGGGTGTTATTAATAATCCTGGCGTAGCGTTGGACTAGTTAATCCGTGTTTTGTCACATTTGCTCGAGTTGACAATTGCATGTCAATGCAAGAGACAAAACACGGATTAACTAGTCCAACGCTACGCCAGGATTATTAATAGCACCCTTAGGGTGTTATTAATAATCCTTTTTTTTTTTTTTTTTAATTTTGGGAAATCCTCATGGATACTCTTCCGTCGTGGCGAGCAACGGAAGAGTTATGTCGGACTCCTACCGACTAAAACCCAACGGTGGTCCTTCTCTGCACCTTTAAGTGCCGGGGCTGTGGGAACTCTTACGGACTCGTCCATGGCCCCGACTGTGCTGTCTCATACCAGAGACCCTCCTCAGCAGATCCCTCCTTCTCTTGCGAGAGGCACGCGGAATCATCGCGCGCAACACCTCCAGGCTTAATGTCTTAATTGGTGATAGCTACTGCTCCCCAGTGCCGCCACCCAGGCCTATTCTGGAGGACGAATATCATGGAGGCTCTGCCTCCATCTTCTGCCTCGCCTAGCTCTCTGCCTGCGGATCGGGAGCTCAGAAGTTATCTCTCTCTCCCGCTCCGCAGCCTCCTTCTGCGACATGACCTGTTCGCAGAAGGATTTCCCCTCTTCCCACGACGTCTCACTTTCCAGCATTGATTTTATCAATGCTGGAAGAGAGAGGTCATTCCCTATTGCAGCGACGAGAACACGGCGCTCCTCCACCCATGCTTCACACTCCTCTAGTGTGTGTCTTGCCGTGTCCTCGCCGCACCTACAATGATCAAAAAAAAAAAAAAAAAAAAAAAAATCAAAAATCTTTTTATTTTACTTACAACTTAGTTATAAATGGGGTTGGGACTCTTCAGTTAAGTTATATAGTAACCTGTGTTTGAAGAGTCCCCTCTATTCCGTGGTCTAGGTCTAAGCAAGCAGGCATAACTGTGGATATGATGTCGATATGTGTGATTTGTGTGTACTATTTAGTAAAATGATGGCATGCGGTTGTTGGTTCCCTTCGGGCTATTTGGTGCAGGTACTTCCCGAAGCATCCATGCCCCGTCAGCACCTGCACCAGCCGGAAGGAAAGCGACCCGTGTGCCCTGTCCAACCATTCGTTCAGAACTGGTTGGACAGCATCTACCGTCCAGTGGCCAGCACTAGGCTCCTCCAGCCTCTCTTTCCACTCTTCTACTGTTTCCTCCCTTAGGTACCGCTTCCACGCGAGTTCCTCCACTGCTGGTGGTGGGTACTCCCCCCTGGACCGAAGCTCTATACGCCGTTTGTACGATGCCAACAGGCATTCCGCCTCAAGGTCCCAAGGGGGAGAACCCGCCAGCACGCACGCCGCCTCGTTCGACACAGTGCGATACCCGCGTATGACACCGATGGCCATAACCCTCTGAGCTCGGTTTAGTACGATGATATTCTTTTTGGCCAGCGGTGCCCACACTGGGGCCCCGTAAAGGGCCATGGACCGCACAACCCCCAAATACAGACGGCGGCTAGCCGCCTTAGGTCCCCCAAGATTAGGCAATAGACGTTTTAACGCGTTTGCCACTCCCATCAATCGGGGAACCATACGAGTAAAGTGCTCGCAGAAGTTCCACCTGCTATCGAGGTAGAGCCCAAGATATTTCATCTTTGAATCCACCTCGATATTCACTGCCCCTATTCTTATGTGGGAGCCATGCGGTGGCGCTCGCCGAGGGCCATGAAAACAAATAGCCTCCGACTTATTGAGCGCCACCTGGAGTCCCAATAGCTCTATCCTGTCAACGACTTGTGCCACCGAGACAGTAACAAGACGAACTGCCTCCTCGTATGTCTCACCCCGGGCGGTCACTAGCGTATCGTCCGCATAGCAGACTAGGCCGGCTCCCGGATTAAGAGAACCAACCAGCACCCAGTCGTAGCCGATGTTCCACAGGAGGGGCCCAAGAACCGAGCCCTGTGGAACACCGCACGACATCTCTCTCTTAATTAGCCTGCCATTTCTGCCAGCGTACGTTATGTACCTATCAGATAGGTAGGCAGTCACTATCCGACTGAGATAAAGGGGCACTTCATGATACTTCAGTGCCTCTCTAACGCAAGCCCACGGCAGTGTGTTGAACGCGTTGGCTATATCTAAAGATACCGCCAACATCACACCGCCGCTGGCCACCACTCCCTCCGAGCGGGATTTTACAAGATTGATCGCATCAATCGTCGATCTGCCCACCCGGAATCCAAACTGATGATCGGATAGGTCCAGTCCCTCCCAACGGAGATGCTGAACGAGGCGGGCAGCGATTATCCTCTCGAATAGCTTGTCCGCCTCGTCCAACATTACCAGGGGCCTGTATGCGGACGGAGAGTCGGCGGGGCGCCCATCCTTCTTGAGCAGGATGAGCCTGCCTGTCTTCCACGTAGCTGGGAACCGACCCAATTCCAAACAAGCACTGAGCAATCCCCGGAATCGGTCCCCGAGCTCCCTCAGTGCCAGCACCCAGGCTCGGCCATGTATGCCATCTGGCCCTGGGGCTTTATTTTTGGCCTGCAGTTTCCGAATGGCCAAGTCAAGCTCCACCTCCAGAATTGGTGGCACTTCGTCGCCAACCCGCCCAGGCTCGCCACCTGCTGGAACCATTTCTGGGGGCTGGAAGCTAGACCCACTTGGAAATAGGGCAGTGATGATAGCGCACACCAAGTCTGGTTCGAGACTCTCTGTCAGCGGGGGTGCCCATGGTCGGATTTTACCCCGAACCATTTTATAGGGGCGTCCCCACGGATCGTTATTAAGAGTCTCAAGAAGTTCCGCTTTTTCACGCTCTTTGGCTGAGCGTATGGCCAGCTGAAGCGTCTTGGCAGAAGCTCTGTAATTCACATACAGCTGATCTTCTAATTCTGCATCCCTTCGTCGCATTCGTCGGTGCCTGGTGTACCGACGTCGTGCCTCTACGCAATCTTTGCGGAGGTCAGCAATTTCTGGAGACCACCAGTACACACTGCGCCGCGCAGCTTGGGGTTTGGCTCGAGACATGCTAGCGTCGCAGATTTGCGTCATTGCAGTCTGGAACCACTCCACCTCTTCTTCTATCTCCATCGGCTCATTCGATGGGGTCTCCCAAGACCGAACAATCGCTGCTTCGATTAGCAACCCGCTATTCAGGCTTCGTAAAACCCACTTGGGTGACTTTGGAGTCTGCCTTCTGTGACGCCTGTCACTGGTGTCCAAGAAGGAATTGGAGACACTGAAACGGATATAAAGATGGTCCGACAGAGACTCCACTTCCTCCTGCACCTTCCATTCACCGACGCGGCGTGCAAAAACAGGGGATGCGAACGTGATGTCCACAATAGAGCCCCCGTTTCGACGCACACAGGTGTTGACTGACCCCTGATTTAAAATGCAGAGGCCGGTGGTTGTCACCCACTCTTCTAACGTCTCGCCCCAAGGGTCAGTCACCGGAGATCCCCATGCCAAAGACTTGGCATTGAGATTCCCCGCGACAAGCACTGGACGTGGATGAGTTTGGCCAATAAAAGCTCCCACTCTGTCGAGAAATGTTTCCAGCTCGGCTCGAGTTGCATTGGGGGAAAAATAGACCCCAATTATAACCCCTTCTCTCCATCTTACTGCAGCGTAGCCCCTACCCTTAGCGATTACAGTGAGGGGTCCAACAGCCCCTGAGGAAATTATTGCCACCGTGCCGTCAACATCCCCTACCCAGTTATTATTCCAGGGAGGGATGAAGTACGGTTCAGACACTATCGCAACTTCTATCATCCACTGCGCCATTGACTGCAATAGCAGGTCTTGAGCACCGGCGCAGTGGTTGAGATTCGCCTGGAGAAAGTGGTGAGCCATACTAAAAACTTATCCCACGTTCATCCCTTCCTCCCCCGGCGGTTGCGACGGGGGGCTGCTGGTAGCAGCCGACTGAGCCTTTTTCTTGGGTTTTGGCGGGGAGCACTTTTTACTCCCCAGCGCATGGTCCGCCGGTTTTTTGGCAGCTGTGCATAGTGAGCATCTGGGCGCATCTGCTTTACAGTCAGACACCTTGTGGCCGGTCCGACCGCAGCGATAGCATTCGTCACTGCGGTCTACCTCATTTGTGCATTTAGCGCGCACGTGTCCGTTATGCAGACATCTGAAACACTTCATGGGTCTGGGCTTCAGCAAAGTAACATGCGCTGAAACCCATCCAATAAAAAGGCGGCCCGCGGCCCCTAGCATTTTAACAGCTGCCACTGGTCAGCTCACCCACACCGAGCTGTTGCCCCATGAATCACGCCGAGGCACTCCCACTTTTACCGATTCCATGGAACAACCACCCTGCTGTGCGACCGCAGCAATAACTTCTTCGGGAATGACCGAGTCACACATTCCCGTGATGCGCATCTCTGCGCGTTTTGTGGGCCTTGTGATCTCAGCCACTCCACCGATGGACTCCCGGAGCTTTTGTGCCAGAGTATCCACTTGCGCGCCACTCATCGCACCCGGGACCTCCATTATTCGTGCACCCGTGGCTGTCTCGCGGAGACGCACTCCACCAGCTATTCCGCAGTCAGCAAGGGCAATTTGTTCTCGCGCTTCCTTTAGAATTTTAGCGTACGTTATGCCTTTCTCCTCAGCTTCCGGCTGCAGTTTTATTACCACAGCCGAAGATCGTGGGGGTCGCAACTTCCCTAAACCAGACTTTTGCCCCGGCTTCGGTGCTACAGCATCTGCAGACTTCTTTTTCGTCGGCTGTGCAGTGGTGGTAGCGCCATTGGGAGCCGCAGGCTTGGGGCCTCCCTTCTTCTTCTTTTTTGCACCTCGCCCTCGACCAACGGTCGTCCACTCCTCATCTGCTTGAGGTTGTTTCCGCCGTTCCGTTGCCGGTACTGGATCAGACCTATTGGGCTGTGGAGCCACCGTCGGTATGGCCTCCGTAATGCGGTCAGCTGCAAGTGGCGGTCGACTGCGCTGCTCTGGTGGGAGACGTCCCTCTAGTGCTTCCAGGCGAGCACTCACCATGGTGCCAACCTGTATCATAATAGACCGTGTTAGCTCTTCGAGTCCCGGCCCGTAAGTCACGTTAGTCACAGGCACAGGTACTGGGCCCTCTTTCTGCTTCCTTCGAGAAGGTAGTGGCTCTGTAGCCTTCCGGGAAGGCTGAGGCTCCGGATCCCTCGGGGCTTGTGAGGCTGTCACCTCTTTCCTGAGCTCCGCCATCTCTCTGCACAACTCAGCCACCTCCGCATTTAGCCGGGCATTATCTCTCTGCAGTTTTTCGGTCTCCTCCGTAGAGGACCGCTTGCAGAGGATTTCTGTTGCCATTTTGATAGAGGCAACAGACTCCTTGAGGGCACGCACAAAGGTCCCTTTCAGGTTACCAGACTTGGTTGCCACATTGGAGACAATGTCCAGGTCTCCATTGATTCTCTCTGTAAGAGCAGCGACAGTTCCACTGTCCACTTCTCCTGGTGCAGAGGCCACCTGCCCTAGAACCACCCAGTGTTCCTGAGCCTTCTGTATCTGGTTTTCGACCAGATTTTGGGCCTCAGCACTTTTCTCGTTTTTTCTTTTCAAGAAAAGCTCCCTCTTTCGCCTTATATCTGCGATACCTGAGGACCCAAGTATAACAGAGCTCCGACCCTCCGCTTCACTAGATGCCGGTGAGCCATCCCGGCGTCGTCTTTTAGTGCCGTCTCACCAGATGTATTTGTCATAATGTGTACGCCTATAAGTCAAATAAATTTCTTTCTTTCTGTTTACATAAATATAGGTACTATACAGGCTTTGCCTTCTGCTACCGAGTTAGATACCGAGTACCGCGAATATTTTGTGATGAGCATACATTTTATCTGTGATTTCTGTAACATACATCAACAAAAAAAGTAAGTATTTATGTATTCTATTCAGCTATCTTATTTCCTGTAAATTTTGCTTGGTTTGGGACTAGATATATTGTGAAATTCAACACACATTTATTCACAAATATTTATTTATTGAATACAGTCCACATCTCAATTTGATTTCCTCTTCAACTTCATATTGTGAACTCTTTTCTGTGGCAAGATTAAATTTTCAATATTCCGCCGTCGCTTCACTTCAGGGTTCCTGACGGAAATCCAATCAAGTTAGTGCCCGCAAATGCCTTTGGAGTGCCTTCTTGAGACGGGCTTGATGGCTCTTCTGACCACACGAGCACCTTCGAGTGACGACCGTCGTGTAAGCATATTGTGCAACACATTCCCTCCGTATTAGAACGTCACGGCTGACGTGATGCTAGCTGAAACAAAGTCAAAATTAGTATTTTGAAGTTCTTTAGGCAGGCATTTTTTGAGGTGGAAAAAAACAATAAGCCGTCACCGTCATCGCGTCATCGTCACGTAACCGACCCCGCTTCGGCAAAGGTCGACAAACTTCGCCAGTTGGTCTGTCAGCCCGCGGGCAGCCAGGGAGTGACTCGTAAATATTCAAGTTTTCACTTAGTTGTTGGCATTCCGCTGGAATGCCACTGTTTTTTTTTATTTAAGTGGATTTTTTTTCATCTATAAAATATCCTTCAGACAAAAGTATTTCGTCAAAAACAAGGACAGGAAGAGAAGGAAATATTTTTATTCGACGAATAGCGTTACTCCATAGTTGGAATAATTATCCCTTAGACCAGGGATTCCCAAAGTGGTCGATATTGGTTTCCTAGGGGTCGACATAAACGAAAACTGATTTTGGGGGTCGACAAGGTCCAAAAATCGACCCCTATTAAATGAACACAAGTTCTTATTTCAAACTTTCAAGCTAAGTAGCTATGTACTTTATTGTTTATGTTGTGTTACGTGTACTAAGAATAATTAATATTTTTGTAGGAAATAGAAATATAAATATATAGAAATTATTTTGTTAAATTTTGATGAGAAAATGAAGTCAACTTTAATCACCTAACCAAGTGCAAAGTTTTCCTAGGTATTTTATATCAATAGGAAAAAACTAAAGATGAGTCCTCTTATTCATAATAGTCTGCTAACTTAAAGCATTGCTAATTCTCACTCTGTCTTCTTCTATTGACCTAAATCGAGAAAGACCTATGAAAAATAACACTGTAGCCGTTGTTTTAAGTAAGCGGACCATTGCAAATAAGGGGGTCGATCTTAAAAGTAGGCAATTTGGCCATGGGGGTCTGAGGTAACTGTTAATTTTCGAAAAGGGGTCACTTGTCGAAAATAGTTTGGGAATCCCTGCCTTAGACAGACAGATTTACTGTTTTTGTTTATTCAATAATACCTGACCAAGTAGTTATGACTAAATTAATTTTCATTAATTTGAATTTAAATTCGAATCTATTTACGCTGGTAGTGACCCGTCACGTACACAAATATGTTTACCTATAATAATACAATTATTTGTAAATTTGATTCACGCTTTAAAATTAATTTGGCAAACTCAAATGATCATTTTATTTCGAGGAATTTTAAGCTTTTGAAATATGCACCTTATTTCTATTACTTTTGAATATAAAATAAATTGACAGTGGTATACGCTGACCATTTACTAAGAATCTAGAACTAAGACAGCCCGCATGCCTGTAATTGCTTTGTGAAACTTTATCTCTCTTGAGGCTGATAATGCAGACTGCTGGGGTACTTGAACCTTACTATGGCTACGTATATAACTCAGTCACACTGCGGTAAAAAGAAAAATGTCCTTTAGTTATAAAAAATGTCTTTTATTTTAAAATATTATTTTTATATTGACTAGAAGCTAGAAATATAGACCAGAAACTTATGCCTTGGCGTTTTTGTGGGATTATTTACACTTTTTTTTTAAATCTAAAAGCTAGTCAAACAATGCGGGTGTTGATTGAACATGTTTGAAAATTGTCAAGTAAAGTGTCTACTAACCCCCTTCTTTACACATCCCTACTCAATTATTTCCTTTCCTATAGGTAAGAAACATAAATTTAGTTAAATACTTAGGCCCCCATGCAGAAACTTTAATATCTAGTACCTATAGTTTTTTTTTATATCAGTACCTTGCTCCTCAGTTTATTTAATAGATAGTTATCTCTTTAGTGTGTACATGTAAGAGGCGCGCTCGTGATAGCATAAGCACAAACCTTAGTGGTTTTTAATGCTATCTTCTACAAGATCATGTATTTATTTTTAGATGGTAAATAAATAAAATAAAAAAACCGGCCTTGAGTTTGAGTCTCAAGCATAGATTCTTAAAACTTTTCAATGGAGAGCTGTCAAAATTCTATGCTGAAGGTTCGGCTTAGACTCCTTTCTTATCCATATCTTCCTGCTATCTCGTTCACACTCGGATGATCACATACTTCATCCATCTTTTAACAGCCACCATCGTAATAATATGATGGGATCAAAATAGTCATAATCATGGTGATGAAGAAAGAAATGTGACACACACAGCTTCTACTAAAGTAAGCACACTAATAACCACAATATGCAAAATTTTATGATATGATCATAACAATAATTAAAATATAATTATGGTAATAAGTCTAGAAATTTTAATCACAGCTTCCACCAAGTTAAGGGTATAACCACACTATGCAATATTTGAGTACACTAATGTAAGGTACACACGGCGTACAGTAATCGACGTGCCAAGCCAAGACACATATTAATTAAAATCTGCGTTAATGAAGTTACGCCATGTCGTGATTATTACAGCGAACTGAATCGTTATGGGGTAATAAGGAAACTGCTTTGTATTCATAGCTATAGAGCCATATACAGAAACAATGCTTGAGTCTGAGTCAAGCATATAGAGTTAAAAAACTTGAGAAACTGACGTCATGGCCAAACTACTGAACCTACTTTGATGAAGTTTCTATTTGACCATTCTGAATTATTATTTTTCAGATAAAAAGTTTTTGTTAAATTGCCTTATAAGTAAATAAATAAATCATGGAATAATTCACACAACACATCTAGCCCCAAACTAAGCAGATCTTGTACTATGGGAACCAGATAGCTGATACAATACATGAAAACATTTTTTGTAAATACATACTTAGATTACAATATAACACCCAGACAGAGAACAAACATCTGTGTTCACCAGCCAAATATTTGTTCACGGTGGGGGTAAATAGCTAAGCTATGCGATAGCAAACATTAAAAAAAATCTACCGAATTAAGAACCTCTTAAAATAAAGTTTTATTTGTTTTCACGCCTACAGTTCATCTATACGAGAGGAGGTATTTGGCACCGATTCTGGCACAAATCGGAGCTTATCAAAGCCTTATCTAAATTAGGGCATGCCTCTAGACTAGAGCTATATCAGAACAAATCTACCCTGAAATTGTATGGATATTGATGACTGATATTCAAATTCATATAATATAACATAATGATATAAATAAATTAAATTCCGGGAAATGATCGCTACTGAGCAGTAAGGATGATATTTATACTTTTTCTATTATTTTTTGTCTGATGTGTGTGTTTAATAAACTTTTTCATTCATTCATAATGTCACTGTCAATTGAACATGAATGTATACCATAAAAAGTCAGTATGCGCGATCGCTGCTTTTTGTTAGCATGCTATCAAAAGTATGATAGCAACAGAATTACTCAATCATGCCTCTGCTGGTCACAAGCCATGTACATTCCAAGTTTCATATTCATTCATTTTAGTTTCAGCCATTATGGAGATGAGTGGCAACAAACATACACAAACACTCACAAACTTTTCCCTTCATAAAACTAATAGAATAAACTAACCCTACCAACCATCAACAGTACCAACAAATTAGCAAGTGATGTGAAAGTATACAGTAGGTGCTGGAATCCTAAGTGCCGTAAGTGGCATACCTTGTATTATAGTCCGTAAGCACTTGACCCGCAATGACCTAATTCCGTCACGTGTGCGGAAAACATGATTTCAAAACAATCTGGAGTTTCGTGACATCTGTCAACATTTATCCTGCATAGCAGTGCTACGTGAGCTGCGTAGCGCTCTGTAGCAATAAGCTACGCAGTATGTCTACGGGAAGTATTATTTACGAGTCGGTATTATCCACCAAGTGGTATAAATTGTTGTTACTTATCCCTCCCCGCCCGTCAGTCACAATTATTTTTGTTTTTAGACTTACTCGTATTTTTATCACACGGTACGCAAAATGTGGATTTGTGTAAAGTAATAAATGGATTAAATTGTGGGGAATCTTATAAATGCTATAATATATCAAAAAATATGGAACAAACTCAACTTAATACGATAAAACTAATGCTTAAGGGGTGAGCATTATAATCAAATCTTATTTTACAGCTAAAGTGATTAGCTTTTACTTCTAAGAAAGTACCTTTGCACCTGTGTGACACAACCTTTAAGTAACGTCTCATTCGTCAACGTAACGCCATTACAGCGTTAATTTTAAATGTCAGCAGCCTTTAGATATTAAATTAAAAGCTCCGCGGGTATAATACAACGTCGTTAACTGCTGAGAGATTAAATGCTGAAGGGATTTTGACACTGATTAATCTAGGGATTAAGCCTTATTTATATGAATAGATCTCATTTCATTTTGCATGATTCAAAATCTACGTAATAAATACAAGGTGGCTCTAAACATGGTATAGTATCCCAAAAGAGGCATATTCTCTAGAAGGTGAAATAACGTTAATAGAACGAACATTTTTTTGAACAAGGCATTTGCAGAGACATTGAGATAGTGACTTTGTAATACTTTTTTTAATATCTTTCGAAATTTAACTCTTAAAACAATAGTTATTTTTTCGAACTTAACCATGCCACCATGAACTTAACAAGAAATTCCAATCTACTTTTAAACTCTGACTGCACCAAAATGTATTAAGGTTATTCGTAAAGCTGACATGGGTTGAAACGTTTTTGGTTTTCGATATCGATTTAAAAATGCTATAAATCGTACTGACTCTCCCGAGAACATAATAGAGAAGACGTATGCACTGTATGCAGTTCTCAATAACTATCTTCAAACTTTAAACTACATATTATAGCATTCTTCAGACCTCTCAGCACAGTTGGCAGTAGTTACCTATACCTTTTGCACTATTGTAGGTTTGATCCTTCTGCGGACAAACATTTTGTGTGAGCAACATAAATGTTTGCTCTGTCTGAGTATTAAAAATGTATAATTTATTTTAAAAAAAAAAATTAGCCTAAATTATGAATTTTTTGAGCAATTTTTTGTCGTCATCTTGGATTCAGCTCTCTTCTTCCTGCCCTTATCCCACTTTATGTGGGGTGGGCACAATATGTATTCCTCCTCCATTCCCCCCTGTCAGCCGTCATCTCTTCTCTGCATTCACTGCTCTCTTATCCATATCATCTTTCACGCAGTTCATCCATGTTTTCCTTGGATTTAGCTATCACGTTTAATAAAACGCGTGTTACCATAAAATGAATATCCTAATAAAAGTTTAATAGGTGTGCTGAAACACGTAGTAATAACTAACTTGACCCTAAAATATTCAATTTCTCATAGCAGTCCAACTTCAAAAATAGAGCGATGTTAGGTATTCATGGAAATATTTGAAGCGACTGAATATTCTGAATTTTTCCGACAAATTCAATATTATTTTTGAGTGGTTATCTCTAACCAATTTATGTATTTATGATTTTTCTTGCATGTAAATAATTTACAAACGGCTTATCTGCCTGTTGTACACTAGAAATATAATTAAAAAAAAATCCGCATTGGATCCAAAACTGTTCAAGGTTTTTGTAATAGTGTCTTTCTCGGAACTGGTGCACGAGTAGCCAGAAAAAAACCTGCACGCCCGAAACAAAGCCAGCTTATTTTTAACGCTTTTATTTATAATTGCTTTACGTCGCCTTCACATAACCTTGCTGAGTTTTAACATTTACAAAAATGTTAGTAAAATACAAAAAAATATATATTATGTAGGTATACTAAACTAAAAAATATAATTTTAAATTCCCTTTGAGAAAATTTACCAACTGATACGTGAGTCATCAGTATTTTCATGCCTTTATTTAAAATCTAATAAACATGCACTGCACGTCATGCTCTACAAACAAGCGGCCTCACATCCCACGGGCTATCAACTGTATACATTATTTAATTTGTTCCCAACCCTATTTAAATTCAGGAAGTAACATGTCCAATTACACGAACAACAACCAATGTCAAACGAGAAAAATATGATTAGTGTTGGTCATACTGATTGGAAATGTTTAAAAAGTACGTTCAGTAAATACAATTTAATTCACTATTCACATAAAATAACCACTAAAGTTTTTACAGGATAAAAAAGATTACTGTATTTTGTAATTTATTGAAACTTATTTAGATGCTGAAAGTAGTGTTTTTTATAGAAAAATGTGCTGTTATAAGTAAATGCATTGTTACTCATATATTATTATGTCAAAATAGGATAACAAAAATTCTGTTGTTATGCATGATTTATATTTATCAGATGTTTTAGTGATAAAATAGTGTTTATTATTAAGCCTAAATCTCACTCTATAATACATGCAAATTTAAAAAGCATCGTAGCGTGTTCCCTTTATCAATAATCTGTTTTTTTTCTGATAAAGAGAAACCATAAGATATTCATGACGACCACGACTCCTCTGACAAGAGTAAAACGTGTTCCATACTTATTTGTACACTCTTGCCAAAAAAAAAGTAACAAACACTTTCAAAAACTTCTCGCGGTAAGGTTAAAGTACCCTCTTACAACTTAAGTGTAATTGCTTCATTTCCTTAAACTGAGTGATGTAAAAAGTCGTAGTTACCGAGTGAAAGTGATTGAATGGAGAAGTGAGCGATGGACGACGGACCCTCGTCACGTTTCGGGTCCAAAAACAAACTTTAAGCTTCCTGTCATTGACTTGGAAATTCTAAAAGAAGGAAGCTGGCTTAGCACTGGTGGTGTTGAATAGCGGTGGTTGTAAAAACACCTTTTCAGGCAGAGCATGTCGTCATAAAACAACGAAAAATCTAACCATCAGCATAAAAAGTTAGTTTTTCGTTTCGTTTTTTATTACCAAGCTAATAAAAGCTGTCTAGTTAAAAAAAATTCTATTTTTAACCGACTTCCAATCAAAAAGGAGGAGGTTCTCAATTCGGTTGTACGTTTTTTTTTTTTTTTTTTTTTTTTTTTTTTTATGTTTGTTACCGCATAACTTCGTCATTTGTGAGCCGATTTGAAAAATTATTTTTTTATCTGAAAGGTACTGCTTCCAGATTGGTCCCATTTTAATTTTATTAAAATCGGTGTTGCCATTTTTTTTAAATATTTTTTTTAATGTTTGTAACTGCATGCCTCCGTCATTTATGAACCGATTTAGAAATTTTTTTTTTTTTATTTGGTTATTCTTACGTCCAGATTGTCCCAAACAAATTTGATTAAAATCGGTTTAGCCGTTTGACAATGAAGTCGGTTTCTCAAGTTTTTTAAACTTATAATTATTTATTCAATGTTCAGTACAATGCGACCACAAAAACGTGACACACAAAAATAACAATGAATTTTCACATCAACATCACCCTTCGGTGAAATCGGAAGTATTTTCATGATTCATTTTTCAGTGAGCGTCGATTATGGGGCCAATAAAAATTTTACCGCTCCTTTATCATAAAATAATACCATTTACACGGATATTCTTTGTGTAAGAATATAAAATGTTAGCCATTGAATTGTGTAATGTAAACGATGTATTCAATGATCGAATGAGGAAAACGAAATTTGGAGGCGATAAATAGCTGGTCTCTAAAAGAACAATAAATAAAAAAATCTAATCATGAGTCAAATCTCTTGTCAACTGGAAAATGGGTTGCAGGATCGCTAGCCTACAGCAATGATGTAAACAACAAAATGTCTGTTCTTATTAACCGACTTCCAATCAAAAAGGAGGAGGTTCTCAATTTAGTTGTATTTTTGAAGTGAAAACTTCTTTAGCGGCGTTGAGCACTTTTTCTGTAATGGGTATAAAATCTTAAACTCGCGTCAGCGCGTCAGGACACGTGACCTGATCGAAAAAGCGTAAGACGGATGGAGAGTAGACAGCTATCCCCTCTCTACGGCGCGGCGAAAATGTATGCCTGGGCCTACTGTTTCGTTTAGGCAGCGCAGGGCGCTTGCGCGAATGTTCGTGTATGTTACAGCGTGCCAAATAACAAACAAGCCCCCCCTAACCATTCCAAAATATCAAACATGCTCAACGTTAATAATCAAGTTTTCACTTCTGCCGGCACTCCCGGAGTGCAACCCGTATTTTTTTTTTTATGTTTGTTACCGCATAACTTCGTCATTTGTGAGCCGATTTGATAAATTATTTTTTATCTGAAAGGTACTGCTTCCAGATTGGTCCCATTTTAATGTTATTAAAATCGGTGTTGCCATTTTTTGTAACCCAATTCAATTTGCCAGTCTTTTAACTTAACAGACCTGTCAGTTGATCAGAGGTATGTCAGAATGTTGATCTGTCTTTAGAAACCGGCAGTATGTCTCGTATGTCTCTTGTGTAGTTGTCATAATGTTAGACGAACTTTTCCGTTTTCTCATCATCGTCAGCCTGATAAATTCCAATGTTGAACGTAAACCTCCTCCATAAGTTTCCTTGAATTGTATGCGATATCCAATTTGCAAGCAGTTGCCGTCTGTATTTTGAAGTACATAAATACTATATGCGTAAATATTTAGAATTGTTTTTTTACGTTATTTCTCCATGGATTTCTAAAGTGTATAAAAATAATAACCGCACACGCATTTTGCCACAAAACGTGCGGGAAGCATGCACCATGTAAACGAGGCTTAACAATGCTCGTAAAAATCGTAAAAATACACCAGTACATCGTTGGTTATCTGTTACTGCTACCCATTGTGTTTTTTGTCTGAGATATAAAAAGAAGTTTTATTTTTGCAGATAAATTAAATGTGATCCGTAAAATGAGGGATCCTGACTGCGATAAATGTTGCTTTGATATACTTTTTATATTATTTGAACCTTGTTATAGAGAGGTCATTATTATGATCAAATTGATGAAATATAGCATTATTTCTTTATAAGTGACTCGGCTATTCTCTTTAGAATAATAATTCTTGAGATAGTAACACAAAAAATATAGAGTGTGCATTAATTTGGCCAGATATTTTTGTGTTAGAAGATAGGTTAGTGATTGTGTAAAAGACAGGGATTAAGCTGCTCGCTACCGTAGCTGGCCAGCCGCCAAGAAAATGTATAGACGTCAAACCATTGATACCCAATCATCTACCAATGATCAAAATACTGGGACTGGTGCTGTCAGAATACCAACCTACATATAGCTAGCACAGTAGATTTATGACCTACATTTTCTTCTAGAGACCGTGTGATGTAAGGTCTGCATTTGGACTGCAAAATGGCAGCTAATTTACAGTTTGGTGCAGTTACAACAGACGACTATCAACTGTACCCGAAGTCGGAGTTTTGCTACCACATTTCGTCTACCAAATGTTGTTTTCGTGTGAGCACGTGTCCCTCTTTTCCGTATGGAAAATTTATGAGACAACAAGTCGTTTCGATCATTTCTACGTAACGTAGTTTTGCTGTTTCATCTTTTCTCCATACAATAGAGAGAGATAAATAGGCGAAACGAAAACGATATTTCGTAGACGAAATGTAAATGAAGGGACTTGCCCTTCTGTACTGTCAGTTTGTTGTAGAGTCTGCGCAAGGATAAGTCTGCGTGTGACAGATATCGGAAAACATGAATAAAATGGACTGGAAATATATCTTCCAATCACAAACGTGAACGGGGTAATTGAACTTGCATTGCCTTTAATGCAAGCTCATATTTGTGATTGAGAGATTATTCTAGGTCAGTTTTTTTTTCATTTTCTACCATCTATCACGCGCAAAGTTATCTTGGGCAGGCTCTAGCTCTGCCTTCTGTGATGTAGATTGTGAGTAAACACACAGAGAAAAAACATTTGTGTGATTAAAATTAATGTTTTTTTATTAAAAACAAATAACAAATAAATATTATAGACAATCCACACAACACTATCTAGCCCCAACCTAAGCAGAGCTTGTACTATGGGAACCAGATAGCTGATATAATACGTGTAATGTATTTACAAAAGATCCTTTACCTGGTTCCTATAGTAACAAGCTTTATTTAGTTTGGAGCTTCATAGTCACTGTCTGAAAATTACAAAAAATCTGCTGTTTCGATGCAGCCGTGTCAACTGCACAAAAACCGCATCACAACTGCCATTTGGCAGCTAGCTAGTTGCTATTATATTTATGCAGACCGTCTGCATAAACTCCAAGTTTTATTCGACGTTTTATCTAGACAAAAAGATAGCCAATGATAGCGAGAAATAGCGTTCCATTGTGAAACTTTCGTTGTATTTTTTTTGTGAATCATGTATTAATGTCAAAAACTGTAGTTACTATATACCTAAGTCGCTGTCTATAGAACGCACAGGCATATTAAATGTCTAAATTACCTCTCTATACTTTCATTCTTTTGTCTACAGAAAAGTTTTGGTTTTGACCCTGTACTTAAAACTTGGTTCGAGTAGCAACGTGACTTACCGAAACCCCACAGAGTTTTTCATAATAGCCTTGCGGCTTTCCTTCCCAAAGACGTTGCTAATCGTATTAAAGGGTTATTCGGCTCACGTGCCCCACATTTTGGTTATACGTGACTGCGAGCGTCGCTATTGTAATTGCTGTTGGTATCGCTCCAATCGGAACAGGTGGATATTCTAATTTGGAGCTATCGAACAACTGATCTTCAGCGTTCGTGACGTGGATTGTTTTGTCGTTAGATTAGTTTCACAGCTCAGTTTTGGGTTTGGAGCTCTGCATTAGGTTTGATCCTACTCAGAACAAATATTTGTGTCATTAAAATTTTTGTTCGGAATTTAGTGCTAAGTAGGTGTTTTTTATTAAACTAGTTGAGGGAACAAGCATATGATCCGCCTGAAGTTAAATGGTAGCCATCACTTGTAACATAGCACTATAGGGATATATTTAAAAAAAATGCATAACTCTCAGCATTTTTCCATGTAGGTATATGGTCTTCTTCTTATCGTCACTGATTCTTTCAAACCAAGGGTGGTAAAATGATTTTAAGTGCGCCTCAAAGGGGGCTACTTTCGTGCACTCGACATATATTTTCGATTTTTTAGGTTCTACGATATGCCGGTTTCCTCACGGTGTTTTCCTTCAACGTTTGAGAGCACTGACATAGTGTACATACATTTTTGGGTAGAAAAACTCGTTGGTATACGACGGGATTAGAACCCCCGACCTTAGGATCGGAAGGCGGAGCCGGTACCACTAGGCCACGAGCGCTCTCGTAGGTATGGTAAGGTGAATTGTAGCAAAGGCATAAATACCCTAAGCTATAGAAGTGTAGGGTATTAGATGATTCAAATGAGAACATTCATTTTACGACTGAACATAAAAGCTACCCTACATATCTTTTGTTCATGAACTAACTCGTAAATGGTTTTACTAACATTGTTTATCAACTGAAGTTACCTCAAATAACTTGAGGCACTACAAAGTACTCAACTAAGATTGTCCGAAATAGCAACTAAACAAGGCAAATAAAGACGAGCCGCTATCGAAACTTTAGTGTTAGGTAACAGTATAAAAAAGTTTGGTACGAAAATGTGGCTCATTTATTGAAGTATCTGAGAATGGCGAGATGAATTCCCGCGGCGGATAGTCGGAAACTTGATATTATGAGCTTGTATATCTAGGTTTATATTTAGATAGGTTTTATAAGTAAAGTTCAACCCTTAGGTATTTATTCAGAATATAATCTTTGCTTGCGAAATCGTTTGGGTTCGAGTTCGAATGAAGATGTATAGAAAGGATAAACAGTTTTTGGCACATAGATAGAAACTGCACGCTGCATAATTTAAAATCATAACGAAATGCCTAGCACGTTGCTTATTTATAAGGTAAAATTCAAAGAAGAAAATCAGTTTGAAAGGTTTAAAAAATACAGTGATTTATTTTGCAGATTCAACAAAGTAAGCTAAAGTTAGCTTACAGTAAATTCTATAAGCCCAAAGCGCAGTATACAATAAGTCTAAAAAATGTATTCACGTTATTCAAAATACGTCCCAAGTAATTTCCCCGAAGTGCAATGCCGAATTTGGTCCAATTGGTGACGCAAGACGTGCAGTGCTTCCTGACAGTTTCGCCCATTTGTTCATTCAACTCGAAACAGCTCTCATCATTCTACTACTGTTGTTCCACCACTAAATTGTTATTCTTCTTGTCGTCATGCTACACCGCCTTTCAATTCGTTATTTCTTTCCATGCCAAGGTTGCCTGGAAGGCGATAAGGTCGCCTATTGTTTTACCTAATTGTTTAATTGTTATGTCCTGTACTGTGTGGTGAACATTATAGAGTTATCTATCTATATAACTATTGTGCTATCTTTCTCGAACCAGCGCAGCGTGGTGAAAAGATAGATAGATATTATTATGCTATCCTCTTTTTAACTCTATTGAAGAACAACGACAGTGATTTTAGCTTGGACCTAAAACAGATCCTCATGATATTATTTTTCTGTTTCCTTGTATATGTTAGAGTCCGTTTTGTGAAACAACTTGCACTTAATCTAGTTAGTTTTTATAATTTCGTGATGTTGGCGTGAATAATATTTTATCCAAGAAAAAGTTTGTAAAAATTACAAAAAATTCACTGGCGATTTGAAATCGTAAAAGCTTCAGCCCGATCGAGTTCACGTAGTACAGTCTGCGGTACATCCAGCTCAGCGCCCTGACTCTCCTTCAATATTCATTTGCATTCAACATTCGAGCTTTGTGACATAAGACAATAGAACGAACTTACGGCAACCTGCCCGCGAATGGAGTTTACTGTATTTTCAAAATAGCTTGCTAAATATTGTTTTTATCTTCAACGAAAATCATTTTTGAAAGTGAGGCCTAGTGGTAGTGACTTTGCTTTCTAAAGAATGATAGAAGAAGGTCGTGGGCTACACTTGAAACATGAAGCCGAAACTTAGATTTTGACTATATAAAGTCTTATATTATTGCTATTAGCTCGAATCATCCCCTTGATGGGCAAAGGCCCCCCTCCAATCCCGCTACTATACACAATTTCGTGCCACCAGTTGCCAGTACCTCTCAAAGGCGTCCAGTGCGTCCCTCCATCGCCTGCGTGGTCTACCGCGTGAAATTTTTTTTTTTATAAAAATCGGTATAATGTTTGAATGACAGACTATTACAGAACATTTATAAGGGAGTCAGATTAGCATTGAGGTCTCCCTTACCCCTGTAATTGATCAATAATCCTCTCCAGCTACACCCCTGTATACTGTTCTGCTTCCGTCCGCTTCCAGTATATCCGGGAATAACCTGTAGATATAATATTCGTTCCGTTCTGAATATAAGCGGAACGATAATGTCGTGAAATATTGAATGGCAATTAGGGTGGAGTGTAGCACACTTGTTGCTAGCTGCTCTAGGTGGGCTTGTGGAATTACAGAGTCTTGGTCGGCTTATACACACACGATATGTTTTTTGTACCCCGTATCAATTTTGGGAAATCGGAAACAGTTTTTGGTGGATAATTATGAGAAAAATAAATAAAGTAAATATTGTAGACAAGCCACTAAGCACTATATAGCCCCAAACTAAGCATAGCTTGTATATTGTACTGTGGGAATTTGATGGCTGATAATAAAACTTTTTTTCTAAATACATAGTACTTAAAATACAATGTGACACCCAGGCAGAGAACAAACACCTGTCACAAATACTTGTTCTCGGTGAGGATCGAACCCACGACCTACGGCGCAGAAGGCAGAGCTACTACCAACTGAGCTGAGAGGCCAGTCACCAAAGGCGATAGCGATCAGTGAAATGCTGTCAAATATCGCTGTCATATTAGACAGCGTTTCATCGCAGATCGCTTAGATGTACGCAAGGCTAAATAGTTTGAAGAAAAAAAAGCTCAAGGCAGTAATTTCCAAGCACTGATTTCTTGGTGAATAACAACCTTTTCGTTATCCTTTGAGAATTTAGAAGGAGATGCTAAAAAAAGGTTATTCTGAGCCACTTCTATGCGTAACGCTATACCCAAGTCTAAGAAAAACAGGCAACAATCTTATGGCTTGTTTCCTACACCGTTTTTTATGTGGCTTTCTCTTCTAAATGTACCATGCTTCAAGCAAATAAATTATTTCATTTCATTTAAGATTAAAGGCGTTAAAGGAGAGTTTCACTTAGTGATTTGAACATACTCAGTGTAACGAGTCATTCCCTATGGTAACCAATCAACTCTGCTTAAATTTGGATGTTAAACAGCTGATCTGCATAACAACCACTCACGTATATTATCGGCTCATTGTGGATTATTTGATGTAATTGACAAATTTCAACCTTATCGACTTCGGATAAATATTTTGAAAACTGTAAAGATATAGTACACTGTGACGTAGTAATGTACTGTACTGTACTGTACTGTACTGTGTGTGTGTGTAGGACTGTGTAGTAGATAGAAAATACTTTATTGCTCACAAAAACGTAGGTGCAGACAGTGATACTTAAAAAATATTGATGTGTAGCTAGCTAAATACAAAATAAAAATAAACAAAAGAATATAATTATAAAATACTTACATTATTCAAAGGTTGTTTAATACATAGTTACCTACATATAAACTTCAGAAGCTCAATGTATTGTAAAGGTTTTAACTCATTCAAAAGCATAAAAACCTGTGTGAATATCTTAGCAATAAGTATTTTTAAGATACTCGATATTTTTAAAAACTTGTTAAATGATAAACGAAAAATATGAAGAATTTTGTTTTAATCGAAACCAAACTCAAATAAACACGCTAAAGTTATAAAGCACGTTTTAAATCACACATAATCTAAGTCGAGCGCGTGCCTCTGAATATGTTCCGTTTCTGCAACTATGGCGGCGAATAAATTTATCGTTATTTGAGTTTGAATTCAGTGCCATAACTAACTCTAAAAAAAAACACTGAAAATTCAATCAAAAACTGCATTGAAGATTCTATTTTAGAACATCGATCAATCTTAATCGAGCCGAATACCGATATAGTTATTCGATTAGTAGGTAGAGGTAACCGCCCAATATCATCTAGGCCATGCTTAGATCAGCATTATTACATAAAACATTCTATACATGGTTGATGTTCCAACTGTCCGCACCAACCGCATTGCTTCAACTTTTATGTTGCGGAAAGCCAGGGAGTGGAATTTCGTCTGTTTTTCCGAACACCTATAACTTGGATATTTTTTAAAGAAGATGGAATATATTTTATCTTCTACGTAAGCGTGCTACAACGTTGACCGCACAGCAGGTGAGATGACGGTCAAACGTATGCTGATAAATTGTAAAAAAAAACATGGACATTGGAGAATTGCGAAAATTGATTTTGTGTCGACTTTTTGTGTAGATCTAAACATGCCCCTAAAACTACAACGTCCCGTTATCTAAAATAGATGAAAAGGCCTGTTTACTTTAGACAAAACGCTTGATTCTGTGTACTTTCTCTATCTAGACATCGACATAGACAAATATTTTGTTTGCTACCGCTACGCTCATTTTAAACATAGGAAAAATTCGAGCAAACTTGTGTGTGTAAGAGGGTCTTGAATCAGAACTAGATAGCCCAGCGATCTTAGATAGCAACCTTTTTTCAGAAACTGATTTCCGATGCGCATACTATTTTAGTATTATGTTAATACACAGTTTGTTTATATCGGTCACGTAAACACATCGGTCAAACAAGGACGAATCGTAAACGTGTTTATGGCTTCACTCCCCGGGGCCGAATCGGTCCGTAAAATAAATGTCAGTAGCACCTCAGTCGGAGTGCTTTCAGATTTACTGACGGCTGGAGGTGAGGCGATTTAGCAACGGGACCTCAATAGAAGGGTATATCAATGTCAACCAGAAAGAGACTGCTTTGTGAACGAAAGTTAGAAGATAAAATACACAATTTCATACCAAAAGTATAATAATATATGCTTTCATTATTTTTAAGCTAAATTATGTATGAAAATAATACTTTGCATATCTTTTAAAATATCGTACAACATTTGCTTAGTTTGGGGCTGGATGGTGCTGTTTATAATGTCCGCCAATACTACGGTTCAAACATATTTATTTCTCCTAAGAATTACAAATTCACTTCAGAGGAGAATAAGCTTAATAAGGTATAGCAGTGTGCCTTTTAGCATATAAATAAGTCTTAAATAAAGTGTGTTAAAAAAACTAATTAAATAAATAATAAGGTGTATAATATATAGGTAGTTTATGCATTTTGGCTGTTATGCGTTTATGTGTCAGTCAAAATAATACTCATGGATTTCGAACCAAAAAGATACCGAACCAATCCTATTTGTATAAACATTAAATACCAGAATCCAGTTGCTCTATTTCTCGACCCTGGAATACTAAGAGGGTCCAATTAGGTTTGAAGTAAAATACATCCCCGAAAACTGGTTTTCTGCCTTTACGGGTTAACATTTCCAGTAAAACCAATTTAAGAGTACGAAAGTAAGTTAAAGGAAATATTGCTGGACTTTTTATAACGTTTCGTGAAAATTTCTGCTTTGCGTTCCTTTTTTGAATGTATAATTGAGCAGGCGATAAATACATAATTCTGAATGTTAGACGAGTAGCTAGTATGTTTATCCTTCTTGCTCACACTTTTTGACTTTCGTGAGAACCCCGATCGTGAGCAATAATTTTAATCAATAATGTTTAATCATAAAAAGTTTTCATACCAAAAAGTTTGCACAGGTACAAAAAATAGCCAAGCAGACTTTTTGGTAAGAAACCTTGATAGGATGTTATTTTTTTACTCTATACTGTGTGGTTTGGCTAAATACTCATTCCTAAGATATTATTTTTGAAGGGGTGTCTACCCTGATTGGTGATTTAAGGCCTAAGATTTATTTAATTATTTTCTAAGCTATCGCATAAACACACAAAAAAGGTTCTCAGCTTTTACTTGCCAACTTTTGGAACCCCAACAAAGAGCAAAAATAAACCCTACAACCACACGGACCCAACAAGAGAACGATACAGACCCCACGCGCTCCATCCAATAAATTAGAGGCACCACACTTTAATTCTCCACATTAGGACATGTCACAGTGGTTTTAATTTCCCGCGCGGCTGGCATGACGTGATGACAGCGTCACAGCTCAGCCAATCGATGGCCTGATTAATGAGAACAGTCATTTTCAAATAGGAATCTGACGGGTGCCAGCATTGAAAAAAATATTAGACCAAGTTCCTCTTCGGGTCATTAAATGGAGTAGCTTGGCGAACATATTAAATCGTTATCTCAGACTAGCTGACATTATTCTTGAGATGTCAATGCAGTGCTGTCTGAGTGAACTTTCGCAGGCTGTGTTTCTTCTTTATAACCCCACCGAGCAAGTTTGCACCTCGCTTTTTGTGTTAATTTTAATGTACTGTATAATATAATGTTAAAAACAATAAATGCGAAGCAAAATCTAACAAACATATTTCGTTAAATATTTTTAAGTGATAGCAAATCCATTTTTACAGGCCGACGATTTTTTGTAATCGACGTGAGGTGCAAACTAAGCTTGGTCAGGCTATACGTCTATATCTATAGCACTTAGTTAACGTGTCCCGGCTACGTTCCTCTCAACCTGTGGTCTGACGTACTGACGTTGGGGACAGGTGGCGACGAGTTGACATCTCGACTGAGACACACGGCTATGCTAAAAGCGACTTTATTGTCTACAGAACCGATATAAATAGTTGTCACGGGCATACCAGTCTAGTCACTCTGGGGATGTGTGTCAGTGTTGGATTGCATGTCACTCGATCGGGAGCTTTAGATTTTGTAGGCATGATTTTCATTACAGCAAGCCTGTGTGTTGCGACAACGACTGTCCCTCTCATTTAGTATGGGGTAGGCAGAGATATAGATATTATGCGCAGAGCGCGTAGTTTGCACTAGTGTAATCACCCGCATGCAAAACGTATGGAACAATAGGCTTCTGATGCACCGCAACACAAGGGTCGTCCAAAGTCAAAGTTTATTTACAAATACATCTATGGTTACAATTCGAAAGGACATGGCACGAAAGACTTATTATTTTTAGAGTACTTACTCTCTGATAAATTGCATAACTTTTGCTAATGATGGATATCCTGAAATTGGTTGAGGTAGCAATATCCCAAAAAACTGAAAAAATTTAAAAACGCATTTAATCTTTCGAAAAATCCGCGAAAATTTCAAATTGTTAAGCTAAAATTGACAGATGTTTTTGTAACCAAATATGCGTCACTTTTGCTCACCAACAAACACCAATTCATCAAGTTAAAAGCTAAAGGCATGCTATCCGAAATGTCACTGAAGAATTTCTAGGGCAAGCTCCGCATTGATGCTTAATCTCATTATTACAAACGCCTCATTTACAAAGAAACCAGGTTGCCATCCGCTGGCAAAAGCTTCTCAACGTGTAATGTTTTACAAAAACCTTGCACCTACAAAGCCAAGTTTAGTAGTTTCAGTAGTGCTGTGGGAGCTTACCTTGCCAACCTATTAGTAGTCAAAAAGTCGTTTGTGCAAAAAACGCAAAATGCGTACGGATATTTCCCAATCTAATCTCATACTTTTTTATTGTTACCCTTACAACCGTGCTGCTGATTGCTGTATGCTGGTAAGAGCCGAAAAAACAGCTTCTGGCGTAATTTTATCCCTTACCGCATTTTATTGCCGTGACCTATGGTAATGATCTTGACTTTTATGGCTGTTTCCTTCTATTTGGGATTAGCACACAAGAATATAATGTTCTTTTGGTATTACTTCTTGTACTACACTCGAGCCTTTTTTACAGCGGTATTTTAGGCTTAGTAATTATATCTATAGGCAACTATAAGTTTCGGCTAGTTTTATCATGCGCACTTGAAGTGCGGGCAGGTTTTTCCGCAAGTAGGCCGCTGGTGGGCCCTTTTTGCGTGACCCTTGACACGTGTTGCTCGAACTTTTTTAGGTTCTACAACACGCTGGTTTCCTCACGACGTTTTTCTTCACCGTTTTGAGAGTACTGGCATAATAGTGCACATAAATTTTTCGACAGAAAAACTCATTGGTACACGAGTGGATTTGAACCCACGACCTTCGGATCGGAAGGCGGGGCCACTACCACTAGACCACCAGTGCTCTCATATAGGCAACTATATTATCAAGCAAACAGAATCATTACTATCTTTAGTATTTTATTAGTTCACTGGTTGTCGTTGTATAAGCTTTCCTAAATTTCCACCAACGATTATTGTAATAATCTCTTACAAAACTGTGCCGACATTTACTAGAACTGTCAACAACGTACTGAACGACCGTTCCCAAAAACATATTTTCTGAAACGTAGGTAATGAGTCCATTGAGGTCGTGGCAGTGTGACCCTTGGTTAAGTGATCCCAAAGGCCTGCTTCACTGAAACGCCATACGATGCGATACTGCTTGAGTCAGAGTTGAAAATTCAGTTATTTTAACACAGAATACCACTCGAAACCACTCTTTTTTATGTAACTAGCTGATGGAACAAGCCTAAGGCCCACCTGATGTTAAGTAGTAACCATCGCCTATAACGAAGCAATGCCTTGTAGGTCACGCACGTCAGGAACGTGCCCTACGATGCACTGTTCTGCGTCCATCAACACGAGGCATACAGATATTCAGCCTCACGTGCCAGTAATTTCACCAATGTTTGTACCAAAATATAATTATATTTTTGCTGATATAAAGGGCAATTTGAACACACAACTTTATAATATGCGATTTTTTATACAAGTTCAATGATTTTATACTTTTCAAAATGTTAAAATTTGAGAGCGAGAAGTTATTTGTCGATTTTCAGCCCCTTAACTCCTTTTCTTGTCGTTATTGCCCAAACTCTTGTAATGTTTATGGAAGCATCTGCTGGTGACATTACAATTTCGTTTTATTATAACCCAGAAAAAGGTATTTCGTCTATAAAATAACTAACTATACAATCGGCCAGGTGCGTTGGATTTGCCACAGTATAAACCATATTTTTATCGAGGTTTGTTGAATTAAATACATCAAATAAAATGGCCTTTATTGTTTCTTAATTATTATTTTTTTTAAATAACTTAGATCTAAATAAAAACTTACTAACGACCTTGGCGGGTAGAGGCCTCCAAAAGTCTCCATTCTTTTTTCTCCTTCTTTCTTCGTCCATGTTTTCCCTGCCATGTCGATTATGTTGTCATAACTCTTTCTTGTGGTCTCCCACACTCCCACACTCGTCTCCTCTTGCCTTTGAAATAACTTCTTCAAAATAACAACTGTTCCTGTATATATATGAGTATGTACTTAATTAAACAGCCCTGTAACTGAGAGGCAAACAGCATTGTTAAAACATTAGTAAAGGGTCCCGTAGAACCCTTTGGTCATCATTATTATCACAAGCCTTTATTTCCAGCAGTGGACATATCTCATGAGATATGTCCACTGCTGGAAATAAGGCTCCATACACTTCCAGGACGTTTCTGAGCCTTCTCCATCCAGCGGCTTCCCGCGATCTTAACAATGTCATCGGTCCATCGGGTGAACGGCTGGCTAACGTTTCTTCTTCCAGCTCATCATCGCCATTCGAGAACTTTTATCCCCCAACGGTTGTCGGTTCTTTGAGCTATATGACCTGCCCATTGCCACCCGTTTGGTACCTAACCTTAAAAAACTCACAAAGACTCGCACAATGCAGAACCTTTCATCCTGTCTATTTGTATCTCTTTCCCTTTTTAACAAGAGAGAAAGAGACAACTACAGTCGAGAACTCATAACATAGCGTTCGGCAACAATGGGAACAATCGCACGTGTTTTTACAGCTGCTATGAAAGTTTCCAAGTTTCTCGTAAATCAGCCGTTTACGATCTGAACGAATGGTGAAATACAAGATAATACCTAGAAAACACACAAAATGTGAAAGAAACTGGTTTGAAAGTTCAGTTTTCGTGAACACAAAGATATTAACAATAAATACAATCATAGACAAAATACACAAGAAACAGTAGAGCTATCTGCAGACCGTACATAAACGATCTAGAGATTGGTCCTTCTTGTACATTATCAAACTAAATAATGAGTTTGCAGTAAAATTTTATATATTACAAAAGAGTGTTAAATTGTATTCTAAGCATGTAAAGACGAAAACAATTAATATAAACTATCTGGTTCCCATAGTACGAACTCGGCTTAATTTAGGGCGGCTCGGCTTAATATTTATTTATTATTTACTCTATCGATCCAAAATTGCAAGATTGTTACTTTCTCAAATATACAAAGTCCTAAATGTATATACAAATGACAATGTCAAGAGTTACCACGCGATCGCGTGCACTCCTAGACCGCGGTGCCAACTTTATCGCCGAAAGCCGCTTACTGTCGCCACTTGCTGCCAAATGTCGCTTGAAATTATCAGAGAAATATTATTCTGGAAAATATATCGAGGTACAAGCGAAACGATACAATGTAGTGTAGATCATTATACATGATTATACTTAATACCTACTATACTTATTGTTGTTTATTTTTAAATGATATTGGTATTTAGAGCTTCTTAATAGACTCAACGTCAGTAGTCTATGCGGGGTGGGCGTAATAAGGTTTTGCCTCTAATAAATTAACAGAGGAGCTGGCACGATTTGTTTTCTATTATTTTAATCATAAATACCCAGGAGTCAATGCTTATCATAGGCATTTCCTGGTTGACTCTTTAACATGGGTTCTCTTTTTCGTATCGTAAAAAGGTCTAAGAGCTTGTAGAAGCTTTGTTTACAGTGCCATAGGTCCATCAGTGATCTTCAGATAGCGAGAATTCGTTGAGTGGAGAAGGTTCTAATGTAATGGAGTCTTTAATTGAACTAAAAACAATCTCAGAAACCAATTCATGGGGAATTATCATGGCATGACTTCCAAAAATTATGGTGCGTAAACCACAGCGTGGCGTAAATATTTGGCACAACTTGTCAAGGGCACTATCTTTGGTCGTGAACTATTTTACAGTTCATTCAAACTACGCGCTACTTGGCACTCAAAAGCAATAAAAATGTTACAAAGATTTTCATTCAAAACAACTCTTCATCTAAATATATAAAACTCTTACGTTACTGACTGACTGACTCACTGACTGACTGACAATCAACGCACAGCCTAAACCGTTAGTCCTAGAAGCATGAAACTTGGAGGGTTTGTTCCTCTTATAGCGTAGAGGTGTACTAAGAAAGGAAATTGGAAAATTCTTTCCCGAAGACGAGAAAAAGGGGAAAAATGGTTTAAAGAAAAATCAACACACAGCCTAAACCATTAGTCCTAGAAGCATGAAACTTGGAAGATGTGTTCCTCTTATAGAGTAAAGGTGCACTAAGAAAGAAAATAGGGAAAAATAGTTTAAAGAAAAATCACAAAAATGCTTTACAAAATACACAAAAAAACAGTAAAAAAAATTCAGCTACCGCAGCATCTGTCACCAAATTTGAATACACACAAAAGTTTACAAACATAAAACCCAACGTAACCACTAAGACAAAATCGCGGAAAACACCTATCATACCGAAACTAAACACCGCTTTAAAAACGACCACAACAACACTCGCCTTCACATTCAAACCTACCCTTAAAGTACATACTCAAAACTATGGTAACCAGCAGTTGGTCATGTCTAATTAAAAAAATCTGATTCGATTATACACCAACACTAATACAAAACCCCAAATTAGCCACTAATATAACATAAAATCACAAAAAATAGCTTTACAAAAAACGCAAAACAAACATTAAAAAAATTTCAGCTACCGCAGCATCTGTCACCAGGTTTTAATACATACAAATGTTTACAAAAAAACCGATGATAACCACTAAGACAAAATCGCGGGAAACATCTATCATACTTAAACTAAACACTGCTGAAAAAAATTGGCTCCAACAGCACTCGCCTTCAAATTCAAATACACTCTAAAGTACAAGCTCAAAAATATAGTAACCAGCAGTTGGTCATGTCAAATTAAAAAAATCTGATTCGATTATACACCAACACGCATACGAAACCCCAAATTAGCCACTAATATAACATAAAATTACAAAAAATAGCTTTACAAAATACGCAAAAAAAAACATTAAAAAATTTTCAGCTACCGCAGCATTTGTCACCAGGTTTTAATACACACAAAATGTTTACAAAAAAACCGATGATAACCACCAAAACAAAATCGCGGGAATCATCTATCATACTGAAACTAAACACCGCTGAAAAAAAACGGCTACAACAGCACTTGCCTTCAAATTCAAATACACTCTAACTTACAAGCTCAAAACTATGGTAACTACAGTTGGTCATATCAAAATAAAAAAAAAGAACTCAAATATCCACGCGGACGAAGTCGCGGGCAACAGCTAGTTCAAAATAAAAATATAAGTGAAACTATAGTTTTAGTTGAAATGGTATGAAAAAACTTTAAAACGTGTTGTTATTAGAACTGTTTCTTTGTTTATTGACTGTTTTTCCTTGGTGATCCAGGAGCTAGATTGACCAGGCGGTGGTGAATTAATTAACCATCAGTGCTTTAAAAACAGTGTTCCTCACAGAAGCTTTTTTCTGTTACTCGTATTATTTTATTTCAAGATCATCATTATTTATTTTCCACTGAAAAAAAACCTTAAAAACCCTTTCATCACATTGGTGTAAAAAAGAATCAGTGACACGATAAGAAGAACTGAAAGAAAGAAACCTATTTGCATTAACTTTATCGCTTTTGCGTGGTATGAAAAATAATTGTTCTGAAAATATAATAAATGAATACGTGGCTTGACTGCCACGTATTCATTTATTATATTATTTGTTATTTTTAATGACCTGCTAAGCAAACTAAAATAAATTAACAAGACTTATACATAAAACTAGTGGAACCCTGCTTCATCATCATAATTATTATGATCACACCATCAGGTGAGTTAGCAGCCGAAAAACAGTCTAATAGATGTAAATATATCTAGTCGAAAGTTCGGTTAAACCTTAGCGTTTTAAAACCACCTGTTCTAACCCCAATAAGAAACGCTGAGCCCTATCGGTACTAAAGATCAAAGACAGTGTTGTTTTGTTACACTCCACAGAGGTGATAACGAAGAAAAATAACAGCCACTTTACCAATTTATGTAACAGATAAACAGACAGGGTCTAAGCTAGGGTGCTAACAGGGGCTCGGGGGGGGCAACCACTAGAGGCCGCGTAAATATCAAGCGCTTTATTCAAACACTAAAACATAAACAGAAAAGTGTTGCGTATTAAAATGAATTAGGGGAAATGAATTATGGGGTTCATTTTTACTCAATAGTTACAAAACTGACAATTGAAGATAAAAAAATTTAAGAAACAAAAACAAGAGTCAACAGATTTGTTTTCAACTTCGTTTGGCATTGTATTGTGACAATAATAATATGCATAGAATGATGTCGCCGCCACGCCACACCGCCACCCGTGCCAAAAAAGTTATGCCACATGAAATTAGAGTGCGTGCCAGTTAAGTCTGCGCGTGAATGGTGGTGGAAAACATGAAAAATGGACTAGAAATATATCTTATGATTACAAACATGAATGGGGAAATTGAACTTGCATTGCTTTTAACACAAGTTCATGTTGGACATTGGGAGATGTTTAAGATTTCTGCCATCAGTCACACGCAGAGCTCTCTCGCGCGCACTCTTACAGCAAGATTGTGAAATTTCAGAATTCCCGACCACGTTTACCCCACTTAGTCTTTCTAGTAGAAATCCCTGACTACAACCCTGTACAGATAAACATAGTTACAAAGCACTTTGTGTCGGTTTGATGTTCTGCCAATTCACTAGAACTGCCGTTCGAGAAATTATGGAGGTGATAGAAATACATGAAGATGGGTTTGTTACAGAGTGAATAGGAACACTTGCACTGAGTACTATTTGAGCTGAACAGAGCTATATGGCTTGTGTTGTAGTATTTACTAAGGATTATAAAACTATATTTTAATTTTATGCTGTATAAGGATTATTTTGTTGTGTTTCGGTTTGAAGGGTTTGGGTGCCGGTGAAGTTACTGATGGCACGTCAGGCTGAATATCTGTATGTCTCTAGTTGATTGACGCAGAGCAGTGCATCGTAGGGCACGCACACGCGTTGGCGTTGTTACCTGAGGTTTGGTAGAACCTAACATCAGTTGGACCATATGCATGTTTCATCAGCAAGTTACGTAAAAAAACAAATTTTAATTTAAGTATCTATTTTTACATTCGCAGCACACATACAGCTGAGACTGGCCTCTCAGCTCAATTGCTACCTTCTGCGCCGTAGGTTGTGGGTTCGATCCTTACCGAGAACAATTTTTTGTGTGGTGAACGTAGATGATTGTTTTCTGTCGGGGTGTTATTTTGTATTCTATTATGAATTTACAATAAAAATGTGTATAAGTATTATTCAGTTATCTGGTTCCCATAGTACAACTCTGTGTAGTAGTTCTTTAAACCTTATTATCAAAGTGCTTCAGCGTGTAAAACCCCAATAGCAATAAGATTAAGCTAGTTGTACAATCAGTCGCAAGTTATCACTTATAAGCTACAATAGAGGGAACTAATCATATAATAGAGCGCCTCATGTGTGATGATGTTCCAATTATTTCCCCCAAACAAATGTTTTCCTTATTCCTTAGACTCTTTGGAGGTATACCTACTTATTTTTATTTCGGTGCCAAGCCCGGAAGAAGCCTTACATAACAGGTTGCATAGGTCTAGAGGCCCTACTATGAGTGTGGAAGTCGAACTAAGAGAACTCGAAAGTAACGAACACTTTTGCGAAAAGTTCATATAAACAGTACTTAGTATTGGTATCGGCAAACTTGTTTTTTGTCTCACTGCAATTCTCAGACACGCTCGGCAAATAGTACATTGTTACCTGAGTGTTGAAAGTCACGTTTTTTGAGTCCCGAGACGGGTTTGGCGCCAGAGCGTTAGCGAGGGCGCCAATGGAGCTTGAGGGACTTAAAAGACTTTCACCCGAGGTAAACACTGTGCTTTTCATTACGAATACAAGGAAAGTAAAAATAAAAACATGAAAGAAAAATTTGTGAAAATGAAGATTGAATTGCCGCCTTCCCGGTTTTTTTTTTCTTTTTCTCTGGCGGGCCTTCGGCTTCGGCTCGCCAGCATTATTCAGCCATTATTTTCATTCTCATATTTTAAAAAATGGTAAATGTCAAATCTATGTTATTTTAAATAAATAGTTGAAGCTATATATTAATCAAGTAATTTAGAAGATATATTATTTATTTAATACTATCTTTATGTTATTTAAATTTTACATTGCGCTATCTTATTAGACTTTTTAAACTTCTTACCGTTGTAATGGGTTTCCAACCTACTTGCTGAATAAAAAGTTGGAATTTGGTTCAACGACCTCCTTGCAGTTAGAAAGACTTTAGATAGTTGGAACATGGTTGAATAAAATAGAACTTGTTTTTTTTTATAATTTGACAGCTGTCAGTAGAAAGCGATTCTCCCTAGGGCTGAAAGTTTTACTTTCAATTAGGCCCCTCAGGCAACTTCAGACCTACTTTCAGAGTATGAGTAATGAAAAATAGATTTACAATTTCAGTTTTTAGATGTTTTTTTTTATGATAAGCATATGCTAAGAATTTGGCTACCATTCGTCACCACTAGCAGAATTTTATATTCAATAACACATAACTTGAATCTTTCATTTCTTTATTTTTAATTATGTTTTGTTAGTTATAGCAGGTGTATATGGTATTTATATTTTAATCTTTTAATGTATGGTGGTTTGGGTTTTTCTTTCTTTCTTTCTCACCACCATACCTCATGGAAAATGTGGACGGAGCCTATGATGGAATATTGAAATTAAATGCTGCTTTGCTTATAATTTTACCAGCCAACCAAGTGCATGACAGGTGATCAGACCATCTAGCTCCGTTGCTAAAACAGTATGAGCTGAACTTAGTTGAGATCGATGATTTTAATGTAAGTCGTATTATCAGCCTGTTCTACGGTGGACAGTGAAAGTTCTTGTTAAATAATTTCCTTCAAGAAAACTTTTATAGGTGCAATGTCTGGAAGAAACGTCACACAAATCAATGAAACTCTTCGAGAATGAGTTGGTAAGTAAGTACTATGGATTCGAATGTGTTTTCATTAAAATATTGCACTAAGTTGGCAATAAGTTGGGTGTGGGTGCCTGTGTGCCTTAAGTTGATGGACGCAGGGCATTGCATCATAGGTAGGCCTGACGGGCGTGACCTACTCGGCTATGCTTTGTTACAGGCGATGTCAACCATCACTTATTATCAGCTGGGCAATATGCATGAACCAGCTAGTTGTATAAAAATAATCGGTGCTAAGTTTTTAAGTAACGCTCCGCTGTAGTTTTGAAAACTATGTGTAAAGGTCAAAGGGTCAAAGTTTGAACCCTCCCAGAACTTATACATAACTACTCGTAAATGGCGTCAAGGGGCTGATTCTAACTTTCGAACACAGAACTCGGATCTTAGATATTTTCTAAACTCAATCAAATAAAAAAATAAACAAGTTTTTGATCTTCTTATCAAAATCTGTCGGGTATCTACTAAATTATTACCATCTCTTACAAATTAGTAATGAAAAACAGCAACAAGGTTACTGCAGCAGCTTTGAGCAATGACACACCCACTCACCACTATAATCAACTCTCTCCATATGCCCTCCAAGGTTTGCTTGTAGAAAACTCTATTTAGGGTTAAGCTCGCCTCATTACATGCACGCTATAAAATGTTTATTAATCATTTGTATGTGTACAATAAAGAATAAAGAATGATTCTACTTGAGTTGCATTTTTGAATTATGTCTAGTTGGCATAGCCGAGATACCTGCATAAAGGTTATTCTTCCAATAAGAAAAAATAAGTTAGTACGTAGATTTTCTATGTTGGCACGAAAAAACAAATTAAGGATTTCCAACGTCTTGGGATATAAATAAGGTTCGTGCTTTTAGTAGGGCCACGGAAAAATATAATAAATAATAACAACTGAATAACAGTGAAAGAGGAGGTAAGTAATGATAGGAATCGGTGTTTGGGGAATCACTTGGGTGGAAATAATGTCGAATCGCTTTTTGTATTCAATAACTGTTTTTATGGGATATATTCTTGCTCACTTTAAATCCCTGGAAGGTAAGTAAATGAATCTAGTGAATAGGTAGACTAAATAGTGTATTCACTGCTCAGAAGCATTAACTTTGTAGGTATAGCTTTCTGCTAATTATATCGCATACAAAACTGTTCGATTTACCTCTTCACGGCAAGTCAACTTGAAATGTTGAAACACTATTCTCAGACATGCCTTTGACTTAGTCCTTAGATCTTGAGAACCAGCCTTGAAATTCTGTCTACCCACTAATTATGTAGATTACAGTCGTGAACAAAATTCATTTAACTTTAAAATGTAGATTACAATGAAAAAAAGTTTAGTTAACAGTGTAGGTACCTACATCAAATAGCTTTAATATTGACAATAATAAAGAACCAATGAAGAAACAAACATTTTAGTTGAACCCATAATGCGTTATTAAAATTGTATCCAACAAAAGGAAAAGGAAAGTAAGTAAATATTTAAATTTTGCGTCCGCGGTGCAACAGCGTGCTCTTGTACAATCGCGAACAAAAGCGTCACTTTAGATGAAAGCAGCCAGAAAAGCTGGAACGTAAAAGCATTCTGTTACCGTAATATACCTACGGAGCGCAGTTTGAATGGTCTGGTTAATCCAAAATGCAGCAATTTAAAGCCAAAAGTTGGAATGTAGAGTATTTAGCAGGAGTAAAACTAACAGAATAAATGTAGTTTGTGTCAAGTTCTAATAAGTAACCTTAGCAAGGATAAGTACTTAGTAGGTAAAGCCTAGTGAATGATTGATAAATGATTATGATGAAATGCAGGAGATTCTAGAATTAACGAAAAATAACATAGCCGGAAGTTGCATTTACTCAAAAAGCATTTCCCTATTAACTAAATTATTTCAATCTTCACAAACAATTATTTTTGCTCATACCGTGGAACCGATCTCCTCGTGAAAGCCTCGGAAATTACTCTCACGCCACAGTATATAAAACAGTTATTACGGCTACACAGTTGCATGCACTGAATAAATAAACGCCCTTAATTACTGCACTTCTACTTTTGTGCGCGAGTGTACTTTTTGAAGGGGTCGGGGCTATTTTACTTTCAACATTGTGGGTTAAGTTATTATAAGTTTGAAATTATTTTAATTAGTTTTTTTAGTATAGTTATGTAGTAAAGAAGAGTAGTCTGTAAAGTAAGAACTTGGCTCTATTAAAAACGTTACTCAAGTTGTATTAATGCTCAAACAAGTGTTTTGTCTCTGTTTATCATTGGTAAAAGAAAAAAGAAGATTTTTTATAAGTTAAGCCGATGGTATGTCCTCATAATTATGACAGCCCTCATAGCTCAGTTGGTAGTAGCCCTGCTTTCTGTGCTAGAGGTCGTGGGTTCGATCCCCACAAAGAACAGACATTTGTCTGATGCATACAGATGTTTGTTGTCTAAGATACCAAGGCATAAGTGCTAATTATGATCTGCTTAGTAACAAGTGCCTGAACATCTGTGGAGTTTCATAAGTAATAAACCGTAAGAAGTAATCAGCGAAGTGTAGAAATGAAACGATGAAATTATACGCGTAGGCTTAAACTGGCAAATTAGGTGTCTAGGTGGAATAAGGATATTTTGGAAATGTGTTCTCTGCTGATAAGAGCACCCTTTTAGGAAAAATAGTTAAGGGCTGCGCACACTTAGGCCGCTGGCGTCAGCGACCAGTGAAACGCTGTCAAATATGATAGCGATATTTGACAGCGTTTCACTGATCGCTACCGCCAGCGAACTAGGTGTGCGCAGGCCTTATTAGGCCATTTGGGTTTGTTAATCAGAGTTCGGAATATCTTTTCTTTCCAAACAATATAGGTACATACATATTATGTATAGACTATAGAGCTCCATACGGCAAGCTCTTTCCATCAGGTAGACCGTAAACTTGTTTTTAAAAATATTGCGCAGAGCCTAGGTAATGCAAAAAAGATCGTGTTCACTAAATGCCTAGGTACGCACATCTTATAGGCGATGGCGATTATTGAAACGCTGTCAAATATCGCTGTCATATTCGGCAGCGTTTCACTGTTTGCCATCGCAGTTCGCTTAAATGTGCGTTCGCCTTAAGTTATTTATATAAAGTGTTAGTGTGTTAGAGTGCGTTCTAGCTGTTACGGCTGGTTAGACGGCTATTCGTTTTTAAGCTATTGCTACATGCCCTTCGATGCACTGCACTATGTTCAGCCTCGCGTGGTAGTCAACGGCACCCACACCCTTCAAAACAAAACGCAGCAATACTGCTTCACGACAGAAATAGGCTTGGTGGTATTAGTACTCGACAGAAATAGGCATGGCAAAAATACTTTCCCGGACGAGCCCTTCACAAAGAACTATACTACAACTAAAAATATATAGGTACATAGTTAAAAGTAAATAAATATCTTTATCAAAACATCCAACGTGCCCTCAATTCATCACACGGACCAAAGGTAAAGTGGACACAATGCGACAAAACTGTGACGCTCAAACCCGAAAGACTTGCGAAATTCAATTCCGACTCTCATATCGGATAATCGGCTCAGCGTCGATGCAATCCGAAGTTTCGAAGGCACTTCGGCCGAACTCAGATCACGAGTGAGCTAAGCTAGCCCACTTTTTGAAAGAAACTATAGTTGCAACTCATCATCATTTTCCTGCCCTTATCCCACCCTAAGTAGGGTCGGTACAACAGGTTTTCTTCTTCGACTCACCTCTATCATTCGTCGTAAGTTGGGTTTATCACAGTTATTTGCTAGTTATGGCACAACTAATTAATGTAGTTAATAGTACAAAAACTCAATTGTCTTTAAATCATAGGCAAGTGGTCTCAGGAGATGTAGAAAAATGAATCACTGGCAGTATTTTTGGTTTTGAAATGATTGTGTGTACTTTTTCTTTCCTTATTTTACGATTATGTATTTATGTTGGACTCAGCAATGGATTGTACTAGCTGTTCGCAAACTTTACAGAGATTCAGATTCGTCTCTACTCCGGGAATCTAGATGGGAATTGACGCGCAAAACCTACTAAATTCAGATACACTGACTTCAGATACTGCAGTGTCCAATTCAACAAATTCTGGAGCAGACATTTGTGGAGGAATGATTCCTTCAGTCGATACGATACTGGTTATAGCACGGTTACAAATTTTAAATTGGTTTAGTTGGTATATAATAAATTTTTAAAAAATATCATACACTTGTAATCGTGAAAACCTACATAAAATCTCAAAAATCACAGGGTTACAATACTTAGCACAAGGGCTGTTTGAAAATTCACACCCAGGGGTTTGAAAAGGTGTGTCAAAATTGTGAAATAGCATCACATAGATGTACAAAGTCTGATCCCACCATCACCTTTTTATGCACCTATTAGTTGCAGTTCTCATCCTAAAACGCCTGTTTCGTAAAACACGTCGCAGTCTTGGCACCAATCCACAAAATACTGCAATAAAAGCATTTGAGGGTTCACAAAGCAATTGCCGATTGTTCAGACCGTTCAGACTGTTCAGGGTTCCAAATAATGTGGGGCTTGAGATCTTTTTATATTCGCAATGCATCTTCCCAAGCCACAATGTAAGATAACAGCGGTTGTTTTTGATAGCGGTTGTAAGACCGCTGGTAAATCTTTATGAAACGTGTAGGTATTCATTTATATACAATGTTAGCTTTGAGCTCGAGGTAATGTTTTACTAGAAAAATCCGGTGAACGTTCGCTTGCTTGAATATGAAGGTTTCAAGATTGTATTCTTAAAATATTATAAACAGTTATCAAAGTATATTTTTACATTACTTACAAGATATAATGTTTGCCCTTTCATCGACATCGCATAAAAAAATCTTCTTTTAAACATTTTATCTACCAAAGTTAAATAATTAAAAAAATATGGGAATTCCAGATTTTCAGAGATTTTATATTGCCTCTGACTCGGAGAGACGGTGGGTTTCCACCTGAAAAATTATGATACATTTCGAGTAGCATGCCCAGGAACTTTCCAACTTAGTTCCCCCATCCCCATTCCACCACCGGACCACCAGACGTACGGAGACAGACATCCATTCATGGTTGATACACCTTTCCACACTAAGCGCTTCGCCTCCACTTTTATAATGCGGACAGCCAAAGAGTGGAACTCGTTGCCGGCGTCTGTATTTCCAAATACCTTTAATTTGGACGTTTTCAAAAAAAGAGTGAATAGGTATCTTCTAGGTGAGCGCTATACCGTCCATCAGATGTTGTAAAAATATTTTTATTCAATTTTTTTATGCGAGTTTTCTTATGCAAAGTCACAATACAGCGACTAGGTACAAAATAAACCTCTACTTACATATTTCAACTGCGCCCCGACCCCCATAAGTTTACGTCGCATCCTCACAAAAAGAGTTATGGACACGATTAAATAAACAAACCCACAGGACATTACAAAAAAGGTTCAAAAAAGAGGATAAAACATGTATAAATCAACTTCAAAGACGCATAAACTCATTCGTTGGACAGAAGCTCAAGAAATCTTGAGAGCAGCTGATATGCGCGAAAGTTTGCACAATGCAGTCGGATCTAATCTGAGCAAGGATATTTCATGATATGAAACTAGATTTATAACCACGTAGGTAATAGTTTTTCCGTTGAACTTGTGTTTGTAAGCTCTTTTATTATCACGCAGTAGTGCCAACACTCCAAAACTCATGATAAACAACATTTCGGACAGCAGTTTATCTATAATTTGCAGTAGGATTTAGTTTAGTAAAGAGTAAAACCCAAAAAATATTTTCACAAGTCGTTAAAATCGTATATCGGTAAGATACGAATACAATTAAATAAATTTCTTCAAGTGCAGCCTATCCTCGACTTCAAATGTTCGTAATTTAAATTTACTGATTTTTTGCTGTGCAAAGAGGCTTTGTAAGTACCGTCAGACTATGCCTGATATAAAACTCCTTGGTGAAACCATTTCTTTCCTTATAAAATGATAAAATAACTTTTTACTGGAAAAAGTAGTAGATACACATCTATTACGACTACCATACCAGTGCAAATATTTTACTAGTAATTTTAATAATAGTACATTATGATATAAGTGCGGTAGGTTGAAAATTACAGCCGAGGCGTTATTGCAAGCCCGAGCCGTAGGCGAGAGCTACAAGAAAGGAGAGGATGTAATTATCAAAGCGCACGTATGTCATACGACGTTTTATAACACATTTGCGAGGAAATAAAAAAAAATTAAACGAATAAATTGTTTATCACTTGTTAAAGCATTTAGAGAATTTGAAATGAAATAAAATGACATAACAGATTGTAAATGTCATTTCATTAAATTTCATTCCAATTCATCCCGTTTCATTCAGTTTCATTCGGTTTCATTCAGCTTCATTCAGTTTCATTCTGTTTTATTCGGTTTCATGCAGTTTCATTCGGTTTTATTCAGTTTCATTAATTTTCATTCGGTTTCATTCGGTATTATTCGGTTTCATTCGGTTTTATTCAGTTTCATTCAGCTTCATTCAGTTTCATTCGGTTTCTTTTGGTTTCATGCAGTTTCATTCGGTTTTATTCAGTTTCATTCATTTTCATTCAGTTTTATTCGGTTTCATTCAGTTTCATTTGGTTTCATTCGGTATCATTCGGTTTCATTCCGTTTCATTCGGTTTCATGCAGTTTCATTCGGTTTCATTCAGTTTAATTCAGCTTCACTCAGTTTCATTAAGTTCATTCGGTTTCATTCGGTTTTATGCAGTTTCATTCGGTTTAATTCAATCTCATTCGGTTCCATTCAGTTTCATTTCATACATTTAGCATCTGGATAAACCGTACTTTATACCTTATTAAAAAGCAACCCGTGCGTTTTACATTACATTACGGCACTAGTGCGTAATGACATACATTACGATATTGAAATCAGTGAAATTAGAGACCTTTTACGAGCAAATGTGTTATAAATAATTATTTATCTCAAATTAAAAAAAATGTTAATATATCAGAAACTAAACGAGTACATATTATGGAAGTAATATGTATATAACCTATACATTGTATTTAATGTTATATTCAAACATTTTTAGAAAAAAAATATGTTAAAAAAGGTAAGACCACAGACTACGAAATGTTTTCCGTATCTCATAGCTAAAAAATAAAAAAATCAATAAAAAACTAACCATGAAGTTTCTTCCAGCGTGATAAAAACTCCTTGCGGTTGAAACCACAGGGTCATTAGTTTTATCCCCCATTGTCCTGCATCCTTAAGGGCATCGTCCTATTTTCACTTCTCCATCCTTCATTCTAATGGGTCAGTCCATCAGCAGGAATCAAGCCATCTCCGCTTTGGTCAGCCACGGGTAGGGAAATTAAACGTTTTATACAGGAGGATTTTCTTGGTTTTCCTGAACTTTAATTTGCCTCGGTAGGTGTTCTTCAAATTTTCTTAGCTATATTTGTATGCCAAATAAAACTTATCTCTCCTAGTTATTTTATAAGGATAGCCAGGGATAGCCTACCAAATATGTAAAAATAACTTCTCAGTAAGCAGGATTTACTGCTGAGGAAAGAGGCTGCGTGTTTTGCAATTACCAAGAATATAATACTACGACATAGCGTCAATCATGTTATATTTCCTAAGAAATTTAAAATTTGAATTGCGTGTAACGTGTAACTCCTTAATTTTTGGTAAACTAAAACCGTACAAGTACCTAACTTGAAGTACTTGTGTTTCGCAACAACTTTGTCAAAGTGTTTTGTCTAAATAACGGACATTGGAGCCGGGTAATCTACAAGATCGATCAACGATTGGAGTTGAAAAAGTAAAGTTTGGATCGAAAGTTATCTGGGCCAGGTGTTCGCAATTGCCGGCGTGGCTATTACCTAACAAGAAGTAGCGATGGGTTTAGGCAGTACAAGTAAAATAAGACGTTGATTGTTTTTGAAACGATGTTTAACCATTGCCTGACGCTTGATTGCTTGATTGCTTGATTGCCTGATTGCTGTCATAAAATAGTAAATTGCTAGGTATAAGTACAACGAGCTAAAATTACCCTTTTTATACAGTCAGTCTTTTTTTCGTGTTACACCCTACTTTTCACTACGCTTGCGAGAAAATAAAATATTTGATTACAAATGAAATGGTTGAGAAAGTTTCTAAAGATTTCGCGTCAGTTTTTTTTTCTGCTAGGCGCAACGCTTTGCATACATTCTACCAAACAGATCACCAAAGAGATTATAGTTCCATTAAAAATAAAATGTTCTTTTTTTATGAAACAGTAATTATGTCGTCTTTATTCATTGTTATTCTACTTATGACTTAAGACTTTTTCGTTTCTATATTAGGCTCATTGTCATTTGACAGACAAAATAAAATGATAGTAGTAAATGCTGAGTGGTTTACCTTTTTTGCCGTCATTTAATATAAGTTGAACTTAATTTTAAGTTGACGCAAAATAAATTATTTCTATTTTTATTTCTATAATGTTCTGTGGATTGTCCACAATATTTATTTATTTCAACGACTCATTTGACTTTGACTGTTACAACGACTGATTATCGCTATTGTCTGTTTTTAGGTATTAGCCTCGCTTAGTAGGTTGCTATCGGTACTCGAACGTGCTGCTTACGAAATTTCGGTATCAGCAAGAAATAACCAAGATTTCGGTAGGAACTTGAGAAATCTGAAATCAATTTTTAATTAGTGTTTCGTAATGTAAGAAGATAAGAATATAAGCATGACAGTAGGTATTAAAATCGATTTGATAAAATTTATGTGGAACCAATCTGGAAGTACCACATTGATTACCTTCCAGAATAAAAAAAAAACAAATCGGTTCTTAAATGACGAAGTTATGCCATTAAAAACATACAACCGAATTGAGAACCTTCTTTTTACTTGAAGCCGGTCTTAAATTGGATTCCACCAGAAATCGTTTTGCTCTATAAACGTATTTTCAAGTATTCTCTTTATTGCATAGGTATCCTTATTAATAAAATCAAACATGGAAGCATCCTCACACCGCCTCATAGGGTGTGAAATCGTTTGAAATTCATGAATGCGGTTGGAACGCGACGCACGTATAGCGGCAACCCTGCTTATAAGGGTTGAACTCTTCAGACACTGGTACCGCTATATGACGTTGTCAATGCTGATGAAATGTCACTTTTCTGATGCTCGACGAAAGCACGACGATAATTGTATTTTCTAGACCATTATTTAAATACATTGTACTCTAAGGTGGTTTTTACATCTGTGGAATAACGCTTTTCGTCGAATAAACAATGTCTGTCCTTGTTGACTGGCTTAAAAAGAGATGGATATTTTTTTATCTGACGGAATAAATCTACAGATAAAAATTAGCCTTCAGGTCAAAATAAAATGCAAAAGCTCCCGGCGAAAGACCTTTAAATAAGTGAACCCTACACTAAGTACAAAAACTATTTCAATAGAGTATTCAAGCCACGAAACGTTCAAACGTAGAAAAGAGTACTGACCAAACATAAAACCGCATTTCGGTTATTTTAATAGAGCCTCATATTTTTATGTCGGAATAACGACCGCCGCTTTTTAGAAACCAAAACGTAAGCAACTTGAGGCCACTTCGAAATACTTAGCTTCTGAATAATTTAAGAACAAAAGCAAGAGGCAGTGGGGAATATTAACTTGATTGGAAACATGTTTGTATCTAGCTAGCACAATACTTTGATTACTTTGTACCTATGAGTCTAGAAGTAAACCTCTATTTGTTAAAAAAAAAAACCGTAGTCTATTCATTGTAGTGTGCGTGTGCACTCATAGGTAATTAGTGTGTACCGATAACACTCAAACATTGACGGAAGCTTGCACACATACCTATACTTAACGGTTAGGAGGAATAGTGGGGCGCGCCTTCGTGGATTGCACTATCTATAAGTATAACTTAATTATCGCTCCGTACATCGAAACGGGTATTTATAACGATTACCTTTATTATTCCCCGACGTTTAAACCATGTTACAATAGCCGTGGTCGCGGGCAGACTGGAGTTCATTTTAGTCACCATCGAGAAGCGGAGGCAGTCTTATTTTTGTATGCTAAGTCGTAATAAAAATTAAGCATCCTATACTGTAGTCGTATCGAAAGAAGCCTCTTTGAGGCGCACTTAAAATCATTTCATCACACTTGGTTCGATAGAACCTGTGACACGATAAGAAGAAGAAGAAGACAGTAAAGTTAGAGATTTTTTGGTCTAAAATACATACTAACTAGCCAACATTTCATATTTTGTACGTTCAACACCTGACTGATTAAATTTCCTAACTTCAATCATCAGTTGAAAGTTTGAATACCACTGATATTAACACCAATTAATATAAATTGGCTGCTACTCGAACTAAATAACAGTAGGTAGTTTTGTTTATTGAATAACTTCCACAGTCCTGGAGCATTTGCATCACGAGTAGCCGGTATTTGGGCCTTTTGAACCACATTTACATGGAAAGCTTTCTTGTTGTTACCTGGTACCATATAAACGCAACGCACATGTCGCTAGTAAAGTACCTACCTCTAAATCTACTGCAATCATAGCAATAGCTGTAGTAGTTTTAAAAAGGGACATGCACATATGCACAATAAATAATAAGCGATAGGCAACTCTTTTCCAAAAATACAATTTTACAAATAAATACACACTTTTTTATAACGGAATTCTTACATTAGAAAGTGACATGGCTCATTCATAATTTTCTTGTCGTTATCTCATTGCTGATTGAAATCCACGAAAGCTGCGGAAAACGAAAATTTATAAAAAAATGCGTTCTGCGCAGCTCAGTCATGTCATATTATGTGGTCTCTCTGGGTCCGGGCTTAAGTCACAAGTTAGATGAGTTAGTTAGTTAGTTGCCGGTGATCTGCTTTCTATGTAAATTCAGCTAATAATCCTATATTGAGAATTTCTCACCTTAATAGAAATGAGGGTAAAATTAAATTTGTGCCGAGATTTGAGGCGGGTCGCGTTGCGAAATTGCCTTATTTTAGATTCTGTCCATTCTGAAATTAATATTGTAGACCCAAACCAACCTTTTGTGTTTTATCATGAAGAGACGTGATTATTGTGACTTTGTAATTAACAGAAGGTGGCGTATCCTTTGATAGCAGGAATTTAATTAATTGAATCCTACTGACCTTTTCTTGATACACCTTTTTTTAACGCTCAAATTGAAGCGCCTGGCGTGGTATGGACATGTCATGAGGAGGGATGAAAGTCATGAGACCAGGAGAGTGATGAGTATGAATAGAGATGGGTATGGGGGTAGAGGTAGGAAGAAGAGATGGATGAACAGTGTGAAAGATGACATGGATAAGAAATAAATGTAATACAGAAGAAGAACATGTTGTGTTGACCCCACACAAAGTAGGGTAAGGGCAGGAAGAATAACAAATTGAAGCTCACATTTAGACAACCTTACACCTTAGCTTTTATCTACCTAGTATCTAAGCTCATTATAAGTGGACTGAGAAGTCTGTATGAGTTATAAAAATAAAGTTCTATAAACCGAAACCGATTTTGTAAATTCTTGTATGAATTGTAAGTTTCCTTGTGTAAATAAAGGTATCAAAGTACCTAATTAGATACAATGTTTCTTTTATGAGTGCTTAAAGCAAACGACTGTCTGTATTACCTGATCGCTGATAAAGCGAATAGGTACGACCTTCCAGATCATTTTGTTTCATCTCATTTGTTCTGTTTACGCGTTTCTGTACTGTCACACGAGCAATTAGTATTAGGCAACAATCTACCATGCAGCGGCAACAGTGTTTTACTGAAGTAACAAAAGTATTGTATTTAATCATGGTACATGCCATAATCATATTCAGAAACAGTGATTAAGTCTGAGTTGAGCTTCAAGAACTCTCAAGCATAGATTTATTGACACTTCTCCATTGGAAAAATGACAAAAATCTATGCTTGAGGCTTGACTCAGACTCAAGCACTGTTTTAAGCCTAAGCCTGTTGGCCTAAGTCTGTTATTATACCTATTTATTTTCATAAAAGTAACAGTGGCTAGAGAAGACTTTTAACGAGCCTCTAACAAGTGTCCGGCATTATGAATGAGTGGGCTATAATTTCATAATCCGTGAAACCGGGTCTAAGCTTCTTTTTTAAACTTACAAAGGAAATAAATTTAATTTGTGTAAAAAAAAAAGAGTTTCTAGTGATTTCTACCCAATTGTTTTCATTAGATACGGTTTTTTCTGATTAAGTTAATCATAAACCTTGGAACTATAGTGTGATTATTTTAGCAATGATTGCCAGATAATAGTTTCTCGTGTGTAAGCACTTTGAACATGTTTACACGTTCCGTCCTGTGCAAATACGAGCTATATTATAACTGTTATAATAAATGTTATAATTGCTTCTTTTAGTTATTCACGAGGGTAAATTGTAATAGCTTTTGTGCAGAATTAGATTTGAATACTTGATTAGATTATGTTGCAAGTACCCAAGGTATTTTATAAACTAGCCGAGTTTTCATATGACTTCGTTCGGGACTGTGAGATTCCTTAGCGCTTCAGGAATATTTACTTTTATTTCGTAGTTATTTCAGAGAAAAAACCTTAGATTAAAAGCTGCATATTATTATTTACACACCGCCTTTACGTGTTTAATCACTGCCAAGGCATTTAAGGCTGAGAGGCGTTCAAAGGAAAGTGATTTAAGGTGATCATAAATTAGGCCCAAAATATGCCAGTAAGCTACTTGGAAGCTACGCAAGCAAAGTAATAATTAAACCACCCTTATTTTAACAGTTTCTCCCACTTACCCTATTCACAAACATTTTTGGACTGTTTTATTCAATCTTGTTATATGCCTTGGAGATATAAAAAGTGCGTCGATTTCGATCTGTATGCATTAACTTGTAGTTTGTCCGAGCATTTGTGAATAGAGCCTCGACCGGCCCTTGGTAGAGCAATAAATTACCGTTATCAGACCTAATTGAACAACGTGAAACGGAACGTAAATCGCTTGGCAAAGTTGGCAATTAGCTCGAAGACACGCCAGTTATAGCGACGATCTGCGTGCAACGGAGCGCTCCATTAAGTATGATCACAGATGGAATGTATGATGATAATTACCTGAGCGTAGTTTGTACCTAGTCGTAGACCTAATAGCCACTTTGTGACGACATTGAGGATAGGGTCGTTTAAGGGCGGGTTTGTTAAAATTATTTTGTTATTTTTCAATATTTGACTAGAAGAGATTCTTACAGCGATAAATAAAATCGCGAATGATACCTCTTTGCTTCTGATTCAATTTTTTGTCTCTTAACAATGCTTAATTATAATAAAAAAAAATATATTACTTCTATCATCATTGTCATCACAAACATAGGTAGAGGACGTTTGGACAGAAATCTAATATTTCCAGGAAGATCTATTTCAAGGCCTCTCCACCCAACGACTTTCTGCCTAGCTAAGCTCGTTTTTTCAAAGAAAACTCAATACACTAAATAAAACATATTGCACCAGACTGCATGTCTCCTTGTTAAACAGTTCTTACAGAAAGCACAATCACATGAACAACTAGCGACACGCCACGTGCCTGCTTTTACAGACTTCACAGTAACATAACTACACAGCAGTAGGGACACTCGATCTGACAGCCACTGAGAAATAAGGTCTCGAATAGTAATCTCAAATTAGAAAGGACATAGAACAGCTTTCTAATGTGTCCTGGAAACGAATAAAATAGGCTTGAGAAGTGGACTCATGATGATGAAATACCATGGCAAAGTCCAGATTAAATACTAGGATTATCAGAGTCGTGGGCATTTAACATTACACAGCACTTATTTATGGGTTATTATTATTAGACTAATGGGGGGATTTTACATTAGTTTCATGTATTTTTGTCAGGTGGATATCAAGTCAATTATAATGCTTATTTTCTGGTGATTATCTAATCACTTTTGCACGCGCATCGTGAGTGACAATCTCTCACCATAAAGTTGCGTACCTTTCCATTGATACTCTAGTTTGCCTGATTCCTACTTGGGGATATTGTATAAAACAAAAGTCCCGAAACCGATATTGCTACGCCGTAGCACTGTGTCGTAGCCAGTCGGGATATTTGGAAATAAACCAATGCTGAAGATGCCAATGATGTCCTCTACGACGCCGACGTATCCATCAATGGCGAACCTTGATACCTTACCTTGTTACCTTATTTGAATTTCAATTTATATGTGAGCAAATATGACTTTCAAATCCGAATTTGGCCTTAAATGTCTGGCGACAAAAACGAACTGAAAAACGAGTGGCCAAGCCGATTTTTTTTATACACACAAATATAAAATCTCGCTTCTCATCCATGGAGGTAGACAGAGGTCACAGATTGCCACTTCCTACGATCATTTTGTAATATGATTTTTTTGGTACGTCTGGTTTATTTTTACTGTGTTAAATATATCCTTCTGTGCATGCTCTAGTCTCCAGTCGACGAAACTAGAGATGTACGGCACTCTGTTTTGAGAATATTTTGCCACGACAACACTCGAGGCAGACGCGTGCTACTTTTGTTATGGAAACTGAATCCTAAAACAGAACGGACGGTATTTGAGCAGTAACTTCTTTTGTTTATTTGCTTACCCACCGTTTTATTTTTCCTATGCATAGACAGCTAAAAAGTGTAGGTTTCCTAAGCTCGTCAACTGCTGTATTTTTTTAGGGCAAATCTGTAGGTATATTTTTTTAGAAAAGTTGGCCGTAAATGAAAAAAAGAACATAGGCTGGAACTTATCTACATCAACAGATTAGATAAAGAAAATCGTGTTAGTTACACTATTTATAACTCAAAAACAGCTGAACCGATTTGGTTGACAATTGATGGGGAAGTAGCTTAAAGCCAGGAGACGGACGTAGGATACTTTTTATTCCGAAAAAGTAACGGGAACGGGGTGAGCAAAGCCGCGGGCGGTCACTAGTGTTTTATAAACGCATATTAGTTGACAAAATCAAGCATTTTATCAAGTTCATCCCGCTCACAAATTCTTCCTTTTAAATTACCATAACAGTATACCTATCTACCTGTCTCCATGAACCACAGAATGGCTACCCGTGCCTATAACTATAACTAGATTGTATAGCCTGTGGTTTGCTCTATCGCCCGACAGTGCCCCACAAAGCACCAGAACAATGGACCCTTTACCAGTTATGGGCGGTTTCGGCATCAATACGCCAGAATGCTGTCAATACAAGGCTTTGTGGGGTCTCATCTACAATTCAACGTTATAAAAAGCTTTGAAGGGTTCTGAATGGACTCTGGCTTACCTTTATTGATTTTGATAATTAATTTACTGAGTTCATATCAGTTCAGTTCTTATTTAATTTTCATTTATTTTTGGTCGAACAACTTTAACTGCATTGTTTTTCCTATTTTAATTATTTTATAAAGCTACCAACATTCGAAAAATTAGACCTTGAAGAACAACTTTACAAAATTATGATCTTTCAAAATAAGTTTCATTCAGAACCAGAATAGTCTATAGGTAGGCCTATTATAAACAAAGTAAATAGTTTCAAAAATTAATTACCTACAGCTAAATTATTAGGTTGCCAGATAGCTGTAACACTCGCTTTTGAGTTTTTTTTTGAAGAATTTGGCAATTCAAATTGAAAAATTATGTTTCCTTACATTTTGTAGGTCTTCGCCACCTTTTAATTATAAATTCAACAAAAGGAGTTACTTTGAACAAACTTAGCTCTGGTTTGTTTGTACTTACCTACAGCTAAATGGCGACTTGTCGAAATATTTTCCTGGATCGTGTATTTTACGCGATTTTAGGATAACATACCCAAGACTTGGGTTTTTGTCTATTCTGGATATGAATATTTGAAATAAATATTAGACGGACAATCCACAAAACACTACTCCAAACTAAGCAGAGCTTGTACGATGAGAACCAGATACACCCATACCCATACATAATACTTAGTTATTTTTTACCAAATCGGGTACCTACCTAAATTACAGGTGATATCAGAATGGGCTTTTTTATTTTATCCTATAAAATAATAAAACAACCAAAAGAGAACAAATAAAATAATGCACTGGGACATTGATACTGTAAAGCACTTCGAGTCGGACTAGAATACCTATATCTGTATCCCAGCTCGTATAGCGCCCGCCGTCTTTCGAATAACAGTATGGCTTCAAGATTATTTGTAAGGAGTGCCTCCCTGACTAAAAAGTCAAAAGATGTTGTATTCAGTTAAATCTCAAGGATTAGTTTGGAAAATAAAAGTAAATAAAGAAATTACCAATTACGTTTCTTTCTTTCCAGATTCGGAGCTCGAGGAGTTGGGTGAGCAGCTGCCCAGGTACCGACCAGACTCCATCGCGGCGCTGCGCCAGCAGACTCGCTTCACGGAGCCAGAGCTTAAGAGGCTGTACCGAGGGTTCAAAGCCGAATGCCCCACTGGCGTCGTGAAAGAGGAAACTTTTAAGTTGATTTATAGCCAGTTCTTCCCGCAAGGAGGTAAGTATCAGCTCGGTGAGGCCGATAATATGCCACAAGAGCTGAGGCCAACTGTAGCCCTGAAGGGCAAGTCGTACATAGTTTTACTCGATCGGTTTGATTGAATAATGGAGAAAAGATGAGACAACAATACGTTACGTAGAAACGATCGAAACGAGTTTTTGTCTCATCACTACTCCTTATATACAAAAGAGAGAGACACATAGGCGAAGCGCATTGTTCAAACAGTAGGCCTACCATGAGCTCTGTCTGGCTCTGTCTGTGGCTCTGGTTTTGAGTCTGTGTGAGTGCTCACCAGTGCTACTGGTGAACGTACTGTGTGTGTGACGTTTTGGCGTAGGATTTATTCAGTCAACACTCACACAGACTCAAAACCAGAACCAGAGACAGAGCCAGACAGAGCTCATGGTAGGCCTACTGATCGAGTAAAACTCAGACTTGGGGTACTGTTTTGCAGCCTTACCGCCAAGTTTGGTGTAATTTACTGAGCATAGACAACTCCTCATTCCAACCAATCGCCTGCAAGCTTTGAAAAAAGATTTGTCGCTGATTGGTTGGAAATGCTCAAAAAATGCTCAACTTTGTTTTCTTTTTCCCAAAATAAATAAATACTGACATAATATAGGAGTTGTTTTATTTACCCTATTTCATCGCTGCATGGTGTCGTCGGTATAAGGCACAAAAATGAATATTTTGTGTTCAACTGGAGGTAAGTGGACAGTGTGTTCAGGCAGCAACAGAAATATTGATCATCCATTTGATTTATTTGATAAAATCTAAAATCGCCGTTCATGGAATGTTCCGGTCGGTTCGGTTCATGTTCCGGATATCACAATCGTCCGTCGTCGCCTCAAGGCTCATTTCAATTTTCAAGGTAGAGTGAAAAATGTTTGTAAAAACTTAAACTGTTAATCTAATTCCGTTGCTGACTGTAGGTACCATAGTACGATTAACACCATCGATAGGTATACTTAAAGCACTAAAACCTAAGCCGATACCTATCGGTAAAGCCGTACACCGCCATCTAGTTGTGATCGCCAGAACTAAATTCATAAAGGTGTTTTTCCTAGGCTTGAACTAACCACACCTTAATAAATAGGTAGATGCGTATACATTCATTCAGGCTTAAAGGTTCCCCTAGAACAAGAGTAAAAAAGGATCTATTTTAATCTTAATCTATTTTAATCATAAAGTCGCTTCCACTTTTTAGTTTTTAGTGCAAACGAAACTACCAAGGAGTGGAACTCTTTACCGTCGTCAGTATGAATTAATACTTAAATAATAAATAAATAAATAAATAAGCCATTTATTTCCAAAGGAAGAGTAGATACTTAATTCTAATTTTTCATCTAAACATTTATAAAACTTACATACTAACATTCTTTTGGGCACCCAAAAATGGGTGTAGGCCTCCTCCATGCGCTTCCATTCATAGCGGTCCTGTGCCAGTCGCCTACTTAGTTATTTGTTATACAAGAGTGCAAAGCTGCTTTTTAACCGCTTGCTCAATTTTGATGACCGAGCAAGCGAAGGATTCTAAAATTTAACCACGAGCGTAGCGAGTGGTTTAATTATAAAAATGAATGTAAGCATAAACCCTGTTGCGATATAAAAAAACGTAGGTGTGCATAGTTTCGCTTGTATTATTAAAAGAGCTCATAAATTTCGGATAGATGGCATTGTTCAGTATCATTATCCACAGAGTGGTTTGCTGCATTTCTGCAATCGAGGTCGCATTTAAATAACCCAGAAATCAAAAAAGGTTTCATTCGGCACGGCATTCGAACTGAGAGGTAAATGATATAAATGTGTGACACAGTTTGCCAATACCTACCAAGTACCAACCCAAAGTAAAAAGGGGATTCGTTTTCTGTCATTTTGGGAACATAGCTTTTTCATTTTAATTGTTTTTCTGGTGTTATTTTGAGTTTTGTTGTGTAATTTCGGTGGTATTTTAACCAACATTACTTGAGGTCTTAGCTCAAAGTGTTAGCAGTTGGAATGAAAGTGTATTAGGTGAAAACAAACGACCATCATTTGTTTCCAAAGCCAAGTAGGGCTGACTAGTCTATGACTGACTAGATTTGACGAAAAAGTATTTTATATATGCAATATAATCCTCACTCGACACTGGCAAAATTGATTCAAAATGGACAGATGCCATTAAATAAGAAGAGGAAGAAGAAGTAACCTATGCGCGGTGGATCTCAGTGGGCGTGAAGTTAGTCGTAGTTATAGTCGTAGTTATAGTATAATCGCTGACAAAAACGCTATTTTAGTTATACTTAGCCCTGTTAGTCATCCATTACCCAGTGGTAAAAGATGGCAATAGTTCAAGTAGTATTTATCTTTTCACAGATTTTATAAGTAGGTAAGGCCATAAGTTACGTACCTACTGTTACCGAAATTAGGTACAGTCGGCTGCAGTAAATGAATATATTTTGTTAGTATTGCAATTTTGCAATGGACTTTTACAGGGCAAATAATAATTATTAGATCTTCGTTTGCCTCACAAAATGTTGCTGTGGCACTAAGATACGAAGCGTTTTGTTTATCCTAACAGTATACATTCTTGTGTTGCCAACGGTACCTAGTTTATACTATAAAACAGGAGATATATAAGTTTTACGTAGGTATAGTCTGTGACGTAGGTATACTCTGTGGTATTAAGTACGTCAGGTACCTGCGCTTAGTCGGTCTGTCCCTGTCCACTTTTTTTATCGGTTGGAACTAGTAGTGGTTGCTGCAATTGCATTTATCGACAATTTGTGATGGAGTTAAATATTTTGCTGTTTTTATGCCTGTGTTTATTAGATGACCGAGCGAGCGAAACAGTACTGCATATTTAGCTGGCTGAATTTAAATATTACCATACAAAAATTAATATTATTTTAATAATGGGCAGATTTCATTCCAAGTGTAATAAATATTTCGAATGACTCGATTAATAATGATAATGACTCGAGGGAAATTGCAATTATTGAGTCCGTAGTAAGTATAATTCAAAACTAATAAAGCCTTGCGCACATCTAAGCGTTCTGCGATGCTGTATCTCAAGGTATTGTACTTACACGTGTTCCGTCCAGAGATTCGATAAATAAATAAATAAATAAATAAATATAATAAATAATAATTTATTTCACAAAAATAGAGATTAAGTACAGACGAGCTACAAAGACAATATCATACTAAGTTATCTATTCTATTCTATTCGATGAAGTAGAGTTGCAACAACGGGTTTTTTTCAACGCTGTTCTATCATTAGTCAATCATCATCTCGGTCGGTGGAGATGTACCTACCTAAGAGGACCAGCCTAAAAGGTAAATATCTCCCCATGTTTGAAAAGAACAGTGTTCGTGTTCCTCGTATTGTTTTAGTGCTTCAAGGAGCACATAACTTTTACCTACTTACAACTTACATAATAAATGAAACGTACAGTCTTTTTCAAAATTCTCTCTTCTTCTAGCAAATCCAAAGACAAAGATATAAAAATACTAAAACTGGGTTCGTTACTATTTTATTTCTATTGTATTTCATCGTAATATTTTTTAAGCTTCAGATACTTTATCACCAAATATTGTACGTGTTTGGATGATTTTTGATCTCTAACCATTTTATATTTATATAACAGAGTATACCTACAATAGTAACTGTTAATGTGTAGAACAGTTCAACCAGGTTCAACCCCAGCACTATTTTGTAAAACAAGTGCACAACAAATGATGCGTAGTACGAAACGTAGAATGACTCAGCAATTTCGATATTTTCACAACACTATAGACTTCCGGTCGATAGAAAAGTATCGATACTTTTCCCATCCCTAGCAAGCGGAAGCCGAATGTTTGATCTGTTGGCAAAAGTGGAAAGTCATTTAACGTATTTATTTATTCAGATGCTAATAACGATTTAAATAATAGCAAAGATTTTTGAAAAAAAATATAAAAAAATATATCAGATACATACGTACTTATTACATGTTATCAATTTAAATACTCTAATTATCATTATTCTACAGCAGCACATTTTATGAATTATTTATTTCTAAACAACAATAATAGCTAAAACATAGATTTTTTTACATTTTATTATAATTTACAAGCAAAAAGCACAGCAAAATAATATAGTTAAATATGCGCAAATGCGCGCCATTTTCCGTTATTTACCGCGCATTCAAGGTGCGCATGTTCGATACGTTGGCAGCGCTGTTTCCTACAAGCCACGGTCATTCGGCTCGGGCGGACGCCATTACCACGCTACCGGATCTTAGTCTGCCTGTCAATATTGCAAGTTTTGTGAATAAATACAGTGAATTCACTTGGAATTTTGATCTTGTGTTGCTAATTTTCTAAAACACAAATAAATCAAAATGTCTGACGAGAAAAAGGTACGTGTCCTAGCGTAATATCAGTGTGAAATAGAACAAAAGTGCCTTACCGACATGGCGTTGCGTTGCCTGGAAAATGTGGTTACCTTGCCTATCTTTTCGTGACAAGTGCAAAGTTTACGAGTAAACCTATCTTGTATTTACGGTCGCAATGTCTTTCGTTTTCAGGGAGAAAGCGAGCACATCAATTTGAAAGTTTTAGGTCAGGACAATGCCATCGTCCAGTTCAAAATCAAAAAACACACACCCCTCAGAAAGTTGATGAACGCGTACTGTGATAGAGCGGTAAGTACACCATTTTATCTGTGAATAGTCATGTTTTTTCATACAATACTTCTTTCTACATAGTGTGATGGAGTTATTTCTTTCATTATTGTTTTATTACTAAAGTTTGCTAGATTTCAACATTATACCATCTACCCATACTCCAACTCTGCTCTTGAATATCTCAAAAAGCATAAAACCCAAACCGTGTTCCTCCAATTATAATAATTGCATTGATGAATAATTTCAGTGGATTTTCATTGTACTGTGAACCTTTTGCCTGCCAGGTTACACATGTCCGGCTTATCTGCCTTATTTCCTAAATGTGAAACAGAACTGAATGCAATCAATGAATGTTTAGTTATTGTTGGTAAAACTGTCTACAGATACAGAGATACTTCAGCATTTACATTTTACCTCTTTCAAAGGTCAAGGACCTTCAAAAATGACACATCCTCACTAAAGAAACCTTTGTCAACCATTGTATCTAGCGTTCTAGTCTTATTCTCTATTATCTAGGTTTTCAATTATGTTTGGACAGTCCTAAATCCATTTGTTGAATAAAAAATTAAGTTAGTAATAGCAGAGCTCTTTGTAAAGAGCTTGTCTGGGGAAGTACTACCACCTTGCCTATGTTTGTCGTAATGTAGCATTGCTGTGTTTCGGTTTGAAGAGTATAGGTGCCTGTGAAATTACTGGCACGTGAGGCTGAACATCTGAATCTGAATTGCTGTTCATAGACGCAAGATAGTGTATCGTAGGGCACGTTCCTGATGTGCCTGGCCTAAGAGGCATTAACAATAAATAAATAAATTTACAAATTTTGTATACAATCCACACAACACTATCTAGCCCCAATGCAATGATTTGTTATAGGCGATGATTACCATTTAACATCAGGTGGGTCATATGCTTGTTCCATCAGCTAATTGTATAAAAAAAAAACAAATTCTATATCATCCAAATAGAGATATAGCATATCAAGGGGGCTGGGTAATCCGTGGTACAGTCCTGCACTTGAATATTCCTAACATTCGAGATAGTAAAGGTGGTAGCATTGCAAAATGGACACAGGGACATTCACATTTACAGGGAAAATATCTGTTGAGATCCCGAATCTATAAAAGGTGTCTTGTCAAAAAAATTAACATTTTTATGCACCATGGTTAGGGTACAAAAATATTGTAATGTAGATAATTTTAATTATAGTTTTGCTTGTTAACAGTTTTATAATAAAATAAATAATGCGAAAATACCCTAAAATGTCCAATGCAATGCTATAACACACTGACAGTTTATACGCGAACTGTACATCACTAATTTTGTGTATGGCTCATACCTAGCATATTCCCTTTGTAACAAGTTGAAAGTCCCTGTAATACTAATTGGATGAATATTGAGATAGATAGTGCAGGATAATAATCTTGATATTTCTTTCTAGGGTCTATCCATGCAAGTGGTGCGATTCCGATTTGATGGGCAGCCAATCAACGAGAACGATACCCCAACATCACTGGAGATGGAGGAAGGAGACACAATAGAAGTATACCAGCAACAGACGGGAGGCGCTTTAGTATAAACTCTTACATAATAAGGACTGTTCATCTCCTGTGGAAAGATAGCTATGGCGCCTGTTCTCACTTCTAATTTTAAGTTAATTTTAAAACCATTGTAATGCAAGGGGAAACTTTTGAGATGTGCAATCGCTGGGCTTATCTACCTATGTGTTGGACATCTCAAAACTTTCGAGTAAATTAAGAAATTTTGAGGGAAACCAAATGTCTTAGGTAACTTCATGAATTATTCCATTGTGATAATTTTTTTTAGTGACACACAGAATCATTTAGTATTTCAGCTATGCTGTTGCGGCATACTTTTCTGTTTGTGGTAACTAATTTATTGGATTTGAGTCCATTCATGCTGATTATCAATGTCTTTTCTTTAATGTACCTAACCTAACCGAAATAAAGTAAATGTAACAAAACTGTTTGTTTTATTTTGTATCCATTTTTCTAGTAATGTTAGGTAGGTAGGTTGGTAACTAAATAAGTAAGAATCTCTAGGGACTGTTGTAGTTTCTCTCTATAGGTATAAATAATGTTTCTGTGTTTTAGGAAAGCTGATTCTTTTTGTTGCACCGATCCACTCATAAGATTAATACTGCCCTTTTGGATTAATTGTCCTCATAATCTCTCATTTTGATCATGAAAAAATATAATATGGTCAGGTACATATAAAAGTTTCATAATTTCATTGGAAGTTGTGTAACATCGTTCTATCTAGCATTCAATAGCGATGACGTCACACTTTACAGTGAAAAATTGCGAGTTATTCATTTATGGATATTGCATCATTGATAGAGGTATGGTACGTCCCATTTATGTTTTCAAAATACTTAGGTCTACGATAGTTTTCTCACTTTTTTAGAACGTGCTCCGTAAGAGCTAGGTCATGCAATCGTCAGAGGTAACCACTTGACATCAGGTGGTGGTGTCATTGTTACTTCGCTTGCTCACATAACCAGTAAACTCTTAATTTTTTGTTTATTTTAGCTAACACGGCGCAGTATGCACACCTTGTTTTCAATACATTGGACCAAGACAGAAGTGGCTTGATTAGTTTTGAGGTAAAGTATACCCACGTTTATATTTTTTTCCAATTCATAGTAGGTACGCAGATTTTATTCTAGATTGAATCCAAAAAGTTCGATTAGCCAATCTAGCAATCTGCAATATTTTTGTCCAAACAACTACCTAGGTAGGTACTAGTAGGACTGGATGGAATAAACGTCAAAATCATCAGCCTGAAGAAGTCCACTGCTGCACATAGGCCTCCCTTATCCAGGATGAACGATTCTGAGCCTCTATCCACCCGCGATCTTGACGATGTTGGAGCGCCCTATAACATTTCGTCTCTCAACTCAAAATAAATAAACCAATATTATGTTCATTTTAAAACCTTAAATTGAGGGCACAAGAAGCTCAAGACAGGGCCCTTTGTCATTCAAGCTAAAGCAGTTTTTATTATGACAGGAATTCGTAACGGGTCTCTCCGTCCTCTCTCGGGGAACGCTCGAAGAGAAACTTCGCTGGACGTTCTCTCTCTACGACATAAACGGCGACGGGTACATCACCAAGGAGGAAATGACGGAGATTGTGAACGCGATCTACGATCTCATGGGCCGGATAGTCGATCCAAACGTGGATGACGAGATCGTGAGAGACAAGGTGGAGAAACTCTTTCAGGTAAGAGAAATCGATCTGAGATTCTTCTGCTAACTTGATTTGTGCAACTTCAAAGCTCCTGAAATTTTAATCCACTCCTCAGGCACACCCGTTGAGGCTAAGCGTCGTCAGTGACGCTTAACGTCAAGGTGTGTGCCGCTGCATCAAATACATAATATACCTAACTCTTAATAAAAGGGGAAGTCAGCGGTAAGTCCAACTAAGAGATGATAGAAATTTAAAGAGACAGTCTTATTTGTATTCCGTGGTCCAGCAGATTGTGGATTACTGACTCAGGTAAATATAGGTAGGTAGTTTAATAGGATTACCTAGTAATTAATTAAAGCAACTTGCATTACAAATCGTTGACATTTTAGAGACCTAACAAACAAAACAAACATCATCATTAGAAGGAAAGTCGTTCGCCATCATCTGACCGATAGATGGCGTCGGATGCTGATATAAAATTCTCTACTGCTCACAGCAGTAGGATCTGTGCGTCGATTCTAGGAACACGGCTCGATTGAGTAATCGCTGTGTTGTGTTGCTGGAATAGACGCTCTGCTTAAAATACCCAGGTGAAAGCCAGGGGCACGTCCAAATATGAGTATTCATTTAGAAGGAGATCATAGAAGACCACGCTAGGTTTCACTTGTGGCAGGTTGCAAACACATCACCAATAACATGAACATTGTAACCTTTCCAGAAAATGGACCTAAACCGCGACGGAGTACTGACCATAGACGAATTCCTGGACTGCTGCCTCCGCGACGAAGCCCTCGTCAGGTCCATGGGGGTCTTTGACAGCAGCTTCTGACGTTCTGCCGACGGCCACCGACGCAAGCGTCGTGTTATCGCCGTTAACCCATAATTATAATGTAAGATTAAAACTGTGGAACTCCTGTGAGGATTTGTTCGGACTACTAAAGTTAAAGTTCTGGTTTATCAGTATCATACAAACCGTGTTGTGTCGTGGGATGTGTGGACGCAGTGGAAGCTACTGGTCTGTTTATAAACTAGATAAGTAACAAATCTAATTATTGTAAATTGCTTAGCTCTTGGTCTAAACATTCGGGTAGGTTAGGACCTAGAACTTGAGTGGTAAAAATCTGAATTTCATTTTGCTATCATAAAATATAAGGGTACATTTTGAATAAAACCTAGGTACCTAACCTACCATATAAATCGGATCAGTAGTTTTTAAGCGAAAATTTCAGTAACTGAGAACGACCTATAAGAATTCGCTAAGTAATGAGTACCTATGATGACAATGTTGTTAGTACTAGCTCCAAGTAAGATGGTTTTACTAAATCTACTCTATCGACCTACTAAAATATATATTTTAGAAATCCACACTGTATTATAAATTAATAGTAATATCCTCATAAGCGTTTTTTCTCTTCTGTGCTAATATCAATGTCCTATCTCTTTAGACTTATCCAGAGAGCTGGCTAGATTTCACTGCTGCACCTTGTTTTTTTTTTCAATGTTTTTTGGTGGCGAGTACCACTGAATCTCTTATCTGTAGTCTTAGAATTATATTACTGTTATTTTTCTAGTTAAAATCTATAACTATATATCTCTTCCTTTAGATAAGGACTCGCGCGACTCACTTTAAGACGTATTTTATCTGCTTTTCAGAAAAAAAGCCAACATTCCCTCGTTTTCCTTCGAAATAAATAAATACTTACAAAATAGGTAACCACCTTAGTAGAAGTATTCGTAGAGATGTGTTCCCATATCTTCTTCCTCTTAGCAAAACTGTGTACCTACTAAGTAGGTTGGTACCTACTTTAATAAGGTTATGTGCCGCCAAACTTTCTTCAATAGATAGATAGAATTTAAATCTAAGATTTTAAGCAAATAATCTGCGTGCTTAGAAACTCTTTAGATCAAAATTGTCTTCAAAACTTGATCTAAATCTAATCATAAGACTTATCTCCTACAGTTGTATGTAGTATCTTTCGAAAATAATTGTAAGTATCTATTAAAAATTGTAATTATTTGACTTCAGCGTGTGTTTTGGCTATATACTTTTAATATATTAGGAAGCTGTCTAACCTTTAGTATGTTACCTATGTTTCTAATTCGACATGTTTGTCCTCTTAACCAGACTTAGGCCAGACAAATTGAAGCCTGGATGTACCAATATTTAGTAAAGAATTAGAGACAAGGTCAGTAAGACATGCGCTGAAGTAACACCATACTAAAAACAACTCTTCTTTGCTTCGATGATGGCAGAATCAATTATTGTGGTTAAAACAATAATATAATTGATACTGGTATGTAAAACCTAAAAAAGATTCTTAAAAAAACCCTTTCTAAAATTATGCTTAGTGATTACTAAACTAAGCACGTTCGTAGATTATAAATCGTATTTGAACTTATCTTTGTAACCTTTCCTATCACTCGATAGCTTTCAACTTCTTTTTCTCGGTTTTAAATCGTTCCGGCCATTTTTTATAGTATTTAGAATAATATTTATTTAGGTAACAAGTCCAACTGTTCACCATGTTCAGTAAGTTATTGAAGAAATGTTCCAGTTATTAAGACCGTACTTACTAATAAATAAGAAATTAGTTAAACATAAACAAATCTTAAAATTACTAAAACACATTTTGAAAATCACCAAAAACTCATCTGCAATCGGTCTATACATACCGTATATTTTTTTTCAAATCACTGCTGCAACACAACTTTGTAGCTTTGCGAATTAGCGCTTCAGTTTTCGTGTAAAGAACTTATTTTTTCATCTGTTTTGTCATATAGAAAATAATCCAAAAAAAAAAAAGATATTTTTTTTCTTATGCAAAAAACATGTTGATGTCTAGCATTGGAATAGCCTATCAAAAGTATTTATTTATTATGTAAATAGGGTGTAAATAATTTATAGAATCTATGTATGTACTTAAATGTGTATATTTTCATAGTGGGTGTTTAATGGAACCAAATAACTAGATCGAATAAACAGTTATTTAAATCCAATTTGAAAACAATGTAACGTAGATTTTATGTGATTCTAATTAAAATAAATAAAATTGGATATATTCAATATAAATCGTAAATGCGACCTATTGTACCAGAGTTTAAAAATGTTTTAACATACCCCATATTACTATAGCAAATGTATGTAATTGAGCGAACTTAAAATATTTTAAAGATATCTTTACTAAAAAGTATTTTTTGCAAAAGTTTTATTTTATTCACTATTCCTGCAAAATTTTGTGACCCAAGTTTTAACAAATTATTAATTTTAATTTAAACAAATGGAGTCAAAGAAACTAATATTTTCACTAAAAGCATAAATGTTACTTCGAGGTCGAGCTTAAATAGATAAGATTTTCGTGTCTTCCCCAATTTACCCAACATCCCCTACCATTTGTTGTAAACATGAGTGTACTAAGTAGCAAAACTAAATTAATTGCGTACTTATCTACTAGAATTTAAGGTATGAAGTTCTTATGATGAAAAATTGACATTATTTAAAATCATTTTTTTGCTTATAAAATGTAAGAAAATACTAGGTTTAATAAATAAAGTGTGTATGATATTGCTGTCTTAATTTTAACAAAAAAAAAACGGCAACTTAATAGTGTAGTTAAATATCGAATTGTATTATTATTTTATAATGCCTTTATTAGTAAATATTATGGCAATTAAAATTTAGTCAGCTTGTTATTCTTACTTTCACTTCTATGGATGTAGTAAGTATAAAACTGTGTTTTTTGACCACTAAATGATGATGTTGATTCTTTTTAGTATTAGAAATGCCTATAATATTAAACCATTCCCAAAAAGTTTTTTCTCAGTAAATAGTGCCAAAGGAAAGAAGGTGAAATAATAATTATGGTTGCATAAAGCTGGTTTTATATCATAAATAGGCCTAAAAAGTAAAAATCTATTAGTCCATGTTTTAGCTACAGGTAATCGGTGTTTAGCTTTTTAGAGTAGTCTCTAAGGTCCTAAGGACTTGTATTGAAGTACATGCAATGTCATTATAAATGCTTCAGTCAATTTGCAAGGCTTCATTTGCAGTGCCAGTTTCGTCGGCGCTTAACACATCAACCTATGGTCATTCAATATTGCTTTGACGTACACCTACAATACATCCCTGCCTGTAATTTCAATGGCCGTGTATGTAGAGCGAAACTGAAACTGGCAATGGAGATTAGGCTTTATTGGTGTTTATAAATAAGAAGTGATTATGTTGATTCATTAAGCATTGAATAACATATCAGTCACTAATTCTAATCCATAGCTTTCAGGAATTGATGTAACTATAATTTGTGTAATGTTATGCATCAGAGAAATAGCCTAGCGTGAACGTATTAGGTACGAAATCTGTAAATTAGATAATTGAATATTAAATTGTTTATTTACAAATTGTATGTGTATTTTATAGAAAAATAAATAAATTGAATTGAAAATATAGTTTTATTACAAACGAGTAGCGAAGCCCGGCATTGCCCGGGCTAGTCGTGGAATTAAATTGGATTATTCTATAATCTAGAATTCTAGATCATTCCAGAACGTTAGGAAACATTATATAAAGTTTAGGAGCATTCTATTCTAGAACATATTCGCAAAATGTAGAATTTTTTGAAACATTCTAACGTGATAGAAAAGGATAAACATAGTTTTCTAAGAGTTTTAGAAAATAAACAGATTTCTAATTTGCCTCCCACAACCACCCACTTCCATCAATTCCGGCCAAACTCCCTCAGTCAAAACAGGATACCAAGGGCTTTCTACGACGCCAACGGGGAGTAGATCCTAGTCGGTTGTGATAGAGAAAACCCTACACCACACTTGCTTTTTATAACATAAGTATATTGATTGATTAGGATTTGTAGAATATAAAAGCACATTAGTTCAAGATACATTTATTGAGAATATCTTATGAAAACATAAAACATTGCATAAATTTAAGTAAAAAACCTACAAATTAGTACGACTGTACTTAAGATCGTTTAAAATTATAACTATTTCTAGATAATACATCGAATTGTGCATGCGTGTTGAATTTTATGTAAATACAACCAACCATCAGAATATCTGAATCTTGTTATAGTCTATAATGCTCGGGATACACGAAGCTAGCTTTTCAAGCCAGGATAGCAAAATAGTGATATTAAGCTAACCTCGTGAACCCGGGCATAATAAATGACAATCCTAATCCCATACTAAATAGGTATTAAAACTAATAATATTATTAATGCGAAATTAACTCTTGTTACTATCTTTTTTTGTCTCTGCCAAGCAGTGGAACATTACGAGCTAAATAATATTTTCACTATTGAAAGGCTGGTCGGATCGTCACGAAATTCGGGAAAAAGATAGATTATATCCTGGAGAAGGACATAGACTATTTTACACGTCTGTGGCCAAATATTTTTACCAAAAGTAAAAAGTTATAGAACTTACCTACAAGTAAATTATTTTATTTAGTAATTTTTTGGTCTAAATCTTGAGCGTTTGGCCTAACAACTATGGCACAAAAATTGTTCAGTCTAAAATGAGTAAATTTTATTCACTTGCTTTTAAAGCTCCCGTAATCTACAGAGTACCTACTTCATAAGGTACTTATTATAATAGTTTATTAAGAAAAGGTAGACCATTCGTGAATTATATGTCCAAAATCGTTAATTAATTTAAGTAAACCAAATAAACTGTATACTAAATACATATAATTTATAATAACACGAGAAAATAAATGAGATTGTAAGAAAAAGATCATATTTATAGATTAAACATGCCGTGAAAAATATTTATATTTGAATATTTGATATGTTATTGTGATGTTAATACAAACACTTTTGTGCAACACATAGTAACTAGTTTTTAGTAGTACCTGTATTACACAGTATGGTTAAAACTAATAGTTTATAGTACGTATTTTTTTTAAACATTAGCACAAATACAAGAGAGTGAAATAACTACAAATTAAATACGCGGTGGTTTTAAACGGCAGAAGAATAGAATCTCAAAATCCTTATATAAAATAATTATTAAATAAAACTACCTAATATGCTTAGATTTCCAAAATAAAATTACTTATCTTCAAAATAAAACTATTACTAATTATTAAAATATATCTACTTATTAAAACTGAGATAATCTTTCAAAAGCGGTACATATTTTCTACACACAAATAAAATAAATTATACTTTTGTATAAACTTTAAAGCCAATCTGCTTCAACTTTTAGTTTTGTATAAATTTAGTAATTACATTACAAATTTTGATTACATAATTATGTTCGAAAAGTACATAATATATGATTATTGTAAATGTATTTTGCTACAGTATGTAATCCAAGAAACCTTTTTAAAAACTGTGTTAATTTTTTTAATACAGAATGAAGGTTTGGGCAGACGGGCCATATTTTCACTGCAATATGTGGCTGGCAACTATTGGTGTCCCTGTCTAACATGTGAGTAAGACACCAATAGTTGCCGGCAAATAAATTGCAGTAAAACATAGCCCGTTTAGAAGCCCCATTACAATACCTTGGGTATGACAACCGAAGGTACCTTTCTGCAATATCTCGTCCAGGCAGATCCGTAGCGTCGTTGGCATCTAGAATCGTCTCTCCAAGCTCTGGAAGGGAAATAAACGTAAATGTCTTTGTAATATAAAACTAACATTAATAACTGAATTTGTCTGAAATAAATAAATACGCTGACACCTACTTTATACGAAAACAAACGAAGAAGATCACAGATGGAGACAAAAATATACTCATAGCATTTTAATGTCAATAGACTGAAGAAGTCTAATGTTGGGTATAGGATTTCCAACTTCAATTCTTCATCGTAGCAATACGTAGCGTATCATAGCGTGTGTCGTAGCTAGACATTATATTATCTCTAAAAAGCATTTTTTCTGCGCAAATGTTCGTTCTACGGTACGGTAGGTCATTATGTGATCTATACCACTATAACATGCAAAATTGCGAGAAATATGTTGCCCTGAATGGCTTGACTTTCGATTCTAATCCTATTCTCGATTTGAAATCGCATGGGTCTAAATCCCAACCAAGATTTGAACCAGATTTGAACGAAATCTGGATCTATATTGCTCTAAATTGTAATTACCTGTGCAGTAACATCAGAATAGTAATCAGAGCTGGGCTGGCCGCAATGATTTGTCCTGTCAGCAGTCCAGGCAAGGCCAGGGCAATGTGGATGATGATGTCGCCAGCGTAGTTAGGATGACGAACAATACCCCACACGTGAGAAGTTATCAGCCTATTTCCGTTGAACGTGATCATCGATTGAATGTCTGGAATGAAGAGAATGTAAGGTAAGTAACTTTTGAAAGTTGAAACTTTGGCATCTGCATTGGGCTGAACTAATTTCGTGGTCGTTCTTCCTGGAAAAGTATAGGAGAGGCACATGTCCACATAGACTTCTTTAGGCTAAAATGTATATTTCCGTATTATTATCACTATTTAGATAATGGGTTTTAAGACAGTGGAATGAACCTGAATGGTTTTAATAAAGGATAAATTATTTATGACAATGATTTCAAGCGCCGCAAGCCAAGTAAGTACAGTAAAGAAAGCTTTCACATTAAGACTAAGCTACCTCCAAAGTACCCATAAAGGCAAAAGTAAAAAAAATACTTATATTCCTTGAGAACACTGTAGAATTAAACAACTCGCCCAAAGAAATTGAATAATTCTGTATTTTTACTTACAAGGAGGTATATTATCACAAGATACTGCAGTTATTGCCGAATTTTGAATAAAAACAAAATAAAATCAACTTACATGCCAAGCTCGGCTGGAGAGGGTTCCTCCGAAACTCGTATTTAATATCGTTGCTAACAAGCATTAGACAATACCCCAGCAAGTACAGTACCGAAGCTACAAAAAGCACGTTAGTGGATAATGTTAGATCCGTATCTGAAATGTGCTTAGACATTGCCGTGAAATAGAAAGGATACAATGCACTAGCCACAGTTTGCAAATACCCAACCCCCTCGGAATGCCAGTAAAACGTAGACATCACTCTGTATTCCTTCACGATGAAGTTGAGGGTGTAAACTATTTGCATCATGGAGAAAACTACAGCGGTCGGGTTTGTTATCTCGTACTGTACTTGGCTGAGTAGGTTGCTGATGTTGTTGAGTGTGATGTCCTCCTTGCCAATCCATTCTATCTTGAAAGAACGCGTGAATATGAGCAGGCAAAGAACGAGCTGGAAAAAAGTTTACAATCAGTGTTATACTTGGCTGTTTTTACCACGGATCTCTTTGTATCACAGTTGTTGTGCAACCAAGTTGGTATTTGAACAATAACAATTAGATTGCTAGGATTGTAAGAATTTATCAATCCTTGATGTGTGTAATACGACGGTCTGTTTGGCGAATCTTGCGTCAGTCGATGGGCTAGACTAAGTTTGTGGTGGGTGTGGTGAGAGATAAATATACAAAATATTGTGGTTATTTCTACTAGCTAGCCCCAAACTAAGCAAAGCTGGCGGCAGGGATCGAACCCGCGCCCTCCAGTGCAGAATGCAGAACTGGTGGTAGGTACTCCTGAGCTTTATAGGCTGCTGGCGTCGATGACTTTCGCAGCCGGCAACAGCAACGCGGCGGAAAATTACTATTCCTACTATTTCTACCAGCAAATAATGTACATAAATAAGTATACTTTGTATATTTTGAGCTGTACAAATATTTATGTACGAGGGGAGGCTGATAAGTTCGCGGCCTAAGGTACTTAAATATTACCTATCGTCTTATTATCGAAATCACTTATTGCGTGGTTCAATGGTATTTGAAACAACCATCTAATTAATTTTTAAAGTCATAACTCAATATTTTGTGGAACATCAAACAACATCATGTCAGCCGAATTTACGAATTCTCGCAATTTGGAACACCGTGCCGTAATAAAGTACCTTGTAAAAAAGGGGAAATCGTCAAAAAACATTTTTGAAGACATGTCATCTATTCTTCAGGATTCTGGGCCTTCATACACGATGGTTAAAAAATGGGTACGTTTATTTCAACAAGGACGAGAAAGCTGCGAAGATGACCCCCGCCCGGGACGTCCAATAACGGTAGTGACCGAAGAAAATGTTAAAAAAGTCGAAAAATTGGTACTGGCCGATCAAAGAGTTCAATTGTGGCAGATAGCAGAAGAGTTGCAGATCAGCAAAGAATGGTTTGAAGAAATTTTACATCAACATTTGAACATGAAAAAAAATTGTGCGCGTTGGGTACCAAAAATGCTTAGGCGCACAACAAAGAGCGACGTCTCCAGGCTTTCATGGATTTTTTGGAGTTAGACGGCGAAAATTTGGACGCAATTTGCGATCGTATCGTGACCGTTGATGCAACATGGGTTTGCCAGTATGATCTGGAGTCCAAAAAAGAATCCATGCAATGGATGAAAAAAGGAGAAAGGGCGCCGAAGAAATTTAAGGTGGAAAAGTCAGCGTCAAAGCTTTTTCTGGGATAGCGAAAGCATTTTGCTAATTAATTACCTACCTAAGAGAACTACAATGAATGGTCAGTATTATGCAAATTTATTGGCTCAGGTCCGTCGGGCCATTGTTCAGAAGAGACGCTGGAAGTTAGCGCGTGGAGTGCTCGTTTTGCAAGACAACGCGCCCGTTCATAAGGCGCGCATTGCGAGGCGGGCCCTACAAGACACCGGCTTTTCTGAAATAGACCATCCTCCCTACAGTTTAGACCTAGCTCCTAGCGAATTTTTCCTTTTTTCCAATTCGAAAAAGAACTTAAGGGGCCGGAGATTTTCAGATGACAATGAAATGATAGCCGCCGAAAATACACATTTTGAAGGCATAGGCAAGGAATATTTTTTTGGTGGTTTAAAGGCGTTATACGCCAGATGTAAGAAGTGCATATGCCTTGAGGGAGATTATATTGAGAAATAAAAAATATAAAACTTGACTTTTCGTTCTTTAAGTACCTTAGGCCGCGGACTTATCAGCCTGCCCTCGTAGGTATGGAAAAATGAAGCCACACTTTTATTAAGTTATTTTCCTTTACCGTTTCAGATACCTAGCATAGATTTAAGGAAGTAGGCGGTAAATACTCGCGTACGTTAGCCGGTAGGTGCGTTGTAGCATTGCTTTTCTATAGGCAGATAGGTATTTTGTAGTACCATACATTCTGAATCCATGTATGATCACAAATACTATAAGGTACTTAATTTACTAACCCGTAGTTGCAATATTCTAGAATAAAATACAATTTACAAGCAATGTCTTCAAGGTTTTAGATAAACTATGTAAACGGAATAAAATCACTAATATGTAGGTATTAATACGAATGTCCAGCACTTCATTAGTATTAAAATATTAATCAGAAACACGGTTTATTAATTCCACAACGTTTTAAAAAAATACCTACAAAATTGACCTTGCGAGGCTACTCAAGTGTTTGCTTCTGGAATTATGAACTTTAGTTCTTTATAAATTAGCTAGTTAATGGTTTAATAGAAATAAATTAATACCATATTATTTTTATTTGCTCAGTAGTAGGTAGACCTAACCTATGCAGACTAAAAAATGTTTAACCATAATTTACTATTGAATCAACCCCCAATGTCTATTGCCGACTAAGCTGTCAGGATGGTAAAGGTGCTGGACAAGCCTGTTCCAACCAAAGTCCTGTCCCAGGCACTATAGCATACCGCAAATAAGACTTATGTTAGCACCAGTTGCCTCTGATGGAACTGGCACCTAGACTCACCTAGGCTGCTACCACCAACCCAAACTCCTTCTCCGTTATTTTAAGGAGTTGGGCTGGCTGGGGTGAGGTTTGGCAGGGGGACAATGCACAATACACCCTATCGCGGGACGTCGGTGCAGATCGTATTCCCCCAAATCAAATAGAATTAGACTCACCTAGCTATAAGACGTTTCAAAGTGATCCTTGTGATCATACTGGAGGAGAGCACTGGTGGTCTAGTAGTCCGAAGGCCGTGGGTTCAAATCCACTCGTGTACCAATGAGTTTTTCTGTCGAAAAATTTATGTGCACTATGCCAGTACTCTCAAAAACGGTGAAAGAAAACATCGTGAGGAAACCGACGTGTTGTAGAACCTAAAAAAGTTCGAGCAACACGTGTCAAGGGTCACGCAAAAAGGGCCCACCAGCGGCCTACTTGCGGAAAAACCTGCCCGTACATCAAGTGTGCCTGATAAAACTTGCCGAAACTTGTGATCATACTGAATAAATACACTTTTGATTTTGATGCTATCACCTACAATAGATGCAAAGGCCTGTTTACTTTTAAGGTACCTATACAGAGACAATGCTTGATTCTGAGTTGCGCATTAAGCACAGATACAAGCACACTGAAAGGTGTAAAAAATCTATGATTGAGGCTCGACTTGCACTCTAGTATTGTTTCTGGAATTTCTGGATAAGCCTTAATATACTTGATGTATGTAGGTAATGCAATTAGTAGGAAAGGTACTTACAGTATTGATATTGCAAATTCTAGAAATCCAGATCTTGACATCTAGGTTTTTGAAGCTTGGATGTATTTCTCTTCCAAGAAAGAAGTCGTACAAAAAGTACTGAGTGTTTGCATATTGATTCAGCTCATTTTTCTCCATGTTTCTACTCTTCAGGTACAAAGCAATGCTTAGAACTAGAGCAAAAATGTATGAAGCCGTTGCCAGTTTCAAATACTCTTGAAGAATCAGATTCTTGTTGATAATTTGCCAATAGTCGAGCTGATAAACGAGGTTCACAACAAAAATGCTTGACATAAATGCGTTGAAACAGTGCTTCCTGCCTGTGTTGTCCATCCCATCAGTTTTTGGTCCAAGGTATGGGAAAACAGCCACCGCAGCTTGTATCAATATTTGGGCTACAATTAAAGCACTGGTCGGGACACTAAACCATATAGATAGAGAATTGAATGGAGAAGAGTTAAGAAGGGTATGGATTGAGCATGATTTCATACAAGATGTTAGAATTGAAATAACTGTAAGTGGAATTAAAACAGTTAAGACAGTCGTCCCCATCCGACCCCCGAATTCCCATTGTCTGGCGATGTGGGCCATGTTACTGACACTAGTCCTCAATGGAGTGGACAGCTTTCTTATTGACTTGGGTTTATAATTTTCATCAACGGAATACTCTTCATCTGAATAATTACCCAGTGATTTACTAGCAGATTTGCTAGGGGTTCTACTATGTTTACTGATAGATTTGCTAACACTTCGCCTGATGTCTGGCAAGGAAGGGACCACATCAATGTAATCCCGGAGCCTGCTGGATCTACGAGGTGTTGAGACCTCATAGTCAAGGTTTCTTAACCTCAAGCCATCTTCAGTATTGTCCTTGTTATCTGGGGTGAGTTCTCTTTGGGGATATATATCCTGCACGGAAAATTCGGTACGTTTGGAGCGAGTGCTTCGGTAAGTTGTGGAAATATCCTCAAGATTCACCTTCAGACTCAACGCGTCAGTCTTCAGAGTGGGACGCTTCGCGGGAGACCTCGGGATCGCAGGCTTCGGTTCAGGTACAGTTGGCTCAACAGTTTCTTTGGTTCTCGCTGGAGACTTTCTTGCAGGGTACTTAGAGGTCAGTTTGCGACTTGGAGACTTCCTTGCAGGCGATTTCGGTTTCGGCGCGATTGGACGCGCTGGGGGGCTTATCGGAGCCGGCGAAATTTTACGATTTCTAGCAGGAGAACGCGATAGCCTGGTCCTGGGTGGACTAAGCTCAGAAACTCGGGTTTTTCTTCTAGTAGACATGCCGAATAGTTTTGTCACCAGTTAGATAGGAGACACACTTTTACAGTTTCTAAAATTATCACTCAACCACACGCATTGACGCTCACATTCCAAATCAAAATATCTCCTTGCTGGAATAGAAACTGGGCAGTAGGTCAATGACTTTACGGTGTACGTATGCAACGACGGTATTAATTTTACGTTTACGCAAATGAAGTTGTAATGAATTTGTTTGAATTCAACGTAAATATTGGTAAATCAATATCGATCGCTATACCATTCACATTCACGAATGAAAAAAAGCCCAGCCAAACGCCAGCGATGACGCTAGAATAAATTTAAAATAAGCCTTGTGATTGGCTTATAACGTTGTTGTCAATCGTTTTCTCTTTCTGACAAATTCAAATAGAGAGAGATAAGAATTTATTGTTGTTATGTTGGTAAAGAAGAACCATAGAGAAACTAACAATATAGAGCTGGAACTTCAGCTCTATGCTTGGATTCCTCCAAGGCTATAAGTTATGTTTTAGTTGATATACCACGATCGATGGATCCATTCCAAATAAATGCAGAACGTTCTAACTGGGGTTCAGTTTTTGTAACTGTAGGTAGGCCTTCTCGGCATCTTTGTGGGCATGCCGGATGGCAGAAAATGTAAAAAAATCCGACTTGGAATGATCTACCACTACCAACCACAAGATGGAGTTGCATTAAACGCAGTGCAAGTTCGATTCCCCCATTCATAAGTGATGGGATGGGATACGGATAAACAGGGTGTTACAAAACTATCCGTAAAGCCAAAATTATTTGACGAGTCCATTCACATGCTTATTATTATTATTATTTTATTTATTCCTAAGTATGTATGTACCTAAGGGTGTTATTAATAATCCTGGCGTAGCGTTGGACTAGTTAATCCGTGTTTTGTCTCTTGCATTGACATGCAATGGTCAACTCGAGCAAATGTGACAAAACACGGATTAATCCTGGCGTAGCGTTGGACTAGTTAATCCGTGTTTTGTCTCTTGCATTGACATGCAACTGTCAACTCGAGCAAATGTGACAAAACACGGATTAACTAGTCCAACGCTACGCCAGGATTATTAATAACACAGTATGTGTGTAGTTGAAATGTACCTACTTATAATTTTTATTCACCTATCTATTCAGCCTGTATGCACCCACTGCTGGGTATAGGCCTCCTCCCTAATACGCCACTCTCTTCGGTCCTGTGCCAGTCTCCGCCATTGCTGCCCAACCACTCTGACAATTTATTTACAATTTATTTTTATTCACCTAAAAAAATGAAAAAAAGAAAAACTATTAGAGTACCTAGACAATTATAAGGTAAAATAGGTAGGCCTTTCAGTTAATTAAAATCAGGTTCCCTGACATGACAGCATACCTATACAGGGTTACTGGTTAAGTCGACCTAGATCCATTAAGAGGTTATAGTTCCCATCATTTCTGACTAATTTGACTATGAAACACCCCAGCCGAAACCTAACCGTTTTTGAGATATTGGACTTAGAAGGTTTTTTAAAAAAATATGCCAATTTCTTAAGAATAGGCATTTTTTTTGTCTTCTAGGGCCTTATTTTTTTTCTAATTCTGATTTTTGAGTACTAGAGAAGTTCGTTTATTATTCTAAATGCAAAAAGTCCAAATATCTGAACCATAGGAGTCATAGTAGAGGATTGAAAGTGTAAAAAGAAATAAATTTATAAAAACATTTATTTTCTTTTAGCAATATTCAAAAAAAAATGTATGGCAGTTGTGCTGCAGATATGCTAAATAATATCTTTGTTCTATTAGCTATCCAACAAGGTATAACAAGCTAGGGGTCTTATCACAATTCTTAGAAAAAACTTTAATAAAAAGCTCACAGGTAGAGATGGGCGCTTACCCGGTAAAAACCCGAACTTTGGGTATTTACCCATTTATACCTAATTTTACCCACCCATTTTGAATTAATACCGGGTAAAAATTCAAAACAACTTTTCTATTACTGAAGTTTAGTTTTAGTAGGAATATTATGTTTTTATTGGTAAGTATTCATTCTGATCTACAATGGTTTAGTATTAAAGGTAAAATAAACCAATAAAAATACATTTCACCAGTGTAGGTAACTATTAAAAACATATATTTTTGATGAGGTGTAGTTTTAACTAAGTATATAATTATAGATCGAGTGAGCAAAGCGAACGAAGATCTTTCAAACAAACCGACTTAATGAACAAAATTGTAAGAGAAAAGAAAAGTGGCGAAACGTTAAAGTTGCTGGTGAAAGACACGGTGGGGTAGTCATGTAACCGCACTAAAAAGTCTAAAAAATACAAAAACAGCCTTATTGGTCCTAGCTATACACGAAACCACGGTACTATTGCCTTCAGAAACAAAGTCTACACTTCTGGATGAAGATTTTTGGAGTATGATAGAAGATTGCATTGCAATTTTGGAACCAGTTACAGGACCTATTTTCAAACTTAAATCAAATGAATTTAATAAACACATTTAAAGATATCAAATCAAAGATGGAGTTCATTTTACCCAATATGGTGATATTGGGTACAATGAACTCCATCTTTGATTTGATAAACACATTTAAAGATATCAAATCAAAGATGGAGTTCATTTTACCCAATATGGTGATATTGGGTACAATGAACTCCATCTTTGATTTGATATCTTTAAATGTGTTTATTAAATTCATTTGATTTAAGTTTGAAAATAGGTCCTGTAACTGGTTCCAAAATTGCAATGCAATCTTCTATCATACTCCAAAAATCTTCATCCAGAAGTGTAGACTTTGTTTCTGAAGGCAATAGTACCGTGGTTTCGTGTATAGCTAGGACCAATAAGGCTGTTTTTGTATTTTTTAGACTTTTTAGTGCGGTTACATGACTACCCCACCGTGTCTTTCACCAGCAACTTTAACGTTTCGCCACTTTTCTTTTCTCTTACAATTTTGTTCATTAAGTCGGTTTGTTTGAAAGATCTTCGTTCGCTTTGCTCACTCGATCTATAATTATATACTTAGTTAAAACTACACCTCATCAAAATATATGTTTTTAATAGTTACCTACACTGGTGAAATGTATTTTTATTGGTTTATTTTACCTTTAATACTAAACCATTGTAGATCAGAATGAATACTTACCAATAAAAACATAATATTCCTACTAAAACTAAACTTCAGTAATAGAAAAGTTGTTTTGAATTTTTACCCGGTATTAATTCAAAATGGGTGGGTAAAATTAGGTATAAATGGGTAAATACCCAAAGTTCGGGTTTTTACCGGGTAAGCGCCCATCTCTACTCACAGGTAGTAGTAAAAATAAGGGTTCTTTTGTCCTACTGTCCTTCCATGGGACTGTGATGCGTGCGAGCGGGACAAATTGTGCAAGTGCGAGCGAGATAAATTATTCCCGGCCATTTTGTTGTTATGGTATTTATTTTTAGTCTGCTTCCGTGATTCGTCCGTAGTAGATGCGATATTTAGTGCTCTTGATTTCTTACTCGACTTGGCTTGTTGATTGACTGATTTCTTCTACGATTTGTGACTGTGCTTGTTAACTGGACTTTGATTTGTGCTTGTGATTGGAACTGTTGAAGATGGCAACCTTCACGAACGAGGAATATGCAGATATTCTGCTTTGTTACGGGTACTGCAATGGCGTATCCGCACGAGCTCGTGACGAATACATTGCACGTTATCCAGGCCGCCGAGTACCGGATGTCAGTGTCTTTGACGGAGTTTACCGGCGACTTAGAGAGACTGGCTCTGTTTCAAGGCAACGAGCAGACTTAGGCCGACCACGTGTGATGATGATGAAGAGCAAGACAATGAAATAGTTCAGCGAGCCCGAGAACTTGGGCTCTCACAGTGGAAAGTGTGGTTTACAGTGAATACTGCAGGCCTCTACCCCTATCACTACACGCCTGTACAAGTTATAGAAGAAGGAGATCCAGTGAGGAGGTTAGACTTCTGCAGATTTATGCTTAATGCAGATTTGGAAGACCCAGCATTTTTTAGACAAATCTTGTGGACAGATGAGTCAAAATTTGATAAAGACGGTATAACAAATTACCACAATGCTCATTATTGGGCCCCGAAAGCGCAACGAAATCCTAATCAAAAGAGGCCAAAAGGATCACAAAGAAGATTTAGTTTGAATGTCTGGATGGGCATTATTTCAAATAATTTAATTGGGCCTTTCTTTCTGCCTGACAATTTAAATGGAGAATTCTATGAACACTTTTTAAGAGAAGAACTACCTGATTTGTTAGACGATTTACCCCTAAATCTTATAAGACACATGAGGTTCCAACACGACGGTTGCCCTGCACACTACAGGAGAGGGGTCAGGGAATGGCTAGACCAAGAGTATCCAAATAGGTGGATCGGAAGAGGTGGACCTATACCGTGGCCAGCGAGAAGTCCTGATCTGACCCCCATGGATTTTTATGTGTGGGGCCACATGAAGACTTTAGTCTACAAAGACAATCATCCGATTACATCTGTTGGGGAGTTGAGACAGAAAATAACTGCGGCAGCAAATGAAATAAGAAGAGGTTTAACTACTGCTGTAGTAAAAAGTGGACTGAGACACAGAATGAGAGTGTGTGTGCGAAACAGAGGCGGTCATGTGGAACAGGACTTGTAAAAATAGCAATAAATGTTGTTTTATAACTATTTGGATTGTTTTATTTCATTTTCTGACCCAGGTGATAAGTTTGATCTTAAGTCCCATTTTTTCATTTTATCATTTTTTCTCTAACTGTGAGCTTTTTATTAAAGTTTTTTCTAAGAATTGTGATAGGACCCCTAGCTTGTTATACCTTGTTGGATAGCTAATAGAACAAAGATATTATTTAGCATATCTGCAGCACAACTGCCATACATTTTTTTTTAAATATTGCTAAAAGAAAATAAATGTTTTTATAAATTTATTTCTTTTTACACTTTCAGTCCTCTACTATGACTCCTATGGTTCAGATATTTGGATTTTTTGCATTTAGAATAATAAACGAACTTCTCTAGTACTCAAAAATCAGAATTAGAAAAAAAATAAGGCCTTAGAAGACAAAAAAAAATGCCTATTCTTAAGAAATTGGCATATTTTTTTAAAAAACCTTCTAAGTCCAATATCTCAAAAACCCTTAGGTTTAGGCTGGGGTGTTTCATAGTCAAATTAGTCAGAAATGATGGGAACTATAACCTCTTAATGGATCTAGGTCGACTTAACCAGTAACCCTGTATAAGTATTACTAGGGACAATACAAAGCAAGAAAATAAAAGTTTACGATGATAAAGTGCTTTATTCTTCAAATATAGATCTAAGAACTATACATTAAATATCACACAGTGCATGTGAGACATACACTCATAAAATTATGCAACATGTTGTTAGTAACAGTGTTAGTAGTTCACTTAAAACGATAAGAATAATTTTTGCAGCTACGATAAATACAGATTAAATTGCCTGCAGATAGATAAACTTCACAATAATTATTATTTTGTGTTCAGGGCCTCAATTCTAGACCAGTGACTTTTTTGTCACGGTAGATATAATATCACAAGAACTGTCAGTTTCTCTAGTGAATTTGACAGTTCTTGTGATATATATCTACCGTGACAAAAAAGTCACTGGTCTAGAATTGCCCCCCAGGTGGGCCTATCTGTAGTGACAGAATCTACCTAGCGGAAATTACAAGGAGTAGCTAATTTACAAAATTATGGAGTAAAGGCAGTACAATAGAATATTTCTATAAAACCTTACGAAGTGCCAGTGCCCATTGTAAAAACTTATCCCACTGCAAAAAAAGCACGAAGTCAATCCGAATATACTGGAAATCTCCAGGAATGTACACATAAACCATAACAATAACAATGAAAAAAAAAATGCGATTGTGTGCTTTCCTTTTCACCAGTACTTCTCAAGAGACTTCACCAGGTCGAGAGGGTCCACATTAGGTCCATGACGCTCAACGGGAACCCCTTCCTTGTTGACAATGAATTTCGAGAAGTTCCACTTGATAAAGTTGCCCAGAGTGCCGCCTTGCTTATGCTGGAAGTATGAAAAAATTGGTACCTAATTAGAAAATCTGACAAAAGATAAACAGCAGTTTATCTTAAATTTATTTATTTTATTTTCTTCTTGTAGTGTATTAAGAAAGAAGACGTAGTGATGAAAGTAAAGAAAGGTACCTATGCTAAGATGGTTTGGGCATGTAGAGATAATGGATGAAAGAAAATTAACAAAAAATGGTGCATCAGGCGAGTGTGAATGGAACTGCTGGAAGGGGAAGACCTCGGCGCATGTATCTCGATGAGATAGCAGACGTTTTAGAGAAAGGCCAGGTCAGGAGTACCCTAAACCGACGAGCATGTATGAAGAATTTTATGTGAGTGCATGAAGCGAAAGAGGTATGTCAGGATCGTAGCAAGTGGAAATCCGTAATCTCTGCCTACCCCCATGGGAATGAGGCGTGATTTTAAGTAAGTATGTACATAGATAAACAGCGCTTAAACTATTCCATGTCTTACCACTGAGTAATGACAAACAGTGACAAAGCTAACTTTAAGCAATTATTAAAATGTGTTTATAAGTATGGCTGTTAAACTATTACTATGCCAACAACGATGGAAAGGGCTTAGAACGTTTTTCCGGGAAATGTAACGTACGAAGCCGGCCTGTCCCGGCTTCGTACGGTTGGACATTTATTTTTTAATAAATGTAGCCTATGTTACTCAGGGTGAATGTAGCTTTCCAATGGAGAAACGTTTGAGAGCACTGGTGGTCTAGTGGTAGCGGCCCCGCCTTCCGATCCTAAGGTCGTGGGTTCAAATCCAGTCGTGTACCAATGAGTTTTTCTGCCCAAAAATTTATGTACACTATGCCAGTGCTCTCAAACGGTGAAGGAAAACATCGTGAGGAAACCGGCATATCGTAGAGCCTAAAAGGGTCGAAAATATGTGTCAAGTGCACGAAAGGAGCCTCTTTGAGGCGCACTTAAAATCCTTTCACCACACTTGGTTCGAAAGAATCGGTGACACGATAAGAAGAAGAAGAAGAAGATGGAGAAATAATTTTTGGAAATAGTTTTTGAGTTTATTCATTACAAACATAGCAAAAATACAAATCTTTCCTCTTTATAATACGAGTAATTATAGACGTATAGATAGGTGTATTACAAATTATCACCCTATGATGGTGATAACTAAAAATTGTTATGATAACACTAAGTTATAATGCTTGGAAATCTACAAATAGCATCTTGATTTGAAAATTTCATGTATGTTCTCGTATCACGTAGTATAATCAGATTAGATCACTATCTATCACACATGTACTATTCATGCCAATAGGCAATTTGTTAGTATGTCCTTGATAAATATACCTAGTGAGTCACAAAACCACAAGTGCTTATTGTACCTATTGATTTTTCACCCTATATAACTAAATAATTGCTTCAAACAGAATAGTACAGAGTTGCAAGGGACAAAGCTACAAGGCCGTATCAAATCAATAAAACATGTTAGATTCCATGATTAATGTTTAATCTATTTTCCTAGATAAGAGACCTGAATCACTTTCATGATAATGATTGGTAGCAAGTAGGTAGCTGTTGTTGTTATGTTTTAAAAAAACTGTAGAAACTGACTAAATAATCGGTAAATAATTAGTAAAAATCAATTTGTATGGAAATGGAACCACCTTAATCTTATTACTTTAAGTATTTTGTAGTTGATACCCAAATAGTTAGTTATAGACATTATTGACTGACTACACCTAATTAATGCCTAAGATACATGAATTTATGCATATTCTTACTATTGTCTTGATGTATTTGAATTAAGTATGGCAGGTGAGCATTGTTCTAAATTATAGCCATTTATGGCCTTACTTACAAGCTCAGGTGAGGCATTTCTTATTTTTTTTAAGAGTTCATTTAAAATTGGAGGAGGTTCTCAATTTGGTTGTATTTTTAGTTAACCATCGCCTATAAGGTTGTTCGATTCCGATACAAACTGAATTTACACAACTATGGGCAAACAAAGTATAAATGTACACTGAAATAGCTGTAATAGAATTTTACAGTGGTCTTTATTGCCGGCCAGTTATATAAAGTTGGAGAAAACTGTAGGATAACAGAAATATTAATAAAAAACCAAAAATAGTTAATTTTTTCGTCATTCTTTCTAACGGGTACTAGCTTTTAGCATAGAGTAAGTTTTGTACATCACTGTTTCAAAATAGACGTAAAAGTCTGTTAGTTCTTTTTCTGAAGCCCCGACTGCCACGACCAACGGCTGACACTTCAACTTTATATAACTGGCCGGTAATAAGGACCACTGTAAAAGCCTATTACAGCTATTTCAGTATACATTAATACTTTATTCACCCATAGTTGTGTAAATTAAGTTTGTATGGAAATCGTACCCCCATAACAAAGAATTGCCTTGTAGGTGACACACATCAAGAACATGCCCTATGATGCTAGGTGTGCCCAGCACCCATCAACTAGAAGCATAATGTTCAGCCCCACATGCCAATAACTTCACCAGTGCCTTTAAAACCAAAATAAAGCTATGCTGCTTCACTGCAGAACAACACGGAGAGAAAACATAGTCTAAAATAATAAATGTCATTGTTTGTCATTAACGTAGTAGTAGTATTGGTAAGATAGTGTAGTTGCATAGACACTGATTATCCTTAAGAAGAGCTTGTAAATTACTTACCTTCAAGAATTTCCACAGCGGACTGGCTGTGTCTCCATTTACATCAACTTTTTCAAACATATCAAATTTGACTTTGCGTTCAGATGCAAAGCAAACAATTTCTTCGGGATTTCCAGGTTCTTGGCCAGCGAACTGATTGCAAGGGAAGGCCAAAATACGTAAGCCTGGAAACAGTTACAGTTTTTATTAGTTTATAGGTTCCTACTCGGTGTGTACTGGACTACTGGTTGCCTGGCAGATGCACATTTGATATAATTTAACTCACCTTTACTCTCGGCATACTGTTCGTATAATTCATTAAGTTGCTTGTAGTTATTAGCGGTAAGACCGCACTGTGAGGCAACGTTTACAATGATGCAGACATGACCTTTGTACGCATCAAGTTTAACTTCTTCTCCCTTAATGTTCTTTACGGTAAACTCGTGGATAGACGTAGCGCTCTTGTAATCTGGGTTATCACCAGCCATTTTGCTGTAAATAACAAATACAGTACAGACAGAGGTACTCGTAATAACTAGCAACAGACCTGCCTGACCTCTGGAAAACAAAACTGAGTAGGAAAACAACTTTTTTTATTGCTGATTAAATGAATAGAGTTGTCAATCAAAACAAACACAACAATGTTTTTTTTTAAATTTGTATGTTGGTTGCTGTGAACTTGTGATGTACCCTGTACCGACCGACACTTCCGGCAACTCAAGTTTCAATAATGTACCCATCCAATGAACACAAAAATGCAATGTTTGTTTACGAGTTTGATATTACGTAAGCTTAACCCGCAAAAGTTGTCCATTTTTCATCATGATGATACACTTACATTGTATTTAGTTGGACTCGAGATAAACAAATTCCGTTAGTAAGAACAGGTGCAAGAAGCCTAGATAACACTCGAAAACTGACTGTCATTTTGCTTTGAAGGTGCTTTTTATTCAAGAGAATCTACTTTGGAAATGTGTTCGTTATCTGTTTCAAGCGTTCATTCAAGATTCATTCCTTCGGACGGACAGATATTCTTTTCACAAAAGTAGAATGAAAACCAGTTTTGTTGTATTCATATTTTTGCAAGAACGGTGTCGGTTATTCTGGCCGGCTGTAGGTAATCAACTTTTTTTATTGCTGATTAAATGAATAGAGTTGTCAATCAAAACAAACACAACAATGTTTTTTTTTTAATTTGTATGTTGGTTGCTGTGAACTTGTGATGTACCCTGTACCGACCGACACTTCCGGCAACTCAAGTTTCATTAATGTACCCATCCAATGAACACAAAAATGCAATGTTTGTTTACGAGTTTGATATTACGTAAGCTTAACCCGCAAAAGTTGTCCATTTTTCATCATGATGATACACTTACATTGTATTTAGTTGGACTCGAGATAAACAAATTCCGTTAGTAAGAACAGGTGCAAGAAGCCTAGATAACACTCGAAAACTGACTGTCATTTTGCTTTGAAGGTGCTTTTTATTCAAGAGAATCTACTTTGGAAATGTGTTCGTTATCTGTTTCAAGCGTTCATTCAAGATTCATTCCTTCGGACGGACAGATATTCTTTTCACAAAAGTAGAATGAAAACCAGTTTTGTTGTATTCATATTTTTGCAAGAACGGTGTCGGTTATTCTGGCCGGCTGTAGGTAATCTGACGCTCGCTCGGCTCCTTAGTTTTTACTTTACGGATTAAGTTTTAACCTCGATGGTTAGCAAGCGACCGTGCGAGTGCTCCGGATCGGTAAACTGAATTGAGATATGCAATTGAGATAGGCAAAATCCGACGTATGTTACCGGCCTCAGAGACTAAAATCGTCGGGTATCGAATAATTGCATAAAAAGGGCTTAGAAAAAGCTTTCAGTTTTGGACAGTCCTTCTAAGACTAGAATAATTGTGATTTTAACGCACTTGATACCTTTGCACTCTGTGGGCAGAGGTTATTTTAGGAGTGAGGCATATATATCGGAACAGGTAAAAATAACAGGTATTTTAAAACAACAGCTTGGAACTGTTGTCTAAACCACTGAAAACCTGTTCCAGCTCCATTCCACAACAGCCCGAATCTGCCGAAACATGCGTCTCTTTATTCTAGCCTAAGGAGATTACTTTTGTTAGAAGGAGACGCCACGCACGGAACATGCTCTTCTCTATTCTAGCTTACGCATCTTACCTTTGTTAGAACGAGATAGCCTGTTACAAGCAGAGAACAGGTGTTGCGTTCGGAAAATACTATGTTGCATGCAACACAACCAGCTGTTATTTTGGAACAGGTTTTTGGAACTGTTGTTATACTGGAACTGGAACAGGCGGAACAGGTTTCTTATTTTACCTGTTCCAACCCACTCCTAGGTTATTTTCCCTTTTCCCTTGACTCAACTGTCAGTCACAACAATCACAATTTGTCACTGTCACTGCACTGTCACCAAAATTACGAACGAACGACTGCAGTGCTGCTCACCTCACTGCTGTGCTGTGCGCGGATTCTGAGTGGAATTTAAATTATATTGTGTGCTGCAAATACGAATAGAATGGCGTTTGTAGTTTCCAGTATTCGTAGGTGTATTTGCCTTAAAAGTTTTAGTACTCCAAATATCGTCCAGACCGCTGGATATCATGCCAATGTAAGTTTTTGTTGCTAAGTCAAAGATTATTGATTTCACCACCAAAGACGCAATTTCACCGATTAGCCTTGAACTTCGGTGCATAACATAAGTACATAAGTACTATATTATGTGCTTAAGGTAGGAGAACGGAAAATTACTCATAACTTATCTAATTTACAGGTCATCGACCATTACGAGAATCCTCGTAATGTTGGTTCCCTGGACAAGAAAGACAAGAGCGTTGGAACGGGATTAGTCGGTGCTCCAGCTTGTGGCGATGTCATGAAGCTGCAAATCAAAGTGGATGAGAATGGAAAGATCATTGATGCGAAATTCAAGACTTTTGGGTGTGGGTCAGCTATAGCATCTAGCTCTCTTGCCACTGAATGGGTTAAGGGCAAAACGGTAGATGAAGCATTGATGTTGAAGAACACAGACATTGCTAAGGAGTTGTCTTTGCCACCTGTCAAGTTACATTGCTCAAGTATGACTATTTTCTTACATAATACTATGCCGGTTTTATGGCAAACTTATTTTATTATTTGAAGTAATCACCGCCATTGATGTTGTAAGATGAAAACTGAAGACATTAATTTGAAATTGGGCACAGCGTCTCCTCAGAAAGATTCCCATGGATTTGTTGACACCAACACAGTCGCAAACCCCTCTAATTTGTTTATGGGAGGCCTATTTCCAGCAGTGGACTTGTAAGGTTGACTATGATGCACCAATTTTCATAATAAAATGGTATTTTGTATTCTAAAGTCTTCATTTTTAACAATCAACAACTTATTGAGTATTGTTTGTTTTCACTATCAATTCTCCAAGGACAAGACATTAATTAGGATGTGATTGTGATAACTAAATATAGCATCATGCAAATCAATATTTAAAATAGTGAACATAGAAGAAAAAAGAAGTCTACTGTACCCGAAGTCCCAGTGCATTTACAACATTTCGTTACCAAATGTTGTTTTCGTTTCGCCTATTTGTCTCTGTCTATTGTATGGAGAAAAGTTGAGACAACAACTCTGAATACGTAACGTATTTTTGCCGTCTCATATTTTCTCCATACAATAGAGCGAGACAAATAGGCGAAACGAAAACAACATTTGGTAACGAAATGTGGTAGCAAAACTCTAACTTCGAGTACTGCTCAACATAAACCTTTCTTATACATTTCTAAGAAGAATGGTTTGAGCGCTCGCCATCAATTATCTTTCTTATGTAGTTGGCTCATTTGATAGAGGGCAAATTCATCATCCGCACTTGGTGTGTAGTCTGGTTTTCGCAAGTAGACCGCTGGCGGGCCCTTTATGCGTGAAGCCTTACACAAGTTCAAACATTTTTTGGGTTCTACGACACGCCAATTTCCTCACGATGTTTACCTTCACCGTTTGAGAGTACTGGCATGGTGCACATAATCTTTTCGACAGAATAACTCATTGACACTACTGGATTTGACGACCTCAGGATTGGAAGGCAGGGACGCTACCATTAGACCACCAGTGCTTTAAGTAATCAACTTTGTAATTTTATTCATAATATTTAATTTCATTTATTTCAGTGCTTGCTGAAGATGCCATTAAAGCTGCACTGTCAGACTACAAGATCAAGCAGCAACCTCCGAAGAATTAATGGCTTGAGGGTTCATGATATTGGAACAAATCTGTGATTTTGTATAGAGAATATCCATAAATGCATACTTGTAGATAAAAAAGATTAACAGATCGCCAAGTCGCAGTTTTACTCGATCAGTTAGAAACAACAACAATGTTACGAAGAAATGATAGAAACAAGTTGTCTCATCATTTCTTCATACAAAAGAGAGAGACACAGGGGAAATGTATTGTTCAAACTGATTGAATAAAACTCAGACTATGGGTACTGGTGTCAAAAATAAAATCTCAATATTTGATCAACAATCTGCAAAAGAAATATTTATGGGTGATCTTTGGGTCGAAAATGATTGCTGTTTTTGGCTATTAGAGTTGCCTATAGTAAATAGTGACTTTGTCCTTTTGGTAGGTACAAAGAGATTGTAAAATCAAGTATTTAGTTAGATTTAGATGATTCACGTATTAGATGTTATTTAGGAAGTGTTTTGATTTGATTAAATGAAATTTAAAATTATTATTGTCTACTCAATTACGAACTAAAAACCAAACTCCTTTTTAGGGTTCCGTAGCCAAATGGCAAAAACGGAACTCTTATAGATTCGTCATGTCTGTCTGTCTGTCCGTCCGTGTCACAGCCACTTTTCTTCGAAACTATAAGAGCTACACTGATGAAACTTGGTAAGTAAATGTATTTTGTGAACTGCATTAAGATTTTCTTACCAACATATAAAAAAAACAATAAATTTTTGGGGGTCCCCAAACTTAGAACTGAAATTCAAAAAACTTTTTTTCATAATACCCATACGTGTGTGGTATCTATGAATAAGTCTTCAAAAATGATGTTAGGATTCTTATATCGTTTTTTTCTAAACAAAATAGTTTGCGCGAGAGACACGTTCCAAAGTGGAAAAAAGTTGGCCCTCTAACTTCTAAAATAAGAGAATGATAAAACTAAAAAAAATATATGTTGTAAATTATTATGCAAACTTTCAACGATATTTGGTTTGAACAAGATCTAGTCAGTAGTTTTTTTTATATGTCATAAATCGTAAACCGCAATTTACCTTTCGACGAACTACAAGAACTTTTATATTATGTTACTTGATGCTACGGAACCCTTCATGGGCGAGTCCGACTCGCACTTGGCTGCTTTTTTTATAGTTACTGTTGTATCGTTATGTAATACTATTCTTTGAATAAGCAGAGCTTGTACTATGGGAACCAGATAGCTGATGAAAATACTTCGAATTAAATATAACACCCAGACAGAACGAACATGATTGTGTGTTCAACACAAAGTTCTCGGTGGGGATCGTACCCACGATCTACGGCGCAGAAGGTAAAGTTACCAACTAACCTGAGAGGGTCAGATTAGGTCAAAAAAGTGATAAAATAAAACGAAACAATATTATCCTTATTCAAATTTTATTGCTGAACTATTTATACATATTTATTACTTAAAGCCAACTCCTACACAGCTTATCAATAATTCTTTGCCAACACAAGTATCCACACACATTTTTCTAACAAACTGTTACCTACCCACATTATGTTGGCAAGCCTAACTTCTGCAATGCCAGTAGCGCCGCATCTGCTTTCGCCTGCTTCTTGTTTTGGCTCGCCACTGCCGGTTGGTATTCAATACCATTCACTCTTACCTTGAAAGAATATTACAGGCGTTATTCACAAAATTAATTAACCACACCAACTTTTGAGAAAACGACTTTGTGAAAGATGACAATACATGGATATGAGATTTGTTCTCGGTGGGAGTCGAACCCACGACCTATGGCTCTGAAGGCAGTGCTACTACCAACTGAGCGGAGAGGCCAGTAGTTATAGGTTACTAGCGGCCACCCGCGGCTTCGCTCGACCCGTTCCCGCTACGCCTCGTTCCCGTTATTATAAAATGTAGCCTATCTGTTATTCTGATGTATAACCTATATAATTGTAAAGTTACATTCAAATCCATTCAGTAGTTTTTACGTCAGAGTAACAAACATCCATCTATCCATACTTAGAAACTTTCGCGTTTATATTAGTAGGATTATACTGACAGCACTGGTGGTCTAGTGGTATTGGCCCCGCCTTCCGATCCTAAGGTCGTGGGTTCAAATTCAGTCGTGTACCAATGAGTTTTTCTGCCCAAAAATTTATGCACACTATGCCAGTGCTCTCAAACGGTGAAGGAAAACATCGTGAGGAAACCGGCATATCGTAAAACATAAAAGGTTCGAAAATATGTGTCAAGTGCACGAAAGGAGCCCCTTTGAGGCGCACTTAAAATCCTTTCACCACACTTGGTTCGAAAAAATCGGTGACACGATAAGAAGAAGTAGGATTATAGAATAGAATAGAATAGTATTTATTTCAGACATTAATGCATCCATAATTTTGTTAGTAACAATGTAACTTAGAGACCAGTGTTAGTGATTATACCTTGAATAAGAAATTCTTCTTATGATCAGGTCCGCACTCGAAGCAGAGGTTATACTCAGGCGGTCCGATCTTGTGCTTAGAACAGTATTCCCCTAGTATAGAGACGGGATGCTTGCCTCCGGTCGGAGCCGCGTTGGGAGCGCAAGCGGCGGGCGCGGTTATCCCACCTCGGCCGCCGCGACCGCGCATCGCTTTGTTACTCTGGAAAACAGATTGGATTGCATTAAGAAAAGGAAAGAATAATAAATAAATATTGCGGACAATCCAAACAACACTATTTAGCCCCAAACTAAGCAAAGCTTGTACAAGCTAAGTTTGCACTCCGCTTTTTTGTGTATATTTTAATGTAAGTACCTATGTATGGTTTAAAAACAATAAATACGAAGTAAAATCTTACAAGCATTTGTTTAATTTTTTAAAGTCATAGCAAATCCATTTTTGCAGACCGACAATATTTGGTCGATTTTTTGTAAACGACGCGAGGTGCAAACTTAGCTTTGTTGGAGCGAAACGTTTGTGCTTTCAACATTTCAAAATTACTTCAAGGCTAACTGGAGGAGAATGAATAGAATGAAATTCGCCTATGTGCGATTATTTTTTGTTTTTGATCAATTATTTTTTATCTTTTCTGTTTTATTTACACAAAGAAACTTACAATTAAACAAATATTTACAAAATACACAAGAAACAGTAAAGCTATCTGCAGATCTAGAGATAGCTCAACTGATCCAAATCAGTGCCAGACGGAAGCGTCCCCAAGTCGCTGGCGGCAATGCCACGCTGAATAGCAATGCTTATACGCTGCGCCAGATACCCACCAGCAGCTCTTGGGTCACGCGTCGCTTCGATCAGTCGCCTAGACAAAATTTTGAAGACCCGCGAGGCCTCGGTTCCCCACGGATCCAGAGTCTCATCCCCAAGAGGAGCAAATAAGTAGGCTCTGTCGAGACCTGCATATTTGCGCCTCTTGAGATTCTCGGCCAGATATGCCACCGCGCCCGCCACAACGGATGTCCTCGGCAGATGAGAAGGCGCAAGTGTGTCGACACACGTTTTTATCTAACTATAATTATTTAGCGTGAGCATCTGTAGAAATAATTCCAATTTATATAAAAAATAGAAATTGGATCTGTTCTAGACCCCATTAATAAAGAAAGGTAAAGGTAATGTGTGTGACTTACCCCTCTACTATACCGCTGCGGGATCTCCTCCTTAGCCTGCAGCCCCTTTGTATCCAGCTTGACTTCCAAGAGTAAAGGCTGAAGCGCGCCGGTGCCTTCTTTCCCCAAGCCCCGCCCGGGCGTCCAACCCATCTTTTGCAGCAGGTGCATTCCCATGCCACCCGCTACGGGCGCTGCCCGGGTAAGTTGGTCCTACATAAATCATACATGTTAGAATATTCACCACGTATTTTTTTATGGCACGATTTCTGGTATAAAGCGGTTGACCGCAGGAGGCGTGGGTTCGATTCCTATCTGAGACAAACTTTGCATAACCTGGAGTACTCCAGGTCTGGAAGTGATAGTATTATGGTACTCATGAACGATGATGATTTTGTATACAAAAAATAATTTATGTATATCCTATGGTTATGTCCTATGGTCTTATATTGGTAAGCCACCAGAGAGGGTAAAACAAAAGTAATGATATGTCTTCCAGGTGGTACTGCGCCAATTAAAACAAATAGACTTTTAGAAAAATTGCACTAAAATATCTAAATATTGTTACCATAATACATTACAATGACCCGAAGATCCTAAAAATCTGTAAGAAATGTTCACAATTTGTTCACGAATTTCATTCAAATCCAAACAGTTCATTCATTCTTCATCCCTAACATACTTACCTTTGATTAAGATGGTAAGCACCTATCATCGCAGTACCATCTCGCTACAATTCGGCGACGCCGTATCACTTAAAAACTGTAACAAATATTCATGAATTCCCCAATGTAAGCCATGCTTTTCTTTGAGTCAACAGATTTTACTCTTTCTTAATCAGCAGTAGAATCTGTACACTAGCTCAAAGAATCACTAGGCTTTTAAATAATGACTGACTTATTTAAATACATACAAACAAATAAGTAGCTATATTGAATCTGAATTTAAATTGAACAGGTGATTGTATTAATGCAGGAACATTGTGCGTATAAGTACAGGGGGCTAATTCTCGGGCCGATCTCGATCACTTTGAAATTTAATTTTATTGCTTCTTTTCGAAGAAGGAATGGATAATTTCCTTGAGTAATTCATAAACGACCTCTTCGTAAAAGCCTCGACAGCTACGATATACGGAAAGCCTACAAAAAGTGAGGGGTTGTGAAAATAAGCAATAAAATAAAATCCCAAAATGATCGAGATCGGCCTGAGAATTAGCCCCCTGAAGATACAAAAAGAATTACATAATAGTGATAATTATTTGTACTGTATCATTATCAAAACAAATAATAATATTAATAGAGTATGTGAAAGAGAAATTACAAATAGAAAATGAAAAAAAGTGTGAGAATTTAAATTAAATAAAATAAATATAAAAATATTTGTAATAGTCAGTCAAAATAAAAGAGGAAAACTGAATATTTGTATGCAATACTCGATGATAATTGGCATGCCATAGATAATGGCATTGAGATTATCATTCTTGTTGTACGAGAGATGTAAGGAGTGAACTAATGAGTTCTCACCTCACATGTCACTCACTAATTCATTCATTTTTGAGAGATGGTTACGGCGACATTTGTTTTATCCAGTCAACTCTTTACAAATTAACACTATTCTATACACTTTTTCATAAAGTCAACTTTATACGGTATTTTCTCCGAAACTCAAACTATCATTGCCTACTAGACTTTAATGAGTGTACCTAAATAATAATTTTACCCAGCAAAGTGTCTACTGAGATATAATCGATAATAAAACTTCTATAAATTTGAATTTACATTATTATTCTTATGAATCCTAAAAACGACTTTTTGTATCGCTGCTGGATATAAATATTTGAATGGCGCGTTTAAACAAGCTACCTATATCGGCATTATTTAGCTACAAGTTTATTATACAAGGTGCAGTTTTGAACCTGCAAAACATTTCAGGAGGTTGTTAGGAGACTCGTAAATAATCATATAACAATACGATACCAAGTCAATAATCAATAATACTTTTTCTTTTCGATTTTTCAATTTTATTGATTTTCAGAATAACCCTCTTCAAAAAAACAGAATCACCCATTGCGATGTATCGCGTGTCATGTCACTGTGTGCGTGAATGCGATGACCAGTGACGTCAGCCTGTACGAGTCTCCGTCCACATTTCTAAGAAACGAACGCGGCACATACGTTAAACTAAAATGAAGGTCGTTGCTATGGTTACGGGGAACCCCGCGATTCTCGTCATACCGCATTTCGATTTAGACTCGAAAATCTGTTACTGCGCATCGAAGGTTCAACCAACGTGCCGCGACCTGTACAAGTTGTTGTAGCTAAAGCAACTTATAGCAAATAATTTTACCTTAGATGTAGTTCGAATTTTTAACTGTATGCAGCTCACTGCATGGAGTGCCAGTGAATCACGCAGGGCGACTGCGTATCAGACCTCAACAAACCAGTTACTTGATAACACGATACCCATTTGTTATTTGCTAATTGTCTGACTTTCTGGCTTTTGACTACCCGGAACCAACGACCGTACGGCAAAGCTGTAAGGTCGTTGACCCGTACCGACCCGTGTGGTACCTAACGACTGTCCGAGAGCTACAAATCAGTTCGAACCAAAGGCTTTAATTAAGTGCTTACCGAAACACGGGATTTCAATGATGACGTTGCCGATTGGGGAATAACTCCGCGAACATTTCGATGGCTCGAGATACATTGTCTCCACTGATGGCATACCTACAAGCGGACCATCTCCACCAACTCTACATTGGAGTGTTGGTCCGTCATCTTTACAATTAGGTAGTAGGTACCTATCCCGACCGTTAATCGAAGGCGCACTTGAGGGGCGGAATTTGCAAGCGTATGCACATACCGGCGTCATCAAATACACTAATAAATTGAGCCGATCGATGCGTTTGCGATGGCCGCGGGGGCGTGGCGGGGTGGCGGGGGGGAGGGAGCGGCCGGTGGTTGGTGCTTTGGTTTGGATTTATGAAAGAAATGTCGGTTGCGTTTGTTTGTGTGTGTGAAAGCGCAGTTTAAGGACACGTACAGATTGGTCGCGTTTTAAAAAGGGGAGTTCACACTTACCGATTTACGTTAATAAGAATAAAATGAAAAAAAAATACCTGCCCATTTTATTGTTGATTCGGGTCGAGAATCACTAACATAATTACCTCCTAAAATGTTTTGCAGATCCAAAACTGCACCTTGTATAGCTATCTCTGTTAGTAAATGAGACGACTATACATTTACAGCTAGAAATTGCCAACAAAACTAGCCTGTTCAAAAACGCCAATACCAAATGTCATTGCAACCATCTCGTAAAGTCACACCACACTTTTGAAACACGGCGCCTGTCGAGTTGAGGTTATTACGCCGCTTGTCAATGGCATTAATAGTTATGACTTTTAGGCAATCAGGAGAAGCAAATCTTAGGCAACCCTGAAAGAACCTTTGTCTTGCGTTTAGGGGAGACGCCAAAGCAAGAAATTCTCGAGCGTAGAAGTGATTTTTATGAAGTTTTTATGAATATCTTCGAGGCGAAGACAAAAAAGATTCCAAAAGCTCATTGATATGATTAAGCTTGTATAATTATTGCTGCTCATAGACATTGTGTGATTATTAGAATTTAGAACTCGACAGGCGTCGTGTATCCTGGTCACGCACGTCGCGTTACAAGTGTGTATCCGCTCCTAGAGAATGCCAGAAAGCGTAATACAGGTGTATTATGACTTTTGACCGCGAGCCGACGTTTGTAGCCGCCATACAGCTGGAAGAAAACATTTGCGACAGCGTTTTAAAGTATTGAACGGAACCTGCTGATTGGATTTGTACTTTAAAACCATCAGACTAGAGATGCATTTACGTGGAATCTATTTTAAGAAATTAATATAGATGGACATTTCACACAACGCCACTCAACTATTTCAGTGTCCTAAAGGGTTTCACATGTGATACTAATAGCACTGTTTGTGACCTTTTTAGCCTATTTATTACCATAACTATGTTAGGCTTTTGTATTGCTTACGTCGTGCTCGGAATGGCACCAAGCTGGATTTTGACTGATATTTTTATTTTTTGTTTTGTTATTTTTACTTATTTATTTAAAATGATCATACAAAAAACGGTAGTAACCAAGCCGTATTTTTGTTGGTCACGTGTAACTGGCGCCTATCTAGCTTTAAGACGTTTCAAAGTGATCCTTGTGATACAATTAAATTAAGATTTTTTAGAAATTGGAAATTTACAAATTATGCTGCATAAGTTTAATTGGTTTGAGAATTGTTCTGGAATTTTCTAGAGGCATCTGTGAATATGTTATTTTTGTACATTCAATGATACATCTATAGAGCGATAGTCAAGTTGGTACAAATAACAGCAGCCTTAGATTTAGTTCAATACTTCAATACACAATGTGACTAGGCCATAAGTTCTTCAATAATCACTATTAAATCAAAGAATGAAGACTTACTAAAGCCTAAAATTAAATAATAGTTCCTACTATGCACCTACAGTAGCGTCCATGCCTAATACTTACAGGAAAATGTATATACTTCGAGCAATTTTGGGCTTTTTTAGATATTATTTGTATTACCTCCCTCAGATGAATTTAAGAAGTTATAAACGATTTTTCTCAACATTCTAAATAGCTTGATTTTTGAAGGGTTTATACATCTAACCCTAAGAACAATTTTTCTTAATTTTCTAATTAATAGCTTGATTTTCGAAGGGTTTATTATACCTAACCCAAACATATTCAGGAGTCGCCCTGAATCCTAAAACATAGTGATTATCAAAGAACGAAAACCAGTTTGGCGCGTGGCACCGTGCCAAGGCGAAATGAGCCCTACGCGGACAGTAGGTCACGAATACCTTCTTAGCCCACGCTTGAGTACCGGCCGCCAGTTCCCTAGGCGTTAGTATCTGAGCGCCCGTCGAACCGGTGAATTGGCCTAGGTGTCTGTCCTTTGACCAGCCAAACTGAAACGTTTAAAATATAATTGTTTTTAGATAGGTAAATAATTAAAAACTGTTGGGGGAAAAATTAAAAGACAGTTACTTAATTTTTTAATTCGAAACAAGCGGGTGCCTGCGGCTTCGCCAACGATTACCGTTACTTTTTCGTGATTAAAAGTACCTACACTAATTTTCAGCCTCCACACGTTCACGCGTGACCAAGGGAAACAGGGATTCATTTTTATATTTATGTAGATGTTACTCAGGGATAGTGTAGCTTTCTAATGGTGAAAAATTTTTAGAAATTGGTGCATTGGTTTAATTTGTTACAAAAATTAATAAATTAATATTTTGATAAATCAAATTACGTGAAAACTTACGCCTTTTGAAGGGCCCTCTTTCTTCTCTTGTTCCTGCCGAATCATCAACAATTTCTGAGACACGATTGACGCAATATCCTGAAAGCATAATATAGATATTAGTATTCGTGTATGTGAAAACGTCTCAATGTTTTTACATAATTTACAAAAGTTATTCCACATAAAACGTACATTCAACGCACTACTAGCTTATACTAGCGTAGTACCCAAACAAAAAGTGGCCTTTACCCATTCTATACATGTATTTCAATTCAAGTTCTATCCAAATCGGTTTGCAAAGATTTTCATAATGTCCCAAAAGTTTTGAAACATTTGAACCCACTGAAGACTTTCCCCTTGGTACGAGGCTGCGCTGCTGCTGCCCTATTGAATCCTAATCACACTCGACGAATAACTCTTAGGGCTGTTAGTAAGGCACTGAAACGAAACCTCCCTCTATCAAATAATTTACCTACATCTACCTGTCTTGCGTGAAGCTACTAAACCTGAAAACCCTACTGTATCGTTTGGCCAAATACGTGATCGTCTAGTTAGATTCATCTGTTTTGTACGTGTTAGAAGTCAGAGAGTAAAATAAATAGTTTAAGAATCAAAGAACATTTAATATTCATAAAATAAAATAATTTAACATTTGGATGACATGATTTTGAGCTACGGTAAATTAATATAAAAGAATAAGGCTGCAATTTAATATTCTAAAACCTAAATTACAACTCAAATTAACTAATATTAAATCTACAACTATTGTCTTAATAATAACGTGATTGTCCGGATGCGCGATGTTGTACTGAAAGGGAAACAAATTGATTGCATTAGTAAATTATCTCACCGCATTTTTTTTGTGGTTTTGGGAAGGTGCCCCGACGCAACGTATGACCACCGGCGCGCGAGTGAATCGTACGCAAAGAGTATCTGTCAAAAGACTACGATGGGGAATACTCTTTCTATCTAATAAAGCCATTCAAGCTAAGCAGGGAGGGAAAGGAAAGGATGGTCCCTATAAATTTACCTACCTAAACGATCTGTTTATTACATTCCATGTAAGCACTAAGATTAGAAAATAATAGGTCATTATGTTGCAATAGATGCTTTAGGGGGTTTCTATACAAGCGTTAAGCAGGAATCCACACCCCGTCAAAGATTGCATTCTAAGCATAGTAGATCCTTACATGGAATTTGTTAAAACAGATCCCCTGCTAAAATTTAAAGTTTAACAAATTCTGCTACTGTGTGGATAAAAGGAATTCAGTATCGCGATAGTAATTACAGTGTTTGTAGAATATATTTGTTGCACTGATCACTAATCACAATGTAAGGGATTATCTAAAAGGAAATGAAATCTAACAGGAAGCAAAGCTGTAGTCTCAGCGCTGGAACTCTGCTAATCTAAAGAGGAATTAAAATAACACCATGCAAATGCAACTAATAATAACATAACAGGCCGTCGGATCTGCTACCCGTCCTTCTGAACTGCTGAAAATTATTTACCATGCACATCAGATTTAAATTAGAGTATTATAAATAACAAGACAAGAAATAAATTATCTAGAAAGTTTGGCTACGGTGAAATATTTCTTAATTAACCTGCATTCATTTATACATCTAAATATACGTTACCAAAGATGATCACTGACTTTATAGTACTACAATTAAACTTAGTTATTAATTAGTTCCTCAATCTAAGCTGAAACTCAATTTAATCACTTCACTGAATTTATTAACTCCTTTTATTCGTCGTCTAACATACTATCTCCCATTCTTCCCAAAACACGATTCCCTAAATTCCCATACTGTAACTAACTTAATTACGCAACCCTATCTACCATCTCTGATTAATTACCGACACCTCAGAATAACACACTGATTTTAGCCTGCCTTCCTGACATCACTTCCTACTCTCTCCCAAAAATCTCTCAAAAAGCCTCGAATGTCGCGTGTCTATCCCTTTTGTTCAAACCCCACTACCATACTTCAAGGGCGGAGCCACCCTCCCAGCAACTGCTAGCCAATCGATTCTCTAGATCAATTAATAAAAAAAAATAGAAGGCGGGACTTATTGCTTTCCCACGAGTTTGTAGACACATAAAAAATCAAGTGTTCGTTTAAAGCTAAATTCTAACAAAAAATTGTCGCCAAGCGTACTTCAGAGGTAATATTTAACCAAAATTTATTGGCACTCATGTGTTAAGAAATATGTCAAGCCATATTTTATTTATTATTTCAGAGATTAACCCCGGAGCCACATTTACGATCAAAAAAAAACATTTCGTTCAAGTGAGCTCTAAGAACTGTGAGAAAAATAAATTATAAAGAAGTACTAGTATTTGTGTAAAATAAGAGTTCGTTACAGTCGCCCCTTGAATTTGTTGAGGTTTTTAAGGGGTAGACTGAAAACTGAAAGAAATTCATTAAAAAAAAGAACTCTTTATTCGAAAACAAAGCATCATTTAATTTAAATTTTTATTGTATTGCTTACTGCTTTAGACCACCCAGTTGAATGCCATGCCCTTTAATAAGTCCGTAATTTGATTAAATAGTAGTATTAATTATTTATTTATAGATCGTATTCATTAATTTAGGGTTCGAACCCAAATAATCAAGTTACTTAATCTTTGACCCTGTTATTAATTTACCTCATAAATCATCCAATTCAGGACTAATTGGTAAAAGCTTGTTCTTATCTCTAACGTTCTTATCTTCAAAACCAAAGTTTTCAAAGCCATAGTTGTCTCTCATAAACGCCATGCGTAGAAGTTCCAACACATACCATATCCACAGGTCTACCTGGCAAAGTTCGCTCTATGTCTCATCTAGAAGTCTCTGGTTAGTTTGCATCGTACACCCTGGAAAAGTCATTTGAACCAATCAACCATCTAAAATACACTTTTTTTTTCATATAATTTTTTTTTTTTTATGTACGCATACGTCACGGTCTTTGTTCGAAAGTCAAATATTTATTCTGTGTTTACGGAATCGACTCTCAACACAGAAAATAAAACTTCCTAAAAAAAAACATAGCAAACAGTAAACATCAGGAGTCAACCCGAGGCCATCTGTTTTATAGCTAAAATAATACTCATTACATCTTTATGTTCAATGAGTCAAATAGGCATCATCATCATCTATCAAAAATCAGCTGAGCGTCAATCACTGAAAATAAAACAACACGAACATTTTCAGGAGTCGAACCTGAGGCAATCTGTATTGTAGCTAAAACAATACTCATGACATTTTTATGTTCAATGAGTCAAATCAGCAACATCATTGGACGACCTTTGTGGTGCGGTGGTCGAATGTCCACCTGCGACGCAAGAGGTTGCGGTTCGATTCCCGCCTTGGAACAAATATTTGTACGATCTGCAGGTATTTGTTCCGGGTGTTCTGGTCGTTTCTATATAAAATAAATAATATCTAAACATGTAATGTATCGTATTATGTATATCAGTTATCTAGTACCCATAACACAAGCTCTGCTTAGCTTGGGGCTAGATAATGTTGTGTTAATTGTCCAGCATTATTAATTATTATTATTATCATCATTACAGCTAAGGGTCCATCACTGAAAATAAAATAACACAACCATTTTCAAGAGTCGAACAAAACTCTTGTTCTTTCTTTCAAGAATCGTTTACTATTGCATGTTGTCACCAGCATGTCATCATCATCATTTCCAACCCGCCTTAAGTGAATCTTCAATTTGAAGTTTAGTACACTTCACTAAAATTCTATCTAGAAATCGAACCTTGAATTAAATTTTAGTAGAAGATTACATACAACAGCAGGCAACACAGAAATACAAAATCCTCTGAAACAACTGCATTAGAGAATAATTATTTTCAAAACACTTAGCTTTGGACATTGATGTGTTGCGTCTGTGGTCGAGATCGGCCCGCCAAAGAAGACTTTCAGGAACAGGAAGCTACTGGTCCCCACAATGTCTTAGAACTCAAAGGCACCTCACGATGTCGTAGAACCCAAATGTTCCTCACGATGTCTTCCGGCTCGTTGTTGTACACCTGGAATTGAGAAAATGCCACAAACGAATAAAATGGTCACTACTTGAGTGCACACCGTCGCCCCTATGACTTAAGAACTCCAATACTTCCTCAAATCTACCTGATATATTAATTATATCTACGATGTGTTGTCGGTGGATCTTATCTCATCTCCTAAAAACATAAAATAAATAGCAGATAAAATGCTTCAAAAGCAGACAAATTACAAACAAACAACCGATACTTTATACGCCCCTATTATTCTTTGTCGGGTGCAATAAAATTAAGACATACGGACGGACGCACCACGTGTTAAAACAACTCGCTTTCTAAACCTATAACTCAGCCGGCCTATTGTTTAATAATATCCTACGGTTCGTTCTTTGTTCTATGTTGCGCCTTGCAACACAATTGTCTGCATTAAGCAGCTGCGTCATATAACTAACGCAAACAAAAGCTAACCCAGAATGCCAACATTTTTTTATAGTTGCAGCCTTATTCTTTTTATTCTACTCAGTGACTTCTATGCCTAATATTTCTTAACGGATAATAGATGAATCTCGTCTACGTTGTGTATTTGTAACCCATGTTCTTTTGATTAGGCTATTGAATTAAATTAATAATTCAATATTGACTGGCACTAATCCTGTGTCACCGGCACCACTGAAACGAAACCTCCCTCTATCAAATAATTTACCTACATCTACCTGTCTTGCGTGAAGCTACTAAACCTGAAAACCCTACTGTATCGTTTGGCCAAATACGTGATCGTCTAGTTAGATTCATCTGTTTTGTACGTGTTAGAAGTCAGAGAGTAAAATAAATAGTTTAAGAATCAAAGAACATTTAATATTCATAAAATAAAATAATTTAACATTTGGATGACATGATTTTGAGCTACGGTAAATTAATATAAAAGAATAAGGCTGCAATTTAATATTCTAAAACCTAAATTACAACTCAAATTAACTAATATTAAATCTACAACTATTGTCTTAATAATAACGTGATTGTCCGGATGCGCGATGTTGTACTGAAAGGGAAACAAATTGATTGCATTAGTAAATTATCTCACCGCATTTTTTTTGTGGTTTTGGGAAGGTGCCCCGACGCAACGTATGACCACCGGCGCGCGAGTGAATCGTACGCAAAGAGTATCTGTCAAAAGACTACGATGGGGAATACTCTTTCTATCTAATAAAGCCATTCAAGCTAAGCAGGGAGGGAAAGGAAAGGATGGTCCCTATAAATTTACCTACCTAAACGATCTGTTTATTACATTCCATGTAAGCACTAAGATTAGAAAATAATAGGTCATTATGTTGCAATAGATGCTTTAGGGGGTTTCTATACAAGCGTTAAGCAGGAATCCACACCCCGTCAAAGATTGCATTCTAAGCATAGTAGATCCTTACATGGAATTTGTTAAAACAGATCCCCTGCTAAAATTTAAAGTTTAACAAATTCTGCTACTGTGTGGATAAAAGGAATTCAGTATCGCGATAGTAATTACAGTGTTTGTAGAATATATTTGTTGCACTGATCACTAATCACAATGTAAGGGATTATCTAAAAGGAAATGAAATCTAACAGGAAGCAAAGCTGTAGTCTCAGCGCTGGAACTCTGCTAATCTAAAGAGGAATTAAAATAACACCATGCAAATGCAACTAATAATAACATAACAGGCCGTCGGATCTGCTACCCGTCCTTCTGAACTGCTGAAAATTATTTACCATGCACATCAGATTTAAATTAGAGTATTATAAATAACAAGACAAGAAATAAATTATCTAGAAAGTTTGGCTACGGTGAAATATTTCTTAATTAACCTGCATTCATTTATACATCTAAATATACGTTACCAAAGATGATCACTGACTTTATAGTACTACAATTAAACTTAGTTATTAATTAGTTCCTCAATCTAAGCTGAAACTCAATTTAATCACTTCACTGAATTTATTAACTCCTTTTATTCGTCGTCTAACATACTATCTCCCATTCTTCCCAAAACACGATTCCCTAAATTCCCATACTGTAACTAACTTAATTACGCAACCCTATCTACCATCTCTGATTAATTACCGACACCTCAGAATAACACACTGATTTTAGCCTGCCTTCCTGACATCACTTCCTACTCTCTCCCAAAAATCTCTCAAAAAGCCTCGAATGTCGCGTGTCTATCCCTTTTGTTCAAACCCCACTACCATACTTCAAGGGCGGAGCCACCCTCCCAGCAACTGCTAGCCAATCGATTCTCTAGATCAATTAATAAAAAAAAATAGAAGGCGGGACTTATTGCTTTCCCACGAGTTTGTAGACACATAAAAAATCAAGTGTTCGTTTAAAGCTAAATTCTAACAAAAAATTGTCGCCAAGCGTACTTCAGAGGTAATATTTAACCAAAATTTATTGGCACTCATGTGTTAAGAAATATGTCAAGCCATATTTTATTTATTATTTCAGAGATTAACCCCGGAGCCACATTTACGATCAAAAAAAAACATTTCGTTCAAGTGAGCTCTAAGAACTGTGAGAAAAATAAATTATAAAGAAGTACTAGTATTTGTGTAAAATAAGAGTTCGTTACAGCACAAACGTGACACACTTTATAACACTATAAAACCAATAAAAAATCATATCGGTTTAAGGCATGCGCACATAATATTATAGGCGATGGCGATCAGCTGAAACGCTTAAGCCTAGATGTGCGCAGGCCTTAAGTTGTTAGGCATGAGCCACAAAATCAAAATACCGAAGCTTTCGCACCTTATTATTACTATTAGTATAATTAGGAGTTTAAAGAACTTACAATTTTGGGTGGTATAATGCCGGGCGGGTAAGCTTGAGGGCCGGGAGCTGGCAACGCTGGCAACGACGAGACAGTCGACAGATCTAAATGTAAAACATTAAAATAAATAAATGAAGCTTCCTTTAGTTGAGTTCGGGCAAGTGCGTAGTATTAAATCTTTTTGTTAAAGGCTGAGCGCACACTCGAGTCACGACAGTCTTTAGACAGACTTTCAAGTCTGACGCGAAACTCTTTTGTCTACTGGGGTACGTTTACCATACCACATACTAACAAAAGAGAAGCCGACAATCGTAGTCAGATTCGTCGCAGTTCTTGTAGGTATAGACAATTTTGTCTATGAGACGTTTTGTCTGAAGTCTGCGCGTCTTCATACATTTTGTAAAGCGTTAGTCTGTCTTAAGACTGTCGTGTCTCAAGTCTGCTCTCAGCCTAACTGATGGAATAAGCTATGGCCCGCCTGAGGTCAAGTGGTAACCATTGCCTGCAACAAAGCATTGCCTCGTAGGTCACGCACGTCAGGAACATGCCCTACTCTGCTCTGCATCCATCAACTTGAGGCATACAAATGTTCAGCCTTGCATGCCAGGTATTTCACTGGCACCCACACCCTTCAAACCGAAACACAGTAATGCTGCTTCACGGCAAAAAAGGCAGGTGGTAAACCTTCCCCGGACGAGCCCTTTGCAAAGAGCTCTACTACTTGCTATTTGAAAAAAAGAATGAATTCAGATTGATGCGTTAATTTTGTAAAAATAAGTTGCACTTACGGGTTCCGCTTCCGGCGAAGCCTTTCATGTACGCAGGGGGGTCAACGACCGGCAGTGGCGGTGCGGGCAAAGCAAGAGGCGCAGGCCTGTACAAAACATAATAGTTTTAAGACTTTGAAGGCACTGTAGATGTCTCCTCAGATTTCTTAAACTGTTAGTTGCCACTTTGACTGTGGTTGCCCTGTAGTGATAGCAGAGACTGGGTAACCGTTTTTTCTGTTCTGTGGCAATGCAGCAATTTTGTCAATTTAAATAATTAAACCTTTAAAGTAACCCTTCTTTAATAACCAACCTTGAAGTAGGTAATAATCATTGTTTCGATATTTGTTGTGTTATACAACACAACAAATACCTAGGTAGTAGAGAGACCTGTTAGTGGCTGTCCTAGTCTGCATAATATGAAACTCTGTTTTATTTTACACTGCTGTCTTTTCAATAAATTGATAAAATAAACATACCGTGACATAGAAGTAATTCCACCCGCATGGCTTTCCACAGCGATCTGGCTTGCCGCAGCGAGCTGGCATGCCGCAGCGGTGATGGCAGACGCGCCGGCGTGGATCGACGAAGGGTTGGGGATGGGCGGGGAGGGATCGGCTGGTAAAGGCGCGGTAGGTGCAGGTTCTATTGCTTTCGGCGCCGGTACTGGCTGCGGGGCTTTTGAGCTCAGTTTCGCTACAGGCTGTAAAAAAAAATCGTATTAGAGTCTGTTCAGAAAGAGAGCCGTCGTGGCCAAATTGTGAACTAATGTTTCAATTTTTATATGGCAGCTCATCCCTTTCTTTCTGTCAGCATTTTGCATCATTAAAATTAAATAAAGGAATAGTACACTAGTTGTGATAGGATCAAAACGCAACAGACGCGCTATTGTATTGCCCACTAAATAAAAAAGGTGATTAAGCACAGCAGCGCCCTCCAATCCCACGACGGCTCTCTTTCTGAACAGACTCTACACTGTTTGTTTTGGCATTTGCTTAATAACTTCTATGTCTTCTATGTGTTCTAGGGTGAACAGTTTAAAAATGACTTCCTACACATCCATAGGCGGTCTCTCATGGCAAATTTTATCATCCGCACTTGATGTGCGGGCTGGTTTTTCCGCAAGTAGGTCGCTGGCGGGCCCTTTTTGCGTGACCCTTGACACTTGTTGCTCGAACTTTTTTAGATTCTACGACACGCCGGTTTCCTCTAGATGTTTTTTTTCACCGTTTTTGAGAGTACTGGCATAGTGCACATACATTTTTCGACAGATAAACTAATTGGTACACAACTGGATTTGAACCCACGAGCTTAGGATCGGAAGGCGGGGCCGCTACCACTAGACCACCAGTGCTCTCGTTGTTGAGGATTGTGACTCCTTCCCATTTTGTGGACAATGTCTCTCTATTTGAAGCAGTCGTTGGCTTGATGCATCGGCATTTCCAGCCGCTCAAATATTTGGTCCGACCAGCGCTTGGGGCTTCGGTTTCTAGGTCTTTTGCCTTCTATTTCATCTCTATAATAAGTCTCTCGATACAATCGGTATTTCTGCGAGCAATATGGCCAAAGTATTTTAGAAAAATCATTTAAATGCAGATACACATACTTTAATTTGAAACGATGATCACGTGAAACTTATCGACCAAGATGTGACATCATTTATACCTATATAAAATCGCGGGCAATTTGTCAAAAAAATTATAAATAGTTATCTCAAGTGTATTTATCTTTCATCATCATTATCACCATCATCAACCTATATCAGTCCATTGCTGGATGTAGGTCTCTCCCAAGACGTGCCACTGAGCCCGGTCTCCGCTCTAGTATTCGTTTGCTCCAACGATTGTCTGTTCTACGGCAAACATGACTGGCCCACTGCCACTTCAGCTTACTAATCCTTTGGAGCTATGTCAACCACCTTAGTTTTCTGTCAGATTACCTCGTTCCAGATTTTATCCTTCAGAGAGACTCCGAGCATAGCCCTCTCCATAGCTTGTTGAGCGACTTTCAGTTTGTGGACTTGGTTCTCTGTCGGATAACCTCGTTCCAGAATTAATCCTTCAGAGAGACTCTGAGCATAGCCCTCTCCATAGCTCGTTGAGCGACTTTCAGTTTGTGGACCGACCCTACTGTTAGTGTATTTATCCTTAAACTCACCATATCCTTCTTAGGTTCGACGGGCACCCACTCAGAAGCCTTGTCTCTGTGCTGGCTGCCCGAAGACACAGGAAACTGCAGTCTTAGTTCGTCTTTGTTAGCCACTAGCGCTGTGCTTTTTACCGGCAACGGAGCGCCTCCCTGAAAAAGTAAATTCATATGAGCTTTCGTATGTTAGTTACAACTGAGAGCAATTTAGGGTCAAACACTTACCTACACTGCTATTTTTGTTTTTATTTTACAAAAGGATCATAAAAAACGATAGGAATCAAGCTGTAGTTTGTTGCCTGTTTTCTAGGCTTGGTCGCGTGGAACTGGCACCTAGAGTCATCAAGCTTTAAGATGTTTCAAAGAGATTCTAGTGATACAACCGAATGATTATTCTAACTTATTCTATCTATAAATGTTTTAACTGTTAATTGTATTATAAACCTGCTATGACATTGCAATGCCCAACAGGGTGCATGTACTGACCTAAGCTACTTTAAGAACGAATGCTATTTATTTTATGTACATGTGAGCAATCAATAAATGAAATAAATGAAGAAAGGGCATTGGGTAAAAGTGGCGTTGTTTTTGAAGACCCGCGACCAGTAAAAAAACTATTGCCATTTATTAGTACTCTCAAAAATAAGCAACTTTTATTATTACAGTAACTGCGTAAAGTATATCGGAAGCGAGATATTAAATTGCAAAAATTCATAAAAGTATCGTCTAAATAGCCAATTAATAAGATTTTCCTAAAGATATAGTAATCGTAGGTGGTAGATATAGTAATAGTATAATAGATGGTGATGTTAAACATAACATCATCATCATCAGCATCAGCCTGAAGAAGTCCACTGCTGGACATAGGCCTCCACTACACATTTCCAGGAAGAACGATTCTGAGCCCTTTCCATCCATCAATTTCCCACGATCTTAACAATATCATCGGTCTATCTGGTAGTTGGGCGCCCTACGTTTAGTCTTCCCTGCCGATTGTCACTTCAACTTACTAATCATACGAGCTATGTCGATGACCTTGTTCTTTTACGGATATCCTCATTTCTGATTCTATTACGTAGTGAAACTCCCAGCATAGCTCTCCCCATAGCTCGTTGCGCTTTGGCTTGTGAACGAGGCCAATAGTTAGCGACCACGTCTCATTTCCATAAGTCATCACTGGTAAAACGCACTGATTAAAGACTTTTGTCTTGGGGCTCTGCGGTATCTGAGACAAGAAAGTGTGGTGCAATTTCTCGAACGCTGTCCATCCGAGTTGGATTCGTCCGGCTGATCTTTTAGTCGAAGTTGACAAACATAACATGAACATAACGTGCTCTTTTGTAAACCTGCCTGGAGCTCAGTGGAGTCGTGTGAATTCATAATCGCAAACATCTGAACAGAAGACGAACCGATTTTCAATCAATTGCAGCTGATGTATCTGTAATGGGTGAATTTCCACAAATAATTGCTGATATATTCGCCCTTGGTACATACCAAATAGCTCAATCACAAAGCTGTTAAGGAGAACATATCAAGCAAGGCATTTATATGATTGAAGTAGACTTGAATCCAAACCAACTCATCCTCAGAACCCTGGTGGCATCAATACATGGCTGTAACATGGAAGGATACAACCGCGACATATAAACAATCGAACCTATTTAGCATACTAGTCAAACGAGAAGTTCAAGGGTGATACGCCATTATAGGACACCATTGCCTGGGGTGGGGGCGATACCAAACAAATCTGTCTGTCTCCCCGGCACAATTTCTAGACCACAGTTGAAAAATGGAAAAGCTTTTATAGCAGTGAAGAGCAGGTAGTTCTCCTGTTCTGAAGGAACTCCAACGTGTCTTCAATTCTGTTCTCAACCATGGGAGAACTCCAAAGGCATGGAGCAGGGAGTGTCATGGTATTGTTCTTCAAGAAAGGCATTAAAGCTTTATTGAAGAACTATAGACTGATCTCACTTTTGAGCCATGTCTACAAACTGTTTTCCAGGGTTATTTTGAACCGTCTTGCGCGAAGACTTAATGAGTTTTAAACACCGGAGCAGGCTGGGTTTCGAGGAGGATTTGACACCATAGACCACATTCACACAGTGCGGCAGATTATACAAAAATCTGAAGAGTACATCTATATATATAAATCTTTCGTGTCACAATTTGGAACGCGATAAACTCCGAAACTACTGAACGGATTTCGATAAAATTTTGCAACTGCCTAAAATATGGTCGGACTTAAAATATAGGATAGTTTATATTCAATATTTAGGTGTTATTAATTTATAAGGAGCAAAAGTTTCGAAATCTATGTCTATCCCTTTCTATCACGTAGGGACTTATATTTATGTCTATCCCTTTCTATCGCTTAGGGATTTTTCTGAAAATTCTCGACTTTGACGAGGAAAGAACGCTCTAGAATGTCTTTGAGGTTCTGGAATGATCAAATTTAATTCGAAGACTGAAATTATTCGGCTAGCATCCGGAATGCATCCAAACGTTAGTAATCCAGAATTATCTAGAATACTCAAATATACCCATGCAAACGGTTTTGAATTCTAGATTTGGACAAAATGTTCTAGAAAATAGTGCCCCTAAACGTTATAGAATGTTCTTTCATCATCATCATCAATTGATATCACGGTGAAGGTGAAGGTACTCAAGGTGAAGATACGTCCAGCAGTGGATGCTGGACGTAGGTTCACCTTGAGTAACAAAGGCTATATTTGTGTGTTTAAAAAATAAATGTCCACCCGTGCGAAGCCGGGACAGGCAGCTAGTATTATATAATAATCAGCCCTTGTGCTTAGCGTTTGTGAACTATGAGAAGGCCTTTGACTCTGTTGAAACCTGGGCTGTTCTACAGTCCCTGCAACGATGTCAGGTTGACTGGCGATATATCGAAGTGTTGAGATGTTTTTACAATGACGCCACCATGTCTGTTCAGGTCCAGAACCAGCAGTCAAAACCTATCCAGTTGCACCGCGGAGTGAGGCAAGGGGACGTTATATCCCCCAAATTGTTCACAAGCGCACTGGAAGATTTGTTTAAGACGCTGAGTTGGACTGGAATAGGCATCAATATCAATGGCGAATACATCTCACACTTACGATTTGCTGATGACATCGTCATTATTGGCAGATTCGTTGCAGGACCTACAACAGATGCTGAACAGCCTAGCTGTTTCCTCACGACGGGTTGGCCTGGGCATGAACTTGGATAAAACTAAGATCATGTTCAATGATCATATCACCCCAGAGCCGATCACCGTCGCCGGAATGCCACTCGAAGTTGTGCAGGAGTATGTCTACCTCGGGTAAACCTTGCGGTTAGGTAGACACAACTTTGAGAGAGAGCTAAACCAGAGAATACAGCTGGGCTGCGTTTGGGAAACTCCGTCAGGTTCTCTCGTCGCCGATCCTACAATGTATGAAGACGAAAGTCTTCAACCAGTGCGACCTGTAATGACCTATGCTGCCGAAACGTGGACACTAACAGTAGAGTCGGTCCACAAACTGAAAGTCGCTCAGCGAGCTATGGAGAGGGCTTTGCTCGGAGTCTCTCTGAAGGATAAAAACCGGAACGAGGTCATGCCGTAGAACAGACAATAGTTGGAGCAAACGAATACGAGAGTGGAGATCGCGTTTAGGTCAGCGTAGTGTAGGACGCCCTCAGGCAAGGTGGGGCGACGATCTGCGAAATGTAGCTGGCAAGCACTGGAGGAGAAGAGCCGAAGACCGGGCTCAGTGGCACGTCTTGGGAGAGACCTACGTCCAGCAGTGGACTGATATAGGTTGATGATGATGATGATGATTATTTATGGGATCCATGTTTTTTATTCCTTACCGATTCCAAAGGTAATAATAGTAGTTTTTTAAATAAAATGCATTTTATCCCATACTTGGACAATGTTATTCTTCTAACTTCAAAGTCGTATATTTTTGCTCCGATATAAGTTACGACGTTTTTTGTTTTTGATATTATGTATACAGGTGTAGTACTTCAATTCAAAACACATTGCATCAGTGGTCGCATTAAAAAAAAACAACGCCACGACTCCATACAAAGTTACCCAATGCCCTTTTGAATTTGAACTTACCCTTATATTCATGATAATAGGAGCTTTCTCTTTGACAAGGAAAGGGTGATGGAACGCCATAGTATCTTCGTTCTCGCTCATATCCTCATCTTCGGAGCAAACTGATGACAGCTCACCGAGGGCCTCTTTCTTGGAGAGATGCTTGCAGAAGTCTGTTAGCTCATCAACTGATTTACCTGCGACAAAAGGTATGGTGAGAGAAGCGAGCTAGTCATGTTTAGTGTGTGAAATCTAAACTTTTTAATTTTTTTAATGCATCTAACCAGATTTTATTTGACATGCGTAGAGCTTACCTGAGGCGCACTTTTTTTTTTATACAGCCTCACGTGCCAGTAATTTCACCGGCACCTACACCCTTCAAACCGAAACACAGCAATGCTGCTTCACGGCAGAAATAGGCATGGTGGTAGTACTTCCCAGGACGAGCCCTTCACAAAGAGCTTAATTACTACTAAGACTATTTGAAATCCTTTCACCACATTGGTTCGAAAGAATCAGTGAAATGTTTTTTTTTTATCTTATGGTTCATAAATTGAAACATGCGCATCACTTACATCTAAAATATTTCACTGACAACAAATTCGGCGCAGTTTCTAAAAGCATTGAACACAACATGCATATTGGAAACGTGCGAAACTATTTTAAAAGTAGAAGTAAAAAGGTATTAAAATTAACATTATGTACACAAGGATACGCATCAGACTATTATACACTGCTTGCTCTTATGTCCTTGCAGTAAGCGTCATTTTTCTTTGTTTTTAGGTAGCTGGAGCTGTATCCTACTGTACAAGAATTATTAAAAAGAATGAGTGTAATTTTTGTTATACCTCCAGATTGTATAGCCGCCATGACTTGGTTCCTAGTGTGAGGGGGTAACGCCGCCGTTCCCCCCGGCACCTCTCCGTTCTTGAGCATGTTGATTGCATTGCGCCGTGCCACTTCTAGAAGACGCTTTTTCTCGCTGTCAGCTAGTTTAACACCGGAGGGTGATCTGCTATAGTGATATAAATATTTTTTTACAAAACTGACCTTTACACGTAGAGATTTGACCTAAACTGACCTTAAACTTTGTTGGTCTTGACTTTGACTGTATAGCCTTGACCTTCAATCATCATCATCATCATCATTATCAGCCTGAAGTAGTCCACTGCTGGACATAGGCCTCATCTACTCGTTTCCAGGAAGAACGATTCTGAGCCCTTTCCATCCATCGACTTCCCGCGATCTTAACAATGTCGACGGTCCATCTGGTGGGTGGGCGCCCAACGCTTCGTCTTCCGGTTCGTGGTCGCCATTCGAGAACCTTTATTCCCCAACGGTTGTCGGTTCTTGGAGCCGACTTAATAATGATAATAATGACCTTCATTGTGCCCATTAAAATATTTTTTATGATGAGAATTACTTCTTGTTCGTATAGGATCTAGATAAAAAGAAGACAACATTATAAAAATCATGGGAAGTCTGTGAATGAGGAAAATCGCTCTTCCTGGAACAAGGCTCATGTCCAGCAGAGGAGTTCTTCAGAGTAAGGAGGTTTTTTTGGAGTTTGGTCTCTGGTTAATCAACACTGGTTGTACTGGTTTAAATAACATTACGACGCGCATTGACAACATGGACTTTTTATTGCATGGGAAATTATGACCTGACTTAACCTTAACCTTGCTTGACCCTCTGACCTAGAGATGGGTTTTTGCCTGGACATTTATGGACGTATTGAGTAAATGCCGAGTAAACGTCCATTTACGCCCAGTAAACGTCCCAAAACAGGGCGGATATATTTTTATTGTAAAATATCGCAAAATTCACAAATTATTACACAATGCTAAGTTCAAATTACTAAAAAGGTTTTTTTAAGTAAATCTATAATCATCATCAGACTGAAGAAGTCCACTGCTTTTTTTTGTTGTTTTTTTTTGATACAACAAAGTTGACAACAAGCATACGGCCCACATGATGGGAAGCGGTTACCGTAGCCAATGGACACCTGCAATACCAGAGGCATCACAAGCGCGTTGCCGACCCTTTAAAACTTCTAAAACGCCCTTTTTGAAGAACCCCATGCTATAGTCCTTAGGGGAAACCTCAGCAGGGAGATCATTCCACAGCCTGAGTGTTCACAGGAGGAAGTTCCTCTGAAACCAAACGGTGCGCGGCCACCCAGGCTCTAAGGTGTGAGGATGAACTCTCTGCCTATGGCGAGCAGTGCGATGGTAGAATGTAGCTGTTGGCATGATATCATACCCCATTATACGAGCGGTAGAACACGCACAATGAGGAGAAGTCTCTCCTCAGACTTAAGGGCTCAATACCGCTTGTGAGCTTGGGATCGTCAACAATTTTCACGGCACGTCTTTGGATCGAATCAAGGGGTCCAAGCTGGTATCCAGGTGCTCCTGCCCAGAGGTGAGAAATAGGTACTCCATGTGAGGCCGGACTTGCGACTTATAAAGAAGTAGTCGCTGGCCTGCACTGAAGTATGACTTCGCTCTGTTCAGCACTAGAGATGTCAATACCCAAGATCCCAATGCTCTTGGAAGTGGTGGGGGCATGTCTTGGAACTTTGCGGTATCTGCGACGAAAAGATGTGGCGCAATTTCCCGAACGCTTCCCATCCGAGTTGGATTCGTCAGCTGACCTCTTTGTCAAAGTTGGCTCTACCTAATTGGATCGTCTGACGCAAATAAACATAGTGGTCCACAACTTCGATGATATCGCTCCCAACATGTAGCAGCACGGGTGTGACATGAGACATGATTTTTGTCTTGGTTATGTTCATTTTTAGACCCACCTGTTGGCAGACAATACTGGGGTCTCTGAGCATTGTGCCTAAGTCTTCCGGCAAATCAAAGGTGAGTGATGAATTCGCCGTTGAACATCAACCTTTGAGTGCCATACCTTGTCCAGGACACGAACTTGAAAATATCCTTCAGTGCCGAAGTGAACAGTTTCAGAGATATGACATCTTCCTGTCTCATCCCTTTTTGCATGTGGAATGGATTTGTACTCTGGTCCTGAACTCGCATAGGCATTGTGGCATACCTGTAGATACATTTCAACACTTCGATATACCGATAGTCAATTTGACATCGCTGGAGCGACTGTAGCACTGCCCAGGTTTCGACTGAATCGAAAGCTTTCTCATAGTCCACAAACGCTAAGCATAGTGGCCGATTATACTCCACAGTCTTCCGTATAATCTGCCGTAGCGTGTGGATGTGGTCTATGGTGCTAAAGCCTTTCTGGAACCCGGCTTGTTCGGGAGGCTGAAAGTCGTCGAACCTACGAGCGAGACGATTGGTAACTACTCTCGAAAACAGCTTAAAGACGTGGCTAAGCAGAGAGATGGGCCTGTAGTTATTTAAGAGAAAAGAGAAGAGAGAGAATAAGAGTGGACAGGAAGTTGTAGAGTTTCAGAAGACTGTAAGGTGGAGGATGGAGTTAGAAAGATTTAGGTAGGTATTCAAAGCGTTAAGATTAGTTTAGCTTTTAGATAAGGGGGGTGGAGGGGTTAAACATGACACTGTACAAGAGGGAAAGGAGATGAGTATTCCGGCAAAAACCAATAGGCAAAGTCGCTCAACAAGCTGTGGTAAAGGTAGCCTTTACCACAGCTTGTTGAGCGACTTTTAATCTCGGAGTCTCTCTCAAAGACAGGATTCGGAACGAGGTCATTCGATAGAGGAACAAAGTTCTCAACGTAGGCCAAAGAACTAGCAAGCCCATTTATTTATTTATTTTATTTATTTAAATATTTATTTTGCGCAGAGTGGTGGGCAACAACTTGATAGGAAGAGCCAAACCGAACCCTGGGCTCAGTGGCGCGCCATGGGAGTGACTTATGTCCAGCAGTGGACTTCAAAAGGTTGATGATGATTACGATAGTGACAGCGATTAGCAGGCACAAATCTCAAATGTCATGTGCGGTAAAATGTTGATTTAAATAATACCATCCGACTGTGATTATGTTGATAATTCTGTAATTTGGTAACAAACACATTTTTTATTTTCAGTGAGATCCTCTTTTTTGGTCAATTGCCATTTGTTCTAATATTTAAATGGTTTATACAGGTACATCTTACGAATACTCAATGAAAAAGTCTGATTTTGACTAATTATAGTTTCCGCCCTGATTTTGGACATTTAAAAGGACGTTTATTCGTTTTTGCCCTATTTGTCCAGTTTTTGGCCTTTTCGCCCAACTGGGTTTAAACCCTCTGCCCATCTCTACTCTGACCCAATAATTACGCAATTCTGTATCTACAATTATAAACCTACCTACTACTGTCTATAAACCTCGGCCTGCCTCTATGTTGCTTAATCCTATACAGGGTCCATGTGATACAGACTTACAACTAAGAACTATGTATGTACCTAAACTAAGCCATGTGTATGCAATAAATATATTGAGTATTGAGTAATTACTGTTCAAAGTACTAACCTTGACCTTCTGCCGCCACCTCGGTACCTAGGCGGCGAGTGGTGTCTGTGAGGGTGCGTCCTCGTCCGTGACCTTGACCTCCGACGTGACCTCGAGGACGACCTATGCCGTGACCTCGCCCCTGAGGCATGTGAATGTCTTCGGGAGGCAGAACGTGATCTTGAACGGCGAGATTTGCTGCTAGATCTGAAAGGTTTCAGAGAAGCAGGACAGTTAACAACAATAATATTTAGTATGGTTTTTACAAACTACTCATTAACATGATTTCCAGATGTAGTGATTTAAAAATGTGAAAATAAAGTAGGTCAACTAGCTCTATAACCTAGTTTGGCCCTGCAACAACTACTCACATAGTTATATCGTACAGGGCCCTGTACGATATCTTATGAGTTTTGAATATTTGAAGGTTCAGTGAAGGATGAAATTATTTATTATTTGGTCAGTATACTAAATTTGAAAATGGTGATAATAAATGTTTCCACAGCATGTAAGCAAGGGGTGTCAGTAAAATACTTTCATAGCCAGGTCAATATCTTTTATTCTTAACCCATATCTTCCCACCGCTAGGCAATGGTGTCCCCAAAATCTCGCCAACTGTCTCTATGCTTTTCCACCATCCTTGCTCGAAAGTGAATAGGTTATACAATTAGATGGTAAAAAAACTGATTCTATTAAGTTTTTAAATACTTCCACGCCTGCTAACTAGTGTAACAAGCAGTTGGTAAATTAAGTTAGTAGTTTTATTTACCTTTTGCTACCTGTTCTCTCTCTATCTCGATCCTTTCTTGAAGATTTGTGAGAAATCTCTTTTTTACTGCTCTTTTTGTGGGCTTTTTCTTCTTGAGGCCTGTAAACATAGTTTAATAAGATTGAATTTTTATTCAAGAGAACATTAGGTGGTTGTACGAGAGCACTGGTGGTCTAGTGGTAGTGGCCCCGCCTTCTGATCCGAAGGTCGCGGGTTCAAATCCAGTCGTGTACCAATGAGTTTTTCTGTCGAAAAATGTATGTGCACTATGCCAGTACTCTCAAAACGGTGAAGGAAAACATCGTGAGGAAACGGGCGTGCCGTAGAACCTAAAAAAAGTTCGAGCAACATTTGTCAAGGGTCATGCAAAAAGGGCCCACCAGCGGCCTACTGGCGGAAAAACCAGCCCGCACATCAAGTGCGGATGATAAAATTTGCCGATTTATTTTTAGGTGGTTGAACTAGCAATGCCACTACCCATCAAGCAAAAAGGGCAAATTGCATCTGCTAATTACCATCAAATAATTTGTTTCTACAATGCATGAGTGCAACACAACCGCACGCATAAATAAAGAGTTTTTCAGAGATGCTTCTGCCTTCTTTTGCTTGACACCATACCTAATGCACACTGTCACTTACCTACCTAGAATTAATAAATATTCTTTTAAATTCCCTGATTGTTTTATTTTACAGCCCACCTGTGTCTATTTGCAGAAACTAAACCACAGACAAGCATTTAACATGTTTTTTTTTATCTAAATTCACATTATTTTCACTATAACTACAGCAAAAACATCCATAAATCATTACAACAACTGTACTTACACTTTGATGTCTTCTGCAGCCTTTTTTAAAATACCTCCAGGATCTGCTGACTTTGGAAACTGGGTGTTTATGACAACTTCTTTTAAAGATTCATTTGAGGAATCTGTGTACTCTCCTTCTTCATACTTCTCCGCTTTTCGTCTTGCTTGTTCTTCAGCCTGCTTTACTGTTTCCTCAAACACTGTACTAAATTTTAAATTCTTTATTTGAATTTTTCCTTTGTTTTTTTCATCAACATCAGATTTTTTACTATCTAATTTTAATCTCAAGTCACTGGTATCAAGATCTTTCGGTGATTCTGGCATGGGGATCAGACTTGCGTCCATATTAGGTGTATTGTCTTCAATTTTGATTGAAACAATATTTTTAGGCACATCTTGAGGCTCGGATTTTGGCTTTTCTTGTTTAACTTTTACATTTTCGGTTTTCTCTGATTTTATATCAGGCTTAAAATTGAGTAATGCAGACGGATCAATCTTGATCTTGGGGGATTTTGAGGGGGAAATAGATCGCTTTTTGGCCTTACTTTTTTTCCTCTTTTTACGCTTGTGAGAGTAACTAGAATCATCAGAGTCATCACTGCTACTGCTTCGGCTACGTTTTTTCTTTTCTTTTTTGTGTTTCTTTTTACCTTTCTTCGACTTTTTCGGTGTTATTTCTTCAATCTTTGGCGGATCTGCATTGAATGCGCCAAATAGCTCTGACAGGATTTCATTAGACGATTTAGCAGGCTCATGTTTCTTACGCTCGGGAGAAGACTTTTCTTTTTTGATAAGTAATTCAATTTTATCCATAAGAGTCGTCATCTTCACTATATTCCATTTAAACAAAATCCACGCTAGCACGGAACTAATTTACGCCATGTTTTGTTTTGTTTTGATTGAATTAGTTAGAATGTCTAAATGTCAATGTCATTAAAATTGAATTGTCAATGTCAAATGCCACAAAAGTGTGTTGTTAGACGTAACGGTTGACTTGACTAAAAACTATCTTAAAATTGTTTGAGACTGGCAAAGTTGATCCAAATGCACAGACGTCATTTAATTAATAGGAAGAAAAAGATGGCGTTTTTTTTTTTCAACAAATCTAGAGATGGCGCTACTAGGCGCTTGGTTAACGTTCTGTGCTGGCATGGCGTTCCAAGATGTTGGTAATTCCTGGTCTTTCCGAAAAGTTTGGAATAGGTAATTACTATGCATGCGACAAGCAGGTAGCTAAAGGGTGTAGGCACGCACCCACTATTGTCAAACAAAGTAAGTAGGTACCTACTCGTTCTTGTACTCACTCTTTCCTTGGTAACACCGCTGGGCTTATCTGATACCAAGCGCTAAGGCCCATTTTTCTTAACTTCACTTTACATTTCTTTGGGTCGGTTTTTGTAATTAATGCTCTTTCCTTGTGGTTCTTTGAGGTCTATGTACCCACATTATGTAGATAGAGTTTTTATCTACGTACCTAACGTAACTTAAGTAGGTAAGTTAGGTTGGTACAAACCAAACCCCACCCGGCTACCTCGATTTACAATAAATTAGGTATTTGTCAGTCCTAACCTACGGTGCCCAGACTTGGTAATTGACCGAGTCCCAAAAATCTAGATTTATATTTTTCAGAGGGCAATTCAACCGGGTGCGAAATACAATGCTGCGTTCATTGACTGGTATTGCCGACGTAGGGAGCAAAACAACGAAGCTCAAGTGGAAGTGGGCATATTTACCTATGTAGGTATCACTAGGTACTTCTTTTTTATCGTAATAATAGTTGGAAGATTTAGGGGGAGACCTTCGCCCAGCAGTGGGAATACAGGTTAAAAAAGAAGGTATTCTGTGCTTGGGTACTTGTAAATGATCGTTTCGCCGAAAGGACGTTTTAGCGAGGGTTATTTGGCCGAAAGAATCCTGTTCCGATGAACGTTTCACCGAAAACACGCATCGACGATGGGTGGTTGACAAAAATAATCTTTCCAAATAATACTTTTGTATGTGTAGGTACATGATGGATCTCGTTTCCGAATTGAAGGTAGGTATATTATTATTAATATAAGTAGTGTATATAAGTATATTATAAATTAAATAAGTAGGCCTACCTACCTATCTAGTGGGATTATTGGTATGTAAATTAAATAACAGGCGTATTATTGATTTGTTTATTTTATTGTTTTTCAATACCTTTGCAAGGCAGTTAGTGATAAACGTATTTAACGGTACAGAATGGACACTGTTAAATTCACACTCCTGTTATTGTAGGTAATTTTCGCCATATTACTATTTCCTCGAAAGTTTCAACCTAAGAAAGTTCATGAGGACGGAAGAGTCCATTTCAACATTTTAGGAATGTGTTCAGAAAAAGTCCTTACAATTAGGAATTCGAAGAAATTTTGAACTACTAATGCATCATTTTTAGGAAAGCCTTAGCATGATTATCATGATTGGTTATTTTCAAATTATTCAGGCAGTCTTTCAATTGTTTAAGAATAATTTCCACCTAAATCTCTCCTGATTAATTTCAAAATACTGTAGTATGAGCTTTAATGTTTACATCACTTTTAATTCTTTCTTAAAACACGGACATAAATAAATAAGACAGCACAATATTTTACAAACAGATGAGGATCTAATTCAATTCATACAATTATAATAATTTGGCTTTTTGAAATGAATTTCTTGGAAGCATTATATTGAGCAAAATTTTGTGTAGTTACCAAAATTATATAATGCTTATGCCAATTTTTGAGTCTTTTACAAAATAATACTTACTAAGGTAATTTATAATAACTATTATGTGATACAAGCACAAGTACATGACCAAACAAGCTTGCTAAAGTGTAAACTTAATAATATTGAAGAACTTATCAAAATCATTTTGTTCCAAAACATTATCAGGTAAACTCCACTTCTGTCATATGAAAGACGTTAGAGTTCGACTCGAATTTGAATCAAAATATCATATCACACTTCAATCATCATAATTACTTTAAGTATTTTACATGTCAATCATAGTAATAAAACTTAATACAATTTCTACGAATTAGATAGAAGCAACTATAATGTCCAGTTATGTATAAAACTTGCCGTATCATAATAGATGCTAAATACATTCCCGTATTAAAATACCTACCTATCTACGATTTCGTATCAAATTCATTATCATTTCCCAACAATCTATCCTGATATAAAAGTGGGCTCTAGAAAAATCTATCAACTAAATACTTAGCTGAAAACTAGGCACAGATCTACAAACCTACCTATCTATAATTTTTATATCATTGGTAAAAATGACAAAGAATCTTGTAAGAAATTCTATGGCTAGTTTTCAGTACATTTAAGCAAATTACTTCGCAAAACAATTGAAAAAATACTTAAAACAATGATACAAGAAGGAACACAAGGTAACAATTATAATTTTCCGTAACTTCCAAACGAAGATATTTTTAGTCCAAAAATAATCTGCTCTGTTCAGTGCATGAATAGTCGAATTGTGCAATGCAGTGTAGTGTAGGCTGAGTGTAGTATGAATATAACTATGTTGGGCACTATTCTTTTTCATTCTTTGATCATAAGGTACTCGTAGATAATCTCATGGTAATGTTTATCTCATAACAACAATGGGTCCCAAACATTGTCAGAACCACGAGATAGAAGTTTCTTACCGGCGACGAAGCACGAAGCTCGCAAATGACTCGCTTTAGATAAATTGGAACCCTGTCGGATTTACCAATTTAATTTACACGAAGGCCAACACTTGAAATCGCCGATAATTGAAGACGACAGGGTTCTAGATGAATCGTTGAGATCAGTAGGTAACTAGGCCGGCACCGCGCGCCTGCAACGGCCACCGCTCTCAGATCTGTAGCGAAGCAGTGATCTAGCTAAACTATCAACAAGTATCAAAATCGAGAAATTCAACAAGAAAGCCTTTCGCTGTAGACTCGAAATAGACTCTAAAGAGATTTAAAAACGCTAACGGCAGAAAAATATGGCGGTGGCTATCACTGCTCAGACTGAGAGCGCTAGCCGCTCGTCTTATAGCTACTACTTACTAGAATTCTCTAAGCGATCAGAGACCGCAAGCTAATTTCAAAAGGTTTAAAAAAATAAAATCTGCTACACTCCGCGCCAAAGGCAAACATCGACTAAAATTATAAATATTTTCATTTTCAACTGTCACAAAATCTGTCTCGTTTCAGGCACAAGTTTTGTATTAGAATATGCCCTGTGCCTCATATAAGATAAATTACGTGGCGAGCGAGGATATTGAAGTGGTTCCCCACTTATCGAATGGTTTAACTAGTGTTTTGTTGACACCTCTTTGAGTCTGTCGGCAACCCTAATGCTTTTAAAAGAAGCTTTTGTTGGAGAAATGTTTCTACTCTATTGAAGAGTTTTATGTCTACAATCCACCTGAACCAATCGGCCTGACATTTTTATTTTTTTAATAATTATTATTTTTGAGTGTCTAAGTATGTAAATTTGAATTAATTTGTTTGTTATATTATTATTTGTCGGTGTATTTTTAAGTAGATTACAAGACATTCGAATACGATAAATTATTGTTCTTGAATAAATAAATTGAAATTGAAACCAGAAGAAGAAAGAAATAATGGCTGTGCAAAACGGTGAACGATTCAGCAGAGGATTTTAATTTGTCAATGCATATAAACGTATCGGATTTAAATAATTGAATTATAATATACAATTTAATCCTCAAAAACCGGCACCAGCACCTTGAGTCAACGAACTTTGAGACTTTAACATACCTACCTAATTTTATTTATTTTAATTCATTTTTTTCTCAATCTAACAAAATCCCTTTGTGTGTAATACTGATAGATTTGATACAAAAAACATTTACATAAAATCCTCTGCCACGTTGTAAACCTGTTGTTACTTATTTGTTGTTTATTTTAGCGCGGAGCATATCGTTAGAATTAGCGCGGACGTAGGACGGCACGGACCGTTCGGAACTTCCGCTCAAAGCCGAGCTTGCAGTAGAGCGAACGAGAGGCATCGTTCTCCGGCCGAATCACCACGAAGGGCTTATAGCCACGTGCTGCAACCTCCTTAGTCAGCCGACGAGCCAGGTATATGCCGTACCTGCAAATAAAAGAAAGGTAACAATACTTAGGTACTCAATGTTTTTGAAAACGTTTTCGAAATAATGTACGAAGTTGTAAACAAATAAACGAACGTATAATGAACGATTTAACAAACAATCTTTGGAAGCGTGTTCGAAATGGTGAACATCGGAAAATTTTTCGAACAAAAGTGCGTGCGAATAGGACTGCGCATTACTCTAAGTCTAACATTTTGTTATTTACAAAGTATGTTACTGCTAAATGTGTTAATATGTAGGTACTTTATTTATGTTAGACCAGTATTTTGAATTTCGTTCTTACGTCCGTTTTTGAGCGGGTTTTTGTAAGAAGCCACGAGACTTTTATATACATGTACTAAGCACTTATCGTGAGTCAGGTAAGCGAAACTCTGAATTTACATATATCATGACTTTTATAAAAATGTAATAAGAGGACCAGAGGCCATCAGTGGTAGCGGCCCCGCCTTCTGATCTTAGGATACCATAGGGTACCCTTGATTCGATCATGGTAGATACCATAAGCAAAAGCGTGTTGGCTGCTCTGTGGTAGATACCAATGAATTTTTCTGACTAACTGAAAAAAAACGTCGTTAGGAAACATGCATATCGTAGGACTTAAAAAGTCTGAAAAAAATTACTTAGTGCACTTGAGACACATAAAATCCTTTCACCACACTGGACAATGGACAAGAGTTTAAGTGACATGAATAGAAGAAGAATGTAACGTACCCTTTCCTGCGGAACTCCGGCCGCGTCTGCATAGAGAACATAGCTCCGTAGTAGGACTGCACCATCCACGCTGCCAGCTGGCCTTCCACGAAGATGCCGTACGCTGGCAGCTCGGCCACCAGCTTTTCAAACACCTCACGGCACTCGATGTCGCTGGCCGGGTATAGGTCGTGGACGGCCTTCATGTGCTCCGGGCGGAGGCGGACTAGCTCCACGTCCGATGGCAGACTGGAAATGGATAAATTTTTGATGAAACTTCTATGGATTGGCCGTAATAAATCAGCGAATGAATGCCGCCTCCTTATTTTTATGGAAGAAACGGGTATTTACCGCAGTTACCTTTATAATTTATTGACGTTTCGACCGTGTTACAACAGCCGTGGTCGCGGACAGACTCCATAACATAATATAGCGATCGCGTTAATTTTAAAAGTGCTACCACCTCATTTGTTTGGATTGAATAAATAAGAAGTTACGTCAAAATTTATTATATGAATGTACAACGTGTACATTGCTAGGCGACTGCAAATAAATGATTTATTTCTTGCTTACATAAAAAAACACAGTGGTACCTAGCTACCTACTTAGGTACAAGTATTTACAAAACGTACAAAATACACACAAACCAGTTAATCTATCTGCGTATGCAGATAGATTAACTGGTTTGTGTGTATTTGTGTTGCAAACGAGCTAAGTATTGGTAAGTAGATTTACTGATCCAAATAAGGGCCAATCGGAAGCGTTCCCAAAACACCGGCTGCATTGACCCGCAACAGCCAGATACTCCAGCCTTTTGTGATGCTAGATGCTTTTTTAACTCTATAATGTAGAGTCTATAGAGTTCAAAAATTAGTAAAAATGAACCGGATGTTTCAACAGAAATAGCAGCAGCTGTTGTCACCTCTACGAAACTCTACGGCGTAGACGCGTAGAGCTTCATGGCTGCTAAAATTATCTACTGCAAAATGCTTCGGGTTGTAAAATAGATCTCTCTAGATCGCTTGTAAGGGTCTGCAGATAGCTCAACTGCTTCTTATGTTTTTGTACATTTTGTAAATATTTGTATTAATTGTGAGTTTCTTTGTAAGTAACTTAAGGACAGCACGCTTGGTGTTGTTGGTGTCTATGGGCCATAAGCTCGTATGTCTATTTTCGACATAAAAAATATATTGATAACGGCATTTTTGTTTGTAGACACAGAACAGTCATTTTGAAAGACATACTGTGTTCTTCTGTTTATACTACTAGTAACTCACCCCTCGGTATCCTCTTCAACGGGCAGGTTTTCACACGCGTACACATCACCCGTGATTTTATCGTGCGCCTCATATCGCCTCTCGAACCGGTCCACAATAGCCTCGTGAGTGAAGTTCAGGTACAAAGGAGTAGTCAGGTCGAGGAGGACGTCTTCTGATGTTAGCAAATCGACCAGTTCCGCGCGTTCCGATGGACAGAATACGGTCACGCTCTCGTAGATTTGACTGTTCGGCTGTAACGACATTAGTTGTAAGGGAAATGAAGATAGTAACACTACTAGATGAGTGGCAGTCGAAAAAGCGATCAGGAGCCTAATTCTAGGCCGACCAAGATTTTTTAAGCGGTTTTTTTATTTTTTGCATTGCACAACCTCGCACTTTTTCTAGTTTTCCGTATATCGTAGCTGTCGAGGCTTCTACGATGAGGTCGTCGATGAATTACTTATTTATTAGCCGAGAATTAGACTCCAGCAATAAGTTTTCAGCGACACATGTCTTGCCAAGTAGGTAGTTAGGTAGGTACAGTACGCATGCCGGATCTGTATCTCTTTGTAGTTAATTGCTAAAAACGGCATAGTACCCTTTTTTCACGTGAATACGTCTTTTCAATTGGTTCCATAGGGACGCAATTCAAATAAACTATTAAAATCGAGGGATACAGTTTTGTGTTGTAGCTACATATTTATCATCCCCATCCAAATTTTAATTACACCATTGGATAGCTAAAGAATCAAATAATTTATTACGCAAAGTAAGTACTGTAACACAGCGCGCGCGGTGGAAGGGGAAGCCCCGACGTTACGAGACGTATTCACGTACAACCGGCCGTGTCCATACACCCCATTTTTTTGAATCGGACATTATGCAATTTTTCTGCAAAACCAGTGCAATACAGTAACCTGCGCAATTATTTGTAGTGCATAACTACATAAAGACAAATATCCGGTGCACGCACTGTAGTTGTATATTTTCCACTATTTTAGGTTTTTTCTAGTTTAGAACAATCTGTTTTCTGTAAATATATATATTTTTTTCGATTGCCATCTCATCTAAAAGATTGATGTATTTGAACGTATAAAGCACATTTTTCATCGCTCACTCTCGCTACCCGAAAGTTGACCTGAATTTATATTGAGGCTGATGACAATGATACATTTATGTCTGGTTCTTTTGATACAAATATCCGCCAGCTTCGGCCGTTGGATAATCTCAACGATAACAGTTTACATGTCTGAGAATAACTAACAGACAAGTAGTTACTAATATAAAAATAAATAAAAATATATACAAATATCAGTTACTAATAGTGCGTTCCGTTCAGGGTGAGCTATGGATTTAAGCTATCAACGGATATTCGTATCAATATATGTATATGAACCAGGCATGACTGAAGCACACACTACCTTTACACCATACAAATCTATGCCACAATTTTAAAGCATTTTCTCTTAAAGAAACCTCAAAAAGTCTTACCAGTGGCGTTGTCGAATTCTGTTCCGTTTGTGTTGAAAGTCAGAAATAAAATTAATATTTTTGGAGTCTAGTTAGCTTTATTGATGAAGTGAGCACACAGGGGCATCCATATTTTCGGATATATGTAGGTATAAAAACACTGACAACCGTCAGACCACTCCTGACTCACACATTTTAACATTTTTAAAGATATTAAATTAATACTAATTTGTTTTACTAGTTTTCGTAGTCAAAACATTTTCTTTTGATAGGAAATGTTGTTTGAACTATAATTATTTTTGTAATTAGTATATTAATGCATTCATTACATCTTAAAAAGTTTAAATGTGAGAGCGATAAGTTAACTGACGGTTCTCAGCGCCTTAAATCAAATATTAGGAAGTTGTGAGTGTTACGGGAAAAATGTTGCCAGGGACAAAAAGATACGAGCAAAGACGGGAGTTTACTATTCATGGTACGATGTAGCCACACAAGCCTTTACTAATCTACGAGTCTACACATTTCGCTATTGATAAAGCTTATCAAAACTGAAAAACTTGATGCATAAAAACCGAACATTTCTTTCTGGTCGTTTTTAAATTCCGAAGAACTTCGTATCAAGTAAAAAATCAAAAGGCGTATTACTCTAGTTCTCTCCCAAGGAGAGCCTGTATTTCTAACTCACGTTTTCGTTCTCACTAATTTTACGAAATATAGATATATTCGAAATATAGAAATATAGATAGAAAGTATTATTCTATGTTTGAGATGCAGATTAGGGTTAATGGGCTGGGGCTGGCTAGGTGTGAGACAAGCACCCACTATGTGACAGCCTTCCGACATGCAACGCTTTGTGTGGCAAATAGCATGACTAGTCTAACACTCAAGGTGGCCACCACAACGCTTAGACGTGCGCTAGGCTTCCGATACTTAAGACAAATAGAGCGAAACACGATGCCTAGCATTCACTAGGAATGATGCATGTATCAATTTTTTCAGGAATTCTAAATCTATCAAAATGTATCAATTTTAATAATATGCTAACCTACTTAGAACCTTGTAAAACGTACTACTAAAACTATCCCATACGCTATTCATGTTTTTTTATTTTATACAACTAGCTGATGGAACAAGCATATAGCCCACCTGATGCTAAGTGGTAACCATCGCCTCAATCAAAGCATTGCCTCGTAGGTCACGCACGTTAGGAACGTGCAACGATGCACTGCCCTGCGTCCATCAATTTGAGGCATACAGATGTTCAGCCGCACGTGCCATAATTTATATATTTCTATGTTTTATTAACATGTCACAAACAGAAAAATCTATTCCGTATTATGGAGTAAAATGAGACAGTCTAAAAAACAGTCTAACAGAAAGCTACAAAACAAGGAATCTCTTTGAGTGGGTGCTAGTTGTTTGTGAAATCAATTCTTTTCGAAACCCAATACACCTCTAAGTGGAACGTTCTTAATTGCCTATCAAATTACTTGATAATCCACAATATTAATAATAGCTGGAGTTATATCAAGTAACGCCAGGAAAATACATAAGAAAAATTACTTGACTGACACATACCGAAGGCACTAGGGCTAAATCCATCTTATTTCTTGGAAAATCTCCAATATTACAGTACATTTTACGAAGGTTATGAAAAACAACGCCTTTTGTGAAATCGTTAATCTTCATTTAACCAATTTGAAATATGACCTAGATAGGACGAACCCGGTCTAGACTAGACAGATCTATACTCTGACCTCTGACATAATAGTGAAGAAGAATGGTTCTAATGGTTTAACTTCCATTATGATCAACATTTTAGCAATTTCATCTATTACTTCCTTAGACAAACTTACTGACATACCAAATATGTACTAGCAGACTTTAGCTCTAGATAGCGATGTTACAAAAAAAAACTGTGCAGAAATAATAAAGTTTTTACTTTTTCCGCAAGTAAGATCTAAAAAAAAAATTATGTTTAATCGAAAGAAACCCTAAATTTACTTCGGGGATGGACACACTTTTGATCGGTCCTCCGATCGAATCGCTCGAGTAATAAAACCTTCTGAACGGAGGCTTACCACAGATTTATAGGGGCTAAGCCGAAACTGAATATAATATACGGCTACGAAGTGATCTAAAAAAGGAGGCTGTAAAACTGAGCACTAGATATCTGACAGATTTTTTTTTAAGTGTGCACTATGCCTAGTGGCAAACTTTTCTATTCACGAAGGCTGGTAAATAAAATTGCATTTATCCATATAGAGTTGTTATTATTTGTCTACGAATAAATACCACAAGTTACGAGTGGGGTGATTGAGTAGCTTTTGTTGCAATAAAATAAAAACAATAAGAAGGAATCGAAACAAAACTTATTTTTGAAGAACGATTGAATTGAAGTCTATGTTTACGTAATAAACATGAGATGGCGAATAGGAACTTCTTTTTGAAAAACTAGTATGGTAACAGATAGATTGTGGTCGAAAAATGATAGTAACAAAATATGTGATCCCTGTACCTTGTTAATTTAATTTATTTATTAGTATCAAACTTTTGATTGCAACAGAATTACACATAATAAGAAAAACTTACCGTGCTAGTACACCCGGGGAAATGCAGACAAATCGGTTCCTCGGGCCAATTCTTTGCTACATAAAAATGGAAGTCCCACACCTTGTTATTCAGATATGTTTGAATCGTCTGATGAAACTGTGGACAGAAAATATGATGATATTTTTAAAAGACTCATAGATTTTTGTTACTTTTCAAAGGAGAATTGTCAAAAAATCTCTGATTCAGGCTCGACTCAGACTCAAGCATTGTCATAGTCATAGTCATAGTCATATTATTTATTCACCATTTGGAACACTTTAGCGGCTGTACAAACGCCTTGTTAGAATAGTAGTATTGTTTCTGCACACGGGCCTAAGTTCTCTAGATCCTTGAGGATGTCTAGGGAGGTGGGTGAGGGATAAGAAGGGAAGGGGTGGTTTGTCATAGGCACGTCCAAACGTAATGTAACATTCTGTTATTTTGGCGTTTAATTACTGCTGCTCTCTATTTTCTTATCGATGCTATGCTACGATAAAGACTCGTAGCACGATGGCGGTATCTACGAAACCTCGTAGACGGTCTACGACAAAACTGTAAGAATGATGGCTTTTAGCTGCTACCCACAATAGTTGGTTTATGACCAACTGGCTATACCAAAACAATGGTTTACTGCGTTGATTTGTATATTAATGCTTTAACAGTGACTGGACCAGTGGGGTCTGTCAATATGAGTAGATAGCGGTCGAAAATGATGGCAACATATCGCGAGATGGCGTGATCGCTGTCCTTTGTTAGGTTCAAACTTTTGATAGCAACAATATTACACAATCACTCGGCTGGTATTATGAAGTCTTATTTGCAATTAATTTCCCTTGTTCATTTCTATTCGACTAATTTAATATTGATTGCCACCGTGGACAGTTTTTTTTTTTTCTCAAATATACATACGTACAGGTACTCAAAAAGTATTCTAAAGACTTTTACGTTACCAAGTAATTATAAATACAAGCGAAAAAGGTTGTTACAGGCACGTCAATAGAAGCCAAGCAGAAAGTTATTACCTAAGGCCTGAATCGGCCTTCAAATTTCGCCATTAAAATAGAAATTCGTGTGCGTGAGGTAAAGCTATTATTTGAAACTAATTGCTTGTGTTTGAAATTTAAATTGCCCATTTGAGTGTTTGAGTAAGTAACTGGTTGGTATTTTCACTGATTATAACCATGTTTGAACTTGCCTTCGACACAGTTTTTAAAATAGTAGGCACAATGCTACAGAAAGAGGGTTGTTAGAGGACCGCATCGCCTTAAAGCCCATAAAAAAATCGGTTGTCTGTAAATTCGGTTTACTGACGATAGTTGAACGTGATAACGTCATAAGAAAATACTGATGGAATGGTTGCATTTTTCAAAAGAAAATTTTAGTTTTACTGAATTGAATTGAATGTGAATGAAACTGAATGGAACTGAATGAAACTGAATGAAAATCCGGACCCGGACCCGGACCCGGACCCAGACTGAACCCTTACCCTTACCCTCATTTACCCTTACCCTTATTTATCCTTACCCTCATTTACCCTTACCCTCATTTACCCTTACCCTCATTTACCCTTACCCATTACCCGACCCGGGCGCGGGCTCAGGTAAATGGAACGACGAAACGACGTAACGACGCATGAGTCATGTTTTTTCGTGCGTGCAGCCGGCTCCATCGATTTATAAGACGTTATCACGTCAAAAACTAAAATAAGGAAAACAGCATAGTATAATTCTTCGAATGGATTATCCAGTAGAAGAATTACATCAATAATGTTTATTTGCATGTTTAGGAGTACTGTCTCTGTGAACTGTGATACCTACGTATTGATATGTATGTACTGTATTTTATTGAAATTATTTAAGTATGTAATATAATTATGTATTTATTTATTATGTAATTAATTTATTTACTCTTTTTTTTAATGTACACGAACCTGCCTATATTTCTAGTCACCTCTTTCTAGCCTCAATGGTTTGCTGTAAGAAAACTTTGCTCAGGGTTAAGCTCGCCTTTGTATTGTCCTCAATTTTTGTCTTTTTCCTATGTTTTAAATTGAGTGCAATAAAGAATTAAGAATTTATTTGACACCAGTTGCGTTCGAGTGTCATTTCAACTTTTATAGTTAGCACTAAGTATACGAAACATTAAAAAGTTGACGATCTAATTTGTGTGGTTATTTTTACAATTTTAGCGATATGTTTTATTTTCTGCCTATCAAGAACGCACCGTTTGTACCCCAAGATTGTTCATAAGCCAAGATTGATCATTGTTCATTGGCATTCATTAAAATACCGTTATTGTTTCTATAGGTACTTGTTTTCGGCTTTATGAAAAACTAAATCAAAAATGTTTATTTATTCAGTAGTATCACAAGGATCACTTTGAATAATAAGAGCTTACCTTTAGAGATTCAGGCATATACTGCACTAACACATCGGCCACGGCTGGAAGCTCGTCTTCGGTTACCAATCGAAAGTTTTTTCCTTCTGGCACGATTTCCATTTCTGAAAGACAAAATATATTTTATAACATTCTTCTTCTTTTTGTCGTTTCGCTAGTTCTTTTGAGAGGTTTTAGCGTACGTTGTTTTTTTGCATTAGATATAGGTATTCACCAAAGTAAAATTTAAGAAAAACATGTGTTAAACGGTTAACTATCGATACATTTATAACACATTTGCTCATAAAGGGTCTACTACTTCACCGATTTCAATATCGTTATGTATGTTTTTACGTACTTGTGCGTTATCGTAATGTAAAACGCACGGTTATCAATCCACGAACGGTACCTTTTTAAATCTTAGCAAAGAGTTTTTATGTCAGAAAACTGACATAAAAACTCTTTGCTAAGATTTTTTTGTGGTAAACATTTTATGAATAAAATTAACTCTGGGAGATAAAATATAGAAAATACACATTTATTCTTTAATTTAATTAATTTTAACAATAAATTAATACCATTTATTTGTAACAAAAACAAAAAAATATTAATTTACTCTATTAGTAATACTGACTGTTTTTGTGCCTTTGCCTTAAAAAAAATAAATTAGCTAATTTGTGAAAAAGTAAAAAGTTATTCCGCGCGCTTTTTCTTTTCGCTGTATTATTTTTGTTTGAAAATGTCGTCAAGTAATGATGAATTTATTAATTCGAACCGCCAAAATTCTCAGAGGCAGTGAAAAAGGCTACTTTAAGCCTCTTGCCTGAAAAATCGAACGATAGATACTTACAAGCGTATCAAAACTTCATCTTAGTGGAAAACAAGCAAAGATGCCAATTCATTTTCACAGAAAGTGTGTTTTTAGCCTATTTCATGGAACTTTCTTAAAAATATAAGTCAAGCTCATTGTGGTGGCAACGTAATAATCAACTTTACAAATTGTTAAAATTTTTCCAACTGTTTTAACAAGCAAGTAATTTCTACAAGTAAGTAAGTTCGTCCGACAGTCCGAGTATTATTTGTTTCCTCGCAAATGTGTTATAAAACGTCGTATGACATACGTGCGCTTTGATAATTACAGCCTCTGCTTTCTTGTAGCCCTCGCCTACGGCTCGGGCTTGCAATAACGCCTCGGCTGTAATTTTCAACTTACCGCACTTATATCATAATGTACTATTATAAAAGTAAAAATATCTCCGCTTTTTTTACAACTGAATTACATTAGCCTCCTTTCAAGTTTTTGCGACGTTGACGTAGCTTAACAACAGTCTTATATTCATCTTAAAATAAATAAGGAAAAACCCATTAGCATAAGATTTCCTAATATTTGATTATAAGTTACTGTGGCTTCTTCAAAACAACATGGCGATAGCGTAGGCGTTATGTTGATAAAAGTTGAAGAAATATTTGATTTGATTAGAGTTCCAATCACAAAGTTGAAAAGTATTAGAAGACTCATAAAAAAATTCATAATAAAAGTAAAACTAAACAACGAAAGAGAAATGAAACCTACAAAACGAACACGGTTAGGTTAAAACGGCTTGCAGTTTTTTTGTATACTTAAACAATAGTATATCCTTACAAATAAAATTTGTAAGTATGAGAACCTCTAGTGATCCTTTATACTCAAGGAAAACCCACATCATAATAGAAACAGTAAGTTAGGAATCTAATCAGTACTCTAGTCAGTACTGTTCATACATAAAATCTAATCAGTAAGTATACTGTTCATACATAAGAAAGTGTTGGATATGGATGTATATGGTGGTTGGTTATAGAAGAAGAGGTAGACCACAGAAAAGATGGATGGACTGCGTCAAGGATGACATGAGCAGGAAAGGAGTGAGCATTGAGATGAAAAATGATAGAGGTGAGTCGAACAAGAAAACCTGTTGTGCCGACCCCACTTAACGTGGAATAAGATAATACTGTTCATACATAAAACGCATCCTCTTATTTGGAAATCGGTTGAAAACTTTGTATGATAAAAAAAGAAGGCTTCCCACTTAGTTAAACATCTATCTCTTGTTTTCAAATATTTGTAAAAGCTCGTAGCTAAGCGCAAAGCAGTTGTTGAAATGACAAGGTATTCCCATTTGTCGGCAGTTTCGAGGTGAGCGAAATGGTTTCGTGACTGTCGTGGGAAGGCACGAAGCAACGCGTTACTTTATTTAGCTGATATTTCATTCATGGTTTTCCTTTTTATGAAAACAAATAAAAACTAGAGAAATTCTTCAAAGAATAAATTATTACACACTGAATACGAAATTGTTACACTAGACTAAATTCGTTCATTTTTAAGAAAAATAAATCAGATTATGATTTACAAACAAAGTAAATCTTAGATCTCTTGGTACCAAAATCAAGATTACTACGGGAACCAGAGAACTGAGCCAGATCCCTACTTATATGCGTACTTAGAATATAATATAACACCCAGACAGAGAACTAAAACTTGCGTTCACACGCTGTGGAATGGTCTCCCTGCTGAGGTTTTCCCTAAGGACTATTAACATGGGGTTCTTCAAAAAGTGCGTTTTAAAAGTTTTAAAGGGTTGGCAACGCGCTTGTGATGCCTCTGGTATTGCAGGCGTCCATAGGCTACGGTAACCGCTTCCCATCAGGTGGGCCGTATGCTTGTTTGTCAACTTAGTTGTATAAAAAAAAAAAGGTAGATACTAAACTTAATTTTGCAGTAGGTAATTATCATTTCCTATGCATGTTTCAAAATAGTATATAAATCGAGATCCTCAAGTGATATACGTCACTAAAGGCAGTATAATAAATTCAGGTCATGCAGGTGCTATCATGAGAATGGACAAGCAAAGTCAAGCCAAGTAGGTCAGTAGTTTGTTTCAATTTAACTTTATTGCCACACAATCCCTACTTATTGATCTACTGGCCGAGATAAGATCTCAAGCGTGGACCAGGAAGATGTTAGTATCTACAAAACATTTTAGTACGTACGCGGAGGAACCGACGTTTACGTGCTTGAAAATAAAAAGCTACAATTATTTGAAAAAATCTGTCTCAAAAAAAGCAATAAAATTTCAAGAGCAATGTTGAAATGTAACCTATTTTCGCCAATGACTTCTGCATACGATGTGAAATGTGAAAAACTTATGAACTGGTTTAATTCTAGTAGTAGGTAAACAGAGGTTCATATACGTTGACGTAGTTGATAATGAAAAGTAACGATTATTAAAAAAAACTATTTAAAAAAAACAGCAAAAGTTTCAAGAACAATGTTGAATTTCGCTAATGACTCTGCAAACGATGCGAAATGTGTAAAACTTATGAGGTTTCATAATTTTTTGTTTTTACCCTGTAAATGCAGTGACATTACTATAAAAGTTACGAATTGTATAAACTAGTGCAGCTGACTATACCTATTCAAACGGTTTCTCAGAACAGTTGGCTAGGCTGACCCTCGTCGCAGATGAAATAATAATAAATGTACGACCCCTTTTAAGCGTTTGCTTCCCAAGAGACGATGACCGTAATGTCGGTAATAATAAAGCGGCGGTTTTCTGACAGAAAACCCCATAGGATTTTTGACAAGAGTAGACTGGATGATAGACTTTCGCTCATATTCATAATGTCATAGTCATATAGCGGTCACCAGGGTTTTTATGTTACTTAATAGTCTTGAGCTCATATTTTTAAAGGATCTTTAGTAGTCATTAAGCTTAGCAGGCCGATAAGAAACTTTTAGCGAGCCGCAACAAACTTAAATAAAATATTATCTGCCATCTTTTGCTCTGCTTTCTACGCTGTAGGTTGTGGGTTCGATCCCCTCCAAAAATTAATATTTGTGTGGTGAACGCAGATGTTTGTTCTCTTTCTAGGTTTATAATATTGTATATACATAAAACTACATTGATATAATAATATGAATTATAATCAGCTATTTGGTTGCGGCCCATAGTAAAGGCTCTGCTTAATTTGGGGCTAGAGAGGGCTGCGTGAATTGTTCACAATCGTGCATCGTATGGCTGAGAGTAATTATAACTTTACCTTTAATAATAATAATAACATCTCCACGATAAAAGAAACAAACTGGTATATCTAATAGACATTGCTGTGCCAAACACCCATAATCTCGCCAAAACGCACACGGAAAAACTGGCTAAATATACGGACTTAGCAATAGAACTGAAAACCCAGTGGAGAGTGGATTCTGTTAAAACTATACCTATCATTATTTCGTCAACTGGGGTCATCCCATACACCTTGCATACTAGTTTACAAACTCTTGATATTCACAAGCTCACTTACATACAACTCCAAAAAGCAGTCATACTAAACACTTGCCGAATTGTTCGCAAGTTTTTATCACTCAATCAATAAAATCGTCAACGATTTTTCCTTTGGCCAAAAGCCCGCGAAAAACGTATACTCCTTGCTTAGCGAGAGATGAAAAATATGGAAACTTAAATAATAATAATAATCATGTTTATTTCGGAACATATTTACAGTGGTACATAAAATTAGGAAACGATGATAACTGCATTAGTCGTTAGACTGTGTCGCAGCTACCAACGCCCGCCTCCTTAAACTAATAGGTACAGTGCGTTCCTAACTCTAGTCAAGGGAAAAAAATGGTACTACTATGCTAGGTTAATTAATTACAAACAAAATATAAAGAAAAAAGTAAAAAAGCTCTACACCTACGATGTAGATGTATGTAGACGGTGTATTGTGGGTGTAGAAGTATATGTGTTTGTGTGTGGTGTGAGTGGTTGTGTGTAGTGTGTGTGTGTATGTGTGGGGTGTGTGTATGTATGAGTGGGGGGAGGGTGTTTGTGAGTGCCTGTGTGTATGGGCGCGGGACAACCTGATCCACCACTACTCTTAAGAGTTCGGGTTTCACAGAGATTGTTCCGCACACAACAAATGTATTAGGTTGTGTGAGTGAAGAATGTGTAATTTTAAGTGACAACTCTCATCAGAATCTCGGTTTCATCATAGGATAAAGATTGAAGCCAAGGCAAAAGCTTCATCTTGCATTTTTGAAAAGTAAGAGGGTAAATGTTAAGGAGCAAGTTGGCTCTGTTGTACAGCATTGAACTGATGTAATGGTTATGCCGGCCCGCAAGGGCAGTTCTACGAGACTCAGTCTTGCACACTTTGTCAGATCTTCGTCTTGTGCTCACGGTAGAATCGTATGGTAGCTGGGAGTGCTTTAGCAAAATGGTCTTTAGTATGAAGAGTTGCCTAACCGTGAGTACATTACAAAGCTGGTAAAGATCCGCAGTAGGAAATCGATAAGGTTTGCGTGACATAACTTTTAGAATGGCTCTTTGAGCTCTCTCGAGTTTTATAAAGGAGGTTTTAACCGAGCCACCCCAAGCAGTCACGCAATAAGTTAAAACTGATTGAGCCAAGGATAAGTAAACTATTTTAAGGTTTTGGGTGTCCAGAACGTTACGAAGGTTTTTAAAAACAAAAATTAATTTTCTAGTGCGAGACACAGAAGACTCAATCTGCCCTTTCCAAGACAGCGCACTATCTACAATAACACCCAAATACTTGATTTGAGACGTACGCTCTAACGCAGGGCAATCACAAGTGGACTGATGCAACAGTGTAGAGTTACAGGTATGAGGGCGAATAGAATAGGTGGGTGAAGGCTGGCACGATACATTGGGAGAAAAAGTGATGTACTTTGTCTTACTAAGGTTAAGAGTTAGTAGATTAGTAGCTAACCAATGCATTACTCCACTCAGAGTAAGTTCGGCAAGCTGAAAAGCTTCAGTCCAGCTTTTCCCATTAATTAGTAAGACTGTGTCATCTGCATACGTAACTATTTTGCAATTTGGTTGGCTCAACTGACACAATTGGTTGATGTAGATAAGAAACAGGGTAGGGCCAAGGACACTACCCTGTGGCACACCAAAAGTGATGCTTTCATGGTTGCTCTTAACCCCGTCAATTACCACGCACTGGGAACGATTGGAAAGGTAACTTCGGAATAGGTCAAGCGCAACACCTCTCACACCAATTCCTTCTAGCTTAGTCAAGAGTATGGGGACGGAGACGGTGTCGAAAGCCTTAGAGAGGTCAAGGAAAATTCCGATAGTTTTCTGCTTTCTGTCGAGGTTCCCAACTACTGAGTTCACCACTTCTCGGACTGCATCCTCAGTTGATATAACCTGCCTGAAGCCGTACTGATTTTGTTTCCATTTTTATAAATAGGATGTACTAGGGCTTTCTTATAATACCGAGGGAAAATACCAGATGCAAGAGAAAGGTTAAATGTGTGAGTTAACAGGGGTACCAGAATATGCCTTGCAGCCTTGGTCACAGAAGTAGAGATGTTGTCCCAACCTACGGCGCATTTATCTTTTAAGTTGAGAATCACGGATTCGATTTCTCTATTGTCTACACCAAATAATGCCATGGAGTTTCGGGATGAACTAGACGCAGAATATGACAAGTAGAAAGGGGTGGTGTGGGAAACGCCTCGCTTTAAGCACTCAGAAGCCAACGAACTTCCAATATTGGCAAAGAAATGGTTGACAGTGTCAACCGAAGCAGACGGAGATTCAGCCAGTCTCAACAAGTTGGTGGATGAAGAAACTTTATGATTAAGATTAGCAATCTCTCTAATAACCTTCCATGTTGCCCTGGGGTTCTTATTCGCTTTCCGTAACTCGTTTCGCTCATATTCGCACTTAACGCTCTTTAAAAGTTTATTACAAAAATTTCGATAGCGTTTATATGAAACAGCTATAACTTGGTTTTCAGGGTTTTTTTTGTATTTACAGTGTAACTTATCTCTGTGTCGAATGCATCTTAATAGCCCAGGAGATACCCAGGGTTTAATAGTTCTTTTCCTAGAAGAAATCTGCAACGTTTGGGTGTTCTTCTCTATAACGCTAGAGACAGCTTCAACGAGTAATTTTGTTGCAGTATCAGCGTCCTCCGAATTCAAAACCAAAGAAAAATCATATTTTTCAAGTTCAACTACAATACTTTCTATATTCATACGGCGGACTGACCTTGAAGGTTTAGGAACAGGAGCAGTGTGGTCATAGGAAAACAAAACTGGTGCATGATCTGTAATATAAGAGTTTAAGACTAAGGTGCTGGTTCTGCATTGGGTTTTAAGTACTACGTGATCTATGCAATTCCTATCCCTGGTTGGAAGGGTATAAGCTGGGAGCATGCCATGCGATGCTGTCATGTTCAAATACGCCTCAGCGTTAGGGTCTGTACTATCTGAACTTATGTTAATATTAATGTCTCCAATTACCGCAATGGTCTGAAACTCTTTGAGAATATTCAAGGTAGAGTCAAGACTGTCAATAAAGCGATCAATGTTTTTGTAGGAAGGTGAACGATATAATGCTATCATGGCCACTTTATTCGAAAATTTTAGGATAAGGCAGTTTGCATCATGGAATGGGACATTTTCAACTGTACAATTTAGTCCAGATTTTACGTACGCAACAATACCGTCATTTTGGTTGTTAAATGGGCTTGAATAAGAGTCGTAACCGGTAAGCGATGGGATACAGGGGCATTTACTTAACCAGCATTCAGAAAGAATAATAATATCTAGTTCAAGAGCAACTCTACCCAGTAAAACCTGGAGAGCATCAAAGTTGCAGCCAAGACTGCGTGTGTAGGACATTTAGAGTGGGATTTTGTATGTGTCTATTGCATTGTTCGGGAGAACAGACTATCACTTCAGAGACAGAAATCTCTTCGATATCGTTGGAAATCGTGTTCAAATCATCCATAATGAAAGAATAAAAATTGCACAGGCTCATCGACACAAGAGTAACCAGCCAGCAGGTGGTAATTGACGATGCAGTGTTGGTACAAAACACTAAGAATTATTTTAATACAAAGAGTGAGATGAGAGCGAAAAACGGGTGAAGAGTTTGAAATGGGTAGAAGATGAGTGATATGTAAAGTGTTAAAATGGGTTTTGATGTGTGTTGTAGTGGTGTGTGTTATTGAATGTCTAGGGGTGTGTGTGTATGTGTAGAGCATGAAAATACACAAAGTTGAAATACATAGAAAAAATAAAACAGGATAAATTAAACTAAGATACACAGTGAATTTAAAAGAAGTTGTTAGTCACTTCTGGGATTTGCATTTTTCTAAGTCCGCCTCGCTTGTCACCCGGAAAAATGGAGCCCCCTCTTTTTCGCGGAGATAAACGTTGCCATGTGCCACCCAACAAAAAACGGAATTGGTTTTCTTTAGCAAACTCACGAGCGAGATAGAAAATACGTTTCATTTTTGTAGTGAGATTTTCAGATATGAAGACTGGCTTGACAGGTCCACCCACTTTCAGGTGTTCAGTGGTCAGCCTGGAGCCTACCTTGTTAAATCCTTTAAACTTGGAGATCACATCATCTTTCACCAAGACACTCGTCAAGTCCACTATGATAGTCTTGGCCGCAGGATCCTTTGAATGGGTACGGAAAATATCCTTGATATCACCAGGGTGTATATCTACATTTAGTACCTTTCCAGCTCTGATGAATGTATTCACGAGGGAAGATTTTGTCTCCGGGTGAGCAGAAGGAATGTTTCGGATCTCCAAGCAAGTGGATCTCGAACTGCGCTCAAAATACTCCAGCCTGTCTTCCAACATTTTTATGCGTTGCACATTATCGAGATGACGGGATTCCAATTTATCAACTTGGGTTTTTAACGCTTCGCATTTAAGAACTGAGAATTCCACTGAAACTCGGATTTCCTCCACAGCAGAGAGAATTTTCTCGTATTTGGTGTTTTCTTGTTCCTTGAAATCGGAGAACATTTTACGCATCTCCAGCATGAAGTCATCAAGTCTGTCATCGTTTGAGGGGCTTTTCCGTTTAGGCATTCGGAAGCGGGACACACTGGAAGAAAGATCTTCGTTGCTTCCAGTACCAACCACGTTCTGTACATTAAGGCTTGGCTCGGAGGAGGAGTGTTGCATTTGCGATGACGATGCCGACGGTGGAACATCCAATAAAGTAATGCGCGGTGGTGTGGGGTTGCTAGACATTTTGGCTAGGCGGCAGAGTAGTTTACTGTACCGATATGCGTTTGGGTAAAGAGTTCAAGTACTAGGCGCACAGAAATGTGAAGGAGGTGACAAAACCAGTTTGAGGCCGGAGACAGCCGCGGGGAGCGGAGCGTGGCGCGGCGGCAGCGGGGCGTGCGGTTACCGAAGCGCTAATGAATGAATACGCGCAGGGGGCGGGGCCACTACTTTACTTCATAGTTCAGATGATACACGTTGCCTTGGCACCGTTAGCAAACATTTTATTTTAACTTACGTCCTTCACATGACGATGAACGTTTTCAGGAAGCTAGGTCTTAGTCTGAATACATCTGCGACATTCATCTTGCGCATTGCGCACGCCATAACGAAATGCAAACAAATGCACATACCTACCACATCATCATCAAAACTTCACTGCTAGTGAACTTTCACTGAAGAAGACATAGCTGTGTATGCTGCATACACTCTTAAGCTAAGCAGATAGACGTAGAGCAATGCATCATAAGGCACCCTCAACGCACGTCATTACAAGGCAATGCTATTCCAAAAAGTTTATCTAATCGAATGGTGATAATGATTACTAATCGTGAAAAAAGGTACAATAAATCATTCTTCTTCTTATCGTGACACTGATTCTTTCGAACCAAGTGTGGTGAGAGGATTTAAGTGCGCCTCAAAGAGGCTCAATAAATCATTAAATACATTTTGGTTTATTTCGATAAGTTTGGTTTATTTCGTTCATGATTACTTACCTATTTATTTAAAATAAATTGAATGGAAATCTCATATATTGGCATCAAAGCTCAGATTTGCCTTCTGCGCCGTAGGTCGTGGGTTCGATCCCCTCCGAGTATTTATTTGTTTGGTGAACGCAGATGTTTGTTCTCTGTCTGCGTTTTATTTTGTATTCTAGAGCTTATACTCATGATGGCTCTTTATCTGTCATTTAGCTTAGCAAAGTATGTTGCCATTTCTATTTGTTGTCATGAAAGTGACAGAGACACGAGACTTATCGAGCCCTTGAAAAGTGTCCGGCAATGGGGTAAGTTAAGTATGTATTTACAAAAATAAACATAAGTATTATTATTAGCTATCTGGTTTACATAAGGTTAGATTGTCTAAGGCTTAGGTATATAGTGTACTATGTAAGCCTTAGACAATCTAACCTTAATTTGGGGCTAGATAGTGTGGTGTGGATTGTCCACAATATTTACAATTTATTTATAAATAAATACCTATTGTTTATTTTTTGTTGAACCATTATATCCCCAAATTGTCTAAAAAAAACTCAATAACGTTACTATTTATCCGCATTAAGCATACTACGAAGACACTATGCGTCTCCGTTACTCACACACACATAGCTCCGCTCCGTACAGCTGTTAGGCGAGTGAGCGAGATAGAACGATAGGACAAAGCTTGCAATTTCGTTTGTTCAACTGCCTCCCTCTCAAAACTCCTCGCACCTTCAATCCATATCACCCCTGCAATTACAGGAAGGGTTCAAGGGCAGGGATGACGTCATAACAATGTATTTACCCGCATGCAATCCGCTACACGTGTAACTTAATTGCAACAGTAAGTACGAAATATGATTAAAAGCTAATAAAGTGGTAATTTATTCAAATAATATTCGTTTAGTTACTTAGTTGTTTAAATTATTTATTGAAATGAAAATGCATCATGGTATGATTCGTTTTATTTTGCATGTGGATAAATAGGTACAAGCTTGTAGCATGTTATAAATGTATGTAGGTACAAAGTGTTGGGTAAGTACGTAGAACTTTATTATATTCTCTGCTAAGTATGAGCATAGACTAGATTAATGTTTCTTCCGTTTCTTCGAGGTTTCTTCAAGGTTCCTTCGCTATGGGCCCATAGATAGGAGAAGATTGTTTTTTTCAACTTCAAAAGAGGTTTAATTTTTTACTTCTATGTATTGGTGTATTTTTTTGGGATGAGTAGGTAGGTTGTGTAATTAAGTAGGTAGCCATAAAAATCTTATTACTTGAAAATACAGTGACCTTGGGTCAAAGTAAAGGCAAGTCAAGTAGACGGGGCATTAATCAAAACTACCATTATTATAAGGGTGCTTATTTTAGGGTTACACATGAAACGACTTTAAGACTTGAGAGGCTTTTTTAAATCAGCTACACTAACAATGAAATTTAGGGACCATAGGTCCCTATGGTCTCTAAATTTCGATGTTTCGCAAAGAATTTACCTGCCATAAAAATAAAACACGAGCATTTTTACTTCGATGACATTTCTCGTTCGATTTGTGTTCTATCAAAACCATAGACTTGAAAAACCTTAGGATTTCAACCTCATTGACCAACATAATAATATACAAAAGTCAAAAAGTCAAAACCGTTTGAACATAGAACGCGGATTTGCCCCTGGAGTCCGGACTCGGGCCAGGAGCATCTCTTAGTATTCAAAATAATGGACTGTCATACTGCTATATGCGAAAGTATCTCTCGGTAAAAAGTGTTTAAAATAAATAGAGGGTACTCGTAAGGACCAGAAAAAAATTGTGTGTGTCAGCTCCGACGCACGACTGGAGTTTACTCCTTAAAGGCAAAGTAAGGGTACAGACTACCCACGATCTAGCTGCACTGCTCACACCAAATTAGAAAGATGCGCAAGATAGGTTGCGCACTGCGCACCAAAAACGTAACGAGGTCATTCGTTCAGTAGATTTTACTCTCCACATTTTTCTCATACCGGGCGCCTTATATCAAAAAACCGATTCTTCAGGAGTAAACTCCAAAAAGCGTAAAACTGAACATACAACCTCCTTTGGTCTGTACTTAGGTACCTTGGCTATTTATTATTATGCCTTGTCATTTAAACTTACCACAACACCCCCAATCTATATATATAAATCTTTCGTGTCACAATTTGGAACGCGATAAACTCCGAAACTACCGAACGGATTTCGATAAAATTTTGCAACTGCCTAAAATATGGTCGGACTTAAAAGATAGGATAGTTTTTATTCAATATTTAGGTGTTATTAATTTATAGGGGGCAAAAGTTTCGAAATCTATGTCTATCCCTTTCTATCACGTAGGGACTTATATATGTCTATCCCTTTCTATCGCTTAGGGATTTTTCTGAAAATTCTCGACTTTGACGAGGAAAGATGTTGGAATGGCACTAGCACAACACTATGAAGACGTCCCGTCCCTAATCAATTTGTTCGTTCATTCATGTCTGTCTGTTCGTTCTGACTCCCCAAAGTGTGTGCGTGTGTCTTGATCTCTTTATTGAAATATCAATTGTTAATTAGTTATAATTCAGTACAATAAAACAACTAAAGTAAAGATTGTGTTGGCCGTATATTCATCAGCATAAATATCCTCTAACAAATGGTAGCAGAGCGTGGTTTGGGTTCATCATGGCCACCAACCAACAAATTTCCCAATACCGCATTGAGTTACTAAACCGAAACAATTACGATACTTGGGTCATACAAGCTCAAGCCGTTCTTGTAAAAAATGGATTGTGGACCACAATAAATGACCCAAAGCCCGACGCCGAAAAGGACATGTTGGCGCGATCGGAGCTATTTCTTCTCATATCGCCTACGGAAATACGGCAAGTAAAAAATTGCGCATCGGCATCCGAAATATGGAAAAAACTTAAATGTATTTATCAAAGCGAAGGCCCCGCCAGGAAGGCGGCATTATTAAAACAATTGATCCTGAAGAAACTAATGGATAAAGATGATGTGCAGGATCACCTGTCCGCCATGTTCGACTGTGTCGACATGCTCAAAAACATGGAAGTTTGAATAAATGATGATCTGCTGAGCATCATCATTCTATACAGTTTGCCATCGGCTTATGAAAATTTTCGGATAGCAATAGAAACAAGAGACAAATTGCCTACGCCTGAGGAGTTGAAAATAAAGATTATTGAAGAAGCCCAGGCGAGGTCAAGGCATGGAATTATAAACCAAAAAAATGGCAACGCACAAGAAAGCGCTTACTATTTTAACAAAAGGAAAATAAAATGCACAATATGTGACAAAACTGGTCACGAAGCATCCAAGTGCTGGTCTCGGAGCAAGAACCAAAGTTCAAGCTCATCGGGAAATAAAAAGAAAAATTCTAAAAACTTTTTTATTTCAGAGCACACAGCAAATATGGCACATACCGAGGCTTCTAATGATGTTTGGTGTCTGGACAGTGGATGTACATCCCACATGACAGGAAGAAATGAAAAATTCAAAAACATCAAAGCCGAACAAGGGAAGCTAAAACTGGCATCGAACCACAGCGCAGAAATAAAAGGTACGGGGACAGTCCAAATCATTTATAAAGAAAATGAAATAAATCTTAATGATACCATTTATGTACCAGAGTTAACCACAAATTTGCTATCAGTAGCTCGCATAACTGAGCGAGACCATACAGTTCTGTTCACTGAAAATAAAGCCTACATAAAGGATTGCAAAGGAAAGACTGTTTTGACTGCTGACAAAAAGGATGGGCTCTATATGACTACTCTTAAAAGCATGCAAACAAACGAACAAGCAAATAATGTTTCAGATAATAATTTAATGAAATGGCATAAAAAGTTGGCTCACTTGAATGAAAAAGATCTAAAAATACTATCATCAAAAAACCTAGTGTCTGGTATAGAATTAAATAAAAATGAAATATTTGAAAACTGTGAAAGTTGTATTCAAGGAAAAATGACACGGTTGCCTTTTCCCAAAAATGATGGAATAAAGACAAAACAAATTTTGGAGGTCATTCACACTGACTTGTGTGGACCCATGCAACAGGCAACCATTGGCGGTTCAAGGTATATCTTAACCTTTATTGATGATTTCAGCCGATACTGTTATGTGTACTTCTTACAGAAGAAATCAGAAACATTAGAAAAATTTAAAGAATTTAAGGAGGAAGTGGAAAAGCTTACTGAAAATAAAATAAAGTTTATACAGTCAGATAATGGTACAGAATTTTGTAATGATGAATTCAACAAATATCTAAGAGAAAATGGTATCCAGAGAAGACTGACAGTCATATACACTCCTCAGCAGAATGGACTGGCAGAAAGGAAAAATAGAACCTTAGTAGAAAAAGCCAGGTGTATGATGATTGAGTCAAAGGTTCCGGAACCTCTGTGGGCAGAAGCTGTATTCACTGCAAATTATATTGTGAATAGATGTCCTGCTAAGGCACTGAATGGTGAGACACCATATGTGAGATGGGTTGGCCGCATTCCATCTGTAAGACATTTACACGTATTTGGATCAAAAGTGTTCACACTCAACAAACAGAAAAAGCGAAATAAATTCGCATCAAAAGCAAGTGAAGGTGTGTTTGTTGGATATGCAAAATATAGTAAAGCGTATAGAATATACTTACCGAAGAAAAATACAGTAATTGTACGTCGTGATGTAAAAATACTAGATGGAAAAATGTACTATCAGAATAATGAAGTCCAAAATGGCCTAACTCTACCTGAACCTGAACAACCTGAAACCGAAAATATAAATATTAATGGAAACAGAAAACAAAGAGAAGAAACAACAATTAATAACTTATCTTTTCAGCCCTCTTATTTTCAGCAAAATGAAGAAAGTACTGATGATGATGATGAATCTATGCACTCGTTCAGCGACTATAAAGATGAAAATGAGGTCACAGTAGCTGAAAACGTAACTGCACAAAGTCAACAACAGCAATGTCAAAGTACTGGTGAGAAAACAGAGGCAAGCCAAACTAGCCGTCCTATCAGAATTAAAAACCCTCCTGTATGGTCAAATGATTATGATCTTGGAGATGGTGAGTGCAACTATGTATGTGAAGAAATCGAAGAAAACGATATTCAAAACAATGGATGGCAGGAAGCCATAAAAGCTGAAATAAAATCGCACATAAAAAATGGTACATGGAAAATTCAAGAAAAAGACAAAATGTCTAAAAATATAGTGGATTTTAAAATGATTCTTAAAGAAAAAATTGGCCCAGATGAAAAAGTAATCAAAAAGGCACGATTAGTGGCTCGTGGTTTCACTCAAAGACCCGGAATTGATTACAACGAAACATATGCTCCAGTAGCCAAATTGAGTTCAATCAGAACATTATTGGCTCTTGCAGTTGAAGAAGATTTAGAGCTTCATCAAATGGATGTAACTACTGCATATTTAAATGGAGAATTAAATGAAAAAATAATAATGAAGAAACCTGAATATCTTGAAGAATATATAACTAAAATAATGCAGGATGAAAGTGAAAATGAAAATTTGGAACTATTCTATAAAGCCAGAAATATGCTTTATGATATAAATAAAATAAAAGGTGAAAAAGTTTGCTTGTTGAGAAAGGCCCTATATGGTTTAAAGCAAGCTGGCCGTCAATGGTTCTACAAGTTAGACTGTGAACTTAGAAAAATGAACTTTAAGGCATCAACAGCTGATCCATGCATATATACAAAGATACAAGACTCAAACAAGATGATAATTGCTGTTTATGTCGACGATTTAATAATAGCATATTCAAATAAAGAAGAATTAAATGAGCTAAAGAAAAATCTAAATAAAAGTTTTGAGATGAAAGACATTGGAAAACCAAAATATGTACTTGGCCTTGAAATAAATCATGAAAATGGAAAATTAAAATTAACCCAGCAAAGATATATTCAGAACGCATTGAAAAAATATAAAATGGAAAATTGCAAACCAATGAGTACCCCAATTGAACCATACCTAAAGTTGGAAAAATCTGATAAATGTGACAAAGATATTCCATATCTAAATTTAATTGGTACACTAATGTATTTGTCAGTGGCAAGCCGACCCGACATAGCTTATTCTGTAAGCTATCTATCACAATTCAATAATGCTTATAGTGAAGAACATTTCAAATATGCAAAGCGCATTTTGAGGTACCTGAAGGGTACAATGGATGTTGGTATCTGCTTCACCAAGTCAAATAAAGAAATGTATGGAATGGCTGATGCCGATTGGGCTGGTTGCAAGATAGACAGAAAGTCTTACTCAGGCTATTGTTTCAAATATGCAAATAGTTGCATTAGCTGGGAAGCAAAGAAACAAAGATGTGTGGCACTATCTACAGCAGAAGCTGAATATGTAGCACTAACTGAAGCTGCTAAAGAAGCCGTTCATTTAAAAATGTTGCTTAATGATTTAGGCATTTTATTAAATAATGTTATAATTTTCAGCGACAACCAGGCAGCTCAGGGGCTTTCCACCAATCCTATCATCAGTGGAAGGTCGAAGCACATTGAGATCAAGCAACATTTCATCAGGGAATGTGTGCTAAAAGGGGTCATCGGCATCAAATGGATACCCACACAAGAAATGGAGGCCGATATCCTCACAAAGGGTCTACCTGGACCGAGGCTCCTGATGCTCCGGAAGCACCTTGGCATATCATGAGTGCTGAGCTCGTGAGCAGAGTGTTGGAATGGCACTAGCACAACACTATGAAGACGTCCCGTCCCTAATCAATTTGTTCGTTCATTCATGTCTGTCTGTTCGTTCTGACTCCCCAAAGTGTGTGCGTGTGTCTTGATCTCTTTATTGAAATATCAATTGTTAATTAGTTATAATTCAGTACAATAAAACAACTAAAGTAAAGATTGTGTTGGCCGTATATTCATCAGCATAAATATCCTCTAACAAAAGAACGCTCTAGAATGTCTTTGAGGTTCTGGAATGATCAAATTTAATTCGAAGACTGAAGGCTAGCATCCGGAATGCATCCAAACGTTAGTAATCCAGAATTATCTAGAATACTCAAATATACCCATGCAAACGGTTTTGAATTCGAGATTTGGACAAAATGTTCTAGAAAATAGTGCTCCTAAACGTTATAGAATGTTCTTTCATCATCATCATCAATTGATATCAGTCCACTGCTGGACGTAGGTTCACCTTGAGTAACAAAGGCTATATTTGTGTGTTTAAAAAATAAATGTCCACCCGTGCGAAGCCGGGACAGGCAGCTAGTATGAGAATAAATATTTACAAGCCATGCAAATATTTTGTGAATTGTAGCTTTGCCAACAATAAGCATAGTTTTGCAGCAATAGTGTCACTTATCATAGACTCTTCAGTTACAAATTCAGAAATAATCCCCTGTTACCTTATGAACATAGATCTATGGCTAACAATGGCCTGGACAAGAGGCGCGCAGGACAGAGGAGGCTGGCAAAAGATGAAGGAGGCCTATACCCAGCAGTGGGTGATACCAGGGTGAGATGATAATGATGGCTAACAATAAGGTTACTTATCCTATCCCAAATGACTGCCCGTTGAAGATAAAAAGCAGCTAACCTACGAGTTGGCAGTTGCGTGTGAATATTCGGTCGCTAGCCACCCGCCGCCCTTGAGTCTGGAGCATTGCAGTGTTCTACGTCATCGATCGATGTTTATTCTTTATTTGAATCTCCTTCACTTATGTATCTTCATATCTCGTATTTTCAAATTCAGAATGACTTTGAGGCTGTTGCATTTGCTGTGTCCTAAATCCTAAACTATTGAGTATTGAGTGACAGTATCTCGCTTCTATAAATGCAAAAACTGTATTTGTATAGAAACTATACTAGAATAATGATGCATATCTGAGCAAACAAAATAATAATTATTATGTAGTTACAAAAAAACTTTAGACAATTAATGACATACCTAATTGCTACTCTGCTAAAAAAATATGTTTATTCTTATGGCCACAAAAGAATAGTAGCTGAGTTCACTGAGATAAAAAAAAATGCTAGGTCGTGTTAATGTAGGTCGTTTGTTCGTCCTTGAGCACTGCAGACGATCGATGTACCTAGGTATGTATGCTAGTTTTATCTCCTAAGTCCGAACACCACTATACCAAAAAACCATGACATGTTCTATGCGTTTTTGTGTTATGCGCAACACACTTCCCAGACAAAGTTTTATTTTGTTATGGGTGCAGAATAAGTATCCTTGTTCACGTGTGGTGTGCATATAATGCGTCCAAAAAAATAATTTCAAATGTATTTGGCGTTCGAAGACTCGATGGATTACTGTACTGACGTACAAAATGCGTCTACGCATGAGTTTTCAACATAATAAATACACTTTATGCAGTACGTATTTGCCTATTTTAAGTTTTGGCTGTGGTGTTATCGTTCTAAATTAGCACAATTGGCTCCCTGTGCTGGTAATGATAAAAGAGCATATAATTCCCTTTGTATGCGATGAATGACACACATAATGCGCGTGCAAAAATTACTATTGTGGCTCTGCGGCACCGGAACAGTTTCTTTTTAATCTCATGACAAAAGAATGTCAGTACTACGTACTAGTATTCATGAGAAGGATCAATTTCATCCGAGAGCCCGATAAAACGTGAAATAAAGTTTTTCAGATGCCCCCGATGGATTGTCGATTACGTATTCCAGTAGCCTTGATCCTTAGAACAAATCCTAAAGAACCTCACAAAGAGAAATTGGATTTCTCCAGAGCAGTGCAGATAAATCTTGGGGCTAATTTTTAATTCTAAAGGTAGAACTGGTTGCGGACTATATATCTCTGTCTTTGGACTTATTTACGGCGTGGACATAAATGTTCAGAAGTTTAGTAATTAGAGCAGTATTTCTACACGACTAAAAGAAAGTTTGGGAACGATATCTAATTAAATCGCTGAGTTTTCTGTGCAAGTTAATTGGTAATAAAAGGTCGTAAAAATTTTAAAATTCGTAAATTGTGACAGTCCAATAGTGGAGGTAAGACTTCATCTTTATTACGAGTATAATTATTAGAAGGAGAATTCCATTCACTCATCACGTGATCTCAAAGTATGATTATTCTATTTAGTAATAATATCCAATAAATTATTCTTGTAAAGCGTAGCTTTAACTAATTTATAAACGAAACATTCTCGACTGACAAAGAAACATGATTAATTGTCTTCTATAAACGACGCCATTTCTAAATATACACATCTAAATAATTACACAAATAACATGACACTGACAGTATCATGGAGATGAATAGCAGGGAAGTTATTTTCGTATGATCCATATCTATTATCTTGGAGTGATGACAAATTCCAAAGCACTCAGGTACTAGGAAGTAACTAGTTAAAATAATCTTACCAGAAATATTGCGTGTCAAAAGGCTATTTCCTTACTCCAGCAGGCTGCTTACCTACATTACAGGAAGGTAAATTTATAAATAAGGGTTTTTAAATTTATAAATAAGGGTGTAAACGCTGTATTTGAATAGAAAAATAAAAACTACGTCAGTACCTACACCTAACGCGTAAAAAAATACCAAACGGTCTGATAGGTACCTTTAACAAATGTGTATTTGTGTCTTGTAGGTACAATACAAGGTAAAATCTAATTTCATTATAGAACGATACACGCAAAGCCAAGACGCCAGAAGTTCCATCTCACAAAATAAAATCGAAGCGTGAATAAAAATCAAGGGCTTAGCTTTGGCTGAGAAACGACTCTACATAGAACGACATCTGATATATCCACAGAGCACCAAACACGCTTTTGCTCGTGGATATATCAGTAGGCTCACTTGATTTAAGCAGAGCTTGTACTATGGGAACCAGATACTTAGAATAGCGATATAACACCCAGAAATACAGCAAACATCTACGTCCACTACACAAATATTTTTGTTCAGTCACGACCTACGGCGACCTACACAGGATATCGAGCACGACCTACGGCGCCGAAGGCAGAGCTACTACCAACTGAGCTGAGAGATGAGTATATAATAGTTCGTATTATTTGCATGAGCAATGTAAATTCTCTGAAATAGTGAATGAAAATATAGTGAAGTGTTTACGTCGATCAAGCCTACTAGGCTCAGTGGATGTAGGTACTGGGCAAGGTTCCAGGCAACATCGTCGGTAGTTGCGGTAGAATTTATAAGGTTGCCAAAGTAAATTGAGACTAAAATATTGACAACCCTCACAACTCCGTTTGTAGTAGCTCTGCTTTCTGCGCTGGAGGGCATAGTAATGTAATGGAACACTGGTGTTTATTCTCCCACTGGGTGTTGTGTTGTATTACTGTAAGTATATATTTATAAAAAAGGATATTTATATTAGTTTATTATCAGTTACTTGATTCTCAGAAGCACAGACAAAGCTCAAGTTGCATAAAAATAAAGAAAACTGACGCTTACTATAATTACATAAGAGCGAGCAGTGTGTAGTCTGATGTGTAACCTTGTGTAGAAGTTCGGCTTAGTTTGGGGGTTGGGGGCTAGATACTGTTGTGTGGAATGTCCACAATTTTTTTTTTTTTTTGTTGAGCTATCTCTAGATCGTTTGTAACGATCTGCAGATAGCTCAACTGTTTCTTGTGTATTTTGTACATTTTGTAAATATTTGTTTAATTGTAAGTTTCTTTTTGTAAATAAATAAATTACCTCATTTGAAGCGAACTATTATTGAATTTCATATTATCTTTTTTTATCAGAATTGTTTTAAAATTGGACACCCACTTTTGCAAATTTTTTTTTTTTTGTTATATATGTTATAGTTCAATAAAATAGGTGAAGTTTATTTTAAAATTTATTACTGTTAAGAATTTGTGTATGTATTAATGTTTTAATATAATACAGGCTATTTTTATTTATTTTTTATTCCGTTTCTGGTATAACTTCAAACCACCGTGGCTTTTACGAAAATCTACGCTTGGTTTACACTTGACATGATTCCCGGGTGTTACAGCGTTACAGGATATTTCAATTTTCTCTCACTCCACCCCCAAAATGTATTTACAGGGTAATTTGTTTTAGAACCTGGCGTTATCCTATCATCAGTATTACCACAAGTATAACTGAAAAATACGAGTATTTTACTGATTTGCGTGATATTATTAGCTGATTAAAAAAAATATGATCTTGTCTACAACTAATAGAACAAATATTTGTTCAAGAACTAGGTAATTAATCGAACTAAGACTTATCTTTCTTTTGGATTTCTGAAAGATGAATGGGCATACCATTTAAATTAAATGGTTATACAAACTCTTCAAAAAAGTATCAGATGTAATTAAAAGTTCCATAATATCTAAAAGAAAACGATGAAACTCAACAATAAAATCAGACAAAATAAACAAAATGTATAACAAGCAGACCCTTACATTTCATAAACAAACAACCCCACCGTTCCTTAAGTTATACAAACTCGTTATTTGTAATAACATGGCTAAATAAATACGTTGATGGTGAATACTGGCACCTTGCCAAAGTGGCGCGTTGCGTATACTTGACTACTTCCCCCTGCCCTGAATGCGTCTCTGTGTAACCCAACTATACCAAAACTAGGGAGTTTATGTTAACTTGATTAAAGTACCTACTTTCGTGGTTTGTATTTTTTTGTTTTAGATTTTTTTCAGAATTAAAAATGTTAATTTATTATTTTACTCACTAACTTATTTTTGCATAGTTCCATTATGATAGCAATCAAATTTGTGGGACTGAGTTAGTGGCAGACAAACCCCGGGCACAGAAGAAAAACTAGCCCCGAGGGAGAGTTTACCAAAAACGTAATCAAAAAAATCACGCATTTTCTATAACCCCTCAATGCCTCTCCTAAGTGTGACCCTGTTACATTTAAATAATCATTTCCCGTACTTATTTCTCAATGCCAAAGAGTTACGCAATGACTTGTAAGTATAATTATTTTTCCCCTAAATTATACTTGCTAGTTTTATCAGACTTCTGGTGAACAGTACCCGAAGTCCCAGTGCATTTACAACGTTTCGTTACCAAATGTTGTTTTCGTTTCGCCTATTTGTCTCTGTCTATTGTATGGAGAAAAGATGAGACAACAACTCTAACTACGTAGCGTATTTTTGCCGTCTCATATTTTCTCCATGCAATAGAGTGAGACAAAAAGGCGAAACGAAAACAACATTTGGTAACGAAATGTGGTAGCAAAACTCCGACTTCGGGTTCTGAATGACAGGTTTCCAGTTTTCAGGCAGCCAGAAAAACCTTGGAGTTAAAACGATATCGAAAGCATCTCTAGTGCTTGTCTTTGTCAGATAAGTGTGCTCTCTTACAGATCAATATCTGAGAGCGGTGGCACAGAATAAATAATATTAAACTGCGTAAATTCTCACTCCGATGCGCCAGCAAAAGTCCAGAAGAACCAGACACGTAATAAGTGAAACTAACTGGGGGGTTGGGGCTCATACGGAATTGGAATTCCATTTCACGCATATCACCGACAGAGGTGCGCATAATCCAAATTAATCCGTTTCTTTTCTTTCGTGAAATTTAGTATCAAGGTAGATTATTGCATTAATTTCAAATATCAATAATAAAAAAACACCCCCACTAAGATCTAGTTAAAGCGCCATTATCGATATTCACAATGCACATTACGTAGTTTTTTTAATAAAAGTTTTTGATGAAACAATCATAATGGCATGTTAAGCGGTAACCATCACCTGTAAAAAAACATTGTCACGTCAAGAACGTGTCCTGCGATGTACTGCCTTGCACCCATCAACTTGTGTCAGTTTATGTTTAGCCTCACGTGCCACTAATTTTAAAACGTTCAAACCAATGTTATATTCAAAAGTTTAAAACCAAAGTTAAGTTTACATTGCAATTTAGTTTGCAAGAACCGCTTGGTGGAGATAGCTTTAGTTTTTGTAGCGTTGTGAAATTACCCCCTCAAGGGCAAGCCTCGGTCGGTCTGTTATCTAGATCGCGAATCTAGCACTTATTTTGGCACTGAAAGCTGAATTTATAGCCTTAGTTAGCTAAGTGGTTGGAGAAGGATTTCCGGGCTTTGTTATATTTTAATACTTATCGCTGTGTCGTTTATACGATGTTTTATTCAAGTTATAATTCTGAATGACAAAGTGCGTTTTTTTGTAGGGTTTGCTTTCAGAAATAAATATTTTCACAATTATTTTAAATCAACCAAACTTGAATTGAAGTTTTGGGTGGGCTCCTTAACAATAAGTATAGTACTATGCAACAATGCGCATCGGCTAATTTCGGATTCATAGAGCGTAGTGTGCGTCAGAAAGAGATAGCGCTCTATAAAGCCGAAAGGCTGATGTGCAATATTTATTGCCTCACCGTACATGGTTTAAGAATGATGTTTAATTTGGCACATGGCCACTTTTTGTAAAGTACTCTTTCCCAAGTCAATACTTCCTTTGAATTGTATGAATAAGTAGTAACATGATATGCTAGTGCCCATTCATATTTCAAAGCGTTTCATTCAGGCGCACGTTAAATCCTTTCCACCACATTTGTTTGAAAGAATCAGGGACACGATAAGAAGAAAAAGATTCATTGGTGCATGACTGGATTTGGCATGGTTGGAAGGCAGGGTTATAACTAGACTTGAATATTTAAACCTCAAATAAAACGAAATGAAATCTTGAAAGGGAAATCTTGAAACTATATAAATATCTCAGAAACAAGCGCTGAAAAAGAAAATGAGTCAGTTTTTGAGAAAAGGAGAAATCACAACGGATAGATCCCACACGGAACAAGCACATTGGATCAGCAGACAATATCTTCGAGTGACGTCACATCAGCTGTCTCGTGTAACACTGACCTTGCGAGATCAGCAGTGTAGTGCTTCATCCATAAGCTGGGATTTTATATCACGGCACTGTACTTCGATGTCATAGGGGCTTTAAATCAAGTATCGGGATAAAAGTATTTTAAAAGAAAAAAATTCTGTTTTTTTAATCTCCAATCTCAGTTATTGAAATTCAGAATTTCGGGAACTGGAACAAAGGCGGAAGGCAGTAGAAAATTAGTTAAATATTTTAAGGAGTTTTATATAGAATTTATCGACCAGATTAGTGAACACGAGTTTGATTACTTTTAACCATGCGATATATTCAGTACCCGTGCGCCTATTACACCCACTAAAGAAATATTAAGACATACAACCTAGTACAAAGTATTGACGGAAATAGCTTAGTAATAGATAAATTGCTAGTAATAGGGGCATGTCTACTGACACTGTTAAGTATATCAGACACGGATCGGTACAGTGCAATAGAAGCCGTAATGAAGTAAGGTCGAACACAATACTAAGAGATTAAAGTAACGTTCAAAAATTGACGCTGCGAGATTCTATGCGTATGGCCGTCATAATGCAGCCCCATTAGAACTATAACACACGAACGAGTGAACAATTAAAATGTGGCATTGTGAATAGCGATTCTGGGCGGACATGTCTGTAAGGGTACCTTTGATCCGGCGGGCCTTGTGTGCGAACGCCGGCTTCCGTGCGCTATGGCCGGGTGGTGCTGTGGGGGTGTTTGAAGCGCCTAGGGCTCCTGGCCGCTAGGGGCCGGCGTTGCTTCGCTGGGCGAGCGATGGGGGCGCGTGTGGCTCAGGGTCGGTTTGCCGGCGGAGTGGCCGCAGAGAGCCTGACAGCCGGCTGGCTGCGCGCGCCTGCAACACCGCGCCTGCGCCCTGTCACGCCGCAAGCTATCCTGAATACGACACGCTAGCTCCACGCCACGGCAGCTGTATAGTGCATTTGCTTACAGTACAAATAAAGGTAAGCTTTACACATTTATTTATTAAAGTGTTACATGTTTTGTCTTTGAATGTTACCTACCCATTCGTTCTGTGTAGGGGACAAAAGATCCATAGAAGACGGAAGTTTTTGTCAGCTTTCATTTTTGTTTATGAGCGCAAAGTTCATGGGAGATACTGAACGTTGAACTGGAAATATAATAAGGAAGCTGAAAATACTCCAAAATTCCTGAATATGCAGTCCACCTAATCGAAAATACTATTTACATTATTAATGCTTTGAAACACATTTTTTTGCAAGGTATGTTAATTAGCTGAGTTCTCAATATACGAGACCAAGCAATTCATATTGACTGTTCGAAAACGTTGATTTAGGTCTAATTTTCATGAATAAAGCTGCCATTGCGTGATTCATTCCCCATAAGCAGGCAGGTAGGTATCAACACTGAATCAGCTGTTTGCGAGTTTATCGCTGGAGTGGTATTGATTTGGCGCCACTTTCTCCCCTCGGTTACTAAGTAGTAACTTGAACATGATCTGTGGTAAGGAGCGCTAACTTTTGCCCGCTTCGCCAAATTGTGTCTAATGTAGCGAACCCCTTTTAGTCCAGTAGAGCCACTGTATTTTTAATTATTGATGATAATTGATTGACTATTTCCACTAACACAGTTCTATATATTGACATAAATGAGCCAAGTTACGTTAGGTACCTAAACTGTACGAGTGTACGTGTCATCATCACTCATCAGATTTTGTTTAAGGAAAACAAGGTTTATAACCTACTTTCATGTTTTCACTGAAAAAGGTAGGTTTAAGGAAAAAAACATCTTTATTATTCCACCATATCACCATTTACTATTACTGTCTGTGGTTATAAACATAGTTTTCAATAAGTATCCTGTCAGTATAACAATGAATCACAATTGATCACCAATCCCAATTTTAGGAAGAGAGGTAGGCCTTCAACATTCTTCAACTAAGGACAGAGATCCTGATGCTGAAGTACTAAAGTCCAACCCCAGATGAAATGGTAAATAAGGCAAGAAGAAGAAGAAATCTAGCTTGCTATTAGCATAAGATCCAGCCACTAAAACCGGCAGGCGTTGGCAACACAAAGCAAAGCTGTGGGCTTTTTTCCGTTTTGACGCTTTTTCAGATAGGTACCTATGATAATGCGTCATCACACCTTCCCCCTATTGCTATGCACGCAAAGTACCTCCTACCTAGGTAGGAAGGAACCTATTTAATTACTGTTTTACGTGCTAAACTTTTGCATATTATAGTGTACCTATACTCGATATATCTATACCTATACTATTTGATAATTTACTTGTGAATTTTGTAGGTGTATTTTAATACTACGACAAAATAAGCTTTACATTCGTTTTGTTAACGTTTCCCTAAAAAAAAGATCATTCTCTATACTGTACAAGACAGTACTGGACAAGAGCGCATGTGCTATTCTCTTGACCAGTATGTACTGAGGGCTATAATTATGTTTTATTTTATTTTGTATTTGGTTTTAATGTGTGTGTGTGTGTGTTTTTTTCATTATGTATGCCTGCTATGGATTTTGTAATATAATAATTATAAGGTCTGAAATAAAAATATTGAATTGAATTGAATATACCTAACTAGGTATAACTAGGTAGGGACGATTTTTAAAAATCGTACCATTTAATAAAGTTATTTTATTTTGTTGGCATCAGAGGGTTACTTTAAATCATACAGCAGAAATCGTCGAAAGAAACGGATTTTCCCAAATACAATGAAACTTAATTGAGAGTTGGTGTTTCAGCCTTGTACACTGTTGTATATATTATCATTAGGTACACCTATCAGCTATCTAAGTAGGTACTTATACTTACCTACGTTTGTGTGAGTCAAGTTTGAGGATTTACTTACATTGGTACCTAACCTAGATTATTATTTAGTAGGTGCCGAAAGGTCCCGTTGACAACTACTTTGTGTCAAATTTTTACGTGATTTTGTTTTATCAATATAATCAACTACAAAAGCAATAAAACTAATGACTATTCTCCGCCCCACCCGCATTGTCCTGGATAGGTCCCTGTCGTTAAGTGACTTTGGAGTAATAAATAGAGGATGTTCTAGTTTCAAGGTTTAATTCAACATTGTCGATGGTATCTTAGTTAGCGCAAATATATCTTACCTAGTGTTCAAAGAAAAAAAAATGCTTGGGTCTATTTGAATTAAAATATTTAAGAAATTACCTGATAAATAAGTAGAAAAATAAGTACTTGCTTGAATACTACTGTTGTTAAAATATGTAAATTCAAAGAAGCTTTTAGAACATCTCCTTGTCTTTATAATCTAATGTCTATACTATAAAAGAATGTTGTGTTAGTTATACTATTTATAACTCAGCCGATTTTCAGCTAAATCGGTTCAGCCGTTGAACCGATTTAGCTGAAAATTGGTGGGGAGGTAGCTTAGAACCAGAAGATGGACACAGAACACTTATTATTCCGAAAAAGTAAAAGAGAACGGAGCGAGCGAAGCCGCAGGCAGCTGCTAGTAGTACCTAAATAAAACTCACCCTTCTTTGGTTGTGGTCCGACATCGTGCATTAGGAGCTCACATCGACACAAATGATTCTCAATTATTTTTGTATGAGCTAGCCGGCATTCTACGTACACTGCGGCCATAATAAATTATAAAAACAATATTATTGTTATAACTTTATAATAGGTGCGTCCCCCGCGACGGTTAGGATGAAACTAAAATGCGCGGGGCGACCGGCGCGGGAGCAGATGTCACTTGGAGTGCAGTCAACTACAAAAGTCATTGAAATTTTGATGGACCCTATCTAGAATACACCCATAACTACCACAATAAAATAACTGCTAAAAAGTTATCAATATATTTTAAGGATTTCTTGTGTAGTATTTTCTATTACTGTGTCCATAAAATTAGTGCCGTTAATAGCATTGGAATAAAATGATAAAAAAAAATTGTGATGCTGTTATGTAGCCTCTGCTGAAAAAGTCCTAAAGTTACAAATTATGAGTAAAAAGACCAAAGAAAACACCTTGAATTGAAAGAAGGGAATGCTTAAAGTATCTAGCTAGGTAAAAAAGAAAACAATTTTTTGTTTTAATTTTGCTAAGTCGAGAGTTTGAGGAAAAGCTCCGTTTGAATTGACGTTCAAACGGAGCTTTTCCTCAAACTCTCGAGCTTTTCCGTTACTTTGCTACCGATCGGTATGAACTTAGGCTATTGTCAATGATTTTAGAAATATGTACCTACAACTAACTTGGTTTATTATGATGTAAAGCAAGTAGGTAATTCAAGTTATGTCGTCTACTGTACCCACTAAACTCGTCCCTTTGTAAGGGTTGGCTTTGCAAACTGCATTGTATAGTAAATATAATCAAGAGACGTTTAAGGCCTGCGCACACCTAGTTCGCTGGCGGTAGCGATCAGTGAAACGCTGTCAAATATCGCTGTCAGATTTGAAATTTCACTGATCGCTACCGCCAGCGAACTAGGTGTGCGCAGACATGCGCAGGCCTTTTAGGTATTTACACATTACGTACTAGGTATACTTATCATCAAAATTCGATGTGGAATATTTGCAAACAAGCCGGCCGTTTGCTGTTGGTTTTCATTTGTAGTTGATTTGTGAACGATCATTAATAAAATATTATCACCCCTATTAGGTTTGTAAAATGTATGTTAAAATAACTCCTGAAAAAGTTTATCCGAACTATTATTATTTCTATCAACGTCAAAAGAATAATAGGTTATGATAATAGTAGGTTAAACATACCTATACCTACTTACAAAAAAATATTGCACACAATGCACCAGTCAGACAAACAAGTAGGGGTAGGGGAAATATAACGAATGGCTTTATCACTAAACAGCAATATCTACCAGACAACCTAAACAATATGATAATAACCACAAATATTTATAGGTCTAAAGGACCAGGCACAAATCGTACCTTGGGATTTTAAATTTTTTTTTTAAATTAAATGCATTTTGTTATTAAATAAAAATATTATTCAATCAATTAAATGTGTGGAAGAGATCGCTCTTAGCGTTATGGCCGCCCATTGTAACTATATTTGGGTCGCTAGTAAAAAATATAGCCTATGTTACTAAAAAGAGATGTAGCTTTCCAATGGGGAAATAATTTTTGAATTCGGTCCGTTTATAAGTTTATTCGTTACATAAGTTTTTACGTTTCCTCTACAATAATCTTCTATCTAAAAGAAAGTCGTGTTAATTACACTATTTAAAAATCAAGAACGGCTGAACCGATTTGACTGAATGTTGGAGGGGAGGTAGCTTAGAACCAGGAGACGGCTAAGAATACTTTTTATCCCAAAAAAGTAACGGCAACAGGGCAAGCGAAACCGCGGGGGACCGCTAGTGTTAGTATAGATTGTTCCAAAAGTTCTTTGTTAGAGAATTTAATCTTCCGATCCTGCATTCCGCAGCGTGCGTACAAAGAACTCTAGGTACATTATGGTTCCAACCACAGACGTTCACAATAGAGGGCTTTCAATCCTGCAATAATCCCGTAAAATTGATTACACGTCGTTCGTACGTAGGTATGTGTATATCTTTTGCTATTTGTTATTTTCGGTAATTCGGCGTTCTTTAATTTGAACCTCTTCAAGGATTGAATAGAAACATGATTTTTCTTTTAAATAAAAAAAATAGTTAAATAATCCCTACGTTCTAAAATTGTATCTGGCTAATTGTAGCGTCAAAAAATAGAGCGTTCATAGAGATGCCAGGACTACAAATACACTGCTGTAATGTAAATACGACATTTCGACAGAAATACTCAGTTTGCAGTTTTTCTAATTAAGACTACTCAATTTAAGGCCTACCTGGACGGCTTCAGTTTCCAGAAGATATATTTTTACACCCTGTATAACCAATCTTTATCTAGTGGTTTTGGCAAGAGATCTAACTAGCTAGGTTAACTCTTCTCTCCATAGTTTCTCAGTTTCCGACAGAAACACATAATTGCTCGGCCGGCTCCATGCTTTCGCATCGGATCGCCGCATCGGGTCAAGGACGTTGCAATCCGCAGTCCTACGTACGTGTACATCATGCATGGCGCATACCTACACACATTACCTACTTTAGGAACATAACCAAACTACATAGTTCTAGGTAGCTAGTGTTAACCGTGTTAACCAGTTTTCGGAATAGGACATCCCTAATCGAATCAAACAACGGGACACATCTCTAGTGAAAGAAGAAGAAGGAGATGATGGCGTCGTAATGCGTAGTTGTATTGTTTGCCGTGTGCCTACTATAGTAAAACATAGTTTTAGCGATATTCAATGAAGAGTTTTCGCCGTAACAGTAGCTAGGTAGTTTTAGGCAGGTCTTCATAGAAACCTGACCTTGTGTGACTTACCAAAATTTGGTAAGTCATAGTACCTACCTACCATATCGGTAGCAAGCTTTGCGTGAACGCGGTAAAGCTCTAGTAAAATCAAGAGGGAGCGCGGGGCGGGCGGTATGGTCGTGTCGGTAGCCATGTTATAATTAATTACTTCTTCTAATAATTGTACCTATTGTAAATACTACTAATACCTACCTGCTCTAAACCACTCAAATTCACATTACAGAATATAGTAAAATATTTAAGATCTATAATACCTACCTACTTTCTATGACCTAAGCTACGTAGGTAACGTGTACAGAACAGCCTACAGTAAAATGAATTCATTTATTTATTTTATTGCAAAACGATTGACCTATTCAAGTTACGGTTATTGCTTATTTTTACAGGTTTCCGTGGCTATTGCTTGGGCTGAATGACGCGGTTAACTCTTATCAAAGGTAATTTACCAAACACCTACTTTAGAGGTACCTTACTTAAATCATGATTATTACCAAATGATTACCTGCTACCTGCTAAGATTACTTACCGTAGTTATTAATCAAAGCATACTTGTAAATTTTTACTCTCACCTCCCACCATTGTGACTCCATCCATGCCGTAATCCGCAGGAGCTGCAAGTAAGGGCCTCAGGTGTGTGACCTAACGCCCTGGCATGACTCTTCAACTCCCAGGAATTACTTAGGAGTGTGTAAGGAGCATAATGCACTCTACTGTCACTGTCACTCACTCGCCAACGGAGTTCAACTGTCACTGTCAATGAAGTTGACATTGAAGCTCTTTTCCCTCAAATTCGATTCGGGATATTTTGCCAGTCTTTGGGGGCAGCAGGGGAAAGAATAAAAATAAGAAAAAATATCATTTATTGTAAAACTGTGTAAAAAAGATCTCTAATAGTATATTATGCAACTAGCGATTAAAAGCCGGATTTAAATCGAGGGTCATAGGTGAATTTCAAGCGTAGCGGTTTTCATTCAAGTGTTCGAATCCTAAGCGACGGCGACGCGAGTCATAGTGATGCGATGATTCACGTCTCATGGTTTTGTTTCGTTGGTTTGCTTGTTTGTATTGTTTTATAGTATTGCCAATTTTTCTCTGAAGAAAAACATGCTTGGTTTATAATTTAGAAATACGATGCTTATGCAATGCTAGGTAGGTTGGGTGGTGTTTTGGCAATCATTTTCAGGGAGTATTCTTTCATTAAAGGAGGGAAATAAAAAATACCTATTTTTTTACATAGCGAAACTTACGACTTGCATCAGTTAGCTATCTGAAGACCGCCACGCCGACCGTTACAAAAGACCTAAAGATAGAAAGGAGGGAAATTCATTTTCCCATCTGGCAGCACTGCCGAGGTGACATCATATGACACGATATGAATGACATGAGTGACATGACAATTGACATGCTACACAACGGTTTTGTGTTGTTTGTTTGTTTTCTTTCGTTCGTTCGGCTATTTTGTGATTTCATCTTCCGATATTTTGATTCAAAACGAGAGTGTATGGCGTACAGAAATCTTAGTGCATTATTTAGATTTTTAAAATTAGTAAAAGATAACTAATTTTTATCGTGTGCCTGGTTTTGGGAAAATATCAAAATAGCACCCATTATCGGTTGGTACGTTACGTTTAGTCTTATCGTGCGTTATATATATTTCAGATTTGTTTACTAAAACTGATTACTGTTTTCAGAAAAAATCAAAACCCTGAGCATGTCCAGATTCAGGTTTGGGCGTCAAGGCGACGGCTACCGTCTGGTGTCAAACGACGATAGCGGTTTTTCCGATGCACAATTCGAAGAGCCTCCTATAAAAATACCGTGGAAAGCAATCTCATTGGCGGCATTTCTATTCGTCATTGGAACTATTATACTGATAGTCGGCAGTCTTATAATCACCGGTTACATAGATACTAAGTACTCTGACCGTTTGTGGCCTATGTTATGTTTAGGTGGTATAATGTTTCTTCCTGGCGCATACCATATGAGAATAGCTTACTATGCCTATAGAGAGTATCCCGGCTTTAGTTTTAATGATATACCTGAACTAGATTGACTTGATTGTTAGATTCAACTAGCCTCTCAGCTCGGTTGGTAGTACCTCTGCCTTCTGCGCTGTAGGTTGTGGGTTCGATCCCCACAGAGGACAAATATTTGTGTGGAGAACGCAGATGTTTGTTCTCTGTCTGGGTGTTATATTGTATTCTAAGTATTTACAGAAAAAAAATGTATGTTAGTATTATATCAGTTATCTGGTTCCCATAACACAAACTCTGCTTAATTTGGGGCTAGATAGTGTTGTGTGAATTGTCTAAAATATTTAAAATTTATTTAGATTAGTGCCTATTGTGATAAAAATCTCATAGAAAAATACAGAAACTTCTCCATAGGTATAATATTTTGTAGATTCTCATTGATAAAATCTCATCACTCAAGGCATGCGCACATGGTGATAGCGATCAACTGAAACTGTCAAATATCACTAGATGTGCGCAGGCCTTAACACCTATTTTAAAACATTCCATGCTTCATAAAATAGAATCATTATTTGTTTTTGTCCTGGTTTTAGAATAAATGTAATGTTAAAAAATATATGGGCTATAGCCGAAATTATATGTATAAAGCTTACACTTTTACTTTCTTTATTTTATACATTAAGTTCAGGTATACTTAATGTCTAAAGCTGTGCTAAAATGTGTTTGAAGGTCTGCAGTACTAGGGTAAACCCACACTCAATTTTTTTAATGAATTTAATATTCATCTAAGTTCTTTTGACTTTGTTTTGTTATAAACAGTAATACCATATTATAATTTCAGACTTTTATTTATGGTTACAATGCATTGACAAACTAGATTAACCCTTTGTTTGGCAAGACATACAACTCTGTGTTTTTTTGGAAAATACTTTATAAACCTTTCATATAGGGCCCTAGGTAAGATACAAAAACTAAAAAAAAATCTAGGTTTAGTCCTTTTGCGAAAAACCTATGAGACTTTTTTACAACATTGCCAAACAAGGGTAAAAAAATAAAAAGTTTATTTATTATAAAAAAGTTTAATTAATATTTATTTTTTTACATGAAAATCATAAAAACAGCTTCAGTTTTTGGTAATACACAGCCACACGTTGCACTTTGTGCATACCATAAGCGAAAATCCTGTCTGACACAAACGGCAACGACCTCTTTCTCCACTGCTGGGCAGGTGACTATCATCCAGCAGGTTCATCCAATCTGATGATGAGGGAGTCGAAGGTGTTGGCGAGCTGGTATAATTGTCTTCATCTTTCTCCAAGTAGCTAATGTGGCGTGACGACCTTCTTCTTGCTCAGAGTCATCACTGTCGTCGGATCTCGTCTCGCATTAGCTACCGGAATAAGAACTAGAATGCGGTTGTATCTAGCGCGTTGAAGCACCTGTGAACAATCATAAGCACCGCATGCAACCAAAAACAAAACCCAGCAAAAAAACATACGAAATTGCGCAAATCTATCGCCTAAAAACAATTTACATAAACCCTAGGCAATTGGCAACGTTACTTTTTTACAACAAATACAGAATGTACTAAAATGACGGGCCTTTGGCAAGGTTGCTTTTATACAACAACTACGTTAGAAAGCTTGTTATAACCGAAAAAAAGCGTATCTATCAGTAGGATTATGGTAAATAACGTTAGTTTGTTTCAATGTTAGTAGTATTCAAGCAAAAAACTAGGACCATGACTAGAAAAAATAAATAAATTCGAAAAACTTACGGCTCGGTTGCTTAGGTTGCGCGTATTAGATCAGGGTAACTTTATATTAAAAAGAAATTATAGAATAGTAAGTAAATGATTTAATTACACCAATATCTTTACAATTTACACTTTATTTAACTAAATTATAGCTTTAGACACGTTATTCAACACAAAACTACCTTACAGTAAAAATATACCAACTACATAAAGATAACTAGGTACTTATCTTAACAATCAAGGGGTGTACTCAGAGCCGAATCACATCGACAGTACCCAGAACGAAACGATAACCTTCTCCTTCGAGTCTCAAGCCCAGAATAATCCACTGCCCCGCCTCGCCTCAGTCAGGCGACCAACATGACAGTTGATAGACAGCGCCCCCTATCGACAATATCGTCATCCGTTCTGCGTAGCTTCTGACTACCAATAACAATTTATTGATATAATAAATTGTTATTAATTTCGAACAAATAATCATAAAATATAATATTATTTATCAAATGGTTTTAAAGCAACTACAATGTTCTTAAATTAAATAAAGTAAAATAGCTTTTTATTTTAAACATTAAAGACTATCCTTCTTTCTTACTTCAATAATCATTATTATTTTAATACAGATTTCTAAAAGCATTTAAATATCAAATTAAACTATTTATAAAAACCAATTTCTTATCAATCATTTCAAAACTTATAAAGCTTATTACTCATTTCTAAAAATATACTAATAAAATAAAATAAATCTATTATTTTGAATAAATTTTAGCCCTTATTATCTACTAGATACGACACGGCCATTCTGCAAAATACTTCGTCCCCGAAGTATCTCCAAGTATTTTCCAAACTCACTGGCTCAGCTGCGAGTCAGGGTACTAGTGTGTCAGAGATCCTGGTATCACATAGGCCAATAAAGTACTAAATAACCTGACATGAAATCTGAAAGCACAAGGATAATGTTAACATAAATACTATTAAACAATCCTTAGCCAATTTACTCACCATACCTATGTAAGGAAAAAAATAATAAAGTACCATAGGTTGGGCTGTCATGCTAAGTTCCATTGCGAGTTGGCATCGCGATGTCCAAACAAAGGATCAGGCCAACTAGGTCTACCAACATTTATACAAATATCATCAAGCTCTGGTTGTCGACTGTCGTGCTCAGTTCCATCGCATAATCGCAACTACTACAATGTCTAAACGTCACACCAGTCCAACCGTACATTTAGGAGAATCCCCCAATATTTTAACGTTTGTCTGTCGTGTTCAGTTCCATCACGTAATCGCAACTATCACGATGTCCAAACTTTACACCAGCCCAACCGTAAAATTAAACAACCCATTTAGAAGAATTCCCCAATAATTTAACGTTTGTCTGTAGTGTATTATAGAACAATTAGCTTGGCCATTCTGCTTCAGTACTACTTACAAAATTGTATTGAAAAAAATATGGCACGAGCAATAAAAATGCGGGTACTCTCACAAAAGAAAATAAAAGGATTTCTTGGCAAAACTAAAACTGTTGGGATAGGATACCGTTAGACACTATTTAACAAGGCCTTACCTTACTTTTACATCACTTGGAAGTCCACTCCGTTTTATTCCAGATACATAAACAGCTTTGTATTGTACTTCGAATAACGTAGGAACTGCAACTTCATTTGTCAGTTGATAATATCTCCGGTTTACGATATGGCACTTCACATTCTGGAATAAGAATAAATGTTAGTTTTCTGTGGGCAAAAGTTCTATCCCACTTCTGATATTAGATCAGGGTAACTTTATATTAAAAAGAAATTATAGAATAGTAAGTAAATGATTTAATTACACCAATATCTTTACAATTTACACTTTATTTAACTAAATTATAGCTTTAGACACGTTATTCAACACAAAACTACCTTACAGTAAAAATATACCAACTACATAAAGAGAACTAGGTACTTATCTTAACAATCAAGGGGTGTACTCAGAGCCGAATCACATCGACAGTACCCAGAACGAAACGATAACCTTCTCCTTCGAGTCTCAAGCCCAGAATAATCCACTGCCCCGCCTCGCCTCAGTCAGGCGACCAACATGACAGTTGATAGACAGCGCCCCCTATCGACAATATCGTCATCCGTTCTGCGTAGCTTCTGACTACCAATAACAATTTATTGATATAATAAATTGTTATTAATTTCGAACAAATAATCATAAAATATAATATTATTTATCAAATGGTTTTAAAGCAACTACAATGTTCTTAAATTAAATAAAGTAAAATAGCTTTTTATTTTAAACATTAAAGACTATCCTTCTTTCTTACTTCAATAATCATTATTATTTTAATACAGATTTCTAAAAGCATTTAAATATCAAATTAAACTATTTATAAAAACCAATTTCTTATCAATCATTTCAAAACTTATAAAGCTTATTACTCATTTCTAAAAATATACTAATAAAATAAAATAAATCTATTATTTTGAATAAATTTTAGCCCTTATTATCTACTAGATACGACACGCGCGACATCTCAGCTGACTGACGTAAATAGTGATGTAAAACCGCAAAATAATAGAGTCAAATATTTTTTTAGTGTTGTACCTGAACGATACCTAATGACTAAATCGATAAATAAAAAAAATAAAAAAACCCTAAGGCTGTATATTTTTACAAAGTAATTGTTGTAAAATAGTTGCATCGCCAAACAAAGGGTTAAGTACTTAACAATTTCAGTTAATAAGTCTCCAGTTACTCTTGATTTAGTAACATTAGTTATGAGAGCTGTGTCCCAAAAGGAATTCAATAAAGTTCAGGGTTTTTTTTTAACAAAATGGGTTAATCTACTTTTAATGTTAGGTAGGTATTCATTTTTCAAAGCTCATTTGAAATTTACCTTAAAACCATGCCAGACCAGCCGGTCTACTCTTGAACGCGATTCCGATCCCAATCTTAAGTTTAAAGACGGAATTTTGACAGAAATCCTATGGGTTTTCTGTCAGTATTCCGTCAAAACTTGGAATTGGGATCGGAATCGCGTTCAAGAGTAGACCGGCAGAAAGAGATTATCTAATAGGCTCGACGAACCAAAGGCCTAGACCTGTTTCTGAGTTAAAATTCTGGTCTATAGCTACTTAGTTAGCGAATTTGTTACTGTGGCAAAATGTTTGACCAACATGTTCAAGAAAAACAAAACAATAATTTTAGACATACTTTAATGACATCAATTGATAATTATTTCAATAAATAGATTGATAAAGTCACTTTACAACTTGTAGAGAGATTTAAAGTAAATCACATTCATTCACAATGATTATTTATAAACATTCCATCCTACCTACATTGCATCTTTATCTATTTGCCCGTTTGCCTTTCTTAGTTTGTGTGAAACTAGTATGGGGTAATGGTATCGAGTGTCCTGTCTTTTTGAGATGTTCAAACAACTTGTTCTTAGATGGAAAGTCTGTTTGACAGATCGCGCACCTAAGGTTAAGAGCTGTGCTGGAATCTTCTGTTTCACTGGTTTTAGTTCGCGCCGGTTTTCGATCGGCAGTCTTTTTCGGCTTATGTTGGATATTTGGTTTGATGTTTCTTTGCGCTTTAGGTAGGGCTGGTTTGTCTCTGGGGAATGCTGCCTCACCATCGGTCGGAGTTGTGCTGGAGACTTCGTATAAGTTTTCTGTGGATGTTTGTGATTGGGAGCCCTTTTTGAGATCAAGTTCCTTCTTAGCCTGTATTTGACTTTTAATCATGTTAAACTTCTTTGCTTTCCTGCTGCGTGCGGGACCTTCGATTTCGTTGAAACTCATCTCGTCATGACTGTCGTTGCCTTCGCTCTCCGGCATTGGAATGAATGGTTTCTTTTTGTTTTTCTTCTTTTTCTGACTCTTGGGTAAAGCCTGGGAAGATAAATTATTCCATTAGGACAATTAATTTTACTTACCGAGTGGCCAGTGCATTTACATAGAAAAGGCTAAATCAAGTCACAAGTTTCCAAAAATTAGGTCAAATAGTACTGAAAAAAAGTAACTAACCTGTACTTTATCAGAATCGTCACTCGGTGTCTCCCTCAAATCATTGTCTTCAATATCCGAAGTAGAGTTATCCTGTGCTTCCTCTTCCTCCGTAGTTCCATTAACTTTAGTCTCCTCGGGCACTTTTGGTCCGACTGGAGTTTCCTTCGCATCCTCATTCTCCACTTCTTCGTTTTCCACTTCCTCATTCTCTACCTCCTCATCACTGATGTCTTCTTCCTCATCGCCAGATATAGCTACATCATCGTCCATGGCCATGTTAGCTACATTTTCCTTATGCTTCTTGCTGTTCTCATGGTTTTCAAATGACTTGACGTTCTTAAAGAGTTTGCTGCACGCGGAACAGAAGAGGTTTCGCATTTTGCTCTTTAATGCTTTAGCAGTCGCTTTTGAAGCTTCACTTGCCTGGAATGAGTAGAATAAATAAATATTGTTGACCCACCCGATGGACCGACGATATTGTTAAAATCACGGGAAGTCTGTGAATGGAAAAGGCCCAAATTCTTCCTGAATATGTATAGGGGAGGCCTATGTACAGCAGTGGAATTCTTCAGGCTGATGATGATGAGTACCTAGTGTTAGCCGGTTTTGGGAATAGGACATCCCTACTGAGACCGGGCGACGAGACGCATCACTAGTCGGGATAGAAAAGATGGCGTCGTTATGCGTAGATGTATTGTTTGCCGTGTTATAAAGTAAAACAGAGTTCTAGCTATATTCAATAAATAGTTTTTGCCGTAACCTCAGAACAAAGTAGAACGGCCATCTGGCCGGAAACGTGTCGCCAAAATACATGAGCATGATGCTTTTTTCTCCATACAAATTCAACAGTTTTTTCGGGAGTCGTAAAGTGAAAAATGCCTTGCAGCAGCGCAAGAATAACTTTCCGAACAAGTTAACAAGCGACAATATAAAACATAGAAATACTAACATCAATATTAACATCTTCCTTTTTTTTAGAATCCTCATATTTAGTGATATTTTAAATATGATAGTGGAAATGTAAAAGTGGCGACATCGACTCCCATACAAACGGCGCATAATCGCATTTCTACTGTATTCAGTATTCTGAGGCCGTCGCATGGTTAATGATAAAAATACCTCAGTCTTGGAACTCTCTTCATTGCTGCTTTCCATTCCACCTTCGCTGATTGTGTCATCATCTGATGACAAGCCAAACTCCTCAGCCAATAGGGACTCGATCTCACTGAGTTTCTTCTGATAATCCTCGCTCTGAAGGAAAGTGGATTCGCCTTCCTGCTTTTTAGCCTCTTCTATCTCTTTCTGACGCTGCAGTATTCTTTCGCGGCGGACTTGCTCAGCCTGAATTAAAAAAATATACAAAAATTACAATTACCGTCACCAAACACGTGATTAATGTGTCAAGAAAAACTAGGACTAGGTAGTTCCCTCAGATTGCTTAGATGTCTGAAGAAGATAGACAGAGACAGGTCCAAACATCCTAAAATAAATGTGAAAATTACAATGTTTGTGGAAAAATCAGGCTCTAACTACCAGACCGATTTGGATGCAATATCGAACATTTTACTTTCATGCTACTTTATTATTATTAAATAGTATATTTCATTACAAGTGCGGAAAGGCTGTCATTGCAAAGAGTTCCGACAAATGTCTACCCGAGCCGAAGGCGAGGGTTGACAGTCGGAACAAGTTGCAATGACGGTTCCGCACGTGTACTGAACGATAATACAGTTGCGAAAAAATGAAGCAATTTAATAAAATAATAAAAAACCATTTGCTTTTTTCTCTTCTCTCCACGCAAAAAGTTCGTCGTATGTATGCATGTAGAGACTTTTTGACTTTTCCGGTAAAATGTTCTCCGAAGCATTTTGTGCGATTATACTGAGTTCCGGTGGTGTTAATTCAAAAAAGCTAGGGTCGAAATTACTCATTTTGTGCAACAAACAAATAAACTCGCAAAGAAAATTTCTGAAAAATGGCGCCAACCGTAGAATATAAGCAGATATTTTTTTTTTCTTCACCCATTCTGGAAGGCAAAGGGAACTACACCCATACAGCCAAGTCTTCAGTAGATTTTTTTTATTGATATGAATTGAAAATGAAATTTAATGAGATGAAATGAAATGAAACCTAACATAATTCATTCAATCAAATCATTAAATCTGATAATGAAACAAATTAGTAGCTTCTTTTTAGAAATAATACGTATTTGCATGAATCATAAAAACTTCGATGAATTTTTATAGTAAAAACTTTATGGTTGGTTTTTCTTTTTAGACATTATTTTGACAGTTGGGAAAGAAAAAGCACTAGTGCGGGAATGGTAAAAAAAAAGCACGAGTGTGTAAAAGCCTACATCCCGAACGCTATACGTCCCTGCAATACGCCACTTTTGAGCAACTGTATTAAAAAGCCCGTTGTGTTCCACTACAAGGCAAAAGCCTCCATAGTAGTATCGAACGAATGAGTTATCTCCATTCGTTTCTGATTTTGGCTACTGTGGACCAGCTAAGGTCGTTTTAAATAGATGCCTACCTTATGGATTGCCATAAGGTAGGCATCAATTTAAAACGACCTTGCAGTAGACCATGGCGAAGATGGAGGGACGAAATAGATGCTACTTCATAACATGCTGATGCTAACTTTATATCTCGAAAAAATAACTGATGCACCTTTTAACCCTAAATTTTGATGTTTGCAATCACCACAATCATGTGGGCGAAGACGCGGGCGGCCGCTAGCATGTAAAATCAAATAAATAATACTCTTCTCTTCTTCCTGCCCTTATCCCACTTTATGTGGGGTCGGCACATCATGTTCTCTATCAGCCGCTATCTCTGTCACTTCTTTCTTATCCATGTCATCTTTCCCACTGTTCATCCATCTTTCTTCAGCCTGCCAAATACGTCTCAAACCATCTATGTCAGGGGTGCTCAAACTGTTGATCTGTCGAAAGCTTTTCGAGTCGATCGCCAGTAGATTTAGTAGAATTTCTGGTCCTACAATATACATCATCATAACGACAGAATTTGTAATTCGTACATACAGATTCAATTTAAAAGTGCAGTAAAAAAAAATTTACATAAGTACCTACTATAATAGTAAGTCAATTCAGTCAACTCTTGCTTTCAAAATATTTTCTGGTAGATTGCCAACACTATAATTTTAAGCACCCCTGATCTATATAATGTAAAATATTGCAAACATTAGATACCTTTACTTTGTTAGCCTCAGCTTTCTCTTGCAATAGCTTAGTGTGTTCCTGTACCCTCTTATCCTTTCTGCGCACGAAGCTGACAAGCCGCCTGATCTCCTCATTCCGTTCCTTGCGGGCCTTCTGCCGGATCTTGTTGTTTTCCTTCTCCATCAGCTTTATGACTCGCCGGTTGTCATTCTGCTGTATTGCATGCTGGTCTAGCCAGACGTAGCCTGAAATTTAAAAAGAAATAAGGAGTAATGAAACCAGTTTTTTTTTAAGTTTATCTTTTACTGTGAAGATACTATATTTTTTTAACTATCAAAACCTAATCCCCGCTTCTGTGAGTTTTGACATTGTTATAAGTTTTGATTGCAATAAAAATCTAATGGCAATAAACACATCATGAAATTATGGCAACAAAACTGAATGTTGACATATTGACATGAACATGAGATAGCAAATAGGAACTTTACTTTGTAAAACTAGTATGGCCTTAGATAGTAGTCAAAAATCATGGCAACAATATGTATCATCCCTGTTCCTCATTATTATCATTTATTTGATAACATCGAACATTTGATTGCAACTGCAAGCTGACACATACAGCAGCGGGGCAGGACCTGCGGGCATAGCTTTGTTATAAATGATGGTTACCATTTAACATCAGATGGGCCATATGCTTGCTCCATCAAGCTTATTGGCCCATGATGAAACAGTGATCAGCAAAGCAAAAATAGACTGACTTACTTTTATTGGTTGAGAAAGACATCCAATAGGCATAGAATTCATGGACCTCTTCATAGACAGTAGTTGAATTTCCAAACTTGGGGATTTTTGCAACTTCTTCTGGATCATCCAGGAAGTCAGTCTCTTCTGCAGCCAGCTTTGAGAACACCTGGAATGGAAAAACAGATAATAAGTATTTATTTTATTCTTTTGTACCTAGTTGCTTCCATTGTGGGTTAGGAGCACAAAGCTTATCTTCTTCTTATTGTGTCACTAGTTTTTTCGAACCAGTGTGGTAATGGCGGTTTACTTACGATGTTTTCCTACACCATTTGAGAGAGATTTATGTGGACTGTGCCAGTAGCATAGTACACATAAATATATGGGCAGAGAAACTCATTGGTCTTGATATGAACCCACAAGCTTAGACCTAGCTTTGACCTTGAGATCTCGAGAAAGCTTATGCCCACAGGAGATTACAATCGCGACGCAGTTGACTGCATTCATTTTTTGTTTATAGAATGCTTTAAATGCAGCGCCTGTGAGGGACCAGCTGAGGAGTTATAGGTTGGCATGTCATGAGGAAGGATGAAAGTAATTTTATGAGAAAAGTGTTAGATGGCTGTTGGTTAAAGAAGAAAAGGTAGACCAAGAAAGAAGTGAACGCTGAGATAAAGGATGATAGAAGTGAGTGGAAGAACAAAACCTGTTGTGCCACCTACTTAGTGTGGGATAAGTGCAAGAAGATGACGAGAACTTCTTATATGGATACTGTCACAACATTTTATCATGTAAGATTTAAAAATTAATGTTTTTTATTCTTAGGGTTGAGATTTAGTTCACCAGATTCCTTAAAATACAAATTGTAACATCAGGACATAGAAAAACAAGTTACCTCTGCATAAACAGTATAGAAGCTTTGCTCATTGTCTCCAAAGCCTTTGTAGCATGATGGACTGAAGTATTGATACACATCAAGACTGTCATCATTGTATGAGCTGCCAGCTCCTTTGAGGAGCTGTTCTCGGTGATTGTCATACCTGTAAAATGGGGGATGAGTCTTGACTGCCTGAATTAAGGCTTTTGTTGTTTGGTTGGTTTTCACAGTTTGTAAACTGTTCGGAAGGGAAGAGACTTTCAACTCATAATACCAAAAAGACAGGCTAGACTACAATTAAATAATTTGTTGTGATTCTCCTAATAATTAATAGTGCTGTAGATAATATATCTTGTTTGAAAGATGCAGTGCAGACAATTTGTTGGGTAATAAATTAAGATATGAGTTTTGAACAAAACACTTACCAGGATCTTTCCTGGGGATCAGACAACACTTCATAGGCATTCTGGACGAGCTGAAACTGATCTTTAGCCTCCACAAGATTGTCTAAGTTTTTGTCTGGGTGCCATTGCAGGGCAAGTCGCCGATACGCTTTTTTGATATCCGCGGCCCCCGCCTCCTTCTCAATGCACAAAACTTCGTAATGGCACTTCATATTCTCTTCATTATTGGAACTAACTTTTAAAAAATTTACAGCTTTTTGCAAAAAATCGAAAAACGTAACCTAAATTAAATCAGTGGAATGCAGATTTATTAATGAAATGTGCAAAGTGCAGCGAAATAAAACTTCACTACATTGCGATCTAGATTTATCAATTGAAATATTAAAGAGTCTGACGAAGTTAATTCAAAATAAGAGCAATATTGCAGTGAAATTATTTTATTGATCTATTTTCAGTAAAACAGCCGACTGGACGAAATAGGGCTGGCAAATTGGTTTGACTTTCCGGACTTGACAATGACAATTGACATTGACAGATTGATAAGACAAAATTTGATTGATTAGAACCTGACCTGACACCTGATAACTGACAAGTCCGACCAAGGATGTTATATTTACTAGGGATGGATAAATAAATTTCAAAGCGTGTCCGTTTTTTGTTAGTGTTCAGTTGTAGATATGTGTTAGTGTGCGTGACTAGAGAAGTAACGACATTAACTAACCTATCGATGAATTACGACGATTTGACGACCTCTGTGGTGCAGTGGGCGAATGTCCACCTACGACGCAAGAGGTTGCGGGTTCGATTCCCGCCTTAGAACAAATATTTGTACGATCTGCAGGTATTTATTCCGGGTGTTCTGGTCTTTTCTATATAAAAATAAAAAATACCTATACATGTAATGTATTGTATTATGTAGGTATATCAGTTATCTAGCACCCATAACACAAGTTTTGCTTATTCTAGGGCTAGATAATGTTGTGTGACTTGTCCAGCATTATTTATTGAATACCGAAATCAATGAAAAAGGCGTCATAATTGGATATAAACTCTTTGATTTGTTCAACTAAATTACAATAATATAACAATATAATACACAATGAGGGATTTTCACGGTATGAAAATTTATGAAACGGTTTAAACTTTTAAAATTCTCACTGCTCGCTTGGGTGTTGTAGAAAGGTCTTGTGTTTCCACACCACTTTCTTGCATCTTTTTCCGTCCTGGGGCATTTTGGGAAACTAAAAAAAAATATAAATGAGATAAATAAACGAGGCCGTTAATTACTATTTCAGCCGAGCATTGTATACTTAGTACTATTCTCTAATTTGCGAGGAAACAAAAAACAAATTAATTCTAGAATCAGAAGTTTACTTCTTCAGCTATGTCTCTCAATCGAGTTTTAAATCTTATTCAGCACCCAACGACTAAGTACCTACTTAGTATTTATTAAACAAAATAAAATTGTGATAAACCTAAGAGAACATAACATCCACAGCGCAGAGTAGATAGGTAGGTATCAGATTTTCATTCCCGCCAATTTGACTGTGCGCGGTTTTTTTTAGCATTTAAAAAAAAATATTGTGTACAAAAAAAAACGAAACGAAAGATGTTTCACATTATTGTGATTCCACAACATTACAACAGTCACTTCATAATCCTAATATCAAGATATCAAGCTAACTTACCTTAAAACCTCGGCCTGCCTCCATGTTTTCTATACCCATGCAGAGTCCATGTGATACCTAATTACACCTAAAAACGATGCATGCAGAAACTAAACCATGTGTAAAGCAATAAATGTATTGAGTATTGAGTACTTAGTAGTCATGATCCCCCAGTAGGATTACACTAGGATACCCGTATCGTGGGTATCAGGAACTACGAGTGACCCGCTACAAATATTTGCAGATCTTACAAACATTTATCCCGCAGTAAACTCATTCAAAGCATTGAGTTATATGCATAAAAAACGGAAACTAAAATATTATCGATATAGCCAAATTGGCTGGTGTAGTACATCACTAGCACAGATGCCTAAATCAATACATTTTATTTTACAATAATTAATGGTTTTACACTTAGTTTTCATCAATAACACTTATGAATCTAGGACTAACATGAAATAAAATTTAATTATTACTGTTTTTCTGGTAAAAAATCTCGCTCTTTTAGCATGTAAAAAGATGAAATATATTGACTAAGACTTACGTATTAAATGACTATTCCGGGTCTTTTACACCTCCTTTTGTTGTTCTGGAAGAACAATACACAGCAGAACAACACATTTTTTCACTAGGTGAATTGATTTTGTAGAAACGCTTTATTTTTAACACAATTTATTGAGTTTTCTCAGCACAACAAGACAATGTTTTGTCCAACATGTCGGAAATCAACAGACACGATTTACACAGGAGTAAGGTGTTGCCAAACTTACATCTACTTTCTCTTCTACTCGTAGCTACGTTCCGTGGGATAGACAAAGATAGGATCACTGGTGTAATACACAGCTAAGTAAGAGCGGCAACGCCTTATCGCGGATTCCATTGATTATTCTTCCAAGAGTCCGACGCTGTAGAGAGAGAGTATTAGATTCCTTGCCGACGCTGGCTGACGCCGAGCAGGAAGGGTATTTTTTTCGTTTTTGATAAACTCATGCAAAAGCTACAAGGCCTGAAACCCGACCTAGTTTTAGGCCTTGTAGCTTTTGCACGAGTTTATTCGTGCTTTTGTTATGCACTTACCTACCTACCTGAAAGGTAGGTACCTAGGTACTTTGTCAGGGTACTTACATTAGATACAAATGTTGTTTTAAGCTTAGGTACTAAGAATAATACTAGTTCAAATTGCTCTATTTATACAATCTCAACTTACATTTTTAGCCTTGGTCTGTAAGTTCAATTTCAACAAATTGCTTTAGACTGGAATGCAAATTGGCGTTTTAATTTTCCCCCGAAGGAGCGAGGGTCTAGCCGTGAGCTGTTTTTCCGTAATTATCTTTCGCAAACTAATGCCCGTGATAAGTCGTCACGATGGACATACCTACCCTAACTGACCTCCATACGACCTGATTTTGGCACAGGGCGGGTTTACCAGCAAAGAAACTCTATCGGACAATAAAAATAATTTTCTGCTTTAGACTAGTCAACCAACCTGTGTCACAACAAAGAAGGAAATATTTTAGCGGTAACCTACTCATATTATGGTAGGTAGGTAGGTAATACCCACAGAACAGAATTTTTCTGTTCTGCTGAGGCAATACTCCTTGGGTAGCTATATAGGTAGGTACTTCTAAAGCTATCAACATCAGTAGCATTTTTTCAAAACATGGGAAGCTTTTTTTATGCAACTTGCTGATGGCGTTGTATAAAAATAAAAAATGGCTTTTTTATACAACTAAGGCCCATCTGATGTTAAGTGGTATGGTGACCATCGCCTATAACAAAGCATTGTCTCGTAGGTCACGCACGCCAGTAACGTGCCTTGCATGCACTGCCTTCCGTCCATCAACTTGAGACATGTTTTACCTCACGTGCCAGTAATTTCACCGGCACCCACTCTCTTCAAACCAAAACCCAGCGATGCTACTCTACGGCAGAAAGAGGTACGGTGGTAGTACTTCCCGGACGAGTACCTCACAAAAAGCTCTACTACCTACCGCTTTTGTTGTATCAGAAACTACGGAAAGAAAAATAATTCAAATAAAATACGAAGCATATTTAATTTTGGTAGATGTACTCGTAAGTAATGAGCAATTAGTTGACAAATTAAAAAATAACTAAATAAACAATTTACTTCTAAATAAATAAATTATTATAACTTTGCTCTACCATAATATTAATAAAAAAACGAATATAAGGTGGCACTATTAATCCTTTTTAGTAAGGAGGTTCGTGCCAAAGAGGGGCCTTGTTCGTTACCCTGAGGAAACATGAAATCTTCATAACTATTCGATAACTGAACCCCACCTCAAGCGTCTTCTTTCAGCGAGTCTACTAGATAAACTGCCCCTGTAAGTTATAAGGGCATTTTAGTAAGTTATCCAACGAATCAACAATGTATGTACAGTCGCGGTATGAAAATGTTTGTCACCTTAGAGTCGGTTTTCGCTTGCACCAGTGCCTTGATCATGAACACATTTTGACATAATTTGTGACGTTTACTTATCGGTGTATTCTGTCTATTCAGTTTCAAAAGGTAGTATGTGATCGTGATACGTTGAACAAATCAAGTTGAAAATCGACGATCATTTTACCATACATACCGCCACGTCAATAAATTTATTTCCGATCCTACGGTCGCGAGTTCAAATCCAGTCGTGTACCTATACATTTTGCTATTATATAAATTTATGCTTGCAATGCTAGATCTCTCAAACGGCGAATCATCGTAAGGAAAACTGTCGTTTAGCTGTCTGGTGCTTAGCACGCCCGCTCCATTTAGAAAAGTCCTGTGTTCAGTGGTCCCAGGCACCTGTGTATGTGTGTGTGTAGGGCCGGGGACAGGACGTCCGGAAAATTGGGGCATGAGTAAAAAAGTTACCTCTGACGCTGTAAAAGTAATCGTAGATGCAACATTTCTGTAACTTTTCACGTCGCGTCAGACGTTTAGCGAATATTTTACTGTTGAACTTATGTCAATTTCTAGATCTAGCAAATCTGGCAACATGGGCAACATAAAGGTCTTATCATGTTACAGACATGCTAAATAATCAAGTGATTTACGGAGAAAAATTAACTATATTTCTCTCGCGACGCAGTCATAATGATCAGAAACGTATCTATATCAATTACAGTTCTGATTTTCAATATTCATTATCAGTTTTAGCATTGTATTTTATAAAAGGATGTGAGTTCCACCTTCCGATTGCTTGAGATGAAACGCTGCTCAGCAGAAAATTTTCGCACATATCCTGCGGACAAATAAAGAAAAAATAAATAAGTAATCCTAAACAAAAGGAAATACCTAAGGTTAAGGGGATCCAACAGTTGAAATCGCGCAGCACTCTTAATGTGACTGATACTGGCCTCCCTAGGTAAGTAACTACCTGCTCAGGATCAATAAGTTGGATTCAGGAGGTCAGTCCAAAGTAGAACATATTCTTACGACGGTTACAACAAAGGTTTTACTCTCTCAAAGAAAGAAAGAAAGCATTTATCTATACTAATATTATAAAGAGGAAAGATTTGTACCTATTTTTGTATGTTTGTATGTTTGTAATGAATAGGCTCAAAAAGTACTGGGCCGATTTAAAAAATTATTTCACCAATAGAATGCTACATTTTTCCAATTTGACATAGGCTACATTTCATTTTGAAAAAAAATAGGGATCCTTGGTAAAATTTGAACAATGTAACCGAAGGTGTAGAAAAATTAGTCTTCGTCGAATGCGCTGCCGAAACTATTAGCGATTGAACAAAATAATATACAACAATATTGTCTACCCCGTGCGAAGCCGGGACGGGCTGCTAGTCTAAGTATATAAACTGTACACGCAAGAAATAATGCTAAGATTTATTATGGTTATATATTTATGTTCGAGTAGGTATACATCGTATATAACCAGAAAAAAACGAACAGAGAAAAAAACAGTAAAAGTGAAAGAGAGACGTCTCGTATAGGTATATGAGACGTTCAGTTTCTCGCGATGGAATCTTTGAATGATCCATAGCCAAGTGCGTTGTCTATACAACAAACCCTGATAACAAGGAAGCAGTCCAGCGGTGGACTCAAGAGGCAGACAACTGTCAAACAACTTCCAGCCCGCACATCTCAAATCTTAAAAGATCCTCCAAAACACTAAACTGATCTATGAAATATCACAACGCTAACTGGAAAGTTGTGTGCAATATTATCGTACTATTTTTTTTTTTTTTTTTTTTTCTTATCGTACTAAGTACACTCATGACAAGTGTGTGCAGTAATATAGTCCACAGATTAGCAAATATGTATATGCTTTTGAAAGCGGCAAACGAGTTTTCCTACCAAAAAGTTTGTATTACTAGTTTCCGGACATGCAACCTCTTTGTTGCCAGTATATAGGTATCTATTGTTCACCTCATCTTGGTCCGTCACGTAGGACCCTGCGTATGAGAGTGCCCGCGAGTCAGCCGGCTGTTGCACCTCTAGCAAGGGCTCTGACCACTCCTCGTAGAGATCTGGACGTGGGCCCAGAGGCAGGTCAGGACTGGTGCGGCAGTTATCCAGTATCCACTTCTGCTCTAGGGCTGATGGGGATCTGTACCAGATGAAAAGGAATTGAGGCTTGGCCTTGAATACTTATAGGTTATATTGTTAGAGAAAAGCTTTTTTTATATTTTTTGTTTGGGAGTTATCTAACGACATTGCGAAGTCAGCCAACGTAACAAAAACCATGAAAAATAACCCTTTATCATATAAATAACAAAAGCACACCTACTGACTAAAAATGCGTCTAATTAGTTCCCTTTTCTAACGATTACAATTCCCAAACGTTTCTCTTTTATGTTTGTTTTAGGACATTATCAAAAGTTTAACCAGCTTGTTAGTGAAATGGCGCATTCCGCGACCATTTGCCTGATGTCACGAGACACTGACGGGGTAATTATCTGCATAATTGTTAAATTAATTTAATTAACCTCTTCATCCGGCACGTTGAAACTGGAGCATATCTGGAGATTTCCGTTTAACTAAGGTTCAAGTACATATAGAGATGAAAACTACTCACCCGGTACTAGGCCGGTACCTAAACTTATAGAACTTTGCCTAACAGTAAGTGAAGTCATGACTGTAATCCAAATGATGATAATAATTTCAGGAATCACATACCTACCTGCCTATATACCATTTTATATCACTCAATTCAAGTTCAGTTCGCAAACACGAGGGTAGTTCATCTAGAGACATATACCCGAGGCCCTGGTAATTTCTGCCGCCTGGCAACACCGTCACCTTTACAGATTACTTTTTGTGCCCATCAGTTAATTGTACCCTGGATGGTACGCGTACGAGTTTCGCCCGGTAAAGTAAATAGGTCGGTATTTTTGTGTCACCATAACTTTGTTTTATGTTTTATTTGTACGAATGTGACACACGGGTGTACGTTGCGAATGTTATTTACTACCCCGGTTACTTTATGAGGGCAAAAAAATGTTTACAACGTCCACCTTACTCACCTTACTATGCCTCGGTGATAAATTAGCTTTATTTGGATATTTTTAACCAAAACAACTTAGTTTTTAAAAATAAGACCAAATAAGATTAAGACCGTTGTAGGTATACCTCAAATAACAACAGGGCTTTTCAGGATAAATATGGCTACTGAGGGGTCGTTCCTGCTCATAACATGCTGCTCGTCTCAAAACACGTAGAAAACCAATCACATTACAAATATAGGAACCGCGTTCAAGTAAACAACCCAGTCTAAGTGCCTAGTGAAGTCTGGTTGGAGAGAAGAGCAATCAAAATAACTCAATTAGTACGGCAATTACGATCCGCCGACAGTTCCAGTTAAACTCTCGTAGTACCAAACCAATGCATCTCATTTCACTCGATTAATACTTTTGATAAAATGTAGCACACAAACCCCTGAACAGTAATTTTTCTAAGCAAAATAAGTAAATAACAAACTACCTAGTCTGTTACCATTTCTATTCGACATGAAGGAAACGGTGACAAGAGACTTAGCGAGCCGCTAAAAAGTGTTCAGGGATTCGTTTTCTGTCATTTTGTGAAGTCACATAGCTTTTTCATTATAACGTTATCAGTTACGTGTTTATTTATTTATTACCCTTATTCCGCTACTGGTTTCGATCTCGTAATCAGTAGGTACTTACTTAGATTCAGATACCCAGCTTGGGGCACTTGCAATTTACTTAGACATCTTTTTTGCAAATCCTATTAAGATAAGGAAATGTTTATGGAGTCTGTAAGTACAGCGATTATCTGCTGGTTTTCAGAGGATTTCGGGAATGTAAACGTAGCTATGTAAAGAACTTCAATCAAAATTTTTTGAAACATTAAATTCTATGCGTTTTCTCTCGAAAACTTTTCATTTTTAACCGACTTCCAATCAAAAAGGAGAAGGTTCTCAATTCGGTTGTATTTTTTTTTTATGTTTGTTACCGCATAACTTCGTTATTTGTGAGCCGATTTGAAAAAATATTTTTTTATCTGAAAGGTACTGCTTCCAGATTGGTCCCATTTTAATTTTATTAAAATCAGTGTTGCCATTTTTTTTAATATATTTTTTTTATGTTTGTAACTGCATGCCTCCGTCATTTATGAACCGTCATTTATAAATTTAAATTTAAATTGAAATTAAATTTATGAACCGATTTAGAAAATTATTTTTTTATTTGGAAGGTTGTCTTACGTCCAGATTGTCCCAAACAAATTTGATTAAAATCGGTTTAGCCGTTTGACAATGAAGTCGGTTTCTCAAGTTTTTTAAACTTATAATTATTCTATACATAGAGGTAGCAGACATGGCGACAGGCCAGACCAAACTCGCGGTACTCACCCCTACCGCGAGTTTGGTCTGGCCTGTCGCCATGTCTGCTTCTGAGTTACTCAATATTCTATTAGCTAGCACCTGATAAAGCTAAGTTAACCTGATGATAGCAGTGATGTCATCCGCTTTGTAGACCACCTTGGTCTTTGGGTCGTAGAAGCCGTCACCGGTGTCGTAGAACCCTGCTGGTACGTCTCGTGTTGGCTGATCGGCGGTCAGGTAGGACTGACCGGCGGGTTGAATCCCAGAATCGTGTTCTACTGTAAACCTGTGATAGTAGTTAGATTAGGCAACAATTACTCAGTAAACTCTGAAAAGTGAAAGTAAGAAAGAAAATAGAAAAAGAAGTTGATGCAATCAAGACATGAAAATTTCATGCCCAGCTTGCTTGATGGTAGAACCGAAAACTTCTGACGAGATATCTAGAACGGAACCACCTCAGGAAGACAAAGCGAGGAGCAACCAATGGTTTGAAGACATTGTGAAGGTCGTGGGAAAACTGTGATTGAAGAAAGCTCCAGTTTTCTCTGAATATTTATGTGAGAATCGGTCCTGTGGTTATTTCCTTCAGGCGAAAATGACGTCGTTGTTTTGATCATCTTCATCATCAGGAGCACTATGCCCAGCAGTGGGGTTTAAGAAGCCCACTGCTGGGCATAGTGCTCCTGACACTTTACATTTCCAGGAAGTAAGATTCTGAGTCCTCTCTATCAACCAACTTCCCGCAACCTACACCATACCGTTTTTTATAGCTATTTTCGATCTTTGGAACTCGAAAAGCATTGATCGCAGCGTGAAATAATAACTGTAATTCTAAGGAATAAGGGACTGCCAAATTTATGAGCATACCTAATTCCAATGTTAGAGGGAAACATAACAATTACTTGTGGGAAATGGATGGAAACAATATTCTCTTATTACATGAAATTGAGGAAAATGGGTCGTTGGGTAGAAAAGGCACTCAGACAATGCTTGCTAAAATGAAGAAAGATAATTCCTAAAGAACTATAAAAATCGATGTAAGTGTTTAAATAGTTGGATTGTTTTTGACTTTGAAGCGATCAAGACAGTACGGATTTTAAAAGACTATAGGTACCTACCAGCCTCGGCTAGTAATATTTTAATTCCACCTACCTAAATTATCCTGCCCGTCGGAACCAAAAGCACCTCAAATTATAATTTGTAAAAGGGAGCGTGGGAAAATGGAAACCAATTCAAAATACCTGAATATCTCTATTATATACGAGCACAGCACGTAGAGTTTACTGATAACCACACATACGTGTGTGTGGACGATACCGAACGGGTCCTAGATTGTAATCAGATTTCGCATCCAATTTGCAAAATTTTCCTCTGGTCATATTTGCGGAAACAGGGACTTTCATGAAAGGGAAGCTGCATGAAATACTTAAAAAAAAGTACCTACCTACCTCCAAATAAATAAATAAATAAATAAATAAATATTATAGACAATCCACACAACACTAGCTAGCCCCAAACTAAGCAGAGCTTGTACTATGGGAACCAGATAGCTGATATAATACTTGAATAGTACGTTTTTTTTTTTTTTTTTTTTTTTTGTGTGTTGTTTTGTTAATCTGATAACTTGATACTTTGTACCTTATTCATGTCGTCGATCACATTTACACATAGGTAGGTAGGTTTATACTTTACCGGCAACCGCAATCAAACATTTGACAAGTTCGCGTGATGAAGCGAGCACATTTCCCGCGGGAAATTGATTTCCCAACCAATCTTGACAGGAATCGAATCTGTGATTGCATTGCATCTGTAGGTACATCTAGATATCTAAAGTCCGTATCCGGGGAAGCAAGATACGATGGATTAAAAAATGCACTAAGATTCATGGCATACAATAATGTAATAATGTACAACCATTCGAGATTCGACGATAAATATTTTATCCCAAGAAACCAAGATTTGTTATTACTTATTTGTAAATGTTTTCGTGTGTATTAAATTAAAGAAAGAAAAAAAAGCTAATACCTTCTATCAGGCATCCTGCAGTAGAACCAATCGTTCTCAGCGTACTCCAAGCCATCAGCGAAAATGAGAGTCCGTTCTAACATAGTCCCCATGCGCCACCTGCCTTGCAGGATGGCTCCACTCTGGTAACGCAGCTCTCCTACGCCGTGGAACATTCCATCGTCAAATTCACCTTCGTATATCACTCCTGAAAGAGGCATAAGATTTTACCTACATACGTGGTTATGGTTGTAACTCACACAATCCTCCTATATAAATAGTGGAATCCCGCTATTTTCGACTTGTACATTTTCAAAAAGTTTTATTAGGTGCCTACACACTCAACGAGTGTCTTTGCCATCTTTCAGATCTCTAGAACTTTGTTGTTTTGGAGTTTGTTATGAGTAAGTGCACTTCTCTTAAAGATACAGATACGGCTATTATCCACTGATATGTCGTTATTTTGATGACGTATGATTCCTGCCGAAATATTTCCGTTGTTGTAATTCTACAAAATTCTACTTACTTTTCGAGTCGACATAATAATATTTTCTTGTGTTAGTAGTAGTGAGTGTTTTGCAGGGACATTATGAACAAATAAGATCAAGTGAGGGTAGTTGTTGATGCTACCTCCATCTTTCAACGACGGTAGCAGTCCAGTCTACCCGCGACCACGGCTATTACAACAATGCCGAAACAACGGGAAAATAGATAAAATAAGGTGATATACGCGATAACAACCCGTGTAATAATAACATGCGTACCATTAGGGAAGGTGTAGGTTCCATACCCGCTCATACCCAGTACGTCCCAAGTGCCCTCGTACTGAGATCCTGTCGGGAACGGCTTCGTGGATCGCGCTGCTCGGGGGATATCCAGTGACACTGTTCTACAAATACAGTTATGGAAGTTATAAATGTGTACGTGTTGGGGAACATTGTCTTACTTTTATTGCCTCTACACTCATTCGTTCTCTACTCCTTTGTAGTGAATTCGCTAAAGTTTTGCTCAAATAATTTCAAGTTCTAAGATTATGCGTACACTTTCAATGTGCAATATTTTTGCAAACAAGTTAACAAAGCACAAAAACAATCATCATCATCAGCCTGGGAAGACCACTCTGATGGACCTGAAGGGCAAGTCCCACTTAATTTCTAACATTTCGTCTACAAAATGTTATTTTCGTTTCACCTATTTGTCTCTCTCTCTATTGTATGAATAAAGATGAGACAGCATAAAAACGTTACGTAGAAACGATAGAAACGCGTTGTTGTCTCATCAATTTTCCATACAAAAGAGAGAGGCACGTGCTCACACGAAAACAAAATTTGGTAGATGACATGTGGTAGCAAAACTCGGGGTACTGGACTGCTGGCCTCCCTTAAACATTTCCAGGAAGAACTATTCTGAACCTTATCCATAAACTGACTCCCGTGACCCTATCAATATCGCCGGTCTATCGGGCGGGTGGGCGTGCTACGTTTCGTTCGTGGGAAGCAAAACTAACCCTGACTTTTTAATAAGCGGTCACCGTTGCCCATAGACACCAACAACACCAAGGGTGCTGTTGTTGCGTTGCCTACCCTGATGAAAAGCATACAAACCATCATCAAATGTAACATACTTGCACTCCTCCTTGTGTTCTTCTGAGAACTTCCTCATGATTTCCTCCCATTGCGAGACGCGTTTCTCAGTTCCTCTGTGGGATGTGTGGATGTGTGGGATTAACATCATCGGTCGAACGTGCAGTTGTACGTTCTTTAAAATAAGGTTACCCATTTTGTGGATGTAATTCAGTCTTTCTTTAGCGTGTCTGGCGTCCATGATGCATAATGGAGCCACCAAATGCTTAAATTTTTTTTTAGATTTTCGAATAATATGAAATTGTATAGAGAAGTTCAAGATTCACTCTTTAATTAAGTCTGGAGAATTCACAAAGGATATGGATATGACGAATTTAATGACATCACCATCATCACAATGTATCTTCTCGAATATAGTCGAACAAAAGGTATAACATAATATATGTAACTTTTCAGGTGATTCCCGTATTGTTATGCAGTAATAGTAGGTACTTACATATTTTTGGTGTTTGTCTTCTGTGACATTTTGGAGTCTACTGAAAAAAGAAAACACTTTGTAAGTTTAGTTTCTTATTATGACCAATTTAAAATGCTTAGGATCAAAGTGAGGCTATTTCTATTTCACTTAGTTGTTGTTGTAACAGCGACTAATGACTAATCAGCTAAGTCATTGATCCAAGATCTATGTATCCAGGCTAATCCACCAAACAAAGGTTCGAGCGAAATCTAAGGAGAAATGCACTTTGTAGTCGAGACGTTCTGTAGTCAAGTCGCGCCGCGGTCATGGTCATATCGTGGCATGCATTATTTATAGAGAAAGAGTGAAACCTGTCCTGTGACGGACAATACGCCTGTGCGTGAGGGTACCAAGATCCGGTATGAATATTGAATATTGTGAATGCTTTGTAACTGGACTTCAAATGGTGCTGGGTAAGCCTATTTCATCTAAAATAGTAGGTACTATCCCCAGCTAAAAATTAATGCTAAAAACATATGGGTGCCGGACGGACGGCGGTCTCGTGGTCGGCCTAGAAAGCGTTGGCGGGACGACCTGGACGCCTTCCATAAGCAATGGTGGGAGGAGGCTCAGAATAGAGGAAACTGGAAGTCTTTGGGGGAGGCCTTTGCCCAGCAGTGGGACGATGTAGGCTAATAAAAAAAAAAAAAAATGCTATAGTGCCTGTTAAAAGTTTAATAGCTTATACACAGGGGTAGGAGTTCGAAGTTGCCCTTTGTTAACGTTTGCTAGCGATCCACCTCAGCTCTACATGGGTGGAAAAATGACACCCGCTTATTCTTGCATAATGCAAATTTTATATTAGTGTAGAAGTATAGAAGTGTAAATCATCTACATCATTTTGTTATTGATGTAGTAGTGTAAAGTTTTTAATCATGATGAATCACTGTTCTGTTAGATCGATCTATTTCAGTTTCTGACCGCAGAAATGTAATTTCGAGCAATAAGGCACGAGTCGATATCAATAACAAAGTTCAAGATAAATGGGAAAAGTTAAAAAGAATCGGATTTGAAATATCACCTGCCACATTCAATCTGGGGATCGAGCAACTTTAGAAAACTCTTTACTCCTACTGTTTTTATCTACATAATTCTTCTCCATGATAATGAAATTGGTAGTTTCTATAATCTTGCAGTAGAGGTACACATACAAGGTAGGTACAACCAAAATTGGACGGATATGAAATATTTTTAGTAAGAGTTCCTGTAATGGAAAATTCCAGTGGCTTGCCTGCGTTTTAAGCCCAGGACTGTTTCGGGGTCTAATTATATTTTGATACATATTTGGCCTCTATTTCAGGCTTAATCTCGGGCCACGACTAAGAACTCAATATAATAAAACAAAATAAACATTGTGGACGATCCACACAACACTATCTAGTCCCAAACTAAGCAGAGCTTGTACTACTTGTAATTTAAAGAGGATAATGTTCGAGATACATTCGACTTTACAAACTCACCGAAAAAGCTAAATTAAATTAAAATTAGCTTTTTAAATTTTAAATTTTTCTTAAAAGTCCTCCGTAATATTTTATAATAAATAGAAAATAAACATAAGTATTATTAAAAATGTAAAATATTATACATTTCAATAGTGAGTTGACGTTAAACTGACAACTTGTCATCATTGACATGTGATGGAATCACAACTATGAAACCTATTTCATGAGTTTCCAAAGAGATTGTTTTGTTCAGTTCGTAAAGAGCTCTCCAAAAGCTCCTGCAGTAGGTGTCCAAATGCATTTATGACACGTGTCCATTTTGCTAGTACTAGGAACATACGTGACAGGTTACAAGCTCAACGCCACCGCTTGTAAATCTGTAACGTCACTTTCAAAGTGCAGTAAACCATTGTAAGTTTAAAAAGTACTAATAATGTAAGTGTAACTGTGAGTGAACCGCTTGTTGAACTTGGTAATGTCGTGAGAAGAGATGCGTTGTGTGTGCTTTTTGCGTAATCCCATTCAAAACAAGTGCTACTTTGTAAGCAAGCTGGAATGTTTTTATATTGTGTACATTAGCTGTGTAAATATCAAGAATTATAATATTAGCACAGTCATACTACATTGGTCATAGTGTTATAAGGTATTCTTTGTTAAAATAAAAGGTAAAATATAATATTCACTTAAGTTTGAACTATAGCAAACTGATGTCAGCATTTCTCAGGTGGAACTGAACCTACGTTGGTATTTAAGAAACCCATTACCTATACATTTTTAATAAGCTCATGAATAAAGGCTGAAACTCATAAAAAAAGACACGCGACGTCTTCGATTTCAGCATTGGGAGATGTTTTATGAAAGAAATAAGAAAAAGCATTTGGGTAAAATTAATTATACGTTATCGTTACAAAACTGATTTGATGCATTACCTTGTAATAATAATGATAGCGTTCTATTTGGGGACCCAAACCCTTCTAGTTTCAACCCCTTTTACCCCCTTCCCGTTGCTATCCTATTCTAAAGGCAACCCAAGCATTTTATTGACCCTAATAGCTGACAATAGATGATTAGATAGCTCTTTTTAAATTACGCGATCGTTAGCATAGATAATGTTTCTACATTACTAGATAGCAAACCTAAGAAGCTAGGTGGTAAAGTATACTTCAGGAAATCGACTTTTCTCTTTAACACAGTTACAGACGGATTTGTCTTAATTTAAAAGCCATTAGTGAATCTTTAGTCCAACTTGCTTCACGCTTCAATCCACAAAGTCCACTATACGTTTCGGGTTCAAGTTAGATTTGTTCTCTAAAAAATAATGGTACCTATTAGACTGTTCTATGATTCAAAGATTTTTATAATGTCCCAAAAGTTGAGAGCCGAGCGGGATTTGAACCCGTGACTGGCAGCGCAGCCCCGTACCAAGGGGAAGGTCGCGGGTTCAAATCCCGCTCGGCTCTTAACTTTTGGGACATTATAAAAATCTTTGTGATTTCCTGAAGTGTAGTAAACACTATAAAAAACAATGAAACATTATGTTCTATGATTATTTAAATTTTAAACAATCATAGAACATAATTTTTCATTGATATGTATTTGATTTTGACTTTGACTACGATTTAAACTTTACATCATAGTCAAAGTCAAATCAAATACATATTTATTCAATAGTATCACAAGGATTACTTTTAAACGTCTTAAAGCTAGGTAAGTGTGCCAGTTCCACGCCACGTTCCCACCAAGCCTAGAAGAACAGCCAGGAGAACATACAAGTAAGGCTTTCATTTTATAATCTACAACTCTAGTGTTCTTTCGCTCAATATTTCAATTCAACAGTAGGTCTTATTTTAAAGGCCTCTCAGCTCAATTGGTAGTAGCTCTGCCATCTGCACTGTAGTTCGAGGGTCCGATACTCACCGAGATCAAGTATTTGTGTGGTGAACACAGGTGTTAGTTCTCTGTCTGGGCGTTTTATATTGTATTCTAAGTATACATACATATATCAAAAAAATATTTATACAGGGTTATTCATTATTAGGTACACAAACTGACAGGGCCTAATTTTTGGGTCGTGAATATTTGTTTGGCCGAATCATTTTAATTCCTAAACTGATTTAAGTTTTTGTACCAAAATTTTATTTTTACTAATTTCTTTACGACTATTGCATAATGATTGGCATGGAGAATAGGACGATGACCCACCCAGGCGGTGACTGAACGCTGATGTCAGACGCAGAGTCGCTCACGGCGCTCGGGCGCGGATTAAAGCTCAAAATAGGTCAGGCGCCAATGATTCCAGAGGATATTCTTTATCGATTTTCTCAGGATGTTCATAACAAAACTTTAAAAAATCATTTCACAAATATTTTATATTTTATTTGTTTAACCTAATTCCTGAGTATTTGCAGCTAATAATGAATAACCCTGTATAAGTATTATATCAGGTACTTGGTTCCCATAGTACAAGCACTGGTAAGCCTGCAGTATTAGCAGAGGTAATTCCCAATACTAGGTACTACGTGAAGCCAAACCACAGAATATTATAATGATGTACTGCCAAACTAACTTTAGAGCACTATCAAAACAAAGTTTTGTACAACTGTTATTACGAGAACAGAGCATCTACTCAGAAATTATCTAATATGCAGCAATGCAGCCAGACTCTAGTATCCATTGTCAAAGAGACTATAAAAACTTATGGCACGGGCAGTAAAAAAGAAACGCTAAAAAGCTCGGAATAAATTTTGCTGGAGTTCTTTAAATAATTTACTACTTGTAGAAATGATGTTGGGAAGATTTTCTATCTCTAACACGACACAACTCAGGTTGTGTCGTTTTAATATAATTATGGTCTTTGATAGTTTTCGTTGCAGCAAAAAACAATTTCTTGATATTCCAGCTGTGTAAAAGTAACTGAAGATAGCTAATAGAGATACACGAATACTTTATTTCCTTGAATACCTAAAACATATGTATTGCGCAAAACTAAATTAAGAAATGGGAACATTCTCAAATAGAAAAGTTGTTCCATGTACAGAGACTTTCTCTGTAACGAATCGTAGAATTGTCGTAACTAATTATCAAAGAATGTATGGACAGAGAACACAGTACGAGTATATTGGAGACAATACTGTCTGTCGCTGTGCGGTTTTCAAGAATAAGGAACACGCAATTCAAGTATGAGCCTAATAAAAGCGAAAATTGCCGTCATGACGTATAGGGAAACCGAAGAGGTTGATCGAATTTAAGCTCGAATCATTCCACTGTTGGACAAACACATCGATAGATATGTATCTAGCATTCTCAAATTCACAAAAAAACGGCAAATAAGTATAGCTTATTAACATACCGTTTTATTCTCTCCCAAGCTATACCCTCTGGCGGGCATAGAACCACCCTCCGTCCGTAGGAACGTTTTTTGCGAAATTGAGAAGCGCAAACAAGAAACTGATCACCGTCACCCGCTTCATGGCCATCAACCCCCACGAGCCCGCCTAAAAAGTCGCAAGAGCTTTATGCGCACGACACAAGCCTCCCAAGACCACCCAGCTGAAGCAAGGATCAGTCAGTGGAAGGAGAAAAACCCCTCTCCTCCTGACTTTATACCACCTCAAGAACATCTTCCCCCAGGTCATGATTTACCGTGGCCGGTCTGGAAGTCCATTAATCGACTCCGGACCCAAGTCGGTCGCTGTAGAGAAAACCTCTGCAAGTGGGGAATGAGGGACCCCTCCTTGACTGGCTGTGACTGCGGAGCTCAGATCCAGTCAATGCCGCATCTACTGACCTGTCCATTGTGCCCAAACATCTGCACAATGGATGACCTTGCTAACGCCACAGGAAATGCAGTAGAGGTGGCAAAATACTACTCGAGAATTGTCTAGTTGTATCATTGACACGATAGAAGAAGAAGATTCTCTCCCAATGGAAATATTCTTCAGAAAGTTATCATACAAACAGATGTGATGAAAATTTTAATTAGTTCACAAGTAGGTATTGCGTTTTATGAATTTTAATTCGCCATTGTTCAGTATTACAAACTTATTGTGTGCTTTCGTTTGGCGAAATAAATATTTATGTTGAAGTTTCAAAATGTTCTTGCGTGTTAAATAATCGTGCCATAATTTGATATTACAGTGTCACGACCATTGTTAACTTGTAATCAGATAGCGATAGAATCATACCTACATATTCTGTTTAAATCTAACAAATCTTCTGCGACTAGATATACTCGTAGACAATTTCGACACGTTTTGTTATCGAACCGATTCTTTGGATGTCGAAATTAAAACGTTACAGCATTTTGTTAGTAGAGTAGTACTTACCTAATAGTATTAACCTGTCATCGCAACATCACTTTCCATAGATTTGATCGTTCTTTCTATCCCACTCCTCCAATCCTACTTTTGACCCCACGCTTTTTTGTACAATAATATAAATTTTTCAATTGATTATTACAGTTTTATTTTTAGCTTTTTAGTTCAATTAGTTATAAAAGCGTTTGTTTTTAGTTTTTTAAACTATAATTTATTTATTAGTTAATTAGAAAACCCTACAGCAAGCCCTACAGTATATTAACTCAAACCTTGCTTTCGCAATGATATTTTTGATATTGATGCTACCTTTGACTTTGATTTTGGCGCTAAAGAACGCTCTAGCTATCTAGTCAGATGACGCTTTTTAGGGTTCAGTAACCAAAGGGTAAAACGGGACTAATTACTAAGACTCTGTCCGTCCGTCTGTCTGTCCTTCTGTCCGTATGTTACAGGTTGTATCTAATTTTTCACAGATGATGTATTTCTGTAGCGCTATAAGTACGGAACCCCCTTGGTGCGCGACTCGCACTTGGCTACTTTTTACTCTTGCCTTAATAATAACCTGTTTGTAGTGATCTTTATTATTCATCTATTTTAGGCCATCGACCTACTTAGAAAATTGTTTCACATAAATTTGCTACATCAGTACCCGAAGTCGGAGTTTTGCTACCACATTTCGTTACCAAATGTTGTTTTCGTTTTGCCTATTTGTCTCTCTATTGTATGGAGAAAATACGTTACGTAGTTAGAGTTGTTGTCTCATCTTTTCTCCATACAATAGACAGAGACAAATTGGCAAAACGAAAATAACATTTGGTAACGAAATGTTGTAAATGCACTGGGACTTCGGGCTCTGGTGAAATGTTTGTCTTATGCATTTTGGCCCCACTTTCTGACGCCAAACCAATGTCTCCTATCTTTAGGTTGAATCTGAACCAGTTCTAGTTGTAGATAAAGTGATTACATAGTATACACTTTAGTAGTTTAACTCTATAGCTATCACAGTGTGGCTGCTGTGAGAAAATTAAACTGTCCAAGAGAACCAATAAAGTGATATCAAATCAGGAACAATAGAACATCTTTAGTGTGCAAAATCACGGAGTTAATAATGTAGATTGATAGCGGACCCAATATGGACTCCGTACGGACTCGCAAGAGAACTGCATACTTGTATTTCCACCAACAAATAGTCGAGCGGAAAGGACAAACCGAGCAGAAAGTGTTGAAATGAACTCGCTCACTCTTTGCATATCAAACTCTTTGTTGGTGGAAATGTAAACCTATTTCATAAAAGGAGTCAGTTCCACTTACCATTTCTCGCTCATTACCCTTTTGCGATGGAAACCGGGTTTTAGACTTGATTTAAAGATCAAGGGTCATTTATGTATAAATCAAGAATGTTAGAGATTTGACGATCATGAAGAAATATCTTTTCTCGATTTCTTTTTAACTAGAACTAATTTAAAATACTTAGCAATGCTTTCCAGAAAGCTTGCCAGAAAATATAAATACGAGTGTAACTGTACCAGCCTAGTACAATGTCGCGGTTCTCATGCACTAAAGGCTTGAACACACCTAGTTCGCTGGCGGTAGCGATCAGTGAAACGCTGTCAAATATCGCTGTCAGATTTGAGATTTGACAGCGATATTTGACAGCGTTTCACTGTTCGCTACCGCCAGCGAACTAAGTGTGCGCAGGCCATACAGGCTCGAACACACCTAGTTCGCTGGCGGTAGGGATCAGTGAAACGCTGTCAAATATCGCTGTCAGATTTGAAATTTGACAGCGATATTTGACAGCGTTTCACTGATCGCTACCGCCAGCGAACTAGGTGTGTTCGAGCCTTAAAGTAAAGCCTTGTTTGCTAAGACAGCGACCGAAGCTATAACAGCCGTGTTAAGATCAATTTCAATTATGGCACACGACTACCCCTTTGGAAATTTTCATGAAGTTCTCGTAGACCTACTTTTAGACATAACAGTCGTTTATCGTCGCCTGCTTACTTTGATTTAATTTCTCATGGACTTGTAGGTCTACCACAAGCTCTGTCTGGCTCTGGCTCTGGTTCTAATTTTGAGTCTGTGTGAGTATTGACTAATTAAATCCTACGTCGAAACGCAGACTCAAAACCAGCAGAGCCAGAGAGAGAGAGACAGAGCCAGAGTGGTAGGTCAACTGCTTTATATTTATCGTTGCCATCTAGGAGTCTACTGTTTATTTCACAATTTTTTATACCAATTGAGCCATAAATTTTTTCGTTGAATTCACATCGTAAAGGTCGCAAGAAATACCCGGATAAGAGACGCACAGGACAGGAGGCTGGCAGGAAATGAAAGAGGAAGCAGTGGATGATACCTGGTTGAGATGATAATGGCGATATTATGATCACATTTTTGTTTTTAACCGACTTTCAATCAAAAAGGAGGAGGTTCTCAATTCAGTTGTATTTTTTTTTTTTTAATGTTTGTTACCGCATAACTTTGTCATTTGTGAGCCGATTTGAAAAAAATTTTTTTTATTTAAATGGTACTGCTTCCAGATTGGTCCCATTTTTATTTTATTAAAATCGGTGTTGCCATTTTTTTTTAAATATTTTTTTAATGTTTGTAACTGCATGCCTCCGTCATTTATGAACCAATTTAGAAAATTATTTATTTATTTGGAAGGTTATTCTTACGTCCAGATTGTCTCAAATAAATTTTATTTAAATCGGTTTAGCCGTTTGGCAATGAAGTCGGTTTCTCTAGTTTTTTAAACTTATAATTATATTCTACCGAATTGGGGTAAACCTTATGAAATGTTGACTCTGTGCCCACAAACTTGAAATCCTGGACTTAAACCTGGCTACCTTCCAGAAAAACTCGGCTACGTCAATAATGCAACACTCGTTACGTAAATAACCCTTTCAGGCTGCAGTCGTTATCTAATTTAGCTTGGGATTGAGGAGGTTCCTTAAGTGTACTATACGTGCACTGCCGAGGTACTGCAGAGCAGATGTTCTGAATACTTGGAAGGTACAGATTCGGTGACAGTTACTACCCAACAAGCATATAAGTAGGTACTAAGATTACACAGCAAAGCTTCTAGATGATTGCAGGAAGTAGTTTGCACAGCCTTTAGTCTATATTCGACTTAATAAAATAGAAGGAATTATTCAATAGATGTTGAATTGACTAAGTCACGGGCTTCTTTACGGTGTTTTGTTAGTATAGCACTAATCTGTTTTTGATTGACTGGCCTCTTAGTTCAGTTGATAGTAGCTCTACCTTCTGCGCCGCAGGTCGTGGGTTCGATCCTCAGAATCGTTAGGTATACGTCGTGTGTAGAGGAAGCCTATTTCAGCAGTGGACTTGTTCAGGCTGATGATGAAATGTGGAACTGAGTGTTTATGTACATTTAGCATCAATTATCGCTGACATGGCAACGTTTCACTGATTGCCACCGCAGAGCGCTTAAATCAATCAAGTTAACCTGACCATAGCAGAAAATGGTTGTACGATACTTAGTACAATTTAAACGATACATTTGTTTTTAATTTTGCGTGAATGCTAACGACCTCTTTACTTGCGCATCTCTTGAAAAAAAAAACAAAACAAAACTTCATTGACAATCCAATTCAATTAGTTCGCGCCCGAAATCACTGCGAGCTTATTATGATATCGGGTACCTTTTCGTAAAACATGGCTCTGAAATTGGTGGGAAATCCCTGCCACTTCGAGCATTACCATCCTTAATTGGGGAAAGGTTACGTAGTTAAGGTATCAAGGCTTCGTTCGACATAAATTAGCGTTACCGACCGTATATTTTATAGACGAATATACAAAGCTAGGAAACTACATGCATTCAGCCAATTTTCAGTAAGAGAATGTCTTGAGAGTATCCAGAAATTGATGTATTCTCGAATACCACACGATAAGGTTGGAAAACTATTGCAATGTTGAAGAAATTGCAACTTCTACTGGGGGCCAATTAAACGCTACTCCTACGTAATCAATCGTAATTAATCATGGATTAATGTACAAAAGCTCTGTAAAATAACATACACATTAAAGACCCAGCCACATCAAGGTCATAACACAGCGAGCGATAAAAATCGCGAAGTTGTTATAAAGTATTTGCAGTGACAGGTGTCACGGCTCAGTAAACCTACCTTCTGCGCCGTAGGCCGTGGGTTCAATCCCCAGTCCCCACCGAGAACAAATATTTGAGAAGTGAACACAGATGTTTGTTCTCTGTCTGGGTATTATATTGTATTCTACGAGTAAGTGCCTACATAATAATATGTATTTACAAAAAAAATAATTCAAGTCCTACATCAGCTATGGGAACCAGTCCCATCATTAAGCTCTGCTTAGTTTAAGGCTGGATAGTGTTGTGTGGATTGTCCATAATATTTATTTATTTATTATGCATACAAAAAAAATCTAGTGCTCATATTCAAAGCCGGCAGCGGCGCAGTGAAGTCAATTTAGTTTGCCATACTGTGTCATTGATGACACTAGCTATTTCATCACAACTGTGTCCTAACACATGTAATTTTCTATTCCGGTGGCATAAAGGATAAACTTGCACGCCAATTCCGCAGAATTGGCGCTCACATCAACAATAGATTGCCGCAACGAATCGCTCCTGCTCGACAGCTGTGCTGGGATTCTTGCCACGGAAATATGCTCCTGTACCCTTCCCTTTACTTCCTCACCTACTCTTCCCGAGTAGCGCATGCGATTTATTTATGCACGAAAATGTCCGAGAACCAGTGTGGTGCTAATGATTGTCTGGTCCCGTCATTATTTCTCGGTTCGCCTTGCTATGGTCAACGCGCTACCGCTAGTGGTATGTGAGTGGCGAGAGGGAAGAGCGAGCTATCGAGCCTCCTCTCGTCACTCAAATATCACAGGAGTCACCTCCTGCAATAGCAAATCAAATCAAATCAAAAATCAAAAAATATTTATTTTATGCCACATTAAAGATCCTTGTATATTACATACATACAAGGATCTTTAACAAGTAACGATTACATAGCAGTTGTGCGTAGACTAAAGATACCTCTCAATCGCGTGTAATTAGCGCCCGAGTATATTTCGGAGTAGTAATGACCTACAATAAAGAGCGCAAACAAGTTGTCTCCTACAAACCATGATAATTCAACAATGGCGGATGAATGAGTGAAAACGCCGGTCAGAGGTTTTCGTTAGCTATACCCGATGGTGACAGTTCAAATGATACCGAGATACACGGTGCGCTCTTCCCGAGATTCTCGTGCTTCAGACTAGACGAGAGATCAATGAGTTTGTACACCATAATGATTCGTACACGTGAGCGACAGCAACGACGGAATACTATGGCTGATTGAGAACAGAACACATTAATAATTCAATGTTTCAATTTGGCTACGTATTACATACGATGCAAGAGGAGATGAGATATACGCTGTTGGAATTTAGCGACTCTTGTTTAGGGTAATGGAATAGAGACTGTTGTACTTTGTAATACGTTTAAGCTGATTGAAATTTAATAGATAATGCGAGTTTTAAGCTACAAGCATTTTAATTGGCTACCCTAAAAACATAAAAATATGCGTCCAATCGATTCCCGATGAAAAAAGCAGAGTAAATATGCATTTTTCAATGTCCCATCTGCCCAGTAGGGCTGTATTTGAACCGGTCATAAATTCATCATTCTTTGAGCCATTCCGGTTCATGTACGGACAGCGACGAATATATATGAAAATTTCAGGTTTGTAAAAGCTCTGAAAAGCTTTACTACAGCAGTTTTGTATCTACTTACATAGCTGTTAGTTTTCCCAAAACTTAAAAAATATTTTTTTTTCAGTTTCCAGTTTCCAAGAAACCGGTTCCGCTTTAAGAATTGCAAGTTCTAATGGCTGGTAGGCGTGAATAACTGAAATGGTTGATTCATCTTTGTCGTTGACAGAACTTTCAGCTTTCAGTGTAGTTTTTACAGGACAGGTAGTATTTTTAAGGCTCTTCTCAGTACGTAGTGGACGTGATGGTTTTCCAGTTTCTGCACTATCGCACCCCAGTGACTCGTTCTGCACCGACCTTTCACAAAATGACATTATATGAGGCTTCACTGTAAAATTATTTTATATACTGAAAGCATTTTTTAGCTTCTTATAAAAATACAAAGTAGTTAAAAGAAGAAAAATCCCGATCAGGCCGAAGAATTAAATATTTAACTTTATAGGTAAAGTCCAACAAAAAAAGAACTCACTTGAATGAAAGTCAATTTTCTTTTCCTGTGTTGGTAGGTACCTAACTCATTTGAAATTCAATTTTCTTTCAATATTTCCTTACCTTCCAGACGGATAATTTGATTTTGATTTGTCGAGAAGGCCAAAACAAATGGAATATCAACATTGTAGGCACTTACCTAAATATTAACAATAGGGAGCAAAGCGTCGGCCCATACTACACTGTATGGGTTTGCAATGAGATGTAGAGTCGAACCGTGAACTAACGCTCCGTCAAAACTGATGTAGTTATATACCTATTTTTGAGAGCGCACTCTATAAAAATACCGCGGTAAAAGAGAAAATTTTAGAATAAATGGTAGCATTTACAAGAATTAGAACAATTCTTTATTGCACTAGAAACCAGATTGTAGAGCTACTAGACAGCATTTTCTACCAGCATCATTTCATTTCAGAACAAGAACGCAACTTTCAAAAGTGGAACGCAAAACTGTGTTCCGATTATTGAAAAAAAAATAATGGTTTCGTAATTTTGGTTCTTTAACCGCAAAGTGCGATTCCATACTGGTGTGTGATGCCAGACGCTAAATCTGTCTTGGAATAAAAAACAAATATCATTTTGTTGTAAATTCAATGCTTTCATTCTGTTATTTCCGTTTGATCAAATCCTTACATTCTTCACAATACAATACAAAAGATGTCACAGCCAGAGATAATAATTGTATTACTAATGCTTTGCAAAAGGTTTTTTTTTATTTTTTTTATTTGTTTTTTCTTTGGTCTTTATAAATAATGTTCATGAAAATGTTGATGATTTGACCCAATCATACCAGTTCAGGCACTATATAATTTAGTGATGCTATCAAAAAGTTCGTTATTATTTTTGTAGTTTTTGATAAATTGTGTAAATTTTCTTGCATTGCTGTTAGTAAATTTTATTTTATAAATAGACACAGTGGCTGTTCGATCTCCGCTGAGAACAGTAGCGTCTCGCGTTCGCGCGTAGGTACCTACAGTGCAAAGTGCAAGCGCATCACAAAAACGTCACCGCGGACGTGCTGCCGACTGTGACAATGACCCCGTTCTTTGTCGCGTAAGGCATGTGCATCGACGACGAATTATATTGTTAAGGTGACACCATTTATTGCCTTTACAATGGATACGCCATCAAAGGTACGCTTTACCCTGCATACAGAGCTGGAGCATACTTTGTATGACCACTACAATGACGCAGTCCGTCTTTTTAAAGAAGAAAGGCAAGAGCGTGAAAAGCTTCAGGGCCTTGTTGGGAACTTGAAGAATCAAATTAAAGTTCTTCAAGAGCAGCTGAAATGCGTTGCGCAATCAACAAACATGCCATCAACATCAAGCATGGAAACTTCCTCGGTACAGGTGGAATATGTTACGGACGAGGAAGAACTAGCAAAAGAGACAGAGTGGATAAGAGCGAAATCCAGGAAAAAGCGGAAAATGAACACCTCGCCCACTGTCTCACCACAAGGAAATGCCAATTCTCCAGCAAAAGAAAGACCAAAAAAAATTCCTTCCCCACCTCCGATCATAGTAGACGGGGTGAATAATTACCAAAATTTTTACGACTCCTTGTCTTTAAAACAGCCCGCTGGTACCTTTAAAATCAAGATATTAAGCGGTGAGAGTGTTAAAGTAAATGCCATCAATGATGAAGCATACAGAGCCTTAACAAAAATTCTAAGCGAAAGCGAGTGCCCTTGGCACTCCTATGAAAACAAACAGGAGAGACCGATAAGAGTTATGGTCAAGAAATTGCCTTCCTCGTGTAAACCTGACCGAATTATCGAAGACCTAAATGGAAGAGGCTACAAGATTGAAGAAGTTGTGAACAAACTAAGTTGGAAAACTAAGGAACCACTAAACATGTTCATGGCCACCTTCAGCAACGAAGAAGATATAAAAAAAATATATGAAATAAAACATATATTGGGGTGCGTGGTCGAGATTCAACCACTAAGATCCACCAAACTTATCCCACAGTGCAAGAAATGCCAAGTATATGGTCATACACATAAGTACTGCTCCAAAGAACCAAGGTGTGTTAAATGCACAGGTAAGCACCTTACAAAGGACTGCAAAAAACCTGCAGAAGAAAAACCAAAGTGTGTGCACTGTGGGGAAGCACACCCAGCAAACTACCGAGGCTGCATGGTAGCTAAAGAAATGCAGAAGATGCGGACCAAAAGTATAAATAAAACTCAGGCTACACAGCAAAACTCCAGCAGCAAACAGCAGGTAGCTCCTCCAGGCTCTAACGTAAGAACTCCTTCAGTTAGCACCACTCACAAATCTGTGTCATATGCCCAGGCAACTGCCAAAAATACACCAACCATGCAACGCAAAGAGCCAAGCAACGATAGCAAACTAGATGTCATTCTGAAGTTCATGACATCCTTTGATGAGAGATTGAAAATAATAGAAAATAGCACCAAACAAGCTATTCCTAAGAGTAAAAAATGATTTGTACACTAAAAATCATGGCTTGGAACTGCAATGGGCTACTCAATCATCAAAACGAACTGCAAGTAGTCCTAGACATAGAAAAAGTCGATTTGTGTCTCGTATCTGAAACGCATTTCAATAAACAGTCACACATCACTTTCAAAGGCTATAAAACCTATCATGCACTACACCCAGATAACAAAGGAAGGGGGGGTAGTGCTGTTATCGTGAAAGAAAACATAAAGCACTATGAAATAAGTAAATGTGAAGAGCCAGATATCCAATCCGTAGCTATTTGCATTAATACAACGCGGTATTCTCTTACGGTAGCAGCCATATACTGCCCACCGCGCCATACGATACATGAACACAACTACTCAAGATTTTTACAAACCCTTGGTGAAAGATTTGTACTTGGAGGTGACTTCAATGCAAAGAATACGTACTGGGGATCCAGACTAACGAATACAAAGGGCAGAAACTTAATGAATGCCATTAAACATATAAAAGGTGACGTTATATCTACTGGTTCACCAACTTACTGGCCAACTGACCAAAACAAAATTCCAGACCTGATCAACTTCTTCATCTACAAAAATTTATCGAAGAACTACCTACGAATGAAGCAAAGTTATGATATGAACTCTGACCATTCTGCAATATACCTAGAAATAAGTGAACAAGTTTTACATATAGAAAACGCTCTGACCCTGGTAAATAAGTATACTGATTGGGAGAGTTTTAAAATAGAATTAGATTTTAATATAGATCTAAAAGTTCCTCTGAAAGCCCCGGAGCAACTTAACTTAGAAATAGACAAATTTACTAAAATCATACAACAGGTTGCCTGGAATAATACACCAGTAAACAAAAAAAGAGGCGCAAGAAACAACTACCCTAAGGATATTTTGCAACTCATAAGTGAAATAAATTATAGTTTAAAAAACTAAAAAAAAACGCTTTTATAACTAGTTGAACTAAAAAGTTAAAAATAAAACTGTAATAATCAATTGAAAATTTATATTATTGTACAAAAAGCGTGAGGTGCTTTTTATAATAACTTCAGATATAATAAACTATTGATAAAATGTTTACAACAATCAAAATCAAGCCCCCCACGCTTTTTGTACAATAATATAAATTTTCAATTGATTATTACAGTTTTATTTTTAACTTTTTAGTTCAACTAGTTATAAAAGCGTTTTTTTTTAGTTTTTTAAACTATAATTTATTTTTTACTTTTTAGTTTTTTTTTTTCATATTATTGCATTGTCATCGACCTTTGACAGGTGTGCAAAGTTTGAATCAAATCTGATCGTTCAAAGTAGGTTTTTTTTTATTTTTTTTCATTTTTTTTTATTTTTTTTTCATATTATTGCATTGTCATCGACCTTTGACAGGTGTGCAAAGTTTGAATCAAATCTGATCGTTCAAAGTAGGTTTTTTTTTATTTTTTTTTATTTCTTTTAATTTTTTTTAATTTTTTTTTTCATATTATTGCATTGTCATCGACCTTTGACAGGTGTGCAAAATTTGAATCAAATCTGATCGTTCAAAGTAGGACAAAATCGAGCTCAAAGAGGTCGGTTACATACATACATACATACATACATACATACATACATACATACAGGTGAAGCTAATAAAAGCGCTATAAAAAGAAAACAGAGGAACGTTTGGCACCAAACTAGATTTCCACAAGACAAAACAAAATTAAATAATCTCACAAAACTGCTTAAAAGAAAAATTCAAGCTTTTAATGACGAGTCAACTAACAGCTATCTCCAGAACCTCACCAGTGATCGCAGTATAAACTACTCACTCTGGAAGGCAACTAAACATATGAAACGACCCATTACCCAAATTCCTCCGATTAATATAGGGTCTGGAAAATGGGCCGTTAGTAACGAACAGAAAGCCAAAAGATTTGCAGAACATCTTGAAGAAATATTTACACCTAACGAAGGCCAAACAAACCAAGTACCTATGATTAACGAAGTTTGTGACGAAACACTTTCGATAAAGCTGGTTACACCCAGAGAAGTCTGGAGCGAAATAAAACACCGTATAAACCCAAAGAAATCTCCTGGATTCGACCTTATCTCGGGAGAAATACTACACCATCTTCCACGAAAAGCACTAGTGAAACTGACGACCCTTATAAACGCAGCACTCAGACTAAAGGTTGTTCCAGATTTATGGAAGGTTGCCGAAGTCATTATGATAGCAAAGCCAGGAAAACCACCTCATGAGACCTCATCTTATAGGCCAATTTCTCTGCTACCTATCATGTCAAAATTATTTGAAAAACTGTTACTGAAAAGACTTAAGCCACTTATAGAAAGTAAAAACATCATACCAGATCACCAATTTGGATTCCGAGAACAGCATTCAACAATAGATCAAGTTCATAGAATCACAGATGTTATCGAGAGGACTCTCGAAGAAAAAAAAGTCTGCTCCACTATCTTTTTGGACGTGGCACAGGCATTCGATAAGGTATGGCATGAGGGCCTATTACTGAAATTAAGAAAAGTATTACCTCCTGATTTTACAGATGTAATAGAATCCTACTTATCTGATAGAACTTTTAGAATAAGGCAAGAAGACGCCTTCTCTGAACTTAAGAAAATAAGGGCTGGGGTACCACAAGGAAGCGTACTAGGTCCGGTCCTTTACCTTCTTTATACAAGTGATATTCCCGTCCTAGCCAATAATACCATTGCAACCTTTGCTGATGACACTGCCATAATGGTTGTCGGAGGCACTCATGCAGAAGCAGCTGAAAAGGTACAAGTAGCTGTTAATGAAATCCATGATTGGACTAGAAAATGGAGAATAAAACTAAATGAATCCAAATCGGTTCATATCAACTTTACTAACAAGAAAGATCAATACTGTGCGGTATTCATTAACAATAAAATCATTCCATATGGAAACACAGCTAAATACCTTGGTATGACTCTTGACGCAAAGCTGCGCTGGAAAGCACACGTCAAGAAGAAAAAAGAAGAGCTAGAGTTACGCTACAAGAGGATGTACTGGCTGCTTGAAAGGCAATCTACTCTTTCAGTGCCTAACAAACTTTTGTTGTACAAACAAGTCCTAATGCCGATATGGACTTATGGTATACAGCTGTGGGGCTGTACCTGTAAAAGTAATACTGCAATAATTCAACGATTCCAGAATAAAGTGTTAAGGGGCATTGTTAATGCACCCTGGTACGTGAGAGACGAAGATCTGCACCGGGACCTCCAGATCGAATTCGTTGATAAATTAATTAAGAAATTCGCAGAAGCTCACGAGAAAAGACTTCATCACCACGTGAATGTCGAGGCCATCCAGCTCCTCGATAACACAGACAAAGTGAGAAGGCTCAAAAGAATCAAACCTTTTGAGTTAGTGTAATGTTATAGTTATTGTGCAGTAATAATTGTGCTACTTTTAATGAACACAAGAACAAAGTGTCACCACAAAGTGTAGAGACTGTAAGAAAAGTGCCGATGGACACATTCTTAGTTATATTATTTTCTATCAAAATAAGTTAAAGCAAAATTGCTCATTAGCCTACTTGGCTAGATTGTAATGTTATTAGGGTATAAAAAAAAAAATAGACAGGTTGTGATCATCTCTAATATCATAATCAAACATTATATTTTACCTAGGTATCTAGCAATACGAAACAAAATACAAACTTATGTGGGTTTTAGTCGTTTGTTTTCAAAGCTCGACGCAAGTATTGTTCACAATTCATTCAGGAAATTAATTATATTCATGGCATGCGAAGGAAGCAAAGTGCATTACCACCTGCGTCGAACCATACAATAAGGCTGTTAGAACTTGTATAGAAACGATACTTTTATTGGCAGGTAGCACGGTATAATCGAGAAACTGGAAGAAGTTGGATAAATACTTATCTACTCCAAAGCGAGAATATAGCCGAAATAAATAAATTCTCAATGCATTAAAAACATCACCGCAAAGTAAGTAGGTACTCATGAAATAGTAGAATTGTTATACAAAGAGCTAAAATGACCCAATATACAGGGTGGATACGACTGATGAGACAAAAAATAAACTGCATATACTAGGCACCATTTTCAAGCTCTGTACCAAAAATCTTTTAATTAGGAGCAGTAGTTTAGCCGCAAATAATTTTTCAAGTTTTTTCATATTTGGAACACGATGTATTTTTCATAGCAGATGATTACCTATACCTACGAAGCGGTTTTGCTACTCCGACGCAAGTAATATACACACAGACTCGCATTTTCACTACGAGAGTGACATAGAGAGAGACAATGACATAGCAAAAATCCCGCGGGTAAAAGAAATAGACATAGGTCAGTGCGTTCTTTCTTATTGCTACCTAACTACTTTCAACTTCAGTTCGCGACCGCTGACCGTTCGGAACGGATGTGCCTACCTACCGGAACACGGAAGCTTACGTTTTTATTTTTACGAATTGAAAACGCAGACAGGCAATTTGTGATAGGACACTAGGTAAATAAGTTTAGGACAGTATTTCTTTTCTCTATTGTGACAGGATACGTAACTTGGGATTATTATTATTTAGTGTTAGTGTTTTATTGTGATTGACTGTTTTTTATTGTAATGTGATGAAGACACGTTATTAAAATTTGGTTTTGTGCGTTCAACAATGCCTCGTGTAACTTACACGGCGTCAGAATACACTGACATGATTTTTATTTACGGCGAATGCCGTGGAAACGCATCTTTGGGTCTACGAACATACAGAGAGAGGTTTGGTGACAGCCGCAGTTGCTCTAGAAACGCCCGCACTATACAAAAGTACTACTTATAAATTTAGTGAGTGTTGTTGTGATCGTACCTACCCAATTCAAAGGCGGCTCAGGCCTCCACTCGCGTCGCGCCAGGTCATCGCCCCGGCCGCCGCGCCGCCTGCCTGGGCATGTCGCGCTCCGGCAAGCGCGCGAACGTTGCCGTTTTACTATCAAGGGTGTTTGCGTTTTACTCGGATCGGTAAGCTATTTAGTTTGTTTGAAATAAAAAAAATCTCATTTTTGTAGCTTTTTATTTTTATACCGTATCGATTTAATACTTAACACGTATAGTGTACGTAGTGTAATTTAATGCCCATCTGTCGTATCCACTCTGTATACAAAGTAATTTTTTCTCCCGAGCTTTAGCGAGAGAGATGATGTCAAAAGAAACAAAGTTTTAATGGGTTTTAGCGACGTGTGAAACATCCTACTTTTCACTACGATTGCGAGAAAATAAAATAATCCAATACAAAATGAAATAGTTGAGAAAAGTTGTAAAGATTTCGCGCCAATGTCTTTATTTTAATTCTTCTGTAGCCGCAACGCATTGCCTAAAAAACTTCCAAGGTGTTTGATTTCGGATTTTTTTATCGATAATGCATGAAATAAACCCATATTTTTAATAACACGGTTGCATTGAGGTTGTGAAAAAGTCAGATAAGATTCATTTCTAGGTGTTTATTCATTGGTAAAACCATAGAGTAAACGGGGAATCCTGTGAGTGGTTTCCCTGGTATATTATAATTGCATGACCACTTGCCCACCCAGGATTGCATTTGCTTTACTGGTTGTTTGCTAAATACTTGATTCGACCACTGCCAATGAGCAAATCACAATTTTTAGTTTTCAATGTACCGAATCACTTAATATTTTATCGAAAAGTTATGGGTTTTTTAAATACGAGATATAGGTATTTGATTAGATTTGTGAAGTGTAAATCTTATTTTGTAAAGATATCAAAAAAATGCATTTTACTGATTTCAAAAAACCCCGGTTCAACTGTACTTTCTACATCATTAATTCATAAAAAAAATTAATATGACGTTATTTTTTCACTAGCGATGCGCTAAGAAACCTATCAGTCCCAATAACTTAAATACGCCAGGAGAATATAGGGAACAAACTTTTCTTATGATGAAATGGGAGATACAGGGAAACAAATCTCGTGAAAAAACATACTGTGAAGTAATATACCATGCAGCTGGCCTACCATGAGCTTCATATGGTTATGGTTATGGCTGTCAAAATTGTGTCAACAGTGTCAACACATTCAAATCCAAGAAGAAAATGAATGAATGAATGCCTATCTATCTATACACAATTTGACAGCCATAGCCATAACCATATGGAGCTCGTGGTAGCCCTGCTGTTACTTCTTCTGTGGAAGCACGATACAGTTGCTGAGAAAAGTTCTATGAAAAATGTAAGCTTAACTTTCGAAAAGTTTGGTCAGAGTTGATTTATTAGATAACTTTTATTTGTAGTTTCTTTTATAATACCCAGTAAGTATAGCTTTTAATTTAAAAGTAACGGAGTTGTCTTGATAATGATTATGTATTTTTTATGACAAGTATGTTTAACCAAGTGGAAATCCGTGATCTCTGCCTACCCCCATGGGAATAATAAGGCGTGATTTTATGTATGTACATACATACATACATAAAATCACGCCTTATTCCCAAATTAAAATTTGGCAAATTAATATGTTTAACCAAAAAACAAGCATTTCTAAATTTAGGGCACGTTTGGGTTTTAGATGGCGCTATGTGAAATTATCAGTCAACAATATGACGTTAATAAAAGTTGGGTACCTATTATCAGATTTCACTATTATAAAAGTTATTGGGACTTTAAGTTTCTCTTTGAAAGATGCTTTCTCACGCACGTTGCACGAAACCTTTTATTGGTAAGTTTAAAGTTATCAATACATTAAATTACCCGATTTACTATTACTTTGATGGTAATACTTGATTCGGGATACTTTCTCGTGTGGATTTGTGTCATAAATTAAGCATTTAAATTTTATGAAATTATGGAATAGTTATACATAAGCGGAAAGATAAGCTTATCGAATGCAAATACAAAATCTTTATATTATAAAATAATATTTATAATTATTATGACAGTAACTTAGTGTAGTAGGAAACACTGTTTTTTGATTACCTGTTACCGATATTATTGGAGTTTACATTAGTTAACAAAGCGTTGAAGACTTCGTATGGCAAGCTTGCACAAAATAAAAAAAAATCGGTTTCACCTTGTCTGTTATCTTCCTCCGACAAACGCTTCGCTTGTCAACGGAGACAGAATTTAGCCTAATTTACCACAAGATTAAATGGTCAGGTTCGCCGTAGATTTCCCCGGGGCGTTCAAAGCTTCAATATCATAGTATATCTTAGCTCGTTTAGAGATGACAAGCGTGTATAATTATAAATTATGTACCTCATTATCATTTGTGCTGCCCGATCTAACTAGAACTTCCGTTAATTTATCCCGAAGGCTTTAAAATGAAGATTATGGAAAAGAGATTGTGTTGTTTTTATGATAATAAAGAGACTTAGGTTGTGACCAGATTTATTAATCCTGGACTGTCAGTTTTAGAGTATCCCGGTACATTTTCTTTATTATAAAGGGACCACCAAAGGTCAATAAGCTATGCTAACAAAATGATTGCGGTCAAAGACGTGAGATACAAAAATGTAAGCGTTGTTACTAACCGCTGCATTGTTGTTTTTTTGGACGTTCATCAAATTCCACACCTATAGTACAATAAGTAGAATACCTACCTAAACCATCTTTCTTTTTAAACTCATACGAACTATAGCATAGCTTTATCAAGCGAACAAGACAAAAAATAGAGATAAATAGCCATGAAACAAAATCGTAATCCTCTAAGCTCGAGCTAATCAAGTGTAGTTCGGCAGCAGTGCACTGAGAAAAATGTAAAGCTGAAAAGTTCGTAATTAAGGTGGATTTATTCGTAATGAAGGCGAAAAAACGACCAAGCGTACTTGGACGAAAAACGCCTTCCTAGGTTGGAGGCGTTTTACGCCTTAAGCGTGAGGCGCAACAAATAAGCAGCATTATACTCTCTAATGTGTGTTTTAGACGTATTTTTTTACAGATTAGCCTTAAATAAAAAGCTATTAACGTGGTAAGTGAGATAGGATCGACGAACTGACGATGGGATTTAACTTCCGGTAAGGCGATATAAACGGTAAAGAAGGTGCTCGGGTCACACACGTAAATCTTTCCTAGAGTAATATCCGACGTATCATTACGCCCCAATTAACTTCTAGTAAGGCGTTTTACGCCTTTTCTTACTGTGGTTTAATTTGCTCACAAAGTGTTTTGAATATTTATTGACTGCTTCCTAAGTCATAATAGACTTTTAGTAAGGTGTTTTATACCTTTATTAGCTGCGATTTAACCGATCCGCTAAAAGTTTTGAACGTTTCATAAATCGTAATTCGCTTCTAGAAAGGCGTTTTAAGTCTTTACTTACTGTGGGCTTAACCTGTCCACTAAGCGTTGTCAACGTTTACTAAGTCGTAATCGACTTCTAGCAAGGCGTTGTACGTCTTATCTTACTGTAGTTTAATCTGTTCATTAAGCGTTTTCAAAGGTTACTAAGTCGTAATCGACTTTTTGTAAGGCGTCGTACGTCTTACCTTACTGTAGTTTAACCTGTTCATTAACCGATATTGATGTTTTTTTAAGTCGTAATTCTCTTCTAGTAAGGTGTTTTACGTCTTTACTTACTATGGGTTTAACCTACAACATTTACTTTGTCGTATTTGCCTTCTAAAAGTTATTTTAGGATGTTTCATACGATTAGGCTAGCCGTATCGTACGGTAATTTTTGCTTTCTTTACGAGCAGAAACGTTTTATGAAGACCGGAAAAAAGCCTTTTAACGGCTAGTAACGCTGTTCCCTAAGGGCATGATTGACTTGCTTTACTATCATTTAGTTCATATTAAGGGCATTGGGCCGCTCAAAGTTCACTCTTAGGTAACGTGGGCCAATATCCTTCACATGAACTTTATGATAATAGATCAGCCAAACATGCCTTCAGTGAACAGCGTAGCCTGCTGCCTCAGAAAGCTGTTCTCCCAGTCTTTGTAAGCTTCTGAAATTAATAGAACAAAAATTTATAAAGCACCTCAATAATAACTGATTACAGGTTACCAAAGATATGTACTAGATAGACTAGTATTTTCTCAACCCAACAGTTTAACTTCAACCTAGCCTAATAAATAAGCCGATAGCTTTTGCATCTTATATAAATAATAGTGGTATTGCAATAAAACCATTCAATAAAAATCTATAAATCTGTATTAGAAAATCAATTTAGATAAGTAATTAACTTTTAAAATACTTATAACAAGATAAAATCGTCTTGGAGAATGCCCTTTTCGTTGTAAAGCTTTTGTAGGCGCGCATTTGCTGTGAGAGCTACGCCATGAGAGGAGCTAGCCTGTGGGCAATAGCCCACAGGCTAGCTCCTCTCATGGCGTAGCTCCTTCCTCGGCAACCGTTATTGCAAGTGAAGCCTCCTCAACCGGATTACAATATCTGAAATAAAATAATGTATTTTTTAGGAAATAGTTATCGCAAACAAAGTAGAGCATTCTATGATGGTAATTAGTACAAGTAGGTATTATGTTTATCTAACCAAACTATGACCACAGGTCTATTAGAGGACAGGTCGGCCTGGCATTGCAGGTTCTAAGTCAGAGAGATCGTTTGAATCACTGATAGCAAATGACAAGTACTTACAGCTATGATCCTTTTTAAATGGTTCTCCAATACCGCGTGGCCATGTTGAAATCACTCCAATGAAGTTTGGTGTTTGGATTTACTTCTAGCCCAGAGTCCAATAACAAATGGACGAATTATTTTCTTTGTTTGGAATTCAGGAAGCCATTAACAGCCTGTTAAGTAGCCCGTCCTCTTTGCGTATTATGTAAAGTACACCTTATCTGAAAAAAATAAACAATTAATTTTCCTAAGTTTAAAAACTCCTTTGTACCAATATACAAAATTGAATGCAAAAGTTCAAAACTGAAAACACTAAGTACATATTTTTATAAATAATTTTTCGTTCTTGTTTCCAACACAACCATAATCTAGGGAGTAGGTACCTAAACTTATCAAATACAAAACATGATTAGGTTCAAAAACATTATGGAATAAATGAGTTTGATACAGGTACTCTACTTACCTTGAAATGACGTATCAATCAGGTGTGTGCCCCATTTTGTTAATAAATCTGTGGGATTCTGGTCTGCCACGTTCGAAGCACGAAGATGTTTGTCTGGTTGGTTGCTGCTGATAGGTCTGTCTTGGACCTCTCTACATCTGTTTGTCTGTGCTTCCATACACTGACACAGCCAGCAGCGGAATGAGGGAAAATAAAAAAAATCCGCAAAATAAACTTTGAATGACTCAGAATTAAACCAAACACTCCGTCCAAAGTCAAACCAAACTGACGAATGAAACAAGTCGTTACGTACGTGCTCGTGGCCTCGTGGGCAGTGCTGCCAACTCGACTACTGCAGATTATGCTAGTGGTGGGTGTTAAAAATAACAAAATAAAAATAAATAGATATTCAAGACAATCTACTCAACACTATCTAGTCCCAAACTAAGCAGAGCTTGTACTATGGGAACCAGATAGCTGATATAATACTTACACACATTTTTTATGTAAATACATCTTAGAATAATAATGCCCCAACAGAGAAAAAACAACTGTGTTCACCACAAATATTTGTTCTCGGTGGGGATCGAACCCACGACCTACGGCGCAGAAGACAGAGATCCTACCAACTGAGCTGAGAGGCCAATCAAAAATATGCTATACGTAGTCTTTAAGCCAAAACTGTACTGCATTACTAACTGCCTGTGTCATGTTTGTGTCGATTGGCCTATGCTCCAAGCATAGTTCGTGTAGTTAGCACACAGCAAAAGTAGGTAGGTATTGAATCTCGTTCGTCAGGGTTCCAACCAAAAAGTGAGTAAACTCAGGGAAAAATTCTAAATGGGTGTTTTCACGGATATTTGATTTCTTTGATTTTTTTTTTGATACCACATAACTCGTAAACTAATTTGAAAAATTATATCCTAACTTTACTTTCAGATTAGTCCCATAGAAATTTCATCATAATCGGTTCAGCAGTTTTGTCGTTGGGTTTTCAAGTTTATATACTCTCTCTCATACAGTTATACGAACCAAGGTTATTTGCCTTTTAGCTGGCAGCATTATTGAGATTTTCGTTGTACCTACGACAAGTGCCTTTCAAAGGTGTATCTCGCAGTAACTAGAGAGTTTTTTTAAACTTAACCCACCAATTGACTGAAAGTCGTTAAAATAATAACTGAGTAAAATATACTTTTCTTCCACCAAATTATCTACAAATATTTGTGGACATTCCACACAACACAATCTAGCCGTAAACTAAGCAAAGCTTGGTAATATGGGAAACAGGTAGCTGAGACCTATATTACCTGAATAGGTATCAAATTTTTGTAGACACTGGTTTGGGTTCTTCGCTTGATCTAAGTAGATACCTACCTACAGGAGAACAGGGCTTATGTGTAGAAGCGAGGGTTCTGCCTTTGAATAGCAACAAGGAGTCATAGAGCGTAGCAAATTTTTTTCAATGGAACAGCTATTAATAGGTATGGTTTATTAAACAGCGCTATGATTCAATAGGAACCTCCCTAGTAAAACACAATGAAACACATAAGTGGGTAGAGTACCTACTTAAGAGTAGGTACTCTACCCACTTATGTGTTTCATTGTGTTTTACTAGGGAGGTTCCTTAGGTTCCTTATTTAGGTAGGTAATGTACAAATCTGCCTACCTACCTTCTTAACTAAAATGTGCCCCCATTTGAGATCTATTTGACCCACGGCCAGGGTTGCTCAGAGAAATAAATCGGCAGCACTAACTATCCTGCCACTTCTATGTACCTACCTATATGCTTCCTTATGCTTATTAGGTACCTTGTATGGGTTGGCTAGATATTTAGCTAGGCAGGTTTTAAGTTAGATTTGTAAATGCTTTTTTTATTTACTGTGTGCTGTACAGATACGTCGTCTGTTTGTGCGTCAATAAAAATATACTCATTCTATTTTACCTACCGATACAATACCTAATATTATTATGGCAGGATAACTAAGAAGTTGAACCTCGCCAAATTACCTAGGATCGTACTTATGTAGATTTTTAACGTTTGTATAAATAGTTACGAAAGTATTATCCATCGAACATTGCCATATCTACGGTTTCGTTCACAGAATATGTAAGTCGTTAAATGAAGCTATTTCACCGTTTGGTTAGTCTTAACTCGATCGTATTTCGCCTTATGAGTTATGATACGGTAAATATTGCCAAATTTACGGTTAAATTGGCCAAATATGTATGGCGTTATTAGACTTTTTAAACGTTTGATTAAATAGTAACTAAAGTATCATCCGCCCTACCATAAGGTGATTGTTGTCTTATCTACGGTTTAATTAACCGAATAAGTAAATAGTTTTATGACGTTATTCACCGTTTGATTAGTCGTAACTTGATCGTATTTCGCCTGATGATAAGACTAATATCACCAAATTTACGGTTATATTGACCATGTATGCACGTCGTTCTATGACGTAATGTTACCGTTCAATCAGTTGATACTTGAGCATTATATCGCCATATGATAAGGTAAATATTGCTAAATTTACGGTTAAATTGGTCAAATATGTATGCCGTTATATAACCTTATGTTACCATTTGATTCGTCGTACCCTGAGCATATTTGGCCTTATAAAAGGGCAAATGTGGCCACATTATACCTTCATGTTGCCAAATTCATACGCCGCTGAAAGACTTTGAGTTTACGTTCAATTTTTTCTGACTAAAGTATATTCTGCCTTATTGTAAGGTGAATATTGTGATGCTTAAGATTATTTATGCCACTTTCAAAAGTTTGTTTATGACTTAGGTTTAAGTTTGTTTTGTTTTTATTAAAGCATATTATCACCTTAACTTAAGTCAAATTTTGCCTTAATTACGGTGATATTCACTACATATTCAACGTCGTAAATATAAAACGCTTTCAATAGTCCATTACTGCTGTATTAACAGTATTTAGTTGGATTCCAAGACTACCTTACGGTAAGTCATTTGAGACGGTTCGTGTTTATCATAAGAGACGTACCAGTTTATCGCAAACGAATAGTAAAGTCAAATTAACCGTAAGCGTTTCAAAATCGCCTCGCGTCATTACAATTCAGCCGTCAAAGGTGGAATTCATCTTAGGCCAGAAATCCATTTTTCTCAGTGTGTCGTAGGATCTAATAAATCAGTGAATTACCTCGGTTGGCTGTCGGAGCTTTGTGTCGAGCTCTAATTTCCGTATATTTGTAAGAAGACGTGCCCTGCATAGTTTAAGAATACCAATGAGTCAAGCTCAGTGCTCGCTGGAATTTTCTTAGTTAACTATGCCCTGGACGTATTTTCAAGAGCCTCTGTTTTCTCTTTATAATCATTACAAATTTCAATTTGATACGCACTTAAAATTAACCAGGATTTTATATTTGCAATTATTGAAAACAACAAAACATCATAGGTTATTATTGTAATCATATTGTATCTAAGAAAAACTCTAAAGGTACTGCTCAAGATACTGCGCCAACGCCTTCGAATATTAAAAAGCTTACTGTAAAGTGAGAAGATCTGGGAATTTCTGAAAGTGTTTATTAATCTGTCCTCTTGTGTGTACATTTAAATTATTTTTACTTAATAAATCATAAGGATTACTTTGAAAACTGGAGCTGGAGCCTCTTTGAGGTGCATTTAAAATCATTTCACCACGCTTGGTTCTAAAAAATCAGTGACACGATAAGAAGAAAAAGAAGACTTAGAAAAATCTTTTTAAGTTCAGGTCGATGAGCCAGTGATGTCTGGCACAGTCATTTAAACACAACTAGAATCTGAAACCAAAAAAGTGAGAAGCTTGATAATAACTTACTTTAAGTTCAAAGCAATCAAAGAGACATAGCGCATATCCTATGATTTCTTAGTACAAACATACTAAGTAAAGTACCCACTCAAGATTATTTAAATATGTCTAAGGATGTAGTCAGAGGTACCTACGTCCAAATGTTGGGTTAAACTTAGTTCGAGATGTTGGTATACTGTAAGAACTGTTGGTGTATATTCAGCATCAATTAGCTGAGCAGTTTGAGTTTCAGGCGAAGGACACTCCGTCACGCCGCGTCGGTGCGGACTTACCTTTAACCCTCCCGGGAGAGAAGGAACTTTACGACTGGTATTTCGGAGTGAATCTTTAATCTTGTCGCAGTTTTTGTTGCTTAGTTTATAGCGAAAAACTCAAAAAGTAGCGTAGGCTGTCTATGGCTCTGGTCTTGAGTCTAGTGCTGACTAAATAAATCCTACGTCGAAAGGTCACCACATAGTATAATAGTGTATTATATGCTATGTATTGTGTGAGACCTTTCGACGTCAAAACTCACACAGACTCAAAACCAGAGACAGAGCCAGATAGAGCTTGTGGTAGGCCTCTAGTTTGAATAAATTCCACAAACACATTAGTCTTTTTAACAATGGTAGAAAAGGGCATATACATAATTGAAAAAAGTCTGGAATCTGAAAAATGATTTTAGTTCAAGCATTAAATATTATTATTATTAGTAAAAAGGGGATAGGGTTGTTTTTAGCAACTTTTAGATTTGATTTGACACCACGAACTAAATCGAAGTTCTATAATTATTCCTATTCTGGTAGCAAATAGCAATGCTATTAATGTCGTGACCTAATTTGTGAGGCAGCCTATTTGGCATATTTAGATTCAGATCAAGATTCAAGCTAAGATAAGATTTACAGGGATAGGAGATAAGATAGTGTTTCAATAGAAGGAAGACTTTGCTTGCCTATTTACTTAGTATAATGGTGCTTCACCTTTTGTTCGATGTTTGCTATCAAAGTTAAATAACCAGTTTTATCTGAACTAAGAAATTAAACAAATGAAAGCTTGTATTGTATCATAAAGTGAACATCTATTGTAGATGATTTATATAGATTCAGGGGGTGTTTACTCATGCCCCTTCGTACGCTATAGTGCCTGGGACAGGATTTTAGACAGAACTGCGGCAGTCAGGTTTTGCTGTCTCATCTTTTCTCCATACAATAGAGAGACAAGTAGGCGAAACGGAAACCACATTTGTTTCTGTGTTTTTTGTGTTGCGTTTATATACTAACATAGCTTAAGATAGACTGTAAGTTTTACTAACACAAATGGACCACATAGTTGTCTGATAAATAAATAAATAATAAATAATATAATAAATAATAAATAATATTTATTATTATAATAAATAATATTTATTATAAGCAGTATTTATTTAATATAGTGTGTATTGTATTCGTTTGTAGTTATTAAGTTATCTATAGAAAAGTAGGTATTATTGATAACACTTAAATTTATTTAAAATTATGTTTTCAAGTGCACCCAGCCAATCTTCCATAGTTTTTAATTCCTCTCCATCCAAAGGTTGTCTGGAAGAAATCGCTTGTTAGCGATAAGACCGCCCATTGTACATTTAGATAATAGTATTTATGTGTTAATTCTCTTTTGTTAGTTTGTAAGGTGTACAATAAAGAATTTTCTATCTATCTATCTATCTAAATAATAATAATAATAATTTCTTCTACGAAATGTGGTAGCAAAACTCCGACTTCGGGTGGTAGGTACCCGAAGTCGGAGTTTTGCTACCACATTTCGTCGTATGGTTGAATTCAGTACAGGTGACCATTAGAAAATTAAAAATACTCAATGAGTTAAACGATGAGTTTCTATACTCGACGACTGAATGCAAGCTATTGAGAGCCAGAAAGTCAGAGTTCACACCGCGCCAGGTCAAGAAAACGTCCAATATTTCAGTAGAAAGAAAGAAGAAAGAAAAAGTCAACACCTTTATAGCTTTGCTTTTATTCACTCACATTAGAAATTTACTTTCGTCCGTATGTCTGTAACAATGGCACTTGCACCCGTGAAATTGGGTCGTCACGTCACACACGATATGAAATGCTCTAAAGATGGTTCGTAAAAGAAAATGGTCTTTTAGTTTTCTTTAGAAGTGCTAGTTCGTAATTCGTTTTTTATAATGATATCTAAGCTTTACGGTCTCTTTTTAATGGCGAAGGAAAACATTGAGGACACCCGTGGCTTAGTTAGCTGCACACTGAATATTAAATAAACTAATGTGAGTGAATACATTTGTAAGGATAGCTATAAAGGTGTTGACTTTTTCTTTCTTTATTATTTTAGGTCCCATCCCAGGGACACATGAGTGCAAATAGTTACCCTTGACTCTGTATTTGATTATCTAGATGAAAAAACTTATCTATTTTATCTTATATCTATGGATAAAAAATAGGCTTGTAAGCTTTTGGCCATTTTTATGATTGTATTAACTTAACTTTGATATGGATTTTTTACACAAAGAAATTTACAATTAAAGAAATATTTACAAAATGTACCTACAAAATACACAAGAAACAGTTGATCCTATCTGCAAACCGTGTGATCTAAATGTTTGCTTTGTTTATTATGTTACATTTTAGATAAAGAAAACCAATGGAAAAAAAAAGAAACAAAAAGAAAACCCGATGAAAAACAATAGAAAAAAACAGAAAATGCTGGCGCGATGACCTTGACTCCTTCCACGACAGATGGGTACAGTTGACTGAGGATCGTGGAGAGAAGAGAAATATGGGGGAGACCTTCGCCCAGCAGTGGAAGAGACAGTTGAAGACAAACACATTTATTATTAGGACAACATAGTATACTATCTCATAAGTAATTCGATTACAAATTATACATTAGATTGTATCACATCATACAATAGTTGTATAATTAATTTGGACTATTATACCACTGATTATTAATAAATTAAATGCCGTAATGATCCTAAGCCAAGCTAGTTTACTGTCAGATTTGACGGATGGCAATAATAGCCTCCAATTGCAAAATGATGGCAACACATCAAGCATCTGACACAATAGTACGGGCTCATATCGAAATCTTCTTGTGTTAGTAACCTACAGAGAATAGGTTTTTGAAGTTCTCGACAGACAACTTTGTTATTTTTATGGCTATAATTAATAGAGCGCCGGTGGCCTAGTGGTAGTGGCCCCGCCTTCTATTGTATTGTATGGTGGTTTGAATAAACAATTTTTCTTTCTTTCTGATCCTAAGGTCGTGGGTTCAACTCCATTCGTGTACCAATGAGTTTTTCTGCCCAAAAAATGTATTTTCACTATGCTAGTGCTCTCAAACGGCGAAAGACATCGTGGGGAAACGGGCATGTCGTAGAATCTAAAAATTTCGAAAATATGTGTCAAGTGCGAAAGGAGCCTCTTTGAGGCGCACTTAAAATCCTGTCACCACACTTGGATCGAAAGAACCAGTGACAAAATAAGAAGACGATGGCTGCAGTTTTTTTTGTATCAAGGAATATTTTTCAATAACTATACGTATTACCATAGACTAAGGAAAACAAGTAGACTGCTAATAGAGAACAAAATTTTGTGACTCAAAAAATGGTAAAATTCCGGGCTATTTCTAGATGGCGCTGGCAAATAGCCTGGAAAGAGCAATATTTTCAATGTTCATATACCTATTGATAGATGGCGTGGCGTAGTGGTATTTTGTAAGGTACATACTAAGTGATGCTTTTTTAAAATAGATGGCGCTAATGAAAAATTATTTTTTTATTGCAAGTAGACTAACTGCCGCCCTCGACTTTGGTTAGTTTCTTTATTCTAGTAGGATTAAACCTTAAAGCACTTTAGAAGACCTCTATAACTATATTTTTCTTAAACATGCGCGGAAATATTGTCCTTACTTTTGAATATAGAATACGCGAAGGATCATATTTACGTAGACTGAAAAACCAAAATCACTTCAAAAAAGATACAACAAAAATTACTTTCAATTTGAAAAGTTTTTACTCGGGCAAAAGTTAGCCGCGGACATACCTAGCAGCCTTAGAAAAAAGCGCACGCAAAAGACATAGACCAACGCAGTTATTTATACCAGCCTACAATAACGAGATCAATCGTAAAAATGTAACGAAGAATCGACAAAAATCTGTAGCTGATAAAAAGTGCAAAGTTACAAACATAAACAATAATTCTGCGAGAACTAAGTGCGAGAAAAAGTGATGAACTAAATTTACATATGAACTGTCTCATTTCGTGTAGTGATAATGTAAAAACAAAGTTATTAATTGGTGAGGACAATTACCATTGCATCGCGCCAATAAAGACAATAATGCTCTGCAAAAATGAACCTTGTGCCACCGTAACACCGCTAGGTTCGTGTGTTCACGGATTCTGTCTTTCGAAGCATCAATGTTCTGAGTGTGCACTGGAACAGCTGAGCTGCTCCCCCGCCCCCGCCTCCAGCTACCTGCCCCGCCACGCCTGCTCCCGCGCCGTCACTACCACCTCCCCACTGGTGGCCGCGCGCACAGGTGCCTGCGAGACCACAGCTGATGCGTCGCCCTCACGCACACTCATAAACATTCATAAGAAGATATCAGCATACGAACAAATACCTACGAAATATGGCAAGATTTTTACTGATTGGATTCTACAACTTCAACAGATGAAATATCGGACTAGCATACCAAGATGGTTCCCTTGTTTACAAAAGCAAGTTTTAGGATGCAAAAGTTATAAAATACAAATCACTTCAAGTTCAAGCGAGAAAAATGAGCTGCATTATTTGTTGTTATGTAATGTAACACATCGCCCGCCGCTTACGCCGCCCGGCGCCGCCTGTGTCGTCTACTGGCGCGTATACATACCTACAAATCCTGATTCGATTCCTGAGCTACGAGTACATCTACAGGGTGCAGTACGCGCATACTGCCTCAGCGATGGTGTCATACAAAAGAAACACAGATTACAAATAAATATAATTTATTTTTCGATGTCTCGATAATCATAAGAGTGGTATGTACTGGACTACAAATTATTTAGACAAGTTGTGTTACACACATTCAGAAAGAAAATATATGAATTTGAAATTACACAAAGATTGTCAATGGTCCCGAGATGCTGGTTTCCTGTGCGAAAAAGATGATCCCGGATGGCCCTGGATGACAGCCGCACCTGAAAAAGAAAAAATAAAAATAAAAAAGGAACGTTAGAAATGGTACACGCAGCTGAGAGCGTCGACTTAGCTGTCCTGCATTTAGAGAAGTTGTCGTCGCTGCTGCACTGCTGTACTTCTGCTGTTCAAATAGGCGAGTGGGGCATTCTTCGCATTGGCCGAGTAGCACCTACCAAAACCACTTGGCCGAGAGGTACCGCGGATTTACTATTGTCCGGACCCGACAAGTGTATGACGCACTGTGGAAATAAACGCCGAGACTGGAGTTCCGACCTGTTACTCGCTTGGTGCTGCTTCCTGTTGCTAATCAGTGTCCCTGACGTGACACTGGGCGGAGAATGTAGACAGACGCACCTCACGAACCTGTAATAATATTAAAAAACAATTTTTAAATTATAAAGTGTAGGTAGATTTAAAAAAATATAAAATGTACTAACTTTGTTCGTTGAATAAAACTGGAGACTACCCCCGCTTGCGCGCGGACAGCTACAAAAATAGTTGGATTTGAACCTCGGTACTGAGCACTAGCTTGTCCGCGCGTACCCGGCCGGTTTTCTTTTAACTTCCTCAAAAAAGTGTTTTAAATTCCACCTATCCGTAACAGTAATGTTAATGCAGTCTTTTTCAAAACTTTGGTTTTAGGACTATCATGAACTTTTCCTTCAAAGATACATTTTCGTGACAGTCAGACAGTGTTCTTTGGGCAATCGAAGTCCGTTTAATAAGCACAGGTTACAGGTAGGCGTAGTCAATCAAGTCCGGTAGGCAAGCAAAGGTAAGTTATTTAAGAGGGTATCGAGCAAACAAGGCGGACGGAAAATAGGTATTTACTGCGGCTCGCTAGTTGTGTGCGTACTCACGCACACAATGATAGGTTCGCTCGACTCCGTTTACACCTAGAATGGTAAAAGTAGGTAACCCATGATGATCGTGATGTGTTTCATAATTATGTTTTTAATGGACTTTTTGGTGAGGGGCTCTGCAACCGAGAGGTCCTGCATAATTTTTTTATGGGGAACCTAAAGACGGTCACGAGTGATTTCGATTGCACAAAAAATTTTGCCCCCCTTGCCCCCCAGGACCCCCCCTTTTTAGAGTGCTACCAGATGCCATCGAGATAGAGGGGTTTCGATTGGGGTTTCGTATAGAGGGTTTCTTCCTAAATTGAAAGAACAAAAAAACTTCCCCCCTCCTACCCCTTTTTTTCCCCCCCTTTCGTATCTTCCAAGCGGAGTGACTTGCGAGACTTTTTTTTTGGGTCATGTAGGGAAGGTGTGATTATTTTGAAAGCAAAATAAATTTTTCCCCCCTTTTCCCTCTAGACCCCTTTATTATTTAAAAAACCTAAATATGCCCTATTTTTGACCTTTTATTTTCGTGTGGAGCATTGCGGCGAGCGAAGCGAGCCGTGCTGTGACCTTCCTACGCCCCCCAGAACCCCCCTCGGCCCCCCAGAACCCTTTCCTCCTATGTTTGCCGTTTTACTTCATTTTGGACCTGCTTGCAGGTCGCGCGACAAGGTCCCTTGTAGCGGTTCCGACCCGTTGAGGATTTGGCTTTACGTAAAATTTAGGGTTCCGTATAGGGTTTTGATTGGGGTTTTACTACATTGAGGAATTTGATTAAGTGGTCGACTTTTAGGGTTCCTTAGGACTTTGATTGGAGTTTCAACTACACTTAGGAGCTTGATAATGTTAACATTTTTAGGGTTCCTTAGGACTTTGATTGGGGTTTTACTACATTGAGGAACTTGATTAAATAAACAACTTTTAGGGTTCCTTAGGACTTTGATTGGGGTTTTACTACATTGAGGAACTTGATAAAATAAACAACTTTTAGGGTTCCTTAGGCCTTTAATTGGAATTTTACTTCACTTAGGACCTTGATTATGTAAACAATTTTAGGGTTCCTTACGACTTTGATTGGAGTTTCAACTACACTTAGGAGCTTGATAATGTTAAAATTTTTAGGGTTCCTTAGGACTTTGATTGGGGTTTTACTACATTGAGGAACTTGATAAAATAAACAACTTTTAGGGTTCCTTAGGACTTTGATTGGGGTTTTACTACATTGAGGAACTTGATAAAATAAACAACTTTTAGGGTTCCTTAGGCCTTTAATTGGACTTTCAACTACACTTAGGAGCTTGATAATGTTAACATTTTTAGGGTTCCTTAGGCCTTTAATTGGAATTTTACTTCACTTAGGACCTTGATTATGTAAACAATTTTAGGGTTCCTTAGGACTTTGATTGGGGTTTTACTACACTGAGGAACTTGATAAAATAAACAACTTTTAGGGTTCCTTAGGCCTTTAATTGGAATTTTACTTCACTTAGGACCTTGATTATGTAAGCAATTTTAGGGTTCCTTACGACTTTGATTGGAGTTTCAACTACACTTAGGAGCTTGATTATGTTAAAATTTTTAGGGTTCCTTAGGACTTTGATTGGGGTTTTACTACATTGAGGAACTTGATAAAATAAACAACTTTTAGGGTTCCTTAGGCCTTTAATTGGACTTTCAACTACACTTTGGAGCTTGATAATGTTAACATTTTTAGGGTTCCTTAGGCCTTTAATTGGAATTTTACTTCACTTAGGACCTTGATTATGCAAACAATTTTAGGGTTCCTTAGGACTTTGATTGGGGTTTTACTTCACTGAGGAACTTGATTAACTGATCAACTTTTAGGATTCCTTAGGACTTTGATTGGAGTTTCAACTACACTTAGGACCTTGATTATGTAAACAATTTTAGGGTTCCTTAGGCCTTTAATTGGAATTTTACTTCACTCAGGACTTTGATTATGTAAACAATTTTAGGGTTCCTTAGGACTTTGATCGGAGTTTCAACTACACTTAGGAGCTTGATAATGGTAACATTTTTAGGGTTCCTTAGGATTTTGATTGGGGTTTTACTACATTGAGGAACTTGATAAAATAAACATTTTTTAGGGTTCCTTAGGCCTTTAATTGGAATTTTACTTCACTTAGGACCTTGATTATGTAAACAATTTTTTTTTTTTTTTTTTTTTACAAGATATAGACCAGCCTTTGGATACAATCTCACCTGGTGGTAAGCGACGATGTAGCCGACGATGGAGCAGGATGGTCTAGAAGACACCTATTCACTCTTGCCTTGAAGAGGCCCAGATTGTAGTGGTCAGGAAAAACAGCCGCCGGCAATGAGTTCCATTCCCTGGAGGTTCGCATAATGAAGGTGGAGCCAAAACGCTTAGTGCGTTCTAGGGTTCTTTAGGGTTTTGATTGGGGTTCTACTACATTGAGGAATTTGATTATGTGGTCGACTTTTAGGGTTCCTTAAGACTTTGATTGGAATTTTACTTCACCTAGGACGTTGATTATGTAAACATTTTTAGGGTTCCTTAGGACTTTCTTTACTACTTTTTGGGGTTTTTAAAGTGTAAACAAATGTAAAACTGGGAGTAGCACACCGACACGCGAGCTGCATGCAGCTCGCGCACACGAAAAAACTAGTTTTAAACTATATTCCGCCTCGCATTTGCTATTCATTTTTGAATCCAAGATTGAGGATTTTTTTTAATATACAGGGTGTCCCTTAAGTCAACGTCCAGCCGAAAACGGGTGATGCGCCAAGTCAGGACAGTTATCAGAAAAATATAAAAAAAAATATTTGTTATGTAACTTTGGAGTTATGAGTATTTAAAAAAAACAGGAAAAACTGACACCCTGTGATGATCTCTTAAGTCCTGTGACTACAAATATTAACTTTTTTCTGCAACGTAAGCACGAATAACCCTTCTGTAAATTACAATTCAAAATTAAGCCATAACTGCCTCAGTTTTCAATGAAATCGTGGAGTTTTGGCCAACATTTCATTTCAGATAATTACATCACCCAACTTTAACCGTCTGTACTGCTAAAAAAATGTACTACATTATTATGGCAAGTAACTTTAAAAAATGGCACATTTATTCAGGATTCCAAAATGCTATAATACTTGCTAGAGTACTTTTTAGTTTTCGAAATAAAAAATGTTTTTTCAAATAAACCGGATTTCCAATCAATTTTATTTCATGAGATAAAATGTTTGTACCCTTTAATTTAAATTATGAACTTAAAATGCCTACGCTGTGTTTTTAAGCCGCTCACAATTTACAGGTAAAAGTAAATACCATTTCGACATTGCAAGTAAACAGATAGAGCCACCATCTTGTCGAAAGAGTAATAAACATGGGTGTTCAAGTAATTTGTTAGATTTAAGTGAAAGTTTGAAATAAAATAAAATCATAGGATTTCTTCAATCGTGATTTTAATTTAACTACATCAAGGATTTACAGCAAATGTTCAAACTGTTGGCCTTCAGCAGTAATGCAAGTTCTACATTTCCTTAAAAAAATCAGCTGTCTGTAAAGTCAGTTAACTGACGACAGTTGAACGTGACAACGTCATACAGCTGTCCACGCGGACGCATCGCTCACTCAAATAGGAGAGAGACAGATGTCGAACGCTGCCGAACGTGGAGGCCGATTGTTCCTCTTTGTCGCTCGTTTGACATTGTTACGATATGTGTAAACGATACTCATATTCATTTTTTCAGAAAAAAAAATGCAGCCGTCAACTTGTGTTCAAAAAATAATGTCAAATTCACAATCAGAGCCCCCAAAAACCTATTAAACGACACCCATATCCATTTTACAAGAAAAAATAAAGGCGCCATCTTGGATTCAAAAAAATTGTGTCGAATTCACAATCAGAGCCCCAAAAAACCTAAAAAACGATACCAATATCCATTTTTTAAGAAAAAAAATTATGTCACCATCTTGGATTAAAAAAATAATGTCAAATTCACAATCAGAGCCCCCGAAAACCTATTAAACGATACCCATATCCATTTTTTAAGAAAAAAAATGAAGTCACCATATTTATTTAAAAATAATGTCGAATTCATAATCAGAGTCCCCAAAAACCTATTAAACGATACCCATATCTATTTTTCAAGAAAAAAAATAAAGCTGCCATCTTGGATTAAAAAAAATTGTGTTGAATTCACAATCAGAGCCCCCAAAAACCTATAAACAATATCTACGTTAACAACAATGTCGAACTTGACATATTTGCCAAATTGAGCCAATTCATCAGAAATCTTAAGAACATCCTCTATTTTAAACAGCCTAGATAGTGCAAGTCATTAGATGCATAAGCATCTAATGACTAAGTACTTGCAAATTCAAGTTTAAATTTATATTTGCATTTGCATTTGAATTTAAATTTGAATTTGGGTTTGGATTTAAATTTGAATTTGAATTTGAATTTGAATTTTAATTTGAATTTAAATTTTAATTTGAATTTGGGTTTAAGTTTGAATTTAAAGTTAAATACTTCCATACTTCTTAAGAATAATATTAGCTTGCTATGTATAAGTTGTTCTCTTTACTCGTATAAGTTATAACTTTTCTGTACGCGCATGTGTTACGTTATAATCAAGGTCAAAAATGTAATATTTTAGTTTTTAGTTATTTTGTGGTTATAATGTGTTTTGTGCGTTAATAAAATAAAATAAAAAATAAAACTATTTAAGAAAAAAAAATTAAACCTTATCCGGAATAGAGCCCCACTTTTCTTCATATTATAATCATCCCACATCTCATATCCCATTTTTCTCTGAAAACCGAATTTTTCTCTGAAAAATTTGTTCCAAAAAAAAAACTTTGTTTTGACGGTAAAAAGCACAAATAATAATAAAATTGAGTTATCATATTTCACCTGTTCGCAGCTCAATGCGCATACACAATAGATCGAGTTTGCTGCTCGGCTTGTGTCACTATTTTGCTCGGTACCCTCTTAAGAAAAACGGAAAAAACTTTAAACAATAAACACGAGGAAAACACGCTAACAACGAAACTCAATTTTCGGGCAATTTAAAAAGCAGCCAAGTGCAAGTCGGACTCGCCCATGAAGGGTTCCGTAGCATCAAGTAACATAATATAAAGGTTTTTGTAGTTCGTCGAAAGGTAAATTGCGGTTTACGATTTATGACGTATAAAAAAAAACTACTGACTAGATCTCGTTCAAACCAAATATCGTTGAAAGTTTGCATAGTAATGTATACCATATATTTTTTTAGTTTTATCATTTTCTTATTTTAGAAGTTAAGAGGGGGGGACCAACTTTTTTCCACATTGGAAGTGTCTCTCGCGCAAACTATTCAGTTTAGAAAAAAACTATATTATAAACCTCAACATCATTTTTGAAGACCTATTCATAAATACCCCACACGTATGGGACCGATGAAAAACATTTTTATAGTTTCAGTTTCAAGTATGAGGACCCCCAAAATTTATAGTTTTTTTTTCTATTTTTGTGTCAAAATCTTAATGCGGTTAACAAAATACATCTACTCGCCAAGTTTCATTACTTACGGTTTTGGAGAAAAATGGCTGTGACATACGGACGGACAGACAGACAGACAGACAAACATGACGAATCTATAAGGGTTCTGCTTTTGCCATTTGGCTACGGAACCCTAAAAATGGGTGTGTAAATCATTCAGTTTGTATTGTGTACATACCTACAATCTACAATGTATGTAGACGGTAGGTTGTTACTAAATGTCATAGTCATCACTCAACTAAAACTCCATGCTAAATCTTTAAACTTATTTGCATACACAACAAAATAAATACCTAACACGTTATTGTGGTGTGCCTTTTTACTTTGCCTAACAACTTACGCATAAGATTTTACAAATAGGTAACAAGTTATTACATAACCCAATGTTTTTAAAAATCCAGGTTGGTCCTGCCTGTCCTGCCTGAGTGTCACTTTGACGCTTCAGCGCAACTTGTTAGCAATTAAGCAATGACCTTAATCCTTGGAACAAACTAAAAACATCAAAATAAAATCTCCGTACACTAGCTGACAACGTCGCGTCACACTCTACCCTGTTTTTGCTCCATCGAAAGCTGGCAACGCCGCAAGTTTAAGTAACGCCACTCAGATTAACGCCATCTCTCTATTTTTTGTCGTACTACAATATCAATTAGTTAGCTAACCTATTGTTGCGAATACTGTAAAAACCATTTCACTCGTTTTTATCAGATTCAAAACGATCAGCGACATCTAGCGTCATTGTAGGCAATCATTTATCGATGCACGTTTTCTTGGATGAGATTGTCAGTCTACTTGTTTTCCATAGTCTTTGGTATTACTTAGGTATGGAAGGTAAGTCCGATCGAGAAACTTCAATCTTCATCAATTAGTTTAAACCGGCAGGCTATATTATACTTGTTCTCGATGTTAAGTAGGTATATTAAATGAAATAAATAAATATTTCGGGCAATCTACACAACATTATCTAGCCCTAAATTAAGCAGAGCTTGTACGATGGGAATCGGACAGCTGATTATAATACTCATATTTTTTTTTGTAAATACAGACTTCAATATAAAAACCAGAAATATAGTTCTCGGTGGAGATTGAACCCACGACTTACGGCGTAGAAGGCAGGGCTTACAACAACTGATGAGCCAGCCGTGACGCCTACATTGTATATGTACAAAAAACAGTTCTCTCTTCTTCCTGCTCTTATATCATGTATAAAAAAGGTTCTAAGGCCCGTATTCAGAAATCGTGCTCAATTCTGATTTTGAGCCTCAAGCATAGATTTTTTTGACAGTTAACCATTGAAAAATGACAAAAATCTATGCTTGAGGCTCTACTCAGACTCAAACATCGTTTTTGAATACGAGCATAAGAGAGGATAATAATGGTATTAATTTGACTTGACCTTATTCGAAGATTGATTTATTTATTTGAGATAGACACTACGTTTTCCGCCTTATATCTTTGACTTTTGACGGTTTAAATGACAGCTGTCATGTTTCCCTTCCGTCATATTTCTGCTTTGGTCATTTCCCCTTCCACCACCAGCAGAGTGGCGCGTTTGAGGCAGCCATCTTTATTCCTCATTGGCGTTTTGTTTTCCGTCGAAGCAACATGTGTTCAGCAGATATCTCTGCGACTACAGTTGCTTAAAATATTTTAATCCTTGTTCATACAAAAGTGAAGAACTAATTCTTTTACTTAGTGAATAAATGTGTTATACTGTGCAAAGAGGGAAAACCGTGAGTACCCTCTTTATATGAAACGTGTTCAATTTTTAACGAAAAGCTCGTTTGGATCACGTTATTACAGTTATGTAAATAACCAGTTATCCTGTATGTTTGTTGTGCATGTAAGTTTTAATGTGCATATTTAATGTTCAAGTAATTTACACAAGCGGTAGCCCCACGTGCAGTAGCATAAGATGGCTATCGGTGATATCGAATAAGGGAATGAATCGAAATCAAATCCTTTAACATCGAGAGGAAGCTAAAATGGGTAGCTGTCCTGGAGTTGTTGAAAACTGGTGCTTAGGTTAGACGTCTTATGAGACTACGGTCTTACCCTTTAAACTCGTAAATCGTATCATACTCCAAGCTTCATAGACTTGGGATCAAACAAAGTGGGGAGAAATGTATGATACGATAAATCAATTATAATGCTTATATTACTAAATGTGCCTACTGCATTGTGAAAAATAAATATTAATTTTAATATATAATTGCACGAAGTATATATTGTAATCTTCTCTCTTTTTCAATTAATTATACGAGTGCTGAAGTTAATTTTTGAGAATCTGAGTGGCAAAGCAGAAGAAACTCTGTTTTTCATTTTTGCTATACTCTTTATTATTTCACTTTACAAGTCGTATTATTACATGCGAAGTTTTGTATGTTTTATTTAAGTATTTTTGGCGGCTAAGGTGTTCTGTTCCCCAGAATTTATCAGCTGCGCAAAGGTGACGCTAAGAATTTGGAAACGCTGTGTTCCAGCTGAGGGAACTCGTCAACCATAAGAGGAATCGCTACCCAATCAAAGTAACAGCTGCCCCTCGCAGGGGTAGGCCGTTATTAAAACTATTCCAGCGCATGGAACGATATAAACTTTTAATGGACCTGAGTTCCTGATTCTGATGGGTTCTTGCAAAAGAAATTCAATTAAGCCAATAACCACCCCTCGCAGGGGTCTGGTGTTAGGCTAACTACACTTCAGTGGACCAGGGCTCCTGAATCGGATGGGTTCTCGCAAAAGAAATCCAATCAAGCTAACAACCACCCCTCGCAGGGGTTAGGTGTTTGCCTAACGGTACTCCATCGCATGGAACTGTATACACTTCAGTGGACCAAGGCTCCTGAATCGGATGGGTTCTCGCAAAAGAAATCCAATCAAGCTAACAACCACCCCTCGCAGGGGTTAGGTGTTTGGCTAACGGTACTCCATCGCATGGAGCTATATAAACGGTGGCTGGACCACGGCTCTTGAATCTGATGCCTTCTCGCAAGGGAAATCCAATCAAGCTGACAACCACCCCTCGCAGGGGTTAGGTGTTTTGCTAACGGTACTCCATCGCATGGAGCTATATAAAAGGTAAGTGGACCATGGCTCCTGAATCTGATGGGTTCTCGCAAGAGAAATCCACTCAAGTTAACAAACCACCCCTCGCATGGGTTAGGTGTTTACGTAAGGGTAATCCTTCGCATGGAGCGGTATGAGCGTTGAGGGACCATGGCTTCTGAATCTGAAGAGTTAATGCAACAGAATACCAATCAAGCTAAGAGACACCCCTCTCAGAGGTTAGGTGTTTGGCTAACGGTTTTCCATCGCATGGAGCTGTATAAAAGATGAGTGGATCATCACTCTTGAATCTGATGGGATCGCGCAAGAGAAATCCAATTAAGCTAACAACCACCCCTCGCAGGGGTGTTTGGTAACTGTATCCCATCGCATGTGTCTGTATAAAGTTTTAGTGGACATTGGCTCCTGAATATGATGTTTTTTTCGCAAGAAAAATCCAATCAAGCTAACAGCGGCCCCTCGCAGGGGTTTCGGGTTTTTGTGTGGTTATTGTGTTCCATCACGTGGAATTTGTTGTGAATTTTGGTCTTGCCTGGCCTGGCCTGGCCCCAGAAAGTGCTGTTTCCTCACAAGAGCAATCCGATCATTTAAATATACACCCTTCGCGAATAGGTGTTTGTAAAAAAAAAAAAAAAAAAAAAAAAAAAAAAAAAAAAAAACCAGCACACCCTCACTGGGTGGTGGGAGATGTTTTTGTAAGGTTATAATGTCCTGAGAATAATAATAGAATAATAGATACCAGTAAATGTTTATTAACAATAATGAGTTGTAATGTAACAATGGGACAGAACATCTGCTGCTCTTGCGTACTCTAATGTACCTACAAGCTTGTACTGATGAACAACTTGCACAGTTGTGTGGTGGCTCTAGTACTTACAGTCTACACTGTATGTAGTAAACTATGCGTTATATGTAGTGAAACAAGGTGCAGTAAATAAGTACCCCCATCTGTTTGTAAGCAGTATTGAAAGTAAAACCTAATTTTTGGGTTCTACCACTGATCTCATTCCAGAGTGCATTTTCACTTAAAAGTAGTTAGTGACACAGGTGCTTGTTACACCTACTGTATTACAAATATTTTTAGATGGTTACGCAAAATAAAAATACTTAGTTGGGTCAGAAACGACGTGCATCTCTACGATCACAAACTCTTAAGTATTAAAGTCACTTAAGCAGGGAAAACTTTAGCTGAGTTAGTGTGTGGTTCAGCGTATAATACAGGTATCTACCTATATCGTAGAGTGGTATATATGGTGTGGCTTAAAGATCTACGCTTTGTGGATCGCCCCTTTTTTAAAATTAAGTACCATGTAAGACCAGCCTCTTTGAATATCGAAAATAAAGAATCCTAGTTGCCTCTAAAATGCAGCCTACCCACATTTATATACATATTTGTTCTTGTTTTTGAAAACTGTGGACGTGTGACCTACCAACTAAACTAAAAACTGAAATCTCGTCAAGCTGTTTCTTAACGTTCTGCATGGAACTGCCTACCCACATGGATGTGCTGCACTGTGTTTTTAGCTCCTAAGTGTAATTTTGTCGTAGAATCTAAAAGATTCGAAAATATGTGTCAAGTGCACAAAAGGAGCCTCCGTGAGGCGCACTTAAAATCCTTTCTCCACACTTCTTTTCGAAAGATCCGGTGACACTTTATGAAGAAGACTAGGTACATGAGATATATTTCTGATAAAAGTAAATCATCTCGTCCACGGAGCGTCGAAGTATGTAATGGCATATAGTTCTAACCAATATTGTTACTATTCATCATCATCATCATCAGCCCGAAGAAGTCCACTGCTATTGTTATGCTGTTTTAAAAATAGTGGTTGTAGTATCACTGATAAACATAATGGTTTCCAATTGTTTAATTCCTTGATACATCAGTAAACAAAAACATCCTAGTACTTTAGCACAATTCTTGCTGAAAGCAAAAACCGTAAAACCGTAGTTCCTACGTTTTGAAGCAGGCATGTTCTTCCAGATGTTGTTACTCCATGTCAATCAAACTATCCGGTTTGCGACGTTGGTTGGCAAAAATATTTTTTATAAATACTATGTAAGTATAATAATGTTCATGTTTTACATACTAATAGTAAAACTGCCCCGCAGTAATACTATGCTCTTGGCTCAAGAGGTCTCACATTATGGTTACACATACTTAGATCGCATACCTTATCATCATCATCAGATGGTTACATATTTGATCGTATTCCTACTAGTATGGTGTTTATCCTGTGTTTAACAATTGATTGCAGTGATAATTGATGGTTGAAAACTATCATCAGTATTTTACTGATCATTCATCATCATCATGAACTGGAAGGAAACTATGATAAAATGGAATATTTTATTTATCACTAGTCAAATCGTTTAATATGTTTTTATTACTATAACAGTGTTAATTTAGCAAGTCCGCATCACCCGCATAAGTCCGCATAGGTCAGGGGGTTGGATTGGCAGGCTGCTATTACAGCACCTTCAGAAGTTCTTACAAGCTGGGTAGAAAAGGTTATTCTGGAAAATTATGTTGGACTGAAAGAGAAGGGAGTGAGTTATAAAGTGACATTTTTAGTTAACGCAAAATCTTGCTTAGCTATGTTTCCAATGATAAGCAAGTATATTTATGTTTCCAATGCCATTGCATTATGGACCGAGTCGTCATCATAACCAACCCAAAGAAATTCATAGCTGGACTTAGGCCTTCTTCTTAAGTTGGTTAGTCATGAGGTGGTTTGTCTATTAACCCCATATATGTCAGACTTTCTTAATTATTATGACCACGATCACTTTTGATGCAAAACCTGACAGGTTTCTCATAGTACTATAACTATGTTAAAGTTAGCCACACTTTATAGTGTTTGCTATAAGTATATTTCTAAGGTTGTTTGGTAGATAATAACGTTTTACTGTTGTAGGTATACTTACCTACTTGAGGTTGTAAAATATTTTGATGTCACATGTTCACATTGGCGTCAGAGTTGCTACCACCACCAGGCGATAACAAACAGGTCTCAAATAAATAAATCAATCTTCGAATAAGGTCAAGTCAAATTAATAGCAGCGTTTTACCTACCAATAAAACGCATATTAATTTACTTACCTTATTCGAAGATTATACTTTCAATTCTGCCTGGTGATTTTCGACGCAATGAGGAATAAAGATGGCTGCCTCAAACGCGCCACTCTGCTGGTGGTGGAAGGGGAAATGACCAAAGCAGAAATATGACGGAAGGGAAACATGACAGCTGTCATTTAAACCGTCAAAAGTCAAAGATATAAGGCGGAAAACGTAGTGTCTATCTCAAATAAATAAATCAATCTTCGAATAAGGTAAGTAAATTAATATGCGTTTTATTGGTAGGTAAAACGCTGCTATTATTTAAAGTATTCATTACGTAGCCAAAGAGCAAAAAAGCTCATAAATTCGTCAAGCCAACGAGTATTGTGAGCTTCTGTTTGTTTTTGCGATAGTTTTGTAATTTTATGGCGTTTTTCTCAAGCAAGAATGATCAAAGTGCACAAACGTGTTGAAATAAGGTGTGTTAAAATTGACATTTCGTGGTGCGTAGTGTCCACAAAATATTTCATTTGAATAGAAATATGCAAGCGCCGTGGCTAATTGGATTATTGTTACCATAAAAACAAATTTTGACAAAAATAACTTTCTAGAGCAAATGGTAATCCTACAAAAGGAGTACCTGCTTTGATGTACTTTTTAATAATAAAGATCCTTCCTGTAGTTTCCTTCCGTTTATATTCCTAGAACTTCCGTTCTCAGACAGCCTTTATAAATATAGCCTACCACCTGTTTCCACCGTTTTTTACAAATAAACACGAACCGTTGTAACTGGACTGACCTACAGTTCGTTGAACTCCTATTCAAGCTAAAAATCTTATAAAATTACAACCGCAATGTCGGTTGCATTAAATCTCCATTTTTGGGAGCGAAACAATTTAACAAACTTCTTGTTTCTTGAAAACTTATTATCTTCAACATTTTGCGGTCAGTGCCGCTTCTGCGAACGCGGATTGGTTCTACATTCTTCAGTTCAATGGTTGTATGAAGAAACATTGTAAGGTCTACGGACTTGGTTGTGCCTGGATTGTCTAGCACTAAGCACCGTGATAAATCGGCCTTGTCTCTAGGGAGGCGAGAGACAACCGAAAGTAGAGTAGCCGGAGGGGGTCTGCAGTGTGCGGACTAACTCTCAGTGTGTTGCCGCCTTTACGGGACGAAGCTCGTGCGCGCTCCGATAATACCTATTTGCCTCCGCGGTAAAACGATACCTTTGTCACATTTGTCAATTAAAAAAAACATATTTTTCATCGAACGATACTGGCAACGTTTTCTCGTGTTCCAACTTGAAAATAGAAGATGCTCTGATGAATTTCCGGCTGTAACGTTTGCTGTTTGTTTTTATTTTACCGGTAAGCTTAGTTCGTAAGTTATTTTTGTTGTTTAGCTTTTTATTGCAAAAGTTTAACTTAGCGTGCGTAGCGTAGCACTGTAGTCACATTTTTGTTTCTATATTTTTTTCTAAATAGCTAGGAAGACTATAGGTTACCCACTTAGTTTACTTATAGTTTTTATAACATGATTATTAATTTTAGCATCCCGGTTGGCCTTTTTTTCAACCAAAGCACAGTCGATAGAGCAAGCTAATAATATCTTTATTGATGAAATATTCCATCATTTTATTTGTATAAAACACTTCCACTAGGCAAAATCAAAGCTCTAATCGAAAGCTCTGCTCGTTCCATCAAATTGGCATCTAAAATTCAAAAGTTCCCAATGTGTGACGTTATTCGGGCTTTGTTTGTACAGTTCGGCGTTATTGGGTTAGAAATGGACCGGTAGAAAAATGAGGTAATGGAATAGAACGTGACGGTACGAAATAAATGGTATTGCACTGGAAAAATTGTGCAGTGAAACTGCGTGAAAAATTGTCGTCACATGACTGGAAAAATTGTGCAGTGAGACTGCATGAAAAATTGTCGACTTACCTACCTACCGACTGGCCTCTCAGCTCAGTTGGTAGTAGCTCTGCCTTCTGAGCTGTAGGCCGTGGGTTCGATCCCCACCGAGAACAAGTATTTGTGAGGTGAACACAGATGTTTGTTCTCTGCCTGGGTGTTATGTTGTATTCTAAGTATGTATTTACAAAAAAATATGTGAGTATTATATCAGCTATCTGGTTCCCATAGTACAAGCTCTGCTTAGTTTGGGGCTAGATAGTGTTATACAGCAATAGTTTGAAAAAACGATTGCTTTCTACTTATTTTTATTCAAAAAGCGTGCCATAAAAATGGAAAATTCTGGACGTGATGTTAATTGAAAAAAAAGACATGCATACGCATATGCACCATTATTCATCAAAAAAAATTAACATCATTAGCTTGAAGAAGTCTGCTACTGGACTGGGTTTATTCTCTATTCACCAATAGCCATCTTTATTGTCGTCGGTACATTTTTAATTCCGGCGCTTCGTCTTCCGGTTCGTGGTCGGTCATAATATAACAACCTTTAGTCTCCAGCTATGACTAGTTATTCTAATATTCATGTAGTAATAAAGCCTTGCGTACATCTAAATTTCCTGCGATGGCGATCACTGTATCGCTTTTAAAGTTTGCTGCAAAACCCTATCAGAGAGCGCCTTCCGATCCTAAGGTCGTCGGTTCAAATCCAGTCGTGCGCCAATTAGTTTTTCTACCCAAATGTATGTACACTATGCCAGCGCTCTCAAACGGTGAAGGAAAACATCGTGAGGAAGCCGGCATGTCGTAGAACCTAAAATGTTCAAAAGTAGGTATGTCAAGTGCACGAAAGGAGCCTCGTTGTGGCGCACTTAAAATCCTTTCACCACACTTGGTTCGAAAGAATCACTAGATCTATAAATCCTAGTTGTAGGTGTGCGCTAAGCCTAATAGGTACACAATAATTTATAAGTTTAAAGAACTAGAGAAACCGACTTCATTGCCAAACGGCTAAACCGATTTTAATGAAATTTGTTTGGGACAATCTGGACGTAAAAATAACCTTCCAATTAAAAAAATAGTTTTCTAAATCGGTTCATAAATGACGGAGGCATGCAGTTACAAACATTAAAAAAAATATTTAAAAAAAATGGCAACACCGATTAATAAAATTAAAATGGGACCAATCTGGAAGCGGTACCTTTCAGATAAAAAAATAATTTTTCAAATCGGCTCACAAATGACGAAGTTATGCGGTAACAAACATAAAAAAAAAACAACCGAATTGAGAACCTCCTCCTTTTTGATTAGAAGTCGGTTAAAAACACGTGCAGTAGTTACATGAAGTTGTTTGAAACAACAAGAGAAGTAAGTGAGACGTCGTGAAAATGAGATTTAAGTTTATCTGAAGTAAGTTTTATCCTTTGGAATCCCACAGTGACTTTACTAGCTTGAGAGGTCATAGCCGAAGAACTAAGTTCCAAACTTCGTGTTATCTGTGGTCTGAGTCAACAGAACGCTAAAGTTTGTAAAGCAGTTGGAGAAACTAAAGGCGATTGGCCAAAAGCCACCCACATGACATGTGGGTGGCTTTTGGCCAATCGAACAGTAAGCACTACATTGTAGTGCTTACTGTTCTAATAACTGTATTAATATAAAGAGGTTTTAAAAATGTTAAGAATGATATCCATTTCTGCTATAATCTTCTTTTTCTCGTGTCACAGGTTTTTTCAAGCCAAGTGTGGTGAAAGAATTGTAATTGCGCCTCAAAGAGGCTTCCTTCGTGCACTTGACACAATGTTTTCGATCCTTTCGATTCTATGACTGACGACATTGTTAAGATCGCAGGAAGTCGGTGGATGGAAAGGGCTCAGAATCGTTCTTCCTGGAAATGTGTAGGGGAGGCCTATGTCCAGCAGTGGACTTCTTCAGGCTGGCATAGTGCACGTTGTACATTTTTGAACAGAAAAACTCATAGGTACAGAACTGGATTTGAACACGCGTCCTTAGGATCGGAAGGCGGGGCCGCTACCACTAGGCCACGAGTGCTCTCTCTGCTTTATCAGAATAGGTTTATATCGAAAAAAACAAAATAACGCATCTTTTTAAAAAAGTTTATTTTTTAGGAGAGTCCTTCCTCAATATATTTCTTTGTTGTCATCTGATAAAATATAGGTGCAAAATAACGTTACCTATAGTATTAATTTCATGAAGGAAGTACATACTGCATAAATTAGAAAATGTATGCGACTGTGAATGGAATGACATCACGAATTACCGTTTTTCAAACACACTTTCTGTCGTTTGGCATACAATAACACGTAAAGTCACGATATTGCCATGCATATGCATTGTATTGCTTGTTTGGGTAATTTTCTGTCTAGTTTGACCCCCATACCCACAGCCGAACTCCACTATGCCCCATAAAAAACTATGTCAATTACCTAAATATATTTTACGAGCCATGATGTTTTACTTACACTCGAGATGAAAAAACAATTCGCGAGCTCAAGTCTTCTTGTATTCATTCGTTCTATCAAACCAGTAGTGTGGTGAAAGGATTAGAAGTACGCTGCCTTTGTAGTAGATTTCTCGAGGTTCTTAGGCTTAGGTTTAGTTTTGATAAGGTTAAATGTGTAGATTTTAACCACTACCAACCCACCTATCTAAGTGTCTATAACAGCCGGAAAAGTAACAGAGGTGTCACAAAATGGGAAAAAGAGCGGGTCATGCGAAAATTGGAGATTTAAAAAAAAAAAAATTATAACTAAATAACTAAGTAACATTTTAAAAATCGCAAAAAATTAGAAAATGTAAGGACTAATTAACATGACATTCTATTTAACGCTAATGAAAATCGTATGTCAGCGTTAAATAGAATGTCATGTTAAATAGTATATTTTTTTAACACACTTAAATTCGAATTAATCTCAAATGTATAGTCTACAATTAGTCCTTTTGCGATTTTTAAAATGTCACTTAGTTATTTAGTTATGAATTTTTTTTTAAAAATCTCAAATTTTCGCACGACCCGCTCTTAATGAAATTGAGATTTCTGTTAGGGCCTACTGGCCCTGAAACAGGAATACTCGTATGGCAATAAATATTGCACATCGGCTTTACTGCTTTTGTAGAGCGCTATCTCTTTCTGTCGCACAATACGCTCTATGAAACCGAAATTAGCCGATGTGCAATATTTGGTGCCTACTACTGTAACTCGGAGCTTTAAACCCAAAAGTTTTCAAATAGCGGTGGTATTGGTATTATCTCTAGCTCTTACAGACTTGAATATTCGAACAGAGTCTGTCCCAAAAACGAATGTTGCCATCTCAGTTGTTCTATAGTTCTGAACGAAATCGTCCAGTTATTATGACAGCTATAACTGCAATGCAGGTCGTAGAAAAATTAGGTCAGTCGTTACTCCCAAAGTTGAGAAGATCCGACAGCTTTCCAATATCATAAAGTCTAGTGGCTCAATATTGCCTGAATGAAAAATATAGTTTGAGCAAAAAGTATTTATTCTCATTGAACTGTCGATGATTGCGTTTAGTTCATTTTGCATTTCCGACTGGATTTATAAAGAAGGTTTTATTACAAAAATAAGATGCAAATCTTGTACTAAATTATATCTCCACACACTGATCGGGATCACTCGTAGACTTACAAACATGCCACAAATAGTCTCAAAAACTGTATGCTTAGCAAGTGAAATTACTGGCACGTGAGGCTAAACATCTGTATGCCTCAAGTGGATGGACTCAGATAAGCGCATGGTAGGGCATGATCCTGACGTGTGACACCTACGAGGCAATGCTTTGTTATAGGCAGTGTGGTTATCACTTAACATCAGGTGGGCTATAATGCTTGTTCCATCAGGTAGATGGTCAAAAAAAGTTATATACCTTAGTTTTGCTGGATAGATATAGTTACTTTTACTTATTCAAAACAGTTGCAATACAACGCACACAATACGAATGACAAAATGAAGCCATACCATCACCGCATTGATGCGAAACGTGATTATTATTGTTGTTTGCTGAGTGTAACGCTTCAAGTTAAATTGCGAACAGTAAAACAGCAATAAAAGCGGTCTGGCAGGTTGGGCCAAGGACAGGAAAAATACATTTATCCTTACATACTACATAGGTACCTATCGCGGGAATCGTAGGACTACTACAGCTTTAGGGCTGTAGGGTTGTCGGTTTGCCAATAGTAATAAAACACTTTCGAAGGTTACGCTACGATTGACAGAAGGTAGCAACGCAGGGCAATAGATTCCTCAGTCCTACTCTCGAATTTAAACATTCTTCAGTGAAAACATCCTTTTAAAAACATTGATGAACGGAATAGGTTTACTTCGAGCTTTCTACGTTTATTCTTCTCAGCCAAACAAATGATAGCGCGGCTTTTTTCCAACTCCAATAAATCAGATTTGAATTTCGAATCGCCGCTTATTGTAATTCCTAACCAATATTTGAAATTGGAACGATTCTGATTCAAATAATGGAACTTTCGATAAATATAAGACTTTCGCTCAGCCCTGAGACGCATCGAGAACTATGAAAATTATACGTTCAAGAATGTAATTGTCTGAAAAAATGCCTAGTCATACTCGGACTCAGTACCTAATCGAGGTGATCGAATCGATGCGTTTTTAGTTCACAGTCGTGAGTTCTTTCACACCGAAATTAAATGACGTATTCCACCGACAGCTTCCATTTTAACCGTTGAATGCTGTTCAATTTTTTGTTTTTGTGGTGATGCGTAACCGAGCTTTCGGCTTTTGGTCAATTATGAGTAAGTACCGTTTGTAATGAGTATTTTTGTTGCCAGTGTAATTTAGCCGACCGATTAAATATTTATTCTCCCATTTATACGGAATTCCTCTAAAAAGTAAAGTTGAAAAAAGCAATCGTGACTTTGATACAATGTAGCTATACGAGTAGTTCAATTAAAAAATGTAATAAAAATACACTGTTTTTACAACGTAGCCGCGTAAAGTTAGAATAATATTGTGTTAGTCTGTAGTTTGGAGCAACTTCCCATGGCGCTTTAAGCCTTATATCATTGTAACAAAGCCTAAAGCTTAGATTCTTAGATTTACTTTGACCCGGTCGCGCCCGCAGGCGAACTAAAACGCGTTGAATTTGTAAGCATGACAAGAGTCATATTATTTGAGTTTTAATTTAGGCACCCAATTTAATAAAGACAAAAGCTCTGTTTTTCTGTGAAACCATGTCTAGAAAAGTGGTTGTGAATTTGGATTAGGTAGGTTTATCAACAAAAGTAGTTGTCAAACTAGTTAACGAGGTGCTGGTGGCGCTGCGTAAGACCTAAAAAAAAAAGATTTACTCATAAATGACAAAGTTGGTGCTAGCTAGTATTTCGCCTGTTACCTTGTTATTCTTTGTTACATTTGCAGCATTACAATGTTACTGCATATAGTATTCGATTTAGACTGGCCACGAATATTCCAAAGCTTGCATTTAGATCTAGGTTTTACCGGTAACTGCTATGCTAGAGTTTCGTTCAATCCAGGCTTTGACGGTGGTGTAAATATTTTATTGTTACCACTCAACCTAGAGCCCAAAACAGGGCTGGGGCGTTTTATTGAAGAAGGGTATCGCGTGACGCGTGACGGTGACAAGTTCACAATTTTTCCCACCTCAATGCTCACATAAAAAAAAACACAAAAAAAAGACTTTTTTTTTTTTTTTTCGAATGGACAAAATACTGGTGATCGTCTGACGATTCTTACAGCGCTACCGGACAATGTAAAAAAAAAAAAAAAAAGATTCGCGTCTGGTAATTCTTATGTAGTAGTTTTTTTTTTATCATACATATTTAACTCAAATCAATTAGTCTATATTATTATACTCTGCCTTCTAGGCTTTAGTAGGGTAAGTTGGTTCCGTGTCAGCTGTTAATGAATTTTCTTGGTGTGTCACCTACTTTTTTTTATATATTAGACAATTTTATTCACACAAGTTAACCTATTCAATTCCTACAACACGATTCAATGGTATGACTTAAATAAATCGGTAACATCATCAAGCCTTTCCTTTGATCCTCTGAATCGGGAATATGCCAGTTTGGCCCTTTGATCACTAGACCGTGAATCATTATGTATATTCACTTAGACCCCAAGAATGTATTCCAATGAGTTTATTGGTTGTGAAAGACTTGAAGGGTACTTTGGTAGGTAATGATTGCAAATGATTTCAAAGTTTACGCGTATAGGTATAGCAAACTTATTACATTGTAATCGCAGTTTTTTTCTACTTTTAACCTCTTTTTATTAGATTATTCGCAACAGTAGGCAACAAACAAAAATCTATTAGATTAGAAAAGTGCACAAAAATGTATAACAGCAAACTTAAAAGAATTAGATTTTTTTTCAGTTAACCTATTTAATCTTTGTATATTGTGGACTAAGTGGTATTCAAATACAAGTAAAAAAATATTTATATAGTTGTATATACTAAGGATCACTTTGAAACGTTCTAAAGCTAGAAGAGTCTATATAGGCGCCCATCAGTTCCACGCGACCAAGCCTAGAATAACAGGCAACAAACTACGGCTTGGTCCCTGCTGTTTTTTGTATGATATTTCTACAAAATAAAAATTATTGCGGCGGGATTTCACTGTGGTGCCCCTCCAAATCAGTGAAACATAGGATAAACATAAGCAAATGTTTCTTATATGTAATAAATGGACCAATAAAAGACAAAAACTCTTATTAGATATACCTACCTATATACTCGATTTACCGTATTATGTTGACCTACTTCATTAGTATAACATTGTCCGTCTAACATATCTCCAGCTAAATTAATATCAGCAATCACCAGGGACTCATTATTTCACCAGTTGTAGTACATTCAGTCTCTTGGGATCTGTACACATCTTCAGCTAGCTAAAGTACTACCAGTCCTGACTGACCTGGTCCAAGTTGTATAAAAGTGCAATTAGTGTATTTTATAAATAGAAAATATTCATTCTACGTCACAAAACATGATACAGACCCAAATAATACAACATCAAAAAGTGACGAAAAAAGCTTCCACGTAGGATTTGCCATAAAAGCGCAGGGCCTTTATGGCTCTGGTTTTCAGTGGTGCCGAGATTTTGTGTAGTAATTCACGGTACTAATGTTACGTAGGTAAACACTATAAAAAACCTCTTGTGTTGTTTTATTTATCACTATAAGTCTGATCTTACTCAGAACCTAAGTTAAGTGCGAACTGAACCTGAATGGAATCTTAAGGAGCGTTCAACTGCTTTGATAGTTATTCAAAAATCTGTGTAACATCAATAAAGTATTTTTACAAAAGAGTGAAATAAATTATGAATTGACTTTGAAATAGGATTTCAGTGACAATAGATTCAGTATTGTTGCTCCCCAGGAGACATGCTCCTCGCTCAACTAAAATCTGGGATTCTGAAACGTATAATATAAAGTGGCGCAAATGCGTAGGAAAACGGCGTGCATTTTTTGGCAATCAAAAAAATCACTGTTTATAGAAGAAGATTTACTATTATTGGGGTTAAAACGTTGGCTTACGTCCACTATATACTACTACGCATGTATACTACGTACTAACATCCGTTCTCCGTTACAATATCTTTATAAATTGTAACCTCTGTGTTATTTTGATGTTTGCGCTATATTGTTGTAAAGTTTCATTAAAAGTTTTACGTGAAATAGTAACAAACATCCATCCATCCATCCATACTTTCAAACTTTCGCGTTTATAATATTAGTTGGTTAATATACATAAAAACTATACCTTTCCCGTACCGTCCTCAGTTAACATTATCATCGGTAGTATGAAGCAGTCTACTATTAGACGTAGGCTTTCCCTTAAATTTCCAGAAGGACAAGATAGTGAGACTTCTCCATCCAACAATTTCTCGTAGTCTTTCCATCCCCGTCACAAGTATTACTTCTAGATTTTTATAAAAACACACTCTATATAGAAGACAATTTACTATTATTGAGGTTTAAAACGTTGACTTACGTCTACCATATCTTTCCCGTCGTCCTTATATAGTTAACATATTCATCGATAGCATGAATCAGTCTATGGTTAGACATCCCCTAGTTAGGGTTCCCCTTAAATTTCCAGAAAGACAAGATAGTGAGCCTTCTCCATCTACCAATTTCTCTTGGTCGTTCTATCCCCGTCACAAGTATTACTTCTAGGTTCCAATGCTTAATAAATGTTATTGTCGTGACCGTAACCTCTTAGAGAATCAGGGCTCTACCCAGTGACATCAATAATGCAAGAAGTCATTAATAATGCTGGCCACGGCTTCGATGAAATGAAAACACGTACTCTGATAATGAGTTTCTGGAGCAAAAACTCTGCTGCTACTGAGCTATTATAAAAGTAGATGCATCATAGTGTTGAAGAAAGTACCTAGTCATCAATACAAGCAGACGCACATGGTTTTACTTACATAATAGGTGCAGGTAAGACTTAAGACACACTTTGTAAGTAGTTTTGTATAAGCTATAGTGATCAACTCTCATCACCATCATCGTCCTGTTAAATTTCCAGGAATAATGATTCTGAGCCCTATTCATCCACCGACTTCCCGCGATCGTCGGTCCATGGGGTGGGTGAGCGTCCTATGTTTCATTTTACGGTTCATGGTTGCCATTCGAGAACCTTACTCCCCAACGGTTGTAGGTGCTTCGAGTGGTCAACTCTGAGGGGAAAGATATTATGCATCCTGTCACTGTTCATCGTTATTGCAAAAATGGTGGTAGATTATTATTTTGAGGGGTATGCCCATCGATGTTCAAAATTCCCCATGTTTAATTAATTCCAACAGTATAGTTAGGTACTTTATAAAAATTTAGGAGGCTGGCATGGTAGGGGCATGTCATGAGGAGAGACGAAAGTGATGAGTAAAAATATGGATGGATAATGTGAGTAGAGATCAACTGCCCTATGTTCAATTAATTCCAATAGTATAGTTACTTTATAGAAATTGACGAGCAGGCTGGCGTGGTACGGGCATGTCATGAGGAAGGAGGAAAGTCATGTGACTAGGAGAGTGATGAGTATAAAAGTGGATGAACTGTGAGAAAGATGACATGGATAAGAGAGAAGTGAATGCAGAGTGACAGAGGGGTATGGAGATGACATGTTGTGCCGACCCCACATAAAGCGCGATAAGAGCAGGAAGAAGAAGAATAGTTACTTACTAAATAGTTTGATCTTTGTAAAAGATAAGTTGCTTCACATCACTATGAGACGATTCCGAGCAAAGTTCACCCTGGGCGATCTAAAAGTTACAAGGGTCTTGGCTTATAACTTTCCGATGCCAAGGTAAGTTCATTAATATCGGAGGAAAGATTTATGACCTACTAGTAAGATAGTGGCGGGGACTTACCAAGCAATATGTGTACAATATTGGTTGATTAGAAATATTGACGTCATAGTTTACGTCGTACGTCGTTGTAGCCAAAAGTATACAGTACTTAGGTATGCGTAGCGTTTCATTTCATATCAGGTGCACTGATATGAAATGAAGGGGAAATTTCCAGAAAAGTAGATAACATAGCCTTTCTTGAGGCTAAAAACTTGAGAAACCGACTTCATGGCCAAACCGCTGAATCTGTTTTGATAGAATTTCTATGGGACTGATCTGAACCTACTGCGTAAAAAATATTTTTTCAAATCGGCTGATAAATGACGAAGTTACTCTTTATCAAAATAAAACTGAATTGAGAACCTCCTTCTTTTTTATTTGAAGTCTGTTAAAAATAGTATTAATCACTGTGACAATACCTTACCTACCTATAACATAATTACGATTGTTACATTGATATAATACTAAGAGTAATGTTTAGGCGTGTCACTGACTACCTTCTTTAGATACTCAAAAAGGTTATACAACGTGTATCAAAATATGTGTACTATCCTGAAGGGGGGTGAATTTCCACCCCCCGGGGAACAACTTTTGTTCAACGACTTTTCGAACTTCGATTGGTATCTCTGAAAAAAACTGCAACGAAGTTTCAACATGAACAGCTGACTTTATACAAAGTGACAACCCTAAACTCAGCTACAGAGGTAGTAGGTAGTAGTAGTAGACCTACAGAGGTAGTAGGTCAAGGGGTGACAAGGATAGGGTTGTCAATTTATTTAGGCATTATGAAATTAAATATTTTTGTATGGGATACTGAAAATAGGAATTTTTAATTATCTCCCCCCCACAACTGATCGCCATTGTGGTCTGAAACCCCCCACCTTCGCATAGTACACATATTTAGATACACCTTGTATACTGAAAGTTCTAAATACCCGTGCGGAATAAAACTGTGAGCATATTTAGAATGAAAAAAAATAAAGAAAACACATTTATTTTCTAAACATGGATGTGCAGACTTTTTTTAAAGTTTTGTGCTGGCTTGGATACAAAGTCCTTTCGCCAAATCATGATTGTTTTTCTGAATTTTTTGTAGACGTAATATTGCACCTTATTATTGCCATAAACTGATGTACACAGTAACTGGTCGCTTACTGCAGTAATCTAATCTCATAATCGTAACAGAACTGCTACCGTGAGAATTCACTGACAAGACCATTATCTCACTGTTACCGTTCTGAACTAACCGTTAATTCGAGCGATCTTAATTAATTAACGAGGCAATACTCACACAATAAACGCGATGTGAAAGGCTTATTACGGCGACCGACCGCCAAATAACGGGGGTAATCGCAATTTTATACTTCACTTAATTGTAGCGTAAATTAGAAAAATAAAAAATAAATATTATTTTATTTATTTACGATCACATACTACTCGTACCTTTTGAAAATGAGTAGACAGAATACACCGATAAGTTAACGTCACAAATTATGCCAAAATGTGTTCATGATCAAGGCACTGGTGCAAGCGAAAACCGACTCTAAGGTGACGAACATTTTCATACCGCGACTGTACAACTAGACAACGCGACTGTACAACTAGACAGAGCAAAATAATTAGTGTAAGGTAGCCTATTTGGTAGTGAATACCAAAATAAAATAATAACATAAAAATAATATTGTGGACAATCCACACAACACTATCTAGCCCCAAATTAAGCAGAGCTGGTACTATAGAAACCAGTTAGCTGATATAATACTTAATAGGTACATTTTTGTTCTCGGTGGGGATCGAACCCACGACCTATGGCACAGAAGACAGAGCTACTGCCAACTGAGCTGAAAAGTCAGTCAAATGCAAAGAAATTGTGGGCTCTGTTATAATAAGTAACTTTTTTAAAATCGTAATATTATAAAACAAAGACAGGTTAGTTACACCAATTCCAATATAACTCGAGAACGGCTAGGCCGATTTGGATGAAGCTTAGAAATAATGTAGTTAGTAACTTAGATAAACTGTATGGCAGAACTTTTTTCTTAGTTCATAACCCGGTTATTAACTAAAAATTGAATGAATATAACTTTTTTCTCTTCTTTTTTGAAAAGAAAAAATCTTCTACGTATTTGATACGAAACTTGGACTTGAAACATACAAGCTCTAGAAGAAAAATATTGGTTAATTTTTATCCCGAAAAACTACTAACGGGAACGGGCAAAGACACGGATGGCAGCTAGTAATGTTATAAAACCAACCGGACCCTGTTTTCACGAATGTTTGTTCTCCAAAAAACAAGGACACGACATTATCATCATGAAACCGTTTCAGTCTGTCATAAAACAGACATAATTTTTCCTTTTATGACGAAGCTTTGGGCTCGTAGAGACGGCGTGGGATCATTAATTATTGCATAGAAACGATCTACATTTTTAAATGGAGGGGATAGACGACTGGGACAATGAAGAATTGGACCATGGTCCCAGTTTTTTTAGCCTATTTTATGCGACTGGAACCACAAAACGCACGCGCCACGCAGCAAAAAAATAAATAAAGAACTCTACTCTAGACCTGTAGTCTATAGCCTTTTTATTAACCTATACATTACTCGTACTTTGCCTTGAAAAGACGTCAATTTGTAGTGATCAGGAAAATAGACACGTATATTGGCCCAGGTGCAAAATTTGAGTTCATGAAACTTAGACTTTTAGTTCTACAAGGTTGTTTCCTGATTTTACAAGTTTTATAAAGAACTAGCCATCACTAGCGATTTCGTACGCGTGGATCTTATTTTCTAGCGAAACATACTTTCATAAACCTCTTCTAAATGCTGCAAAGAGTACTCTCACCTAAATTACTCTTTTAGCTAGAGCTAGAAGTTTAAGCATATTTATTTTTTGCATTTTATGCGTAGTCACAGTCAATAAAAATTTGTTTTTTATAATACACGATTTTTATAGCCTCTATTCCAATCCTTTTGTTTTGAATACTCTTTTGTCTTCACTAATTGGAGTGTTGGGGTTGGAAACCGGCCAATTTTTAATTAGTGGATATTTTTTATTTTGACTTACTCTGACTGAATTTAAAATCTGCATTCGGTTTGCAGAACCATAATAGCATGATGTTTTTCATCATTGATGGCTTTCCCGTACCTTATTAGTTACATAGGAGAGCCACGATGGACTTGCTACTTTTCACATATGGAAAATGTGTGTGCTACTATAAATGCTAGTTATGTCTTGTCAAAGTTTGGTGAAACTACAGTAGGAGGAGTGTAGGAGGCAACAGGCCTATAGACGAGCAGCCAAGTAACTTACGTATGTTTTACGTATACCTACGCAAGCGTGGTCTAGGTATAAATAAAATGAATCCCTATTTCTTTTGATCACGCCATCATGCGTGAACGGCAAGACTGATTTGACTGAAAATTGGTAGAGAGGTAGCTTAGAACCAGAAGACGGACATAGGAAACTTTTTATCCCGAAAAAGTAAGGGAAACGGGGCGAGCAAAGCAGTGGGCAGCCGCTAGTTCTCAACAAGTAATTCTTTGTTATAGGCGATGGTTACCGCTTAACATCAGGTGGGCCATAAGCTTGTTCCATCAACTAGTAGTATAAAAAAAAAGTTTGATCTACCTCTATTTCACAGTCGATTGGTAACCCGGGTCATCAGAAAAGCTTGTGTTTGCGTTTCCGCATAGTTTCAGTCACGAACGCCTTGTTGACTTCTGACTTGACCTGACTCGATATTAATCTTCCCACAGTCTATCGATCTTACAACATTTCTGCAGACTAGCAGCCACCCACGGCTTCATTCGTGTGCTATTTTTATTTTCACTGTGTCATCTCAGTTCAACCGTGATCATGGTGCATACAATTGTGCCGAAATATCGGGAGTCAACTCAAAAATGAAATCATGGTAAATATACCGTTGTTTCTTATAAATAGTGTTAAAAACTATGATAGTTTCATTCGTGTGGTTTCTCAGGCCCATTCGGTTTCCCAGTTTGTAGATTCGCAGGATAAAAAGTAAAAAGCCTTATATTAGTTTTATATTATTAGTTTTTGTCACCCTACAACTTCGTACAATCTTATTTTGCAAACTATTTATTTACCTATATATAGGATCTAATCTCTGATTTTTCAAACAGCATATATTATTCAAATCATAATTCGACAAATAGAACAAATATTCGAGTGCTGAACACAGATGTTTGTCCTCTGTCTGGGTGTTAAACTATTTTTTAAGTATGAATTTACAAAAAAATATCTAAGTATCAGGTATCTGGTTCCCATAGTACAAGCTCTGCTTAGTTTGGGGCTAGATTAGTGCTGTGTGGAATGTCCAAAATTAATGATTACTACCACCATTGTTGGGCAAATCCCTCCTCCATAATTATGCCTAAAAATTCTGATTTATCTCTTTCCAAAAATATCCCAAATACAACGTAAAAGAAAAAAAGTACCATAAAGCTTTAGAAAGATAGCCACTAAGAACTAGATTCCTCAGGACTACAAATAAAGAAATCCTCCATCACTTCCGCATAAACCGTTCTGCTCGGAAAATCTGATTTGCGACGTGAATAACTGGAATAACTTTGAGGATAACGAAACGTTTAGATACAGCGCTATTCTGTAAGCCTACCACAAGCTCTGTCTGGCTCTGTCTCTGGCTCTGGTTTTGAGTTTGTGTGAGTGCTGTCTAAATCAAACCTACGTCGAAACCTCACACACACAGTATCATACACTGGTGAGAACTCACACACACTCAAAACCAGAGCCAGACAGAGCTTGTGGTATGCCTACTGAATGTATGAGGCGCGATACTTTAGGTTGAAGAATGTTTTCTTATGGCATTTTATAGTAGGCATTTGTATGGATGAAATGAAAATATTGCTGGGTTTGTTTACGTCTGTTATGTGACTTATACAGTTGCGCACTTGCTCTGACACTAATCTTTTGGGTCTGTTTTTAGTACTATTATTGGCATAATGTTTCTATAAATAAAATAACGTAAGCGATACTTAGGTGTCGTAATATAAAAAACCCTTCTTGGTTATTCTTGAGAGACAAAATATAGAACAGAATGATAGGCATATTTATTTTATACAGACTTATACCTATCATAATGACAGGAATGGGAAAAGGGAGCTTCTTGAAGACTGAGTCGCAAAAGTAGAGAGAGTTTTTAGTGTGAGAAAAAATCAATGAACTCGTCATCGTCATGTGACACCTCTTCGGCCAAGATCTAAAAACCACAGAATACTGAATCATAAGCGTTTTTGCTCTTCTGTGCTACAAACTTTGCAAAAAATTAGGGGGGGGAGGGGCAAAATCATAACTAACTAGCTGTTTCCTGCCACGCTTCGCTGTGGCACATTGTGATTGAAAAAAACGATGCGGATTACATCATGCTAAAATTTCAACTCGATCGGTGCAGAACTTTTTGAGTTTTTGACGCGTACACAAACCAACATAACATTTTTATACATTATAGAATAGAAGTATTGCAATTTAGTACACTATTTTTATCGGCAGCCAACTGTAGGTAAGTTCGTGAGATTTCTTTCACTAGCATAATAGGCCGTAAACGCAGAAAGCTTTTATTTAGGTGATAATGAAATGAATAATGTTTGTTGCTCTAAGTTAGTAGACACAACGGGGTTTTGACCTACAGAAAATTCTTAATGTGTTTTTTTTATTACCATGAGTGTAGGTGAGCTACTTATTGTCAGTAGGTACTATGTATTTTAAGCTACTTGTGGCGACTATGTACTTAGCCACAGAAATCGGGCTGTCATTAAAATCCTACGCGATTTTGATGTCGCGTCGTCAAACGTCTCTCTCCGTTCACACTGTGCCATCCTGTAGCTTTGATACAATTAAACAAGTATTTGCACTTTTTACCACGGCTGTTGAAGCACGGTCAAAACGACGGCAATTAATAAAGGTGATCGCGATAAATACCCGTTTGTTCCATATAATTAAACAAGTAATATTTGGTACATGTGTTTGCTGTTGCATAATTTTTTTTCCAGAAAGCAGAATACGAAGATAGAAGTAGCAACATCCTTCAACCACTAAGCTTGCATTCGTTTAGTCTCGACCAGCTTGTCACAGAGGCGACTCGGATTCCCAATGTTGATGGCCACGCAGACAACTGCTATCTTCTGCTGATAAAAGAATCCAGATCGATACTCGGTTTTCGTAGCCCCACCATTTGGGACCACTATCTGGTGAAGTCTGTATTGACTTGGTACTGGCCCCTGGCCGACCCCAGTTTCAAGAGCACCTGGCGAATATGAGGTTACGGGTTAGCAGATTAGGATCAGAGACGGTCTTCTAGTCTACCTTTGCGAAGCTTCTACAGATCTCTCTTCTTTCTGTCCTTATCGCACTTTATGTGGGGTCAGCACAACAGTCTTCTTCCTCCATTCTTCTCTGTCAGCCGTCATCTCTGCATTCACTCCTGTCTTATCCATGTCATCTTTCACACAGTTCATCCATGTTTTCTTTGGTCTACTTATGCTCACGTATCCATCCACATCTAAACTCATCACTCTCCTAGTCACATGTCACATCATGACATGCCCGTACAACGCCAACCTATTGCTCCTCAATTTCTGTCACTGGCGCAACTGGGCTAGTAGGTAAAAAGGGATAGTCTAAAATAACGATTCTTCCTGGAAATGCTGATTTTGTACCTTCTTTGTTTTAGCGCCAGTGGCTTGAAACATCATACCGTCACGCGTCATTCACAAGGTCGGTATAATTTGTATACCCAACACTTTTGGCACGCAGTGCTTACTATTCCAATGTAGGCTCAGACTTGCTCATTAGTGCCTCAAAGGTTTCTACAGTACTCGTACTTCAAACCGTAAACTTGCCGCAAACTTGTGGCACAGAAAAAGAGCTTTGATACCAGAAAAAATGCTTCTGAAAAAGTTATGTGAACGGCAACCGTTTCAAAAGAAATGTAAAGGCATGTGCATTTTCAAAGGTTTTTAACGTTGCAATGGAATGGTTTTGATAAGCAACCAACTCAGAAGTGTGCCTTACCGTAGATACCGTACTTTGTTGGTTATTCTTCTAAGCATGGTTGTGTAGAGCTGGCACATAGACTCTCCTAGCTTTAAGACATTTCAAAGTGATCCTTGTGATACAACTGAAAGAAATAATAAATAAATAAAGGCTACCGAATTTTATTGTTGAGAACAATTGGCACACTTTACTTTAGTGTGCCAATTGCACTCAATGGTGGATGTGGTGGTTTTGTTTTGGAAGCGTGAGCGAGCTTACACTTGCATTTGTTTTTGAACGATTGCGTGAGACAATCCAGTAACCAATACATAGTCTGATGCGTATCCTTGTGTACTACCTACCTAGCTATACTCGTAGCTGCGTAACGTTTACTCTTTTATTTGATAACGTTTACTCTTTTATTTAATTAGCATATCCCTACTTCGTAATCGAACGACTACCTTACTACTTAGAAAAGTTTTTACTTTATGTTAAATAACTATTCACATGTAAGTGACTGTGTCTTTTTTGTGAATAAATTTCTTTAAACCTAATAATACAAATTTGAACGAAACGTGTTTAGTGTAATGATTTTCATACACATTGTGTAGTACACAGCCAATATTGTTTCAAGCCGTGTAAGCACACAGTAACTAACAATACTGTTATATCTGTGGATTTTTCGTGCAATCCGCTCATATGGAAGGCAACACCTTATATAAAGTCCTTATTAGTTTGAGTGTATCTACTGATTGGTAAGCTATTATTATACTGTGATGCTGTTTCAAACGCCAGCAACGATGTTGAACTATCAAAACAACTCCCGAGCTGTTATGAGATTCCGGTACCGTTGCGCATAAGATTACACAGTTTATTATGCTGCGTTTTGCATTCCAGATCATAATCTATTAAACTTTTTATCAACTTAATTAGCGTTCCGTATCCAAAGAGTAAAACGGAACCTTAAGGTTCCGTTTTACTCTTTACTACCGACTCCTCTGTCCGTCTGTCACCAAGCGGTATTTCAGAACCGTAGACAGCTTTCAGAACCGTCATAGTTAGACAGTTGAAATTTTCACAGATGATGTAAGTAAGTATACTTACTTACATCATCTGTGAAATTTATGTTGCCGCTGTAACAAAAATACTAAAAAACGAAATGTTATAAATCCATAGAACAAACGTGATATTTTCGCCGTTTATAATAGAGAATGTCATGTCCGACTCGCACTTAGCCGGTTTTTTTTAATTAATGCATGCACTTGCGGATGGAATAAGCATTATAATTAAAGCCTTCGTGATGTTATTTGTTAGTTATTTCATCAAAAGTAAGGTCTTTACTGAGTGTCAATTTGATTTCTGCAGTGGGACTGCGGAGAAAAATAAACAATGGCTATTTGAAGTCGAGAGTGATGAGCGCAGTCTCGTTTCAATAAAGTCGTCTCTTATGAAACTATTTTAATTCCAATAAACAATTCAGAGAGCACGAAAAGGCTTTTAAAACAGCTCATTTTGTTTCAAACACTCGATTATTTAAGAAACTTATTCCTGAATCGTTTTTCAGTCAGTTTCAGGACTGACTAAACAAACTTATTAAAGGGCAAACAAATTACAACAGCGAGGCGTAATTAAGTTCCAGAGCGTAGCAGCGCTAAAGCTTTTAACAACGTCTCTGAAACGCGTAACACTTCAAGGATTTTCAACTTAAGCGAACAAAAACAAATGGAAATCGAGAGAAGTGATGATAATGTCTTATCGTATTGTGTTTGGCTTTCTTATCCTCATTAAAATTTAAAAGCTAAGCTTTAAATTTTAATTATAAGCGTAAAGCTTGAGGGAAAATATGCAGCCAACCTAGTTCTTCCTAAAAGTATCAATCCAACGGTTGTCTGGTAGAGATCACTGCTTAGCGATGAGACTGCCTATTGTTTTTACAAAATTAAATGTTTTTTTTTAGTTTTTTATCATTGTTTGGTTCTAAGTTTTTGTGAGCAATAAAGTATTTTCTATCTACTTATCTATCTTTCTATATATATAGAAGCTTTCCGGAAGTTTCTCAGGCACACATGTGGCAATAACTGATATTTGTCAGGCTCAAGAAAAGAAAAAATAACGGTTTTGATTACGTGCAAACTTCAAAAACGTTGCAACTTTTCTCATTTTCCGGCATCGTTACTTTCTGCTTGTGTATGGAAATTGACGCGATTTTGCGACGCTATCGTGTGCCTTTTGCAAGAGTGCCCACAAGAGTTACGGCGACTTAGATTGCTTTAGCTTTTCTAAGAAACGATGGGTGGAATGAGGGCAATAGTACATGGACTGAAATAATCGTTCTTCATAGTTTTCGCTAGGAGGAAGCGAATTTATTTTCCATTGAAAATGATGACTACGCTTAAGTTTTGATTACCTTGTATGAACATCTTTTAAACATTTATTTAGAAAAAAGTTACTAATTTGCTGACGTTAAATGGCGGTGGTTTGCGTTCCTCGGAAAACTAGGATAGATCGGGAATACAATTTGTCATCAATATTTTACTTAAAGTGCGGTAACTACGGTCTCATAGCCTAGATAAAAACTTCCGCAATAAATGATTACCAAAATAATATGGTTAATATGGTTATGAGGACTAAAAAAACTGTACAATTTTTTAATTATGAGATTTTTTCAATATTCAGAGTATTTTTTTAAACCAGCTGAGATGAGATGACGAATGATAGAGGTGAGTGGAAGAAGAAAAACTGTTGTGCCGACCCCACTTAGCGTGGGACAAGGGCAGGAAGATGATGATTTTTTTAAACCAGCAAGTGGCTTTTAACCTAAAAAAAATACAACAATTCAAAATATTACGAAACATGCCGAGTGCTAGTAAAATAAGAGAAATGCGAGCGCGAGTTCAAATTAAAATGTCAAAAGGTCCGCGCTAGAGAATTTCAGCTGTTACCTTATTTCAACAAATTATAATATGCATTTACGTTTGGAAATGAACATAATTTGTGAGTCCATTCCATCAGCGTTGAACAAACTTTGTTTATGAAATTGTATAGAGAGAGAGAAAGAGAGAGAGAGAGAGAGAAAAAGAGCATAGTGTAGTAGTGAGAGTGCACGGAGTGCAATCCCGGGATGAGCTCGATCTTTGCGTAGACGACAATGACAGGTCTTGTGGTTTCTGAGTTGAGGTTCTTGTTTTTAGGAAGCTTGTGACCGTTAAATGATACCCGTTATTATTGTAGGGACGTTATAAATTCATAGACACGCTTCATAATTTTCGCACTAGAAAAAACTTGACTTGGTGACATGTATATCTAATAGCTCCTTTCCACTGGTGTGTGATATCGCGCACGAAGGCGGATCAGCTCGCACGACACACCATGGGAACGGTCTCGTGCGCCGAGGTGCGCGGTAGCACAGGAACCCTGTCTGTGTGCGTTGCCGTGCGTCGTCGTGCGCTGTGCGAGATGATCTGCAGATCCACGCACCGTAGGAAGGCAGCATAAAATTGACCAGTTAAACGTATTTATTTAATTCTTTATTGCACCGAAAACAAGTTTGTACAAAAAGAGACCTTAATGCTATTAGGCAGCATTAAGTGTATTGTCTGAACTGTAGATGCCATTGATCATGCATCAACTTTGTAACCGTGCTGAACGCCGTCATATGACGCTCCTCGTATTTAGGTATTCACAGCTTATGCTAGCGTTCTCTGTACATTGTACAAAAGGATACAATTCCATACCACAGTAACGTGGTGCGCAATATTGGGCAACCGAGAGCTTTTTGCAATTTATCCAATGACTTGCATCTAAGATAGGTAGGTACCAAAGCGAAGGAAAAAATTGGTTGTCTGTAAAGCCGGTTTAATGACGATAGTTGAACGTGACAACGTCATAAGAAAACTCTCTCGACTCGGACTCCCTTACCCGGGCTCGGGTTCGGGCTCGACGGAACGATGGAACGGGGCGGAACGACGACGGTTACGACGCATGAGAAGCGAAGAAGCGCATGTTTTTTCGTTCGTGCAGCCGGCTCTATCGATTTATAAGACGTTATCACGTCAAAAATCATGAGCGAATAGTGTATGTTATTTTACCTAAAAAAGTGGACGGACTCTTTTTAGTTAAAAAGTACGTTTAAAATAATAGATATTAGTCCTAATTATTTCACAATAATAAAGTGCTCTAAATATAAATAGTTATAGAATATTGATGATCATTATCAGTTGAAGCAATCTTGTCTTGCCTCACTGGCTTATTTATAGCTCAGTGTTTTACTTAAATTGTTAAAGTACTAAGTCTACTGAAGCGTGAAACTAATTCTCACTCACACACACGCTTTTGAAAGATAGAAACCCTGAACTTAGTGAAAACCGCTATAGTAGCTGTCTTTGTGCAATCCAATCGCAAAAAGTTTAGAAAAAAATAGGATCACGTTTTTACTAAAATGGGTAGGTACGAAACCCATATTATAATATATATTTTCCTACTTTTTAGTAGGAAAATAAAAGGAGCTTCTCTGAGGCGCTCTTAAAATCCTCTTACCACATTGGTTTAAAAAAACCACTGACACGATAAGAAGAAGAAATAATTATTTTTTTGCTTGACTTTACGCAATCGGATTGCACAAAAGATAGCTTCTCGCGATTTTCAATAAATAATTTGTTTCACAGAGTGTTTTTATATCTTACAAAAGATAGTGGGTGAGAGCGAGAATTTGTTTCACAGAGTTCAGGGTTACATTTTAGCAGCAATGCTTTGGTGAGCAGTGGGTCTTATTGAATATGTTTTAGAGACAGACAATTGGTCCTAATTATGATTGTTGAGATTTTATTTTGCAACCTGCGTGAATGGCTTTATCAAGTTGCATCATGACATCAATGGAGATCGGCTGAAGTTTGAACTATTAATAATAGATGCGATAGGTTAAGCAACGTTACCACGGTTTGAATCTTGGTGGGTGACGGCTTGTGCTGTATTAGCAAAGCGAGATTTACTTTGCATTTTCGTGTCTCGGACAGCCTCAGATTTTTAACTGATTTCAAATAAAAAAGAAAGTTTTCAATCAGGTGTTTTTTTATTTTATGTTTGTTATCGCATAACTTCGTCATTTATGAGCCGATTTGAAAAAAAAACTAATGATCTTATTTTCTTTGATAGTATGTATTAAAATTATTTATTATTGTAGTGTTCCATATTTTTTTTATATTTTTTTTTGCGCCCAAGCTGGCACAGTGGAATAGTAATGTAACTAATTACCAATATTGGTAAAAGAGTCGAAAGCTCGAGTTGAGTGGAAAATACTAACTAGAAACTTGCTCAATACAAACACACTTCAAAACCTTTTACAACCATTTAAGTACTATCCATTTCTGAAGCGAATACTGAGTAAAACGGGAGATTTAATGACAATGTACTCGTATCATACTCTAGCCGCAGAATGTAAGACCGATAACTTGAACCGAGAAGCGCGACCGCTATAAACTGTTATCTCGAACTTCCCACTCCGTTTAGTTATGGCTGTACGTTGTCACGTCTTGTCAATAGTTGGCTACTAGTTATTAGTAGCCAACTAACCCCACGCAAGATTATTATCTCTGCGCGTGACACATGGCGAAAAACATGAAAAAAATGGATTGGTAAATATAATTTATCTTAAAGATTTTGTAGGGTTTATTTTTTGGGTTGTAATCGGCACCAAAAGTAGGCCGAGAAGAAATTGAATTTTGAACCCACTGTTCCTTCTAAAGGGGAATGTTTTAACCACTTGTCTATTGGCTATTATCACTCTCTCATCTCATCTCATAACGCTCTCATCACTTCCAAACAGAGAAGAGATAGATTATTAAAGTACCTACTTACCTAAGGGTTTTTTTTCTCTCGGAATGATTTCAATTAGTTCCGTTTGCAAAGTTACCTACTTGGCTTCTAAGTGGATAGCTTTTTACTAAAACATGGAAACATTACATTACAGCGGTGAAATATTTAAGTGGCACTCACGAACGAACTTTGGTTGCTGGGAATGGGCGCTCCAGTAACATATTTTATGAGAATTGAAATCTTGGCAAGTTCATATTAATAATTGATGTTTGTAATTGCCCGGTTCATACACAAAAAGTGCTAGAAGTTTTTTAAAATATGTGGTCAATAAATTCAATCTACTAAAGGACGACAACAAAAGATAATCTCCTATTTAAGCTGCTATTGCAACTATTTAGTTACTGAGCGGTCAGCATAGTCCAAACGGTCCATTACTTATTGTTGATCATTTTTTACTTGATTGCTTCTGGGTCCATAACCTATTGCGCCACAATCAAATTGCTTTATCTATCTCGCACAAAATGGCCGGCATTAAAGTAAATGTACCCACAAAACGGTCATATTTATCGGCGCGAATCAATGAGAGGATTACGTGAGGGAACTGACCAAAACTAGTTTGCGGTCTGTGATCCAATTTGTTGCGCTCGGGGGAACTGGTGCGGACATCAAGTGTGGCCACGCTACACATGAGTGTACGCTTACTACTACGCTTCACAGTGAAGTTTTCGGGAATTCATTTACACGTCGGCAGTGGTAGTCGGTTGGCGTTACAAAGTTGGTCAACAGCAATGCTTTTAAATAGCAATTTGCCAAATATATTTGGTGCAAAATAGCTTCCACCTGCGGCCTCGTGTTGCAGTTGGATAAAAAGAAGCCCACAGGAACAACAAAATACACAGACACACAAATTGTAACCTACATTTGTGTGTACAAACTATGTCTTGAGCGATGATTACCACGTCATCAGGCGGGCAATATGCTTGTTCTAGAAAAACGCTGTCAAAAAAATTCCTGAAGTGTTTTTTTTTGCAAATACTTAAGCGTATCGCGAAGCTATAGGTACAATAAGTTAATAGTTTTATTGCAGATATAAGAAAAATATACTTAATGGTCTGCGTGAAGCCCTGAAGCCTTGTTCCAAGAAACCAAGCCCGTCTCTATTGAAATTGGCTTTTAACCTCAAATTGAAATCCACTGGTTCCTATTAGCCAGTTTGTTTCCGACGGTTTGTGAACAGTTCACCAAAATTCGAAGTTATTTGAGAGACCTGCGGTTGACGTGCTGAAAATAGGATTAACTGAAACTGTTGATTTTAAGCTGAAACACAAAATTTACCGCAACGTAAAATATACATCAGCAACCTGTTTAAAAAAGCTACAAAAAAAACGTATAAGCTTAAAAAAATAAAAATTTCAACTCTCCAGCGAGACAGAAGACTCAATTCTACTACTACTATCACTTCGAATGTTATCAGTACTTAACAGCACTAAATTATCTCATTATACAACGCCACCATCAGTTTAAACAATGTATAACAAGAATTTACTACAACATAAAAGCTCTAAGCACTTGAAATGTATGGCACATCAATTCATAGAATATTCAACCTTACCAACAATAAAGAGCTTTCAACATTTTGTATAGAAAAGCTGTCGTGATCAAAGCATGCGATAAGAACTACAATCAGATAACTGAAATAGCGATGAAGCGTTTCATTGGAGGAACTAGGAAGTCATTGTGTGACGTTATCTGGCTTATAGACCGAGAGACGATGATGTTTTATCGCAAGATACTAAACTCTGAATCGGGGTTCATAAATGAGAGAAAGGAAATTATTTAAACTACACATGCAAAAGCTTAATAGCTGTTTTACAGAACAAACTAGGAGCTACAAAAAGAAATGCTTTCGCCCTTGCTTTACCACTCAGTGCCAATGACATATTATTGTAATTTTCTTCTTTATCAACATCATCCACAACTTTACTTAACCCACTGCTAGTTAAAGACTCTTCTTTGTTCTTGCCATTCCATACGATCTTGGGCTACCTTCATCTATCTGCGGCCCATCCTGATGGCAATATTGTTAACCCATCATGTTCTTGGACGTCCGACGCTTCTTTTCCCATTCCTCGGCCACTCCGAAAATCTTTTTTTATACAACTAGTATCAGGTGGGCCATATGATTGTTAGCTGATGTAACAAGCATATGGCCCACCTGATGTTAAGCGGTAACCATCGTATAACAAAGCATTGCCTCGTAAGTCACGTACGTCAGGAACGTGCCCTACGATGCACTGCCTTGCGTCCATCAACTTGAGGCATACAGATGTTCTTTTGCATCATCTGTCGTCTTGCTAAGTGTTGGTCAACTCCATGTAGTTTTCTTAATTAAATAAAATGAAATTTTAAATAAATGTGCATCTGTCTCCCGGGCTGCTGGCTTCATAACTTTATCTCGACCGGATCGGACACCGAAACTGTAATTTAATAACAAAAGTTATTTATCGGTTGGGTATTGGAGGACAATTTATTGGTAACGCGTGCTTACTCCGCTTTATCAAGATCTTTGTGTTGGTCGTTATTGCATAACAGTGCCGGAAACAGTGGTGGTTTCTTATAATGGTTCTCAGCTGTATTAAGATTTTTACAAAGCCTCATTTTGTTAAAATAAATAACAAATACTTGATGACAAAATGTAATCAAAATCTAGTTTGGCATAAGTGTAAATTTAGCTTTTAACCGTGATTGGAACCTCATAATAAACTTAAAAACGGGACCACTACATTTTTGTTTTTGCAAAATGTCTAAATAAATTGTACCTACTACCAATACATTTAGAAATATTCTTCATTTAGACATGTTTCACGTCTATGAAATTTTAAGTTTACATGATGCATGGCCATTTAAAAGGAATTATTACTGATCCTTTTAGAAATAATTTTGATACAGTTGGCTCTGAGGCTACAATGACTCAATTGCAGACCCGAATCTGATATTTGTGTGCAAATCAGATGTTTGTGTGAGTTTTTGTGAGATGAAATTACAGAGTTCGTTCCGAGATTACGTGACAAATTAATTTTCTAATTTATGATCATCGTGTCCTTTTCATTTTGTGTCCGGAGTTTTATTTAGGGCAGCTTTGACATTCACAGTAATCAACTTTGAATGTGTCTTTATATTTTTTATTCATTGTACTGTCCCACTTCTGGCAAAATCTCTTCCTTCTTCCCAGTTGTTCCTGAGGTACTGCAAACCTGTCTTTTAGGTAAATTATGATATTACTTTTAGTTTTATTTTTTGACCTTGTGGCAGCTTGGAGACTGCCACAAGTACTGATTAACAATGACTAATTACAATTTCTTGTTATTAGCACCTTCAACATTTTTTTTAAAGATAATCTCTGTCTAGAGATCATTGCTCAGTGCATAAACAACTGAAGCCTGGATATGAAGTCGTGACTTTTGATATTGCAAACATTTTTAAAGCACACGTACAACCAACCTGGTAAAGATAAGAGCTTGTTTTTTGAAGAGTTCACGATGAAAATGTGAGAACTAAATTGGTCTCCGGTTCATCACAGCCTCGCCACAGCCAATAAAAGTATCAGTTCCACCACTATTTAAATAACTTGATCCCTCCAAGAATCCAATAAAGATACGGTTAAAAGTAAATGTTTCACAGCTAGACAACTCCACTCCAAGAGTTTGGGTCTTCTCCATCCACCGACACACCCGATCATCAAAATTGTGCGGAAAAGATTGCCTGTTCTGCTATGCTAGAACTGAAAGCATAACGTGCCCTTTATGCAACAGAAGCGACCATCCCATCCAAGCTATGGCCACGAGATCGAAATCGCTATAATAATCATGCTAAAACACTATGGGCCTTATTAATAATTCTGGCGTAGCGTTGGACTAGTTAATCCGTGTTTTGTCTCTTGCATTGACATGCAATTGTCAACTCGAGCAAATGTGACAAAACACGGATTAACTAGTCCAACGCTACGCCAGGATTATTAATAAGACCCTAATATGTGTGGGGCGTACGAGCTAGTTTATTTTTCACTTTGAGCGTCAAGGCTTTTGTCACGAATGTGGGCCAGCCTAGACGTGGCGTTGGTTTGAGCACATGAGCGCTTTTGAGTACATAATGTTGTTGATACTGCTCCACTTTGTGCAGCTTTTTGAAGGAAATATATACGTTAGTACGCCTTGCTTTAGTAACTCTTTAGAGATGAACTATGTTTAGGTTAAGCAACATTTAACGCTTGCTACCGAATTAATGGCCGCTAATAATAGACTAGGCATGTTTAATACTGCGTAAAGTTTCAATATTTCAAATATTACGAAAAGTGACCACATTTTGTGTCAACATGGACCAGTGGTCTCTTAGCGAGTTGCTTAGCATCACAGCTCTACATTAATTAGGCATCCAAAGAGGTATCTATAGAATCTATAGAATAAAATCATGCATGGACAGACTCTTTTTGAGGCACATTTAAAATCCTTTCACCACACTGGCACTGGTTTGAAAGAACAAGTAATACGACAAGAAGAATAGTAAGATAGAATAAGCTAGCCAGGCTTCTTCTTCGTCGTGTCGATATTTCCCCTGATATTTTGTCCCTATATGTGTTTTGCCCAGAAATGGGCCACACTAATAGCGCTGTCCGTGGCGTCAGTCAAGTCCTTCAGCGTGCAGGTGTTAGGGCACTCTGGGCAAGACAGCAAATGAGGCATAGACTGTGGGGCTCCGCAGTTGCAGTCCGCGTGGTCGGAGTACCCCCATTTGACTAAATTATGCCTGCAGCGGCCCACCTGGCTCCGAAGTCTATTCAGAGACTTCCAGGTTGACCATGGGAGTTGGTTACCCGCTGGTAGTTCTTCTGCCGGCATAACATAATCAATAGGGGGTGGGTATTTCTTAGCCCACAGTCTCTTACGTGCCTCACTAGGATCCTCCTCTATCAGTGCCTTGGTTGACTGGAGAAAGCTATGGCGGCTTTTCAAACGGCCCTGACAGTGATTGGTGTTATAAAGTGGATGCCTCATGTCCAACTCCTGTTTTTTTTTTCGATTGAGGAGGCGACTGCCCTACGTATCTCCGGGGGAGCTATTCCTGCTAGAGGGTAAAGTGCAGAGAGGGGAGTTGGTTTTAAGCAGCCGGACACTATTCTGCATGTTTCATTTAGAGCTACATCTACTTCACGGGCATGGGCGGATCGATGCCACACTGGACATGCAAATTCACCAGCCGAGAAGCAGAGAGCTAGTCCAGATGTTCGGAGGACATGAGGGGTGGCACCCCAGCTTGTCGAAGTAAGGCGACGTAATAGACTGTTGCGAGTACCAACTTTTAACTTTGTTTTGATACAGTGGCTCTTGTAGGTGAGAGAACGGTCTAGAGTTGCACCCAAGTAGGTTGGGTGGTCAGTGTGTTCGATGCGAGCTCCACGCCAGGAGATATTGAGTTTGCGATTCGCCTGACTATTACGCAGGTGAAAGACGCTGGACAACGTCTTAGATGGATTAGGTCTGAGCGCATTAGTTTTATAATACTCGCTAAGGTCATTCAATGCGTTTTGAAGGTTAATCTCAGCTTCCCGGAATGTGGTTGTTCGTGTGGCCAGGGCTAAGTCATCTGCATAAAGAAACCTATCCGTATTGGGTGAACTAGGTTGGTCGTTAGTATAAACGTTAAATAGGAGAGGGGCTAGAACGCTACCCTGTGGGAGACCGTTCTTCAGATTGCGCCATCTGCTTTTGTCCGTTTCCAGTTGAACTTGGAAGCGTCGGTTCCTAAGCATCTCGCCCAATACACTTATAAAAGCCTGATCGCCTGACAGGGATTGTAATTTAGTAAGGAGCCTTTTGATATTAACTGTATCGTATGCTGCTGAAAGATCGACCAGGACAACTCCAGTTATTTGCTTGGTTTCATACCCGTCTTCGATATATTGGGTGAGTCGAAGAATTTGCCCTGTGCATGACTTTCCCGGTCTGAATCCAGCCTGCTCTGGGATAAGTTTTGGGTCAATTATGGGCATGAGGCGGTTAAGCAGTAGGCGTTCAAATAATTTGTATGTGTGGCATAGCAACGAAATTGGACGATAACTCTTCGGGTCTTCTGGTGTTTTTCCCGGTTTCAGGAGTGCTATAACCTTTGCTTTTCTCCATTGTTTAGGGAGTTTGGAGTCGACAAGGCATGTGTTATATAGTTCAAGGAGCCAAGTTATCGCAGTGGGGCCAAGGTGCTTTATCTGTTCAACAGTTATATCATCAACTCCGGCCGCTTTTCCGTTTTTCAGCATTTTGATTGCAGAGATGATATCGGAGATCATGAATGGTTTGCTAATTTCAGTTGAATTTTCAGAAGATTTAGTAGTTTTTGGTAAGATGGGCAATCTGTAAGGAGGTTTACCATTTAGGAGCAGTTGATGAGCAATTTGATTAGCCGTCACTTTTGCTGGAGCTTTGGGCTTTGGGGGATCATCCGTCAGCTTTCGGAGGGTAGACCAGGCTTTCTTGCTATTTTTGGTAAGGTCTATTGTTTTAAGGGTTTCGATCCACTTTTCCTTTCGGCTGGTGGCAACCTTTGCTAGTAGTTCTTCACCGGCATTTATTGTGTCCTGAGAGAAAGGGTCGGACAAAAATAGAGACTGGTAGGTTTCTAGGAGCTTCGATGAGTCTGAGTCAAGGCCAGGTACATATTGAGAACGGCAGCCTCTAGGAATACATTGACGTGAGACTGTTTTGATGATGTTGACAAAATCATCGTAGTTCTGTGGTGTTGGCTCAACTTCAAGCAATTTCTCATCAACTTGCTTAGAGAAACTTTCCCAGTCAGCTTTGGAAAAGTTGAATCTTCGCCTGAAAGGGACCTCAGTTGGCTTAATAGCTGCCTGAACGCTGCAGCCGATAGGCCGATGTTGCGTGCGGGGTATTGGAGTTTCAACTGATTTAAGGCACAGGTGACTGATGTTGTCACTGGTGAATATCAAGTCCGGGTTGTAGCCACGTTTCCAGCGACCGCTGTTAAAGGATGCTGGGAGCTTAGCATCATGCAGCAGTAAGAGGTTCTCTGCTTCTGCCCAATGTTCAACTGCCAAGCCATCGCTATTTGCGCCAGGCTTAACAACTCAAAATCAAAATAAATATCAGCAAAAATTAAAAAGAGTATTAATTAAGCTAGCTTTAAGACGTTTCAAAGTGATCCTTGTGATACAACTGAATTAATACTTTTTTATTTTCACCTGGTCTTTTTTTCACCTATAGGTGAGACTAGGTGCCAGTTCCACGTGACCAAGCCTAGAAAAACAGGTAGCAAACAACAGCTTGGTTCGACCGTACGATTATTTTAAAAATCAATAATAAAAATAGCTGTGAAGTTCCACTGCGGCGCCATAGGTTGCTCAAAGTTTAGGAGAAAAATAAAAAAAGCAGCCAAGTGCGAGTCGGACTCGCCCATGAAGGGTTCCGTAGCACGACGAACTACAAGAACCTGTATATTATGTTACTTGATGTAACATAATAAGGTTCTTGTAGTTCGTCGAAAGGTAAATTGCGGTTTACGGTTTATGACGTATAAAAAAAAAACTACTGACTAGATCTCGTTCAAACCAAAAATCGTTGGAAGTTTACATAGTAATGTACAACATATATTTTTTTTAGTATTATCATTCTCTTACTTTAGAAGTTAGAGGGGGGGGGACCAACTTTTTTCCACTTTGGAAGTGTCTCTCGCGCAAACTATTCAGTTTAGAAAAAAACAATATTAGAAACCTCAACATCATTTTTGAAGACCTATCCATAGATACCCCACACGTATGGGTTTGATGAAAAAAAAATTTTTGAGTTTCAGTTTCAAGTATGGGGACCCCCGAAATTTATTGTTTTTTTTTTATTTTTATGTAAAAATCTTAATGCGGTTCACAGAATACATCTACTCGCCAAGTTTCATCAGTCTAGCTCTTACGGTTTCAGAGAAAAATGGCTGTGACATACGGACGGACGGACAGACAGACAGACAGACAGACAGACAGACATGACGAATCTATAAGGGTTCCGTTTTTGCCATTTGGCTACGGAACCCTAAAAAGAGGGATATATCCAGGTATGGTTAATATACTCTTTTCATACTTTTTAATACCAAGTCAAGATATTTTGAGGCTGGCTACGGGAGTTAGAAAAAATAAATACGCAAAAGATGAACAAATGGACTGAATTATGCATTTTTTTACAGCAGCGTGTTTTGAGTTTTGAGAACCATCTATATCCATTACCCCTGAAACCATTTCCATGTATAATGCCCAGTTGCCAAAGTAAATAAAACAACATATTTTATGGGATAAAATAAACATGAATTTATGCTGGCGATGTAAAGTAAGCTCTGACAACGCTGAATGAATTGAGTCGGTAATACTGCAGGAAAGTATTTGTGGACGAAAATAAGTTGTTTTGGTGAATTATTCGGTCATTAATTTTAATATTCCGTTATGCCCGGGGTCGTTCTGTACAGGAAAAATACTTTGCAAATTCAAATTTGATGTTTTTTGCGGCGTAGGCGTATCGGCTTGTTGAGACAATGTGGGCGCGGGTTTGATTTTCATTGGGTGTAATGTTCGGAAAGCAGAAGCGAATAGTTAGAAAAATAAACTCAGTTTTTCTAAGTTTTCGCTTACAGGTACCTACTCCTGCTTTACCCTCAGTCATAAAAAGTGACTTCAGTAAATAACTTATAAGGATTATAAAAAAAACACCTAGGGAATTATAATCTGAAGACAACAAAGTAAACTCATAAACTTAATTTGGTTTAATAGTACATTGTTACCTGAGTGTTGAAAGTCACGTTTTTTGAGTCCCGAGACGCGCTCTGGCGCCAATGGAGCTTGAGGGACTTAAAAGACTTTCACCCGAGGTAAACACTGTGCTTTTCATTACGAATACAAGGAAAGTAAAAATAAAAACATGAAAGAAAAATTAGTGAAAATGAAGATTGAATTTTTTTCCTTCCCGGTTTTTTTTTCTTTTTCTCTGGCGCCTTCGGCTTCGGCTCGCCAGCATTATTCAGCCATTATTTTCATTCTCATAATTTAAAAAATGGTAAATTGTTTGCTCAAATCTATGTTATTTTAAATAAATAGTTGAAGCTATATATTAATCAAGGAATTTAGAAGATATTTTATTTATTTAATACTATCTTTATGTTATTTAAATTTAAATTTTACATTGCGCTCTAATTAGACTTTTTAAGCTTCTTACCGTTGTAATGGGTTTCCAAACTACTTGCTGAATAAAAAGTTGGAATTTGGTTCAACGACCTCCTTGCAGTTAGAAAAACTTTGGAAAGTTGGAACATGGTTGAATAAAACAGAACTTGTTTTTTTTTATAATTTGACAGCTGTCAGTAGAAAGCGATTCTTCCTAGGGCTGAAAGTTTTACTTTCAATTAGGCCCCTCAGGCAACTTCAGACCTACTTTCAGAGTATGAGTAATGAAAAATAACATTTTCACTCACCGGCTTATTATTTTATTGATTATTTATTTTTTTGTTTGTTTAATATAATATTCTGCTAAAAATTCATATTAGGTATTCAAAAAACCTCATAATGTCGTAGGTAAAAAATATTTAATGGCAGGCAAACTTGCGTTATTCTAGAGTTATGAGTAGACCCTAGTGAATGAAGTTTTGAAGGAAAGGGTCCAGAATTACTTTAATATAGCAAACGGCCCCATTGTTCCTAAACCTCATGCAATTTGCAAAGGGATTGGGGTTTCAAGGCTTCTTAATAACAGAGATACTTCTCCGTAAGCCCGAGACTTTAATCTTAAATATGGGCGAGTTGATGAAACTATAGATAAATACATAGAAAAGCTACATCACAGTCAGAAGGCATTTCATCAGTTAAAATACCGTTTGCCATTAGGTGGGCCGAATGTTTGTTTGCTTACTTAGCACCAATATAAAAAAACACAAGCTTTGGCATCTTATTCGTATGGTTCTATCAATCATTCCGTTTACTCTTAACTCTAGTTCTTCCTGTCCATAGCCCACTTTATGTGGGGTCGGCACAACATGTCTTCCTCCTCCATTCCCCTCTGTCAGCCGTCATCACTGTATTAACTCCTCTCTTATCCATGTCATCTTCCACACAGTTCATCAACGTTTTTTTGGTCTCTCTATACACTCTCTGTACTCACTTATTCATCCACACCTACGAGTAGGTATGCTCATCACTTTTCTAGTCATGTCATCATTCTTATGTGTAATTCTATGTGTACAAATTAGTTGAGTAGTTTGTGGAGTGCACGAAAGGAGCCTCTTTGTGGTGCACTCAAAATCCTTTCACCACACTTGGTTTGAAAGAATCAGTGACACGAAGAAGAACTTTAGTTTTTTGTTCCTGGCCGTGCTATGCTTTTTGGCGTAAATACGATAAGTCTCCATGAATTCCGTGTTTTAGTGTTTATTAATTTTACTGTTCGATGAATTGAACCGTATACCCACAATCTCATCAGATCCACGCTTCCATTTCCACTACACGGTATCAGTCGATACCCTGGCTTCGTAAAATAGTATCACCGTTGGATTACGGTCACCATGGGTATCGGTTGGTCGTTTAGTTAAACTGACTAATCCTTCCGTTTCCTTGTTATGGGTATGGTATCCAATCTAATAGCTACGGATTTTTTTATTTGAAGTATATGTTTTTTAGTTAGGCATCGGCAGTCTAACTCTAATTTGAGTTGGTGGAATAAGCTCTGTACTGACGTCCCGCGTATTGTCATCGGCAGTGTTGTGAGTTACATTGATAGTGGACCTTGCTTTAAACATGCGGCCGTATTGTAGCGTTTACCGGTTCTTAGGAATAGATACAGTATCGGTCGATAAGGTATCTCGCTCGTGGGCATGATGTGGTTTACACCTCATCAGAGTGTGCGGCGAGCCTTAAATAATACCACCGCTATTTTATAAATCTGATATTACTTAAAAAAAATACTGAAATGTATTTTGTTTAAAATACAATGAGCTGTACTAGAATGATTACAATTCATAAACTTTTTTCATTTCATTTTTTCATTTTCATTTCATAGCATTTTCATAACTTTCAAAGTATTGTATAGCATTGCAATTTTTTTTTTTTGAGTTTTGAGTAGTAACAAGAGTCGGAACTACACCAATTAAAAATAAAATAAATGATTGTTTTTGGCCTTACAACTCAGGTGTTATTTATTCATTATTCAGTCTTAAAGTTCTCATTACCTTGTTACCAATTTTTTGCAATTTTTTCACCTTATTATAAATAACAGACTTTACGAAGAAATATTCAACAATATTGTTTGACCAATGAACTTCAGTCTGTCCACAACCACGGCTGATTGTAACACGGTCGAAACGACGAGAAATAATAAAGGCCATCATCATCATCATCCACAGCCCGACTTCACCCACTGCTGGGTATAGGCCTCTCTCTGTATGTGCCACTGTTGCCGGTCTTGTGCCAATCTCATCCAGGTCTTGCCTGCGATCTCCTCGCAGGCAATAATAAAGGTAATCGCAAAAAATACCCGTTTATTCCATATAACTATTTGTTTGATATACCTAAATACCCTATTAGAACAGCTTTTATCTAAGAATTTATTTTACATAGGCTCTAAGAAATAATATTCAACCGTAGCACTATTGTTTGATATAAATACCCTATTAGGGCAGCTTTTATCCACGGGTCCATTTCCCAGGGCGTACCGTAAAGCAAACAAAGTGGCCCATCTCTTTCACAATTAGACCGAATAAGCTTTATTTGTGCTTACTTTGTACTATCTAGTAATGGAATGTAATTTTCGTTGAATAGTTTGCTGAAATCGTTTGCAATAAAAAAGTTGCGGTTACCAATAATAATAAAACAAAAAAAATGTGGGAGGCCTATCTCTAACATAAAAAAAATACTATATATAATAACATATTATTTATTTTTAACCGACTTCCAATCAAAAAGGAGGAGGTTCTCAATTCGGTTGTATGTTTTTTTTTTTTTTTTTTTTTTTTTTTTAATGTTTGTTACCGCATAACTTCGTCATTTGTGAGCCGATTTGAAAAATTATTTTTTTATCTGAAAGGTACTGCTTCCAGATTGGTCCCATTTTAATTTTATTAAAATCGGTGTTGCCATTTTTTTTTAATAATTTTTTTAATGTTCGTAACTGCATGCCTCCGTCATTTATGAACCGATTTAGAAAATTATTTTTTTATTTGGAAGGTTATTCTTACGTCCAGATTGTCCCAAACAAATTTGATTAAAATCGGTTTAGCCGTTTGACAATGAAGTCGGTTTCTCAAGTTTTTTAAACTTAAATTATTAAATTACGGCATCACGATCGCGGTAAGTTGAAATAAATATTCAACAGTTGTTAAACTCAGATTTTTGTTTGAAAATTTTGACAAATATTTGATTGGTCAATTAGTCATCCGTGAAACCAGCCCATAATAACAATTAGGAAATAATAAATCATCTCTTCGTCAGAAAAACCCAATAATTGTACATACCGTGAACATAAAAGTAACGAAAATAAACAGAAAACAGCAGTGCGAAGGTTTTTGATTAATGAGAGAGTCAACAGTATAGGCCTACCATAAGATCTGTCTGGCTCTGTCTCTGGCTCTGGTTTTGCGTCTGTGTGAGTGTTGACTAAACAAATTCTACGTCGAAACATCAATTAAACTGTGATCGCTGAGCACTCACACAGACTCAAAACCAGAGCCAGAGACAGAGCCAGACAGAGCTTGTGGTAGGCCTACAGCACATCATTAACAAAGCAAACTGAATATAACATTAATATTCATGAAAATTAATCAATGTTATGCCCGCATATTGTATTTGCACTGTATGTATTGTATATTGCTCTCTCTGCAACACCAGCCTAATAATTACAAACATTGAACCACAGTTTTTGTTTTGCAAAGTATTTAGTAGTACCTAGTAGCCAATTCGAGAGAGACATGGCATATTTCTTATAATTCGATCGACAACGTCTTATAATTCAATGGAGCCGGCTGCACGCACGAAAAAACATGACTCATGCAGCGTTACCTCGTTTTCCTATGTGTCACTGTTTATTTCAAACCAGTGTGGTGAAAGGACTGTGTGGACAGTGTGGATAAAACTATTCAACAGACCATTTCCTTGGAGCTATTTGTGAATGCGTTCGGGATGTGTCAAGTCGTGTCTCACATACTTCTCAAGTATATTAGTCATCAAATTATAATAATTTCTGTATTTAATTTCTAAATCTCATTTGAATCGCTCGCTTTTTAATCATTTTTGAAGGACATCCTGTATAAATTGATATTATCATCAGCCTTTTTTACCTAGCTAGTTAGTCTAACTAGCTTTTACCGATAAAGTAGCTTTCCAGTTTTCCACCATTAATTTGATGGGTTCCGTGGACTGAATGAGAATCTAGCAGAGATGCTCTAGTATTTTAACATACTCGTAACTAAGTTGCTAAAGTGGATATGTTAGTGTTACGACAATCATAGTCTAGTACCGTCAATAACCACGATATAGGTAAAAGTGGAGACCACAACTTAAAGGTCTGCGCACATCAGTCAACACCTAAAACGCTGTCAAATATATTTGACAGCGTTTCAGCTGATAGCCATCGCCATCGCCTAGCTGGGCGCAGGCCTAAATACAGGCACTGGCACGGATCTAGAGGCACAATCAAATTCTTTCACCACACGCATTGGTTCGAAAGAACAAGTGATGCGACCACTATCCGAAGAAATAAAAATATTGTAGTGTAGATAATGCGCACCCGAAAAAATTGCTAAACCCGTACGTACATTTGCTTGAATTCTGATCATATCTTCTGCATATTTATATGCCTACTTTTTAGTCAAACGATGAAGGAAAACATCGTAAGGAAACCCGCGGCTTAGTCAGCTCCGTACGTGTTGACCATTTTCCTTTGGATTAGGCCGTCTAAGCTGTGAGGTAAAGGCAAGTTTATTCCATCTTAAATTCAGTCCCAAACACTATAGCGTCCTGTAAGTAACCAAGCCGTGGTTTGCTGCCTGTTCTTCTAGGCTTGGTCGTAAGGAACTGGCACTCAGACTCAGACTTTAAGACGTTTCAAAGTGATCCTTGTGTTACTGCTGAATATATTTGATATGATTTGATCAGTTGCCTCTGACGCTGAATCATCTACAATAAATGCAAAGGTTTGTCAATTAATTTAGTCAAAGGAAATGTGACACGACAATATCAAGTTTACTTTAAGTTTAATGTCTCAAACTTGTTGTCAGGAAACTACAAAATTGTTACAAAATTGCATTAGGAAATTATAGAGAGCTTCACAGAGAAAGCTATTCCTATGCAAACGCAGTTCCCATTTCCTGAGGGAATTGTAACCGTAACTTCGAAATTGAACTTGCTATCGATGCAGATTTCAAATTTGTACGTCTTTCCTCAAAGACATTCTCATGTCTAAGAATCTAGGGTACGTCTATTATGCTCGGGATACACGAGGCTAGCTTTATAGCCAGGATAGCAAGGCAGTGATAGTAAGCTAGCAAGCTAGTAGTTCTAGCTTCGTGTAAACATAACTAGCTTCATTTTTCATACAGCAGTTCTGTTTACACGTGTTTAGCTTACTATAACTATTTTGCTGTCCTGGCTTGAAAAACTAGCTCCATGTATCCCGGGCATTAAAGCATTATCATAATAAACCTAAATGAAATCACTGCAATAAGCATTTCTTTTTTGGGTTGGGTTGGTGTCGTCATTTCAGAGCAGCCATTATCCAGACTCATCAAAAAAGACCTAAGGAAAAATTGAAGGAGCTCTTCTTCCGTGATCTAAATTATTTTTTTTGCCGTCAAAATTTTTGTGGTACATTACCGTCGGCAGTTTTTCCTGACCACTACAATCTAGGTCTCTTCAACTTCAAGGCAAGAATGAAGAAGTCTTCAGACCATCCTGCTTCATCGTCGGCTACATCGTCGCACCATCAGGTGAAATTGTACTTAGCCTATACTATATCATGCATAAAATAAAACTATGGAATGCGTTCATAAAAACACACATTACACAATATACTTATCGACTAATCACCACTGATAATATAGGTAATCATGATGATGAAGGCAATTATGATTTATTCCATAAATATCCGACTCGCAACAGTTCATCGAACCTTCCACACTAACTATAGTTCATTCTGTGTCCAGTCCCGTTACAATTAGCGCTTACTTTCAGCTAGACTGATTTTACTTCTTGTTTTTTTTTTGGCGTCGCATAGGTTTATGCATTTGCCATTTTTATATTTTTTTACTTGGTTCAAAAAATTAGGGAAACAGTAATAATAAAATACGCAGAACTAAGGACTGGGACAGGATCTATTTCTTGTTTTACCTAGGCTTCTACATTTCCAAGACGGTCGCATTAGTATGATCTAGAAGTATTTTTTTTTAATCTTTATTTATGTAAAAAGGAGTTCTATCACACAGTTAATATAACACCCTCGTACCCCTCGTAGGATAATACACAAATAAACACCATAATAGAAAAAAAACAATTGTCAAACTACCCGCAAATAATGTTATATCAGCATATTGACATCCTTGGATATAGAATTCTTTGATAGACATTCGATGGGGGGCGACCATGCAACATTTGCAACGAACGAATAAGCCTACTGGGTATGTTGTGGTGTAGAAGAGAGCGGGAGGGTTTGAACTTTTATGTGTGCTGTGTGTTCAAAATAAATGTATTTTCTTTCTTTGCTTCTTTCGTTCTGTCTTTATTTCTTTCTTGCCACTAAGCAGTTGCTCATATTGCTATAAAATACAATGCAATTTGAATGAACATCGCCACGATTACAATTTTGAGGGATATTTCTCAATAGAGGTGAAAATCACTAAAGGAGAAAGTACTGTGGGAACTTTAGGGTCAATGTCTAAATTGTGTCAACGTTATTTTCAAGTGTTTCTTGTGTCTCATAGGAACTAGGCTGCGTAAACAATTTTTTGTACTGTCTACTTCGAACACCCATTTTATGAATGTTTGTTTACGCTTTTTGTTAGACCTTGCGTTTGTTGAGTGTTTCAATAAGTGTGAACCTTCCTCTCAGCTTTTTTTACATTTAAACTTTTTTATACACACTTTTACACTTCTTCTAGATCTTTTTCGTCATCGTTCCTGAGGATAGCTTAGGAGGTTGGTAGCTAGAGGAATCCAAACTTTATATTTGGAAACTGCATAGTCTGTACCATAGAGTAGCTGTTCTATTTATTAACCGACTTCCAATCAAAAAGGAGGAGGTTCTCAATTCGGTTGTATTTTTTTTTTTTTTTTTTTATTTTTTTTTTTATTTTTTTTTTAATGTTTGTTACCGCATAACTTCGTCATTTGTGAGCCGATTTGAAAAATTATTTTTTTATCTGAAAGGTACTGCTTCCAGATTGGTCCCATTTTAATTTTATTAAAATCGGTGTTGCCATTTTTTTTTAATAATTTTTTTAATGTTTGTAACTGCATGCCTCCGTCATTTATGAACCGATTTAGAAAATTATTTTTTTATTTGGAAGGTTATTCTTACGTCCAGATTGTCCCAAACAAATTTGATTAAAATCGGTTTGCCGTTTGACAATGAAGTCGGTTTCTCAAGTTTTTTAAACTTAAATTATTTTCTATTTATTCGATGGGCTTTCTCGCTTTGAGAACATACATATTAATTTTAGAATACCAACCTTACCTAGGTTGGTTTTCTCATCATATTTAATTTCATCGTTGGAAAGCATCTTTTCACGGCTTTTTTTTAATTTGCCTAAATGGCACGTTCTACTTAGACGATCATGCAATCATGTAAACTTGCAAGCGCTATGCAAGAGAATCACGACCAAGCTTATCAAACGATTCATCTCATATTTATGTGATTGCAATTTTTATTATGCAGTCGAATATTGCAATTTCTTGCAACATTATAACCACTTTGATATTACAATAAAAACATGCGCAGACCTTCGTAGTTGCGAAGACGGTTCCACTTCATAACGTATAATAATAAAAAGCCTTGCCAGATAATGCCAGATCTACAAGGCATAAACACTTTATGAAGCGTAATTACAGCTTGTAGTTACTCGGTATAAGGGAGGCTGAAAATAAAAAAATTAAAAAGTATCAAATATTGCACTGTTAAAACTCGCGGCAGTGTCGTAACTGTGGGGTGATTGCGTATCTTTTATTGCAATCAAAACACAGTCGCATCTGTCAGTTGTGACATTATTTTGAGCTTCGAATGCAATAAAAAACTATTTGAAACAAAACTTATCTCTGACAAGGAACGATTGCAACAAGACAAGACTGAATGCTGACGTAATAAACATTAGATAGCGAATAGGAACTTCGCTTTATAAAATAGGTTAGGTAGGTTTAGGTTGCCCTACAACCTGATACCTAGTGGTCGACAAATTAAGGCAACAACATTATGTGAAAAAAAAATTATAGACAAAAATTAAAATAAAGAAATTTGGTTTAGCGCATAGCTCTATGCATTTTTACTGTGCTAATGCCAGCTAATTTTAGCTAAAAACAAAAAGCTTTGTAGAGGCTGGTTACCTACATTTGAAAAATATGCTAAGGTAAGTAGATAGAAAATACAATATTAAAAGTTGTAATTCAAAAACACTAGACTATTACGCCCACCCTGGGAGACCATTTGGTAAGGAACTTTTGAACTTTTGCTCTGATGATAAGTGGACATGTGCGGACTTTGAAAGTTTAGGTCTTTCCTCGGATACCTACACATTCGTTTGTGAGGCAACTGGAAGTCGACGTTGGTTGGACCATTGTATAGTGACGGACTTAGCATGGCAAACTATTACAAATATAGCGGTGAAATATGACGTATTCTGGTCAGATCATTTCCCACTTATCATCACCTGTAATTTAAATTTAATTAAGCCTAAGTTAGTCACAACAACCAGTAAAAGTAGTAAGGTTGTTTGGGGTACACGTGATGATAGTCAAATTGAAAATTATAATTTTATTTGTAATAATTTATTGAAAGATATAGTTTTTCCTGCGGAATTAAGCGACTGTTGTGGTAAAATGTGCAGTAATGAAAAACATAATGTCATCATTAATAATATGTATAAAAATATTGTTACCATCTTGAGTAATGCAGCAGTTTCTTGTTGTGCTGGGAGCAAATCGAGGAAGCGTACGATTGTGGGTTGGAATAGGCATGTCAGGCATGCTCATGGAGAGGCTCGCCATGCTTTTCAAATTTGGACTTTGTACGGAAGGCCTAAATTTGGCCCCTATTATGAGACGATGTGTGCAACTAGAAAAACTTTTAAATCCAAATTAAAGTGGTGCCAAAATAACCAACAGCAGATACAAATGGATATATTGGCCACACACCACTCGTCCAAAGACTTTAGTAGTTTTTGGAAGGGCACAAATAAGCTAAATCCACGGGCGAGCTTACCTGTTAGCATGAATGGCGTGTGTGATCCGGCAGGTATCGCAAATGTTTTTAAGGGCCACTTTAGGGTCAGTCCACTACTGGGTGGGACGTCATTGCGGGAGCCCGTTACTGAGTACCGTCTGCCCGAATCACATGTTCATGTTACTGCTAAGGATGTTGAGACTGTTATTACAGCCATGAAACGCGGTAAATCACCCGGGCACGACGGGCTCAGTAAGGAGCACCTGCAGTACGCCGGAGGTCATTTACCTAGAGTACTAGCTATGTTGTACAATTTTAGTATTGGACATTCTTATCTCCCATTGGACCTTATGAGAACGGTTGTAGTTCCTATTATTAAAAACAGAACGGGTGATGCCTCTGACAAGTCCAATTACAGGCCTATCTCGCTGGCAACTATCATAGCTAAGGTATTGGACAGTTTACTTGATAGACACCTAAGCAAGCATTTGAGCTTAAATGATGCGCAATTCGGTTTTCAGCCAGGTCTGTCGACAGAATCAGCTATTTTGTGTCTCAAGCATACTGTCCAATATTATACAAGTAGAAAAACGCCTGTATATGCTTGTTTTTTGGATTTGTCAAAGGCATTTGACCTAGTTTCGTATGACATACTCTGGGAAAAGCTTTTGAGTGACACAAGCCTGCCAAAAGATCTAGTGTATATATTTCGATACTGGTACGAAAACCAAAGTAACACGGTGAGGTGGGCTGATTCGTTTTCGGATGAGTACAGATTGGAGTGTGGGGTACGGCAAGGGGGGATTTCATCTCCGAGGCTCTTTAATCTGTACATCAATCGTTTGGTCGGGGAACTTAGTGGAACTAAAGTCGGATGCTCGATTAACGGTACGATGGTTAACAATTTAAGCTACGCAGATGACATGGTTCTGCTAAGTCCTTCGATTAATGCTCTCAGACAACTGCTGCGGGTTTGTGAAACTTATGCGGGGGCCCATGGGCTCAGGTACAATGAAACAAAAAGTGAAGTGATGCTATTTAAAGCTGGGAGTAAGACTTACGATGTCCCTCCAGTGTCGCTAAGTGGAACTCCACTCACGTGGGTTAAGGAGTTTAAGTACCTGGGCCACTGGGTAACCAATGATATGTCAGATGACATGGACATCGAGAGGGAACGTAGGGCATTGTCGGTTAGATGCAATATGCTGGCTCGCAGGTTCGCACGTTGTTCTGCCGCAGTCAAAGTGACTTTATTCCAGGCATATTGTCAAAATTTCTACACGTGCAACCTGTGGTTTAGGCATAAGCAGAAGGCCTACAGTGCCCTACGAGTCCAATATAACAACGGCTTCAGGATGCTGTTGGGGCTGCCGCGTTTCTGCAGCGCATCAGGCATGTTCGCGGATGCCAGGATTAATGACTTCTACGCAATCATGCGCAGTAGAACCGCGTCGCTAATGAGCCGCATCCGCGGCAGCACCAACGGCATGCTAGCTGTGGTAGCTGATAGGTTGGATTCAGGCTTCTTCAGTCACTGCATGGCAAAACTGGTACCGGTTGCCCACTTAGTGACCCAGTGAGAAGTGAGAAGAGTGACTGTTGAAGTATGGATCCAACATATCAGTAATTATAATTATATTTTGTATTTACTAACATTAGTTCTAGTTTTGTGTGCTACTAACAAATTGGATTTTTTCTGAAATAAAATTATTATTATTATTATTATATTACAGCCCCGAGCAACCTTTTCTAGTTAGTTGAACAAAAGGTAAGGTAAAGCGAAAGTTTATAAAGTTATTCCGATCCGGACGCAAAGTACGATCATAAACTTACAAGAGTTATTTTATTTGGAGAACTTTCATATATCCTTCTAACATTGTCATCATTACTCACTAACATTGTAGGTAACTTTAAGTCGTAACTTACTCGAAGCATCTTGGACTGGGCGCATTACACCACAAATTAAAAAAAATATGGAGGCACAATTGCGTTTGTGTCACGAACTTGTTTTTTGGTTAATACCATTCAGCTACATAACAAATACTAAATTAGTAACTAATAATTGGGTTAGCGGCTCTAGACAAACGTGAATTATGCTCTGGGACAATGGTTACATGAATCATAATTTTTTTGGTTTATCAAATAAACAAAACTAAAAAATCAGTTACGAAAAAAATGGATTTTTCTGGGTTTGCATATAATTTTATATAATTCAACTTGTCACGGCGTAAAGTCGTAAACTGTCTGCCGCGAATCTAAACGGCTAACTTTGGTTTCAGTCTTCCAACCCTCTGACCGAAAGACGAATGTGATGTGCACTTCTTTTTATAGGTAATCGCGATAAATATCCGTTTCTTCCATAAAGCACTTCTTCTTCTTCTCGTCGTATCAGTTCTTTCGAACCAATGTGGTGAAAGGATTTTAGATGCAACTCAAAGAGACTCCTTTGTTTTTATTATTTTCCTCCTTTAGTAATTACTATTTGCAGTCATACTTAAAATAAAAATTATTGCTTATGTTGTGTTTGTTAGAAATCATCGTTAAAAACTATGTGGATTGGTCTCACTTTTAATATCTAGAATATCCATATGTCGGCCAAATTACGAAATTGTCGTTTCAACAAAAAATCTGGATCAAGTAAAATGTTAAGATATAGAAAGTAGACCGATTATTCGGTCAATTACATAATACTCCTTCTATCCGTGATCGTATCTTCTTGCGACGGTGTCAAAATATCGGGAAATAATTTAGCTTACAAATTTTGAAACACAAGCGCTCTCATTAAATGCATAGCCGCCACCTATCCAAATGGTCGTCGCGCAGTATGTTGCTTAGTCAATTCGATAAGAATCACCCAGCGCTTCACAATTTTTGTATATAACTAGCTGATGGAACAGGCCCACCTGATGTTAAGTTTGGGTTTTGGTTTTCCATTACTCTTTGTTGATAGGTAATACGTTACTTACAAAAGTTTCAGGATCTCCATAAATAGGCTTTCCCGCCTGTATAATAATACCATTACAAAAGCTCCACAAAGTTCTGTAAAAAACAAATTCAACAAACTTTTGCACGTATAGGGTGTCTAAAGACTGCCACCCTAAAACTGAATTGGACCCTCACAGAATCATGGTTTCTGAGTGAAAGTAATGATTTAGTATTTGGGTTACGAAAAACATAGCTTATTGTTTAAAATTATTATATATTTTTTACCATGCGGTAACCCCGTACCATTGCCGATTTTTTTTTTTTATACATACGCTACAAATTGGTCCAATATAAATTGCCCAATGACATTGATATTCAAAGGTTCCCAACTTTCCAGACGATCTCCAACTAAGTTTGTTCACACAGTTTATTAAGCAGTACAGTTGCATATTCATTCGTTTAATTACTTAGCATCAGTAACAGTAAAGTTTACGGGCGCATACATGCATAAAGTAAATAGTACCAACTTTATCTTTTTAAAATAATGGTAGGAGAGGTAAATTAAGAGATAAGATAAATCACCCCATACACATTTCATTTCATTTTAAAATTTCTGGGAAAACTCTATGTGCTATGATAAACACCACTATTTTGTAACTACCAAAAAAAATAGGGTAATGTAGTAGGGGTAGAACATTATGAATGTGCAATCAGAATTTTTAGTTTCAATAAAATGACAAAGTTATTAAATGTTAAAATTTTCAGAAATCCTGCAAAAAATTTTGGACATATTACCTTAGTCTATGATATTAGTTACGTAGTACTAGAGATAAAAAAAATTACGCTGTTAGGTTCCGCTTGGTATTTAGCGTTTATGAATGAAATTATTTTTGCTTGTTGACTCATTTCTCAATGTTTGACTAAAAATTGTGGATATTTAAAAATATTTTTTTATGACTAGATTTTTTTTTTTGCGTTGATGTGTTCAGTATCAGCAGCCAATATCGTCATGTTTTTTTCTGGTAATTACAAAATAGTGGTGTATATACAGCTCTATACAGGGTTATTCATTATTAACTGCAAATACTCAGGAATTAGGTTCAACAAATAGAATAAAAAATATTTATGAAATTATTTTTTTTAAATTTGATCAAAAATTTTTTCAAGTTTTTGTATCAAAATTTTATTTTTATTAATTTCTTTACGGCTATTGCATAATGATTGCCACGGAGAACAGGACGATGACCCACCCAGGTGGTGACTGAACGCAGAGTGTCACTCACGCGCGCGGGCGCGGATCAAAGGTCAAAATAGGTCAGGCGCCAATGATTCCTTTATCGATTTTCTCGGGATTTTCATAACAAAACTTAAAAAAAATCATTTCATAAATATTTTTTATTTTATTTGTTGAACCTAATTCCTGAGTATTTGCAGCTAATAATGAATAACCCTGTATATGTATACAGCTATGTGGAGACAATAGGTAGGTTAGATAGTTAGTAGCTCTTTGAACCCGTCCGGGGAAGTACTACCACCGTTCCTATTTCTGCCGTGACGCAGCATTGCTGTGTTTCGGTTTGAAGGGTACCGGTGAAATTACTGGCTCGTGAGCGCAAACATTTGTATGCCTCAAGTTGACAGACAGGGAACTGCAACATAGGGCACGTTCTTGATGTGCATGACCTACGAGACGAAATGCTTTGTTATGCGATTGTTGTCACTTAACATCAGGAGGGGCCATATGCTTGTTCCATTAGCAAGTTGTATAAAATAAAAAGATTACATGTAGCTAATTAAAAGTTTCCACATGTGACATGTATGTACACATAAATATGATAATGTAAGTTCCTAAAATAAAAAATGTTACTTTGTCTAGCTTTGCGGTACATAAAAAAAGGTTTTGATAAATACGCTGTGCTGAGATCTTGGTACAGTCGTGGATATTAATTTCGTTAGTTTTGATGGAATTCAAGAATAACTGGACGATCTGTAGCTGAATTCCGGAATTAATTCAGCAGTGGATGTTGTATTAAATATTCAATAAAGCCAGATTTAGAAGTGCCAGCGTCTGTGGCGGAATTTATCACTCCATTTTGAATCTGTTCAGATTTATTATGGCCTCTATTTAAGACGCTGAACTCCGTGAAATAACTTCTCACTCGCACTCTTTGACTTTTTGAAAGATGTAAAATTAGTGAAGTTATTTATGAAAATTCTTGCATGCGAGTCCCGAAGATTCGTTTTTTTGGAAATCTAGTTGCAACAGATTACCAAAAAAAAATTATCTTGATCCTAACACGTTTTCCTAATTCAAAGTATGTATTCCGTACAAAATCCTTTAGGATTTTGTATTGTGGTAGTCGCTTATAGACCAAAATCGCAGGGTATCGAGGACTTGCTTAGCGTTGTGTACATAGGGGCTTATAAGAAACACGCGATTGTTCTCTTGCAGCCCACATAACCGTTACGTCATTGCGTGTCAATGTCATTACGACGGCTCAGCTGTCATTGCGTTCTCATGCGCCGGCGCTTCTTATAACGGACGCATGTGCAGCCGACCGTGCAGCAGTACTGCTACTTAAGAAGCTTCGTGAGGACTTTTTCTTTTATTTCCTGGTTCAAGATTCGTTAAGATTTCTATAGTTTTATTTACTCTTATCTCTTTGTTTACGCTGGAGAGCATAGGTTCGATTCCCGCCAACAAACATGTTTGTGGTGATCATAGATGTTTGTTCTCTGCCTGGGTGTTATATTGCATTCAAAATAATTATTTACAAAAAAAGAAGTAGGTGTTTATGTATTATATCAGCTATCTGGTTCTCATAACACAAGCTCTAAGAGCTCTTTGTGAAGGGTTCGTTCGGGGAAGCGCTACCACCATGCCTTTTTCTGCCGTGAAGTAGCATGCTGTGTTTCACTTGGGGTGACGGTAAAGTTGATGGATGCAGGGCAGTGAATCGTAGGGCACGTTCTTGACGTGCGCTTTGTTACACGTTGGTTACCACTTGATATCAGGTGGGCCACATGCTTGTTTCTTCAGTTCGTTGCATTTAAAAAAGTTTAGTTTGGGGCTAGGATAGTGTTGTGTGGAATGTCCAAAATATTTATTTTTGAATCCTTATTTTATTTATCTATGAATTATTCTCGTCCTATTTTTACCCAGTTCAATACGCTAGTCATGATAGCTTTGATTCACTCCATCATCAATTCTCTTGTTTGGCATGGCCTAAATAGCAGGGGAAGGTCGCGGGTTCAAATCCCGCTCGGCTCTTAACTTTTGGGACATTATAAAAATCTTTGTAAATAGCAGTAGGTTAACTAGTGCATAATAATAAATACTCAAAGATTCTTAATCAATCAGTCGCCGTTGCATAAGATCAAATATAATCTGATGCACCTTACATAATACAGTTCGTAATATATCAAAGTTTATTGACCTCTACAAATATAACAGGTGTCCCACATTTTGTGGGCAAACAACTTGTCAAAACACAACGGAACCACTCTAAGGCACGAGGTCAGAGAAATGAATCTCAAAAAACTCGCAGCCTCCATTCACAATAGAAATATATACGTTGCGGTAATCTTTGGTGGCTTTGAAATGATGTCAATGGCAAAACGGCATTGGTGGTGGAACAAAATGTAGTTACCGAGTACAGTGGCGATAGAAAAGAAGTGGTTCTAGTTCATGCGACAATGACCGTGGATTTACTTGTTCTACTGGTTTATTCACTGTTTTACAGTTCGTTTTGTAAATTGTCGATTCCAATTGATCGTGCTCTTGTTTATCGGTTTGTTTCGATCGGATAACTTAGTGGGTTAGCACTAGTTTTGTTCATAAATCTGCTTTAGGATTAGTTGTAAAATCTATTTACACTTTTAGCACGACTGAACTTCTAATAATATCACCAGTACCTCTCAAGGGCCTTATAGTTTAATTACCGGAGTTATCTCTATTTTGTATGAAATATTGTGTAAATGTGTCTTATTTTGATGTGAATGGTTTTTGTATTATAACTAATGTGAGCTTTGTTTCAATTTCAGGTACATGGTTGTATGGGACTTCAAGATGCGTGTGACCCTTTGCGTGCTTCTTGCTGCAGTCTGCGTGCTGGCAGACAAGAAAGAAATCAGGTAGTTAAAACCTTCTAATATTTTTTTCTGCTTTGATACTGTTCTGCAGTTGTCAAGCTCAGGCGGACGATGTGAATAATTGTGAATTTTCTCCTTTTTCCAGGCGTACCAAGCCTTTTGTCGCTGATGCCGTCGGGAACACACTGCCGCCGCCTACAAATGGCCAGGCTAGTGTTGGAAGCCCAGTTAACCTCCTCACCCCTGATAGATACGAATTTTATACGTTCGACGAATCTGGAGAACTCGTTAAAAGGTTAATGACCCTTGAAGAAATACAAGCTATAGTCGCAGCTGGTGAAGATTCAGATGGCCTTGTGACTTTCGCAAACGATAACCAACCGACCGTGGCTTTTAACTTCAGCCAACCTCCTTACACAAAAGTACACAGTGTAGTTACGAATGTACAAAATGTATTAAAAGCACAAATGGAAGCGCATAAAACTAACCCTCTAGTTCAGCCGACGTTAGATACACCCGATGTTTCTGACTCTTGGAGTCTAATACTACCATCGATCTTTGGTAACACTGGAGTAGACATCGTGCCTGATAAACCTAATAGCGGATATGTACCTGAAACTGACACATTTGACAAAGAAAACTCTGAAAGTGAAACAAATACATCCAGCAAGGAAGGTGATGCCCAAATTATAACCAATACAACGGTCGAAATACAAAATAGTATCCAAACTGACGATTTGTCTAAACAAAAAGACCAAGATATTGCTCCAGTAATAACTACAGTCAAACCAACTACAAAACTAACAACAACTAAAGTTTCAACAACATCGGAGCCTCCAAAACTTTCCACTACTACTACTACAAGAAAACCTGTAACTACCAGAAGGCCCGTTACTACCACTAAAAGAGTAATAAAATCAACAACTACAAGTACGACAACTACTAAACCTACAACAACATCGTTAACAACTTCAAAACCCACAACAACATCGTCAACCACTGTAAAGCCTACAACAGCCAAACCGTTTGTAAGAATTACTCCTAAAACCACTACATCAAAACCGACTACAACAACAAAAAAACTGATTACTACGATAGTGACCAAGGAACCAATAGTTAATAATTTTCCATTCACTGAAAGCAATATAGAGTTTGAGAAGATTAGTACATTTATACCAGTTTCCACAGTTAACTATATCACAGAACGAACTACTAAGAGACCATTTGAGACGACTAAAGCACCTTTAGTCTATGCTAGTACAACAAAGCGATCACCACCATCTTCCACTAAAACTCCTCAAAGACTTTCTACAACTCATCTACCAAAACTATCTACTACTTCAACGGTTGAACCTAGTGATGTGATTATCATAAATTCTACCCCTGAAACGATTGACAAAGTCAATGTGACAACTGTCACAACTCAATCTGTGTCACCATCAACTGCAGTGTCTTCAACGGAATTTTCGTCACCAATTAAGTCGCAAACTAATTTAGAGGTAAACAATACAAAAGATGATGAACCAGCACTACCTCTTTTTGACGTCGCCCTCAGTATAAGCCAAATAGCATCTGATCTAGGAAGTAACTATCAGCCTTTGCCAACAGCAAATGGCTTACTAGAGAACAGTAAAGATAATTCTAATGACATGGAGAGTAAGGAAAACATTGATGTAGATATACCCTCTGGAAAAGAAGAAAACGCTAAAGTTACAGACATAAACAATGATAACTTTGTCAAAATATCAACGATCGATCCTCATCCAGAAAATAAAGAAAAGGATAATGACCCGGTAAAAAAATTGGAAGTTATGACAACTGAGATTACAACAACAGAAACGTTTGATATAACCACTAGCTCAGAGCCATATGAAACCACTATAGATCCAATTCTTTCCGAATCGATGGGTGATTTACTTTCACAAGTTGTAAACGAAGTACCCCAATCCATTTTGGATGATACTTCTAATCATGAAAATGAGAGTTTAACAACTGAATTAAATATGGATACTACAACGGATGCATCAATAGAAATGACATCGGAAATTGTTAAAACTACAGTTAAGGAAGTATCATCTACAACAATAAAGCCTACATTAAAAAACAAAACCGAAAACATTTCTACAACACAAAAAGTTCCTATCGAAAAAAAATCAACAACTGTTAATGTGCCTACCACAGAAAAAGTATCAACCACTGTGAAAGTATCAACAACAGAAAAAGAGATCATTGCTCAAAGGGCAACGACTACAGAAAAAGTACCCATTGTTACTGGAAACAAGTTAGTTCCATCAAATAAAAATAAGCTTGACAACAGTATGGAAAAGGATTCTGATACAAATGATAAAAACAAAGACTTCGTTAAAATATCTGTATCAACAAACAAAGATTCTCCAAAACTAGAATCCGAAAACGATGAAAATATAAAAGCAATAGTTAACAAAAATAAAATTAACGAAACTAAAGTAGTTCAAGAAAAACCTAAGGAAGACAATAGCACACAAGTACAACCAACAACAGAAAAGGGTATGACATCGGAAACAAATGATTCATCATTTATTAGTTCTCTAAATAAAACAACTGCTCAATCACTAATAAACAAAATCATTACATTGAACAAGTTAACTAATAAAATTGAAAAAGTTTCTGATTCCGTGCACAAAGTTGACGAATTCAAGAAAAAAATACAAAAAGTTAATATTGCTGATGAAGAATTAGCTAGCGAAAGAAACAACTCGTGGAAACTGGTTCCTTCTCTTTCTCCACCTAAAGCAAATGAAATTTCCAAAGATACCGTTAAACCAGACAATCCTTACAATCCCGAAAACGAAAATAAAGATGTTGTACTGGATTATTCACAAGAAAACCAAGGATTGGAAGTAACAACCAAAAATTTGGGAGAGGACATAGCTCAATTCACTGAGCTCTGCAATGAACTTGCGTTTAGATACTGGCACGCGATGGTTGAAAACATTGATAAAAAAAGAAGCTTCGTATTATCTCCATACTCAGTAACGTCAATGTTAGCTATGATGTTTATGGGAGCTAGAGGTGCTACTTCTGGCGAGATGAATGAAATACTGAAACTAGATGACATGGTGACATTCAATCCTCACTTTACACTGAAAAATATTTCAGATTCTATCGAATCAGCTTCGGATTCTGGCATAGCAGTTTCTGCATTCATAAGGGAACTTTTCAGTGACAGAAACAAGGGTAAAATTCTTTCGTTCTACAAAGAACGAGCTCAGCATTTCTACAATGGACATGTGGAAGAGGTTAACTTTAAATTGATCAGTGATATCATCAGAAGAAGAACCAATTTGCTCGTCAAGAGGTACACATGGGGAAGGATTCCCGAGTTTATGAAATCGAACAACATCGTGATGAATCCTCCACTGGCAGCCTTTTCAACAAATATTTTCCAGGTTGGTATTGTTATTATTTATCATATAGTTGGTGGATGTAGAATTGCTCAGAATCATTCATCTTTTAAATAAACGGTGAAGCTTATGTCCAGCAGTGGGTTTTTTCATTCTACTGATGATGATGATAACACTAATCTCGAATGCCTTTTGAAGTTTTATTTTATTTTTAACATATGTTTTTATACATTTCAGACTGACTGCACCGGATCATCGGTTGACGGCAGAGACGGAGAAATGTATTTCGTGGTATCACCAAACGTACGCCAAAGACGCCTCGTGCCTGTCCCAGCTGTTGTCCTTAAATCTGGCTTCTCGGCCGGCTACGATCCTGCTTTAGACGCCACTGCAGCTGCACTAGGAAGCACCAACTCTATCGTCAGTACCATATTCCTCATGCCTGGACAACAAGGGAACGTCGTACATGCAGATGACTTGGAAAAGTTAGAGCATAGATTATTAGAAGCTAACCCTACAAAACCTGTATGGAATCGAGTTCTGAGAGCGCTCTTGCCGAGGCCAGGACTAGAATTGCAAATACCCAGATTCTCACATAAATCTGTATTCAACGTTTCGTCAACGCTAAGACAAATGGGTCTGAAGGACTTATTTGATGCGGACCATGCTGATTTGGGCGGTCTTAATGGGCCATCTATGGATCTATATTTGTCTGACATGGTGCAGGTGACGTCATTTGTTACATGCGGTGAAGGAATGGTTGGAGAACAGCATCATATGGAAGAGTACCCTGAGTCAGTGCAGTTGGCCCGTCGTAGATCGTCAAGATGGATCAGTAATGACTGGAACGAACCGCGTGATTACCAGAGAGCCTTCCATGATCCCCATGATGGAGGTGAAGCCATGCATCTGCCATTGCACCTCAGGCCCAGACAAGCTCGCGTTCCGACAAGAAGTGTTCAACCCGCGAGGTTAAAGTTCGACAGACCCTTCCTATTTTTCGTGAGGCACAATCCCTCGGGCATGATACTATACGTTGGCCGGTACAACCCACGGCTCTTACCCTGAACGATCACAAGACTGTTAGTTTAGTTTAACTTCCTAAAAGGAAAGTGATAGAGGATACTGGTGCGTGTGATAAAAGTGGTGTAATGAGCATTTACGTGACAGTATTAATAAGTGTATCCGTGCACAAGGGACTTGCCGATAATGCGAACTGGCGATCCTGTTTCCATATCAATGTGTACAAAGAATGCTAATGACTTCGAAACTTCGAATGTCTCTTTAAGTATTTGTAATAGCAAATAATTAGATTTAAAACATGTCATTCCATCGTCTTTAGAAGTAATGGTTTTAGAATAAAATGTAAAAGTAAAATTTGTTTTAATAATAACCTTTAATAGTAAACTTGACATTATAAGCTATAAAAAATACAAATCTTATAAGTAAAGCATTAAAGAATGTAATATAGCAGGCATAGTTTAGTTACGTATCTACTACAAATAAATTCATGATTATAAAATAACATAGCCAAAAGGTAAGACTATATACCTAGCAGTAGGCGGGTACCGGCTGATAATGATGATGACGATGTCGTACTACCAATCAAAGGCACTGACTGTGTTTCAAGTTGACTTTCTAGTGTAGAACCAATTCACTGCCTTCATATAAAAAACTCTCGACATTCTTCAAAGAACACCTTTTTTTCTATACACGTTTTTGTAGGAATGACTGCTGGACAATCCTGTAAAAGTAAACATTTATTTAGGATTAGAGAAACTCATCGTTCTACGAGAAATTATGGCACATGTTATATAATGATTAAATAATTTTGAATGAATGGCAAATGATTCTCACCATATTTAAAACAATATCAAAATTGCGCCATTGAAGATACTAATGGGTAAACATAAATATACATTACAAATGTCGATTTGGGTACCTCTTTCTATTTGCTGGTTGTTGTAAAACACTAATATTATATTCATAGACATAACTTTTGTGGACGCACAGCTGGATTATGACTAAGCATGCTCCATCTTAGGTTGCATCCTCACTTTCCATTTCGTGTGATGCCAAATGCGTAGCTATTTAGATAAATAAATAAAAAACTACTCACAACATTGACATAATTTCTAATACAACCCTGCAGTTTGAAAAACTCGCAGACATCCAAAGGCATGAACATTCGGTAGGCGTTTTTACAGTGAACCTGAGCGTTCGTCAGCACGTTGGTGAAAATGGGATTCAGCTCAGCCCATTTATCCAGATGTGCGAAGTACTTCTCATCGTCTACAGAGTTTTCTTGAGTAAGGAAACCGTACTTTTTTAGGACGCAACGCCAGTGATTACACTGAAAAAATACTCGGTAAAGTAGCAGTTTTGGGCCAGTGCGTGGCGCCCTCATCAAAAGTGATTGGAGTGGGTAGTCTGTTCCAAACTCAAAAATGAATTTATTTACAACAGAATATACATTATTTACAAAAACTATTATTAAAAAACATGAAATAATTATAAAAAAAAAAAAATTATAAGAAACTAGAAAATTTTATAATGAACTCTGTTTTCCACCTATACCTACGTATTACAGGTAGAAAACAGAGTTCAGATCACCGACCGAACAGTCTGTTCCAAACTGATTAATATTTGATAAGTAGTTTGTTTATTCTTAATTTTAAAGGACTGGAACCACGCAGCGACTATGTGTCAGCCCTGTTGAAGCTTGCAAAAAGTGCTATTATTTAATAAGCAAATACTTTCTATTCTTGGCAAAGCAATAGTTGAAGCTCTTGTTTTTAAAATAGATGTAAATACCCCATCGAGCGGTGTTTGCCTGCTGAACGCTGAGATATTGTACTCCTTATCCATAAAGTTGAGTGCGAATACAGCCCCACAAGCTTTCGCTATGCCTCTTGTGAAGAATGGTGGAAACACGCAGCATTGACGATACTGAAACAAAAGGTTGAATATCGTTGGTATAACTTGCATTGAAAGAGCTTGTGGCGCGGCCAGGAAGTATCACAACAAGATCCGATGAAAATCTTTTGATACCTACTTTTCTGCAAAGTAGTATCACAAGGATCACTTCAAAATGTATTAAAGCTAGGTGAGTCTAACAGCCAACGAACTACGGCTTGGTTCCTACCGTTTTTTTGTATAATTATTTTACAAATCAAATTGCCATTCCCTACACTATATAAAATGTATACATTATATAGGTTAAAGTTCACTGTTGTATGAAAGGTTTGTATAATTATGAAATATACGTTGTTAAACTTACCATAAATTCAGATGATCTTTCACATTTTTCTGATTTTGGCTGTAAATCACTTGGTCGCTGAAGTTTGGCCTGAACATACATAGATGCACTTGATTATTTCATGACAAAACACAAGGTGAGCTATGACCTAAGCAATTGATTAAGTATTTCTTGTAAAAACACAAATAAATATAATCTTTAGTTTAGTGTTATGTAAGAGCAGATTGGTACTTACACGATGAACACAAAAAAGTAATAAAAATAATACTTTCTCTGGTAATCGTTGCATGATAATTTTGTGATACTAAACTCTAAAAGGTTTTGCTTCAAGAGAATTTGAAAGAAAAGTGATGAATTTTCAACAATCCATTTTAAAACTAAACGTTAAGATCCGATTTCTTGTTTAACAAACTCAATGGAGATATTTTGAAATACTTATCCCTAGTTTTGGAGTTTTATTGATAGTTATATTCATAACATTAACCTTTGATGATTAACACGAATAATGTTGTAGCTTCGACCAAACTTTTAAAAACTAAACGTGAAATACTCAATCGAAAAAGCAAAGCTTGATAAAATCTTTGCAGAAAAATACAAACTACCTACTAGTAGGGCTTAGGTTCAAATATCAATATCAAAATTAAAGACGTGTATTGAATAAGATCATAACTTTATTAATTTAATATTTTAATAATGTTAGTAAATTTTGTTTTATTTCATCCTTCCGTGGTTTCAATCGAAGAAGGATTTGCACTCATCCATGTGGTCTTTCAAGGCTTTGCAGTTGTCGGTTTGCTGCCAGTTCTTTTCGGGACAGTTCTGAAATACAAAATGCATAGGTTAATACTGGTTTTAGAAGATACACTCAATATGAATGGAATCTCATCGTGGTGCAGCTTTACTGGTATAATGTTGAATTTATAATTGTTATAGCTGAGAACGATTAGATGTTAAGATAGGTACATAAGGCTCTATCACGCCGTAACGGCTGGACTGGACATATTCAGATAAAATCAGAAATAGGTACCCATAGATCCCTATAGACCTGGAATAACATGATATACATTATCCCTTATAAGTACACCAGTAGGAAAAACAAAGCTTAGAAGAGAGAGTATACAAAATTGTTAACAAATGATAAATTGATTAATAAATTAGTTCAAATAATAAAATAGTTAGTTAAATAGCAGTTGTGTAAATCTAAAGGCAGCAACACAGAAGGTGTACTGGGATTTGAGTTATTAAAAAAATACAGGCGAATACTCCTTTTTGACAGCTGATTGAAAAATGAAAGACACTTACACCAAATAAGACAGCTCCCATACAGTGCATCAGCCTCATCGCCTCACAAATGTGTTCCGGGCCGGGCACCTTTCCATTCTGCATGCAAACCGCCGTCGCCTTATTAGCTGGACCCTCCCAACCTTCATCTGCCCATCCGTTGATATACTCAGCCACGGCTTTCAGATCCACCTGGTCGTTGTCGTCGGCTAAGTTTTTCTGGCGCATCAGGCACATGAACTTGGAACACTGGAATAAATAAAAAAATAGTACATTGTTACCTGAGTGTTGAAAGTCACGTTTTTTGAGTCCCGAGACGGGTTTGGCGCCAGAGCGTAAGCGAGGGCGCCAATGGAGCTTGAGGGACTTAAAAGACTTTCACCCGAGGTAAACACTGTGCTTTTCATTACGAATACAAGGAAAGTAAAAATAAAAACATGAAAGAAAAATTAGTGAAAATGAAGATTGAATTGCCGCCTTCCCGGTTTTTTTTTCTTTTTCTCTGGCGGGCCTTCGGCTACGCCTCGCCAGCATTATTCAGCCATTGTTTTCATTCTCATAATTTAAAAAATGGTAAATTGTTTGCTCAAATCTATGTTATTTTAAATAAATAGTTGAAGCTATATATTAAGCAAGTAATTTAGAAGATACATATATTATTTATTTAATACTATCTTTATGTTATTTAAATTTTACATTGCGCTCTAATTAGACTTTTTAAACTTCTTACCGTTGTAATGGGTTTCCAACCTACTTGCTGAATAAAAAGTTGGAATTTGGTTCAACGACCTCTTTGCAGTCAGAAAGACTTTAGAAAGTTGGAACATGGTTGAATAAAATAGAACTTGTTTTTTTTTATAATTTGACAGCTGTCAGTAGAAAGCGATTCTCCCTAGGGCTGAAAGTTTTACTTTCAATTAGGCCCCTCAGGCAACTTCAGACCTACTTTCAGAGTATGAGTAATGAAAAATCAATTTTTAATTCATCATTCGTTTCAACCGTTGAACTGAAAGGACTAAAATATTTTTAATAGTTCTATGGCCCAACAATTATATAGAACTAATAGAAGTTACCAGGTATTAATTAATCTAAATATATAAAACTCTTACGTTACTGACTGACTGACTGACTGACAATCAACGCACAGCCTAAGCCGTAAGTCCTAGAAGCGTGAAACTTGGAGGGTATGTTCGTTTTATAGCATAGGGGTGCACTAAGAAAGGAAATTGGAAAATTATTTCCCTAAGCGGAGAAAAAGAGGAAAAACTTTTAAAAGAAAAATCAACGGGGCGTAACGGCTACGGGGCGAGCGAAGCCGTGGGCGGCCGCTAGTAGTTCTATAAAACAAATGGGCCAGTTTTCGTTTTAATATGTAACTAAAGGATACAACAGTTTAAAAGTTCTATGACGTTACAGTCCAATAGAACAAATGGGAGATACCGGCCTAAACAGCTATTAAATTTAAAAAAAGAACAAATGCTGCTTTATGTATTAACCTATCATTTTTTTATGTAGAAATATAGTTAGAACCTCCCATAGTTAGGGTGTTCTTTATTTAAAAAAGTTAGCAAAATAGTGTCGAATAATATAAAAGAAGTATGTATAAGCAAATAGTGTGCAGCAACGCCATCTAGTAAGCAAAGACCCAACAGTTTGTGGCTTTTGCTTCTTTATTTTTAGTAGGCGCTTTTTTTAAGTCACAAGAGGCGCCATCTATGACAGCAAGATGGGATTATTTATCAACACTGAACAGGAAAGGTCAAAACGTGTGGAGCTTACTAAGCCCCGAATTTCCTCACGATGTTTTCCTTTACCGTTTGAGAGGACTCACTTACTCGTTTGTGTACATAATTTTTTTAACAGAAAAATCGATATCCACAGGACTGGATTTAACTCGCAACCGTAAAAATGTGGGTATTTAACTAGGTATCTAATATACTCACATCTGGAGGTCCACGTTTTTCTTGGAAGTCTTCTTGCCCTCCCTTCTTAAAGCCACAGCTTGCAAAGTCTTCTTCACTGTATATTGGCTGCATCTGGCAACATTGTTCTGGATGCTCCTATAAAAACACAAAAGTATGGTTTTCAACTTGGTTGTATTTTTTTAATTTGTTAAGTTGTTATCGCATAACGTTGACATTTATGAGCCAAATTGATTTTTTTCTGATCTGAAAGGTAGTTAATGTGCTTCCAGATTGGTCCCATAAAGAAAAAGAAAAGCCTTGGATGTTTCAAACCTGTTCGTTTTTGCCTAAGAGAGGCTACTTTCGTGCACTGAACATGTGATCGAACTTTTTAGATTCTTCTTTTTAGATTTGAAATTCTTTATCACCTATAAAAACAAATCACTCTAAGTAGGCATCACCATAATATTTCATTTGTAAACCAGGAAATTGGCACTACAAATAGGGAACTTGCGTCAGCCTATTGTGTTTATCTAAATATATAAAAATGCGTGACTGTCTGACCGACATCTACAACGCCACCCTACTAGAGCTATTTTATATTTCATGGCCTTACTTAAACTAAGGCTCAAAGAGGCGTAAAAGATAAATTCGTTTTTTTTGAGGAATTCTTGTCAAAAAAGCTTAGATCTACTACGTACGAGTATGGAACTGCTAAAAAAAAAAGACCCTGAGCTATCTTGATCAAATAGCAGACGTTTTAGAAACCAGAATATGAGTAAGTACGCCAAACTGACGAGCATGTATAAATGTTATGAGAGTGAATGAAGCAAAAAAGGTATTTCAGGATCGTAGCAAGTGGAAATCCGTTAATTTTACCTAACGTCTTGAGAAAGAGACGTGATTTTATTTATGCATTCTTGTCTTGTTTCTTCAGCATCTATCTACATGGTGGATGCAACGAAAAGTTTAAGGTACTATTAAAACATCAATAAAACATCAAAGTCACCGGCAGTCTACTAGTTATAATATCATTTATTGATTGGACACTCCAGGAAGCACATTAGAGTAGATCATAACAATGAATGCACCTGGGATTTCTTATATAAGTAGGTATCTATTATCAAAGATTAATATTTATTATTTTGACAAATCGCACGTTTGGGGCCTTTACTTGTGCTCGGTGGGATCAAGAATCTCACAGTGGAGATGACGTAAATCTTGGCCTAAAATTCTAGGCCGCTAGGTCCTAGCGGCCACCGCAAAAGGTGGTTTTTGATGCCTAAAACCACCTTTTGGGACAAATTTGATAAAAACGTATATAAAGGGAACATGCCCTACCACCAGAGGGACCCCTCTATTACAAAGTCTTCAAGTCGATAGATGCAATGACTTTTATTCAGTTGCTTTTATGGCATCAGAACTGTAGATTAGGCGCAGCTGCTATAATGGTAAGAATTAAGACTCATGGCCACTAATCGGGGTGCCTCAGTTCTTACAATCCAGGTCTTGGAGTGCCATCTATATATACCTTTTACGAGAAGCGCTGTGGCTTAGCTTGCTGATCGTTCTTAATAGATTGAGAAAAAAGAAAAAGTTTTCCCCCTCTTCTTCTTCCCATCTCCTCCTGTCTTAGTCTTTAAAAACCCGCTTACGCTTTTCGACTGACTTTGAAGACACTGTCCACCAGGGATCCAAGGTGTGCTGATGGTCACCCACCTATCTGGAGGCTAACGTGCCACACCTATTCCCATTTGATCCTGGTAGCCTATGGTCTTCCATCATCGGTAAAGCCCGTGAAGGAATCATCAAACTATACTTACTACTCCTTGGGGTGGTAGCCTGCATTTATCAGGAATGTTCTCAAATCCAGATGGACCTCTCCCGGGGGGAAATCTCGGTGGACCTTGAGATGTTATGACCTGAAACAAACTCATTTATTAGCATTTTGAAGTTTATTGTCTCGGTTGAAGTGGAGCTCTTTGGAAAGGGCTCGTCCGGGGAAGTACTTCCACCGTACTTATTTCTGCCGTCAAGCAGCGTTGCTGGGTCTCAGTTTGAAGAGTGTGGTGACGGTGAATTACAGGCACATGAGGTTTCACACCTGTATCCAAGTTGATGGACGCACCGTAGGGCACGTTCTTAACGTGCGTGACCGTTCGCAATGCTGGTGTTATAGGCGATAGTTATAGCAGGTGAGCTATCTGCTGGTTGTATAAAATAAAGGAATATGGTACCAGAAAAGTCAAATAGCCCTCACGTCTCATTAAAAACCTTTAAATCTTCGAGGATTTCAAAAAAAAAAGTTACAGGTGAGTCCCAGCAGTAGGCCTAAACTCAAAACCAGAGCCAGAGACAGTGCCAGCCAGAGCTTGTGGTAGGGCTACAGTAATTAGTATTCAGACAGGTTCTAATCTACCACCGAATGCTAGCTTGTTTCTTCTAAGTACTTCCTTCATTCTCTGTTGGATAGCATTGGCAGTGCGCAGATAATTTTAAATAATAAAAAATATAATATCTCACCTGGAAAACACCGGCCAAAACAAGCAGACAGCTATAACTTATCATGATGGTGATGCAGGATGAACTGGTGCCGTGACGTTGTACCCCCAGTTATATACCACCGGCGCCGCAGCCGTGACCACCAGCCACCATTGTGACCACGGGAAGTTTTCAAGGTAGTCATGGCGAAAACGAATAGACATTTTATTACGCCAAATTTTTACACCTGGAAGTTTAAGCTTAACCCATGTTTTACGCATTTTATTTTAACTGATTATAAACTAAAAATCAATCCATCGTCATCATTAGCATGAAGAAGTCTACTGCTGGACATTAAAAAAAAATCTTTTAGTTTATTATTTATTGCATGCTAATGTTTTGAGAAGTCAAGTTTCACTTTGAGACACTGGCACTGGTTGGCTGTGCTTGGACCAATCTTTCGCCAAGCGTCTAAATAAGTGGTTATGTGTGTGTATCCGAAAGCGCGATGGGTCGACGACATCGTAAAGGGTCGCAGGAAACACCTGGACAAGAGACGCACAGGACAGAGGAGGCTGGCAGAAAATGAAGGAGGCCTATACCCAGCAGTGGGTGATACCGGGCTGAAATGATGATAATGATGATGTGTGTGTATACTTATTAGTTATAATATTCTTTATTACTTGCTATCTTAGTTTTAAGTTATTTTTTCGTGTTTCTAACCACCATGGTTCATGTTCTGAAATAAAAAGTTTTTACTTATTACTAGCAGCAACCCGCGGCTTTGATTGACCTACTCCCGAAACTTATTCGGGGAAAAAAGTATCCTATGCTCTCCTGATTCTAAGCTATCTCCCCAACAATTTTCAGTTAAATCAGTTAAGCCGTTCTTGAGTTATAAATAGTCTAACTAACAAGACTTTATTTTATACATATAGATATTAGATTTGACTGCACACTAATAAGAGGTTGCTTTTTAGTAAAAGTTTAAGTAGTTATATAAAAATGCCTTAAGTTCTAAGTCTCCAAAACTAGATTTTTAATGTTTTTTTTTATTTAGGTACATGTGTAGTTGATGTCAATGTCACATTTTTCACATGCAACGCGGATTTCAAACAATAACACATGCAGAAGTAATGATCACATGGCACGAATCATATTTACGGTCCTATTTCTGCAAATAGTTATGGATACCAGTTATTAGATAGATTTTATCATCAATAACAACTCAATCTGGCTTCAGCTCAATGAATCATATTATATAATTGTAAATAATTTATTTTAGTTGATTATCACACGCAGCGTCTACGCAAAAACTATTACTTGGATGAAATGTGATATTTTGACTAAAAAAAGATATCAACCTTGCTGTTGGGGTGCTGGTGGGGATCGAACCCACGATCTACAGCGCAGAAAGCAGAGCTACTATGCTGAGGCGAGGCCAGTCAATGATAGCTCTTTTAAAACCACTGTTATAGTTTTGATCTCATAGTGTTATTTTATAAGGCTAAATTTGTTACTTTGGAACAGCACTTAATTTCATAATTTTAATGGCCCTGTTTGACAACATTGTAATAGTTATAAAACATCTATGTCTAATGTCTTAGCTACCGAAGTCATTAAAACAACAGCGTATGTTTTTAGATTCTCGTCTATAATGTACAATTTCAGTCTTTACCGCATTTTATTTTCAAACCACACTTTTATTACCCATCAAATTATCCTTCCTAGTCTTGTTCTAGAAGTCGTTAGTGAGATGGAATTTTCTGATGCACTTTGTAATTTTGCAGCGGACGTGGTGAGACATTTAAGTGTCTCAATTAATAACTCATCTAACTCTTCAAATAGACTAAATGGTCATCTTCCAATTTTTGCAGCGCACCGAACATATTTAGTTCTATTTACCAATCGTTCATGTTTTTCATCTTGTAATTTACATAGTTATAATTTCATTAATTTATTTTCATGATTTGGTTTCACTGTTTAGTATAGCTATTTATTTCAAATCTATTGTTTTTTTTTACACAAATGCATATATTTAACTATATTGCATTTTATTTAGTTTTTTGTGCATAAATATTCAAAGATCTTTTAAAGCCTAATAGCCTAATCTGTAACGTTGTACCGTGTAACGTCTCATTTTCTGAGATGTATCCACGATGTATCTAGTAATTATTTCACGAGCTTCATTGTTATAGTTTGTTTTACATCTCTAATACCTAATCATAATTCGCTTTCATCAATGCTTTCATCAACTATACTCTAAACAAGGTACTTATCGTCATAATATCACTCTCCATCTTAATGAATATTCATCAATTCAAGTATGCATTGACTAATTAGAATTAGGGACAGCTCATTAACAATTCAAAAGCAATTACCAAACATAATGACAATAATGGTGGAAGTGTGTCGGATGTCCTCAAGGAGGCTTGCCACGCGAATCAGTGTCAAGTGCGCCACGGACCTCGGGTACGCTAAATACGGTGTAGAGTGTACGAGTAATGCAGTTTGGTAGTGTCGTTGATAATATTTACGTCACAAAATATGTAAGGACACAAATAATAAGCAACAAGCAACGAAAAAAGGCTTACACTCAGCATTATCATCAAAAAAAAATACTACTGTTACTTCAAATTCAGATCTTTATTATTATTCAGTAGCCATTATGCTTTTATTATTATGATTTATGCTGTCAGATACAGTTACATTCATCCAATTAAAAACTAACTAAATTTCATCACTTTCTAAAGTAGCTATAACGAACGAGACTTGAGACCTGCAAGTGTTCTTTAAATTAAAAATATTCTGTATTGTACGAACGTAGTTTGACCCTGTGTCTTGAGAGCTAGAATCGAAGAACAATAATAATGTTATTGCCTAAGTACAATGAACTGACGTGTAATAACATAATTTTATGCGTCCCGGCGACGACGGTAATAAAGATAACGTGATTGGTGTGGCGTTGCGCAAGGATCTTCATTAGGTCCTGTTTTGTTAATATACTATACAAGTGGTAAATAAACTAAATGCTCTGCTAGAGATAATTGATTCACATAAACTATTAGTTAGAATAGATTTTGACTTTGTCTTGTAGGTTCTTCAACATTTCCAAGCAGTTTCAGGACATTTCTGGAAAAAAACAGGGGTATGGATTACTTTTGTGCAACATGGAAAAAAATTAAGGCCTGTACACATCTAGGCGATCAGCTTAAGCGCTGTATGACAACGATATTTGACAGCGTTTCTGGTGATCGCTATCGCTATCGCCTAGATGTGCGCAGGCCTTAACAGTTCAGTCACTGACATTGATCTTCAAATCCTTATGTTCTTTGTTTCATAGCAGTCCATTTCTCTCCTGACTTTTTTCTGACGTTAAAGAGATAAACAATGAAATAAAACTCGAGGCTGCCAATAAATAAAACTACGTGAGCCATTTGGTATCAGAATTGAAGACGATAGATCAGTCCAAATGTGTTTCGAAGGTGAAAAGGATAATAAGGGGTGCTGGAAATGGGAAATACTCCTTTTTATTGTCTTAACAAATATTCGTTCTTCCAACCCCTATAAATCGCTTTAAAATGTAACTAAGAGTTGATGGACAAGAGAGAGAAGTGACATAGGCCATAAACTAAAAGACTACCAAAAATAACAGTGGTACACACCTAAAGAGAAGGAAGACAAAAAAAACAAAGAGAAGTAGTATTTACGAAGATGAGTAAACATACACACACTCATAATTAAAAATGGGACGGATAAAGTTTAACGGGTGGCAAATATCGTAATAAAATCAGCTTTATTGATTAGATATATCACAATTAATATCATCCTTGTATTATTACTGTTGTGTGGCATAAAAATAAATAAATATTGATATTGGTTTGATTTGAAAAAAATATATCATGCTTATTTTTATCTAATTTGATGACTTTTAGCCGGGAGCCTTTTTATAACGCTTTTACGAGTATTGTGAGCATGAATGTAACCGACCCTGTATGTAAGTTTGTTTGCTTGTATCTAACCGACCCCTTTGAGCTTGATTTTGTTCTACTTTGAACGATAAGATTTGATTCAAACTTTGCACACCTGTCAAAGGTCGATGACAATGCAATAATATGAAAAAAAAAAACTAAAAAGTAAAAATAAAATCTAGCTTAAACAACTAAAAATCACGCTTTATTATAAAAAGCACCCCACGCTTTTTCGTACAATAATATAAATTTTTAAATTGATTATTACAGTTTTATTTTTAACTTTTTAGTTCAATTAGTTATAAAAGCGTGATTTTTTAGTTTTTTAAACTATAATTTATTGTAGTTATTCATGATTCTAACCTTTAACATAGCAATCCCAGTGCAGGTGAAGACATCATAAGCCCTGCAGGGGTAACTCAAGTACTGCCTCAGGTCCTTATCCACGCAGTCCTTGATAGCCTTGTCCACAGCTTCAGTCCAGCCCTTGTGACTCTCAGACCACTGACGGAGATGACTCCTGTACGCTTCTTTATTCAAAGTGTTCTTATCTGTTAGGAAGCCTGACTTCTCAAAGACACATTGGACGTCATTGCACTAAAAGAGCAAAAATAACATGTTTCAAAAACACATACGGCACCCTTATGTGCACTATGCCAGTACTCTCAAAACGGTGAAGGAAAACATCGTGAGGAAACCGGCGAGTTGTAGAACTAAAAAAAGTTCGAGCAAAACGTGTCAAGGGTCACGCAAAAAGGGCCCACCAGCGGCCTAGTTGCGGAAAAACCAGCCCGCACATAAAATGCGGAAGATGAAAATTTGCCGATTTTTTTTACATAAGGCACCAGAGCACTGGTGGTCTAGTGGTAGTGGCCCCGCCTTCCGATCCGAAGGTCGTGGGTTCAAATCCACTCGTGTACCAATGAGTTTTTCTGTCAAAAAATTTATGTGCACTATGCCAGTACTCTCAAAACGGTGAAGGAAAACATCGTGAGGAAACCGGCGTGTTGTAGAACCTAAAAAAGTTTTAGCAACACGTGTCAAGGGTCACGCAAAAAGGGCCCACCAGCGGCCTACTTGCGGAAAAACCTGCCCGCACATCAAGTGCGCATGATAAAACTTGCCGATTGGTATAGAAACTTACATAAGGCACCCGTTCTTGTGGGTGATTATATAGTTATCCATACTACTATTCTTTACTGGCCCCTCAGTTCAGTTGGTAGCAGCTTTGCTATCTGCGCCGTAGATCGTGGGTTCGATGTCCACCGAGAACAAATATTTGTGTGGTGAACACAGATAGTTGTTCTCTGTATGGGTGCTAAACTGTATTCTAAGCACGTATTTACAAGTATGTAAGTATTATATCAGCTATCAAGTTCCCATAGTACAAGCTCGGCTTAATTCGGGGCTAAATAGTGTTCTGTGGATTGTCCACAATATATCTTATATTAATTAAATGGAAATCATACCTATAACTTGAATAATATTACGCCATAATTCAAACCATCAGTCTTATTTTATTATAGCAATAGCATGGCATAAGTTGAAATGAAATACCTATCTTTATATGATATATAAAAAAATAATTACGATTCTGATAGTAAAAATATATTATTATCAGATAATAATATATTTCTGTATGTATATTATAACTTACTGGTCCAGGTAATTTAGGAGTAGAGCATTCTAAAAGTGGCTTTGAATTCCCCAACTCTGGTATATCACAGCATGCTGAAATTGGTTTCTGTAAAGAAATAAAGCATTAAAACCTATTCAGCAGCATGGTGTTTAATCAACACCAAGCAATAAAAAATAATTACTACGTTGTAGGATACTTAGTTTGACGTATGTCTATCTCGCTCGGGGAAATCCCGATTTAATGTTATGTACAAACCGTTGCATTAGTACCTAAAAATTGTACTGCTTGGTATTTGTCATCCTTTAAAAAGTTTTGATTCACATAAATATCAATAAAAATTGTTAGGTAAACAACTATAGGTGATCTGTAGTTTGTTTGTAATAATGTAAGGTTCTTGATTACAAACCTATCTACTTAGATGGCTTACCAATGTTGCACCCTTATTTCTCCCTTGGCCAAGAAGATCAGCTTGGCTCAAGCTCATCTAGAAAAGATAGATAAATGTATTACAGAAAAACCAGTTACAAGTCTAAATTCGTTCATGACGGTGTTTTTGATGACAGGAAAATCTGAAAATTTATAACTGTTGACTAAAATGTATGACCATTAAGAATACTTCTACTATTGTATTGATACACTACAGTAAAACTATTCCTACTAAACTGGAAAATTTTGTGATTCTTAGAAAACGTTTGTCCTATCAATTGCTTTCTGCCAGTGTTTATAAAAAAAATATCTAAGTACTTACGAATAACACAAAGACGATTAAAACCTTATTCAGCATCGTTTTGCACATTTTAATAATTATAATAAACAATACTAGCGTCCTTAGGGATGCGCACTAGCAAACAAGCAAAATGTTCACTTTCACACTCGTTGTTTACGTAGCGTTATCAAGTCTGGGCTATCATATCAAATGTTCTTGGAATAACTTGACATTGTTGAAGAGGTCTGTTGACCTATTTAATCAGATATATTTACACGTATATAATTACACTTTCTTTAATAAAAAAACAATAACGAAGTACAAAGTAATTCTAAATTGAGAATATTTTAGAGTACCTAGTAGGTACAAGGTACTCTAAAATATCCTAAATTCAGGTTTAGGTTGACCTATTTTTTAGGAATATTACAGCAGACTTTCCAAATTAACAACTAAGAGCCAATTCTATAGGTGACTAATAGACCAAATATTTGTCAGTTGTTTGCTTGCAAACTCAGATCGTTGCTTGCAAATTGATTAATTTGTCACCCGGGCCTGAGTTTTGTAAACTCAGCTTGGAAGGGAAAGTAAGTACTTAGCATGGAACGTTACTATTTTTTATTTATTTAATTTTCCGAGTAAGTATGGAAATTATGTGTCACTTAGCACTGGTTCTTTCTCCCACCACTTGAGTCAATGACCAGGTAAGTAGTTGATTACACATTGTTCCTACTTCTAGAATACGGTTAGTGTACTTTCGTATGAAGAGTTGGTGCGTTTCGAGGAACGTACCTTATTCTCGAACAATCTCGTCTTGCAAGACATTTCGTTCTAGAATAATGCGTAAGATGGCGCTACGTGTTGTTCATCACACATGCTTATCTTGTGATTCGATATTTAAACTCAGGTACTTTTATAATACTTGATCACTAATAGTATATTTTTTATAATATTTAGGTTATAATATAACCATTTATTTTGAATTTGATGTCCTAAAAAAATTTAATAATTCATAATCGCCGAATAAAAATGTCAGTGTTATTGATAAGCCTGAAAAAAGAGATGGAATAATTATAGTTTTATTTGTAATTTTTTCTGGCAATTGTATCACTATTGGACCTATGTTTCAGTGTGTTTGTTGTGCTCAAAAGAAGCCTCTTTGAGGCGAATTTACAAACCTTCCACAATGCTTGGTTAATGTCGAAAAAATTAGTAACACGATAATAGGAACAAGTCTGTTTCACATATTTTATGATCTGCAAGCTATAAATAAATAAAAATAAAACATTTTTATTCCTAAACAACTAAATATAAATTAATCTTTAGAATCTTAAATTAACATTTTAATGGACTCCTCTAGGACGGGTCCTAAATACGATGGCTTCCTCCGGATTTTTCCAAAACGAATCCTCTTAGTTCTGGAATCCTCCTAATCCTGTAAGAATCTGGCCAGCTACAAAAGTTTAGATAAAATATCTGGATAAGGTAAGACTACAAAACTGCATACAAAAGCCCGCATTTCAAAACAAAACTTCAAAGTCAGAATACCGGATACATTTCCACTGTGAAAGTCGCAGTCTGTAGCGTACTTCGAATAGGAAAGACCATTAAAACTTCTTCTGGGTTCTGTGTCGGGTATTATTTGAATGCAAAACCTCGAGCAATACTTGGATAAGTTCAGTACAATACTGTATTAGTAACTTTTGACGGGTAATCATTATCATAGAAGTCCACTGCTGGCTGCTGCCCTACAACTGGCGTAACAGTGAGGTGATTGCGTAACTTTTGTTGCAATCAACATCTGTCAGTTTTGAAATTGTTCTGAGCTTCGATTGCAATAAAAAACGAATTGAAATAACTTATCTTTGACAAGGAACGATTGCAACAAGATAAACGTAATAAACTTGAGATAGCGAATAGGGACTTCGCTTTGTAAACATAGTATGACAACAGATAGATAGCGATCGAAAAATGATTTCAACCCTGATATATGTTAGCATCATTTATTTGTCAGTATCAATCTTTTGATTGCAACAGAATTACACAAGCACCTAGCAATCCCCTGGCTCAACAGGGTACGCTTGGGCCATAGAAGTCAAAGCCTAAACTATTCTGTATCTAAGATAAGTAGCTCAAGTATGACCTAATTATCATTAGCTCTGTGAGGATATACATATTGTGGACAATCCACACAACACTATCTAGCCCCAAATTAAGCAGAACTATGAGAACGAGATGGCTGAAATAATACTTACATACATTTTTTTTGTAAATACATTCTCAGAATACAATAAAACAACCAAACAAAGAACAAACGTCTGTGTTCACCGCACAAATCAGTTTCAGTTTATTTATTCATTAAAACAATTAAAAATCGTATTCGAATATTACTTAAAACGAATTACTTAATACAACCTAAAAAACCAAATATTTGTTCTCGCTGGGGATCGAACCCGTGACCTACGGCGCAGAAGGCCGAGCTACTACCTATACTGAGCTGATAGTGCAGTCAAAGGCGTTAGGTAATTGTAACATAGGCAGTCAGTACTTTTAAGGAATGTTTTTCATGATGACGCATTCTAGGTTAAGTAAGAATAAATTTAGTTACAACTTACAGAACCATCAATAAGTCTAATTAGAATTCAGCCTGTGACTACAGTACTGGCAATAGCGATAAGCTGAAGCGATCTGCAAGATTTCGCACGCTGGTTGGATAATTAAAAAAAACGTAAACTAAATTTTAATAGTTAATAGAAGACTTGCATTTTTTTATTCTTAATCCTTGATAAGACGCATCATATTTAAAAATATTTTTTTTATAATAATTAAATGTTTATTTAAAAAAAATAGGACATTATACAGAACAGAGCAACAGACAGAATAACATTTACGGAAAAGAACAAAGACAATTTATTTTGTTTGTACATAAAGTGACATGCAGAGCCTATACACTAAGATTACTACACTAAGGTCCTCCGTTTCCTTCAGTTTTACAAATTTGCAGTCGAGCAGTCAACTGGGTTGTTCATGGTAAGTGTGTTTAATGTTTTGCTCATGATTATTACAAACTAAATTTGAATTTTTCATCCATTCCACTGCACGTTTCCATTGCTAAGTAATGATGACAGATATTTAAAGAACATAAATAATTCATTTCCTTGGCTAAACTGAAAATTTGTGCTAATTCATAGCTTAGCTTATCGCTCTGCTCATGCAAAACTCGCTACCCAATCAGCATTCACAAAGAGTTTTACGTCTCCCGGCGTAAGGGTACATAGTGATCACTCGAGCGACTTTATGCGTCGTAAACGCAACCTTACAGACCGCCTCAATCATGAGATTAGTGACGCACGTCTTCGCAAATATATCCGTACTAGCAGACGCCTGCTGCTTCGCTCGCCCCTTTGCCGTTACGCCCCGTTGATTTTTCTTTTAAAAGTTTTTCCACTTTTTCTCCGCTTAGGGAATTCATTTTCCAATTTCCTTTCTTAGTGCACCCCTATGCTATAAAAGAAACATACCCTCCAAGTTTCATGCTTCTAGGACTTACGGTTTAGGCTGAGCGTTGATTGTCAGTCAGTTAGTCAGTAGCGTAAGAGTTTTATATATTTAGATAAGGACAAGTTGAAGATTCTACCCCATTTACTAAGGCACGTCTTCTTACAGGGATTTTCTAGATAGGTACCTAATAAATGTAAAGATAGAAAATTATCCAAGATACATCATCACGTAAACAAACACATCATATTGTTGAACCAACACAAGAAACAAAGATGTTTGATGAGTTTAAGAAGAGAGATTATGAGAAGAGAGGTTTTGATTGAAAAGTCCGTAGAGTAAATAAAAGTTTTTAAACGCGGCATAAGGTTTATAGAAATTTAAGATTGAACAGATTTAGCATAGGCTACTTTTATTCGCTACATGAGCAAATTACAATAAAAATAAAATGAGCCTTTATTTCTTAAAGTTAAACACTATTTTAAAACAAATTTCTCCACTTTATTAATAGCTAATTAATTATCAATTGACTGGCCTCTAGCTCAGTTGGTAGTAGCTCTGCCTTCTGCGCCATAGGTCGTGGGTTCGATCCCCACCGAGAACAAATATTTGTGTGGTGAACTTAAATGTTTGTTCTCTGTCTGGGTGTTATATTGTATTCTTAGTATGTATTTAAAAAAAAAAGTATTCAAGTATTATATCAGCTATCTGGTTCCCATATTACAAGCTCTGCTTAGTTTGGGGCTGGGTTGTGTGAATTGTCCAGAATATTTATTTATTTATTTAATAATACACTTCTAACCTACTAATTTATCATTCAAATTGAAATAAAGTTGTATAATTGGGACCAATTTGGCATTTTTTGCAATAGGCCTATCCTATCATGACACTGCCCATGAATCAGAGTGGTGATAAGAGGCAGTCGCCACGTAGGCTTAGCTCTGAGCGGCTATAACTTTTTATTGGTTGTAAACTGAGCTAAAGTAACTGACATTGACGGCGTGACAACCCTATCTCATGGATTTATAACTATTTTATGACGAATAAATGGCAATCTGCATTTCAATGCGGACATGCAGATTTGAACCAATATGTTGGATGGGCATTTTTTTAAACAACAAATAGACAAACAAGCATACGGCTCACCTGATGGCAAGCGGTTACCATAGCCTGCAATACCAGAGGCATCACAACACAAACGCGTACAACACAAACATACTCAAACATACTCAACACAAACATATTCAAACACAAACGCGATGCCGACGCGTTTTAACGCGTCGGCAACGCCCTTTTTGAAGAACCCCATGCTACAGTCATATAATATAGTAGATCATTCTTTAGCCTTGAGAGCAATCTTGAATTCTAAACACTTCGAGTGGGGTCTAAATTCAAATAAGCTCAAGATTTCAAGATTGCAGCACTTAGGGATGGTAGATATATCTTAGAACCTCTTCGTACCCTCTGGAGATCATCGAGGGAGTAATTTTAGTAGGTACCTACCACCCCTTTTGCAATACAGTATAGTCCAGTGCAGTAATGCTTCTGTTCTATTATACTCACAGAAATAAAGGCTTTTTGAAAATAAATTATATAATTCCGCGCTCAACGTTGCTTAACATTAACTGATCGATAAACGAAAAACAAAGGGCCACGCCGATATATTGTAGGTCAGGGTGATAATAACCCGTTAACATGATCCCGTAAGTAGATCCTCAACTATTTGACGTGATAAACACGAAGGAGCCTTCGGAGACCGTGACCTCAATACCTTGGGAGTCATCTGATATCTCTTATGCTGTAGGGTGACCAAATCCGACCCACAAGCATTATGTTTACTTATTACTTTTACCCTCTTTGGTATTAGTTCTACCTTCTGAATGGTTATGAGTTTGATCCCTACAGTTGACCAAAACTTGTGTGATAGACATTAATATTTGTTCTATGTCTGGGATGTAAGATCTCTCTTATTTGGTAACTTTTGTGAAAATAACCACATTTTGTTTTTGTAATTACACTTTCTCCAAAATAAGCAAAGGACACCAGATGGCTAATATAATACTTGAATGCATGTCTTTTTGTAAATACATTGCATAGAATACAATGTACACCCAGACAGAGAACAAACTTTTTTCACCACAACACAAATATTTATTCGCGGTGGGGGTCGAACCCACGCCCTCCAGCGCAGAAGACAGAACTACTACCATTTGAGCTGTGAAGGCAGTCAATTCAAGGAAGTGAAAGAAGATGGGATGAAAACGTCATAAAGCTAGGTAAGTCTAAATGCCAATTCCGCATGCGACCAAGCCTAGAAGAACAAACTACAACTACAAGAGCGCTGGTGGCCTAGTGGTAGCAGTCCCGCCTTCCGATCCTAAGGTCGTGGGTTTGAATCCAGTCGTGTACCAATGAGTTTTTCTGCCCAAAAATTTATGTACACTATGCCAGTGCTCTCAAACGGTGAAGGAAAACATCGTGAGGAAACCGGCATATCGTAGAACCTAAAAAGTTCGAAAATATGTGTCAAGTGCACGAAAGGAGCCTCTTCGAGGCGCACTTAAAATTCTTTCACCACACTTGGTTCGAAAGAATCAGTGACACGATAAGAAGAAGAAGCTTGAATCACCTGGATCAGAGACGCACAGGACAAAGAAATGGCAAAAAATTAAGAATGCCTATATCCAGCAGTGGGTGATACCAAGCTGATGATGATGAGCCCTAACCAAAATGTCGGAGCCATGGTCACAGCTCTGGCCTGAAAGCGGCAACAGAGCGTGACGTGGGCGCCTTATCGTCGTCACCCCGGCCCAATCATATCCCTTTGTTTACCAGCGTCTCCTGCAAGCTGGACGCTATTGTCCTCTGCAGACATTTCTGGTACCAAGTTTTGAAGGTGATTTCGAGTCGAGTTTTCATCGAGACCAAAATCACATGTTATAGTAGTTTTGATAAACAACTGATCGTCCAATCAATGTTTGGCAGTTGTTTAACTTTATGATGGAATCGGAAATAATAAGAATCTGAAGCACAAACTGTTTAGCTCAGTGATTATTTTAACTTACCTACTACTTCCAAAACACTCAGTATTTCACACACATATTTTTACAGTCAGTATTTCCGGAACGCTATAATTTGGGAATTTTCAAGACAAAAGTGAACAGGTGGATTATGGCTAAGCATGCTCCATCTTAGGCTGCATCCTCACTTTCCATCAGGTGTGATGGCAGCCAAATACTTAGCTATCTATTATAAAAAAAAACTCTAGTATCTAAGTAGATGCTGTCATGGTAGCATACAGTATCTACTCAGATATTAGCTACTATGCCGGTTAACAATCACATGATCTACCTTTTAGCAAGTGCTTTAGTAAAAGACATCATTCTTCTTAAAAAGTCCACTGCTATGAGCCATCCATCATGTTTCCGCGATTCCTAATACGTCTTAAACAGATCAAAAAGAAATAACAGGGAAAATAGTAGAGTCTAAAACAAATAACGAGATGACACCTTGATTTGATGGCACTGTGTACCTCATTCATACTCTGTGTGGGAAGAATGTTCCATAAAACTATTATTAAGCTCCCATTGATATAGTACTCTTTTGAAATAATATAGATGATGGCTGTGCTCACTAATGGGTTAGAATATAAATAAAAACATTCAATTTATTCATGCTTTCATTCATATACAAATACCAAAAGAAGGAAACACAGCAAATTGGCTCGATCTATAGCACTGGACCGGGACAACTAGAAGAATCTGGAGGAAGCCTATACCCGAGGGGTGGCCTAAATATTTTTAATTTTAATTTAAGATTTTAAACAACAAGGTAATTTTTTTTTTAGGAATAAAAAGGGTTTTATTTTTTTATTTATTCCAGAATTATATCACGGTAAGCAAAAAACATGATGTAGGTATTTACCAAAATGAACAGATGGGGATAGAATTCATTTTTCATTCATTCATTCATCATTGTAGATGAACCTTTAATTAAAATGTCCAATTTTCATTTTATTATCTTCAAAGTTTTGGCAGCTTCTATCTATTAATCAACGATAAACAACCTACTAACTATCTACTTATGCTAAGCATCTGGATTTCGACACAAAATAAACTTTCCAGGGTTGCACAGTAATTTTTGAGCATATGTTTAGCTTTATTATTTTATAATAATAACATTTTTTTATTGCAGGCGCGTGGATCCATACGTAAATTTAACAAAACATAAAAAAAAAAAAACGAAATTGGTACCTAATTAATAAATAAAATAAAATAAGCGCAGAATACAAAACTAAATTATTGCTAGTCTAGGTTATGCTCAAAAGTTTTTGAGTACAAGCAAAGAGATCTCAACCAATACCATGCTTTTTTTTTCAAATTTCCTTTCTTATTGTGCGCCTTGCGCGCAAGGAACGCAACACCCACATTACAAGTTTCTATAGGAAAAGTGGTTTAGGCTGCAAATTTCATGTATAGGCGAACTGTTATAAGAACAGTCACCAGCGTCTGCTTCCTGTTCGTCTCAGCTTGGTCGCATGGTACTGGCACCATATAGATACCTACGATAAGAAGTTTCAAAATGATCCTTGTGATTAAAAAAAATAATTGACGTAGTCAGTCGATCTGAAATAAAATAATGTGAAAGCTGCAATTCAATTCATAATTTTTCTCTCTTATTTTTCCAACAGTCCAATCTTTGTTGACCCGGGTTGAGCGCAATTTATCGAAGAAATGGGTGCGATTACGAACAAACTGATTTGTGACGTTGTATTCTCGGTAATAAGGGTCCATAAAGAAAATACATTTTACAAGCCCCTATTTATTGTTCTTCTGATAGCATCACTGTTTCTTTCGAACCGATGTGGTGAAAGGATTATGAGTGCGCCATGAAGAGGCTCTTTTCGTGTACTTGACATAATGTATTTATTGATGAAATGCTGTGAGGCTTTTTTTAATCATAATAAGCAAATGTTTGACTGCAATATTATCTTCTTGTTAAGTAGGCCGTTAAGTTTGTTGCCATCTCTATTTGTTGACATGAAAATGACAGTGACCAGAAACTTTTAAGGCCTGCGCACACCTAGGTCGCTGGCGATGGCGATCAGTGAAAAGCTGCCAAATTTGACAGCGATATTTGACAGCGTTTCATTAATCGCCATCGCCAGCGACCTAGGTGTGCGCAGGTCTTTAGCTAGCCGCTAAAATTATGAATGAGGGGCCTCTTATAACAGATCAACATCATTGGAAAGGGACTCGTTTTCAATCACTTTCGTTTTTAATAAATACATCAAATTTAATTAATGTAGATGATACATCATTCTACGACGCTTTGGGTGCCATCCATCAACATATTATATTTATGGCCATCATTAATAGCTCCGCAGTTATATATTGTTTTTTTTATTTAACCTATTTTGTCCCAATTCTTGGCAATGGTCTCCCCCAAAGACTTCCACTAATACTTGTAAGTATCAAACGGTGAAGGAAAACATGGTGAGGAAACCAATTGCAGCCTATGTTTCATATCCATGGTATGAAACACCGACTATTGCAAAGTGACGATATGTGCCAAATGTCGCATCTGGGCGTACCTTTGACTACCCCCTTAGACCTCAAAAACTCTTGAGAAGGTAGGTACGAGGAATAGATATTCTACTGAGTAATAAGGGTCCGTCATCTAGGCGATAAGCGACAGCGATAAAATTCAGGTATTACTATTTATAACCGCTTAGATGCGACCGTATCTTAAAATATAAATAAATAAATATTGAGGCCAATTGACACATGACTATCAAGCCCCAAATTAAGCAGAGCTTGTACTATGGGAACCAGATAGCTAATACAATACTTAATGCTTTTTCTTAAAAAATACTTACAATACAATATAACACCCAGACAGAGAATAAACATCTGGGTTCACCACACAAATATTTGTTCTCGGTGGGAATCGAACCCACGACCTACAGCGCAGAAGGCAGAGCTACTACCAACTGAGTTATGAGGCCAGTCGAAAGAGCTTTATTGATGACTAGCGGCCGCCCACGGCTTCGCTCGCCCCGTAGCCGTTATGTCCCATTCATTTTTCTTTTAAAAGTTTTTCCTCTTTTGTTCCGCTTATGGAAATAATTTTCCGATTTCCATTCTTAGTGCACCCCTATGCTATAAAACGAACATACCCTCCAAATTTCATGCTTCTAGGACTTACGGTTTAGGCTGTGCATTGATTGTCAGTCAGTCAGTCAGTAACGTAGAGTTTTATATATTTAGAAGATATCTACCATCCCTAAAGAGTTAAATCGTGAAGCTGTTTCGTTTTGTTTTGAAATGAACACAAAACGCGTAGCTTTTAAAAGCTACGAGGGTGCTACGAATATAATATTTATTGGAGTACAATACATATGAGTGTAGATGGATATAAAAGTAGAGGTCTAAGAAAAGGTGGATGGATTGTGTGAGAGATGATATGTCCAAGAGAGGAGTGAGTACTGAGATGGCGAGTGATAGGGGAGAATGGAAGAAAAATACACATGTTGTGCCTCACCTAGTGGGATAACGGCAGGAAGAAGAAGAAGAAAAATACAAGTTGGAGTGTAACGCTTTATTAAAAGCATACGTTATAAAATGATAGCACCGAAAAAAGGAAGTGACATCATAAAAGCCCACGGAAAACTGACCGTCATTTTACTGAAAACTAATATTTTATCTCCTAACATGGTGACTCTAATCGACATTTGGCGAAAACTAATTTTATCTCGAAACATGGTAATTATGAGCGATAAGATAGATAGATAGATAACACATTACACATTTAACAAAAATACTTAAACTGCCGCAAAGTACAATGGGCGGTCTTATCGTTATGAGCGATCTCTTCCAGCCAACCTTTGGATGGACAGAATTTTAATGAATTATGGAAAGGCGGTGCTATAAGGGCTTCAACTGTTTTATTATGAGAATTTTGCCTTCTTATTAAAACTAAATGTAATTATTCACATTTCGACCATCTAGTGAGAACAATTTTTTTTTTTCTTTTTTTATGTTAACTTTTACTAAATACGACTAATGTTTAGTTTTAATTTTTTATTTGTCATATATATTTTAGATTACAATTTTAATGAATATCAAAGAAAAATAATGATACTTACACAAAGTCAAACATTCATTTAAATCTTGTTTCTCAAAGTTCACTCTGAAACCTTTTTAATCTAGGTTAGTCTAAGTGCTAGTTTTGCTCAATCAAGCATAAGAGTACAAGAACACACTACGACTCTATACTTTTTTATCAAAGCTTTTACTATATTTTTATATTCTTATTCTTTCATTAGTTGGCCAAGATGGTGACTCAATAATATCATGTATAGAACAAAAGTATCCACCAAAAACCTACCTTCAAACCAAAAAGTAAACAAACGCAAGCGGCTAAGGGATAGAAATGTGACGTCACAAGATTTACAAAATTGAAATGCTAACTATGTTAGTGGCATTCCAGGATTTCGGCGTTGATTAGGGCGGTGGGCGGCATTGGGCGGTTCCGTGCTTGCTATATAAGCGTCGCCTAGGGCGGGCGGCGGCACAACACTTGTTGCGGTCAGTCGTGTCTGTCTGTTTGTCGCCAAAGAACTTCACACGAACCAGGTCAGTCTTATGATAAGAATTAGGGAAATAGTTAAGGACTGTGTGTGATACCCAAAGTCCCTTTTCATATTTTTTATCCATAAATATTATTTTTGATTTTCAGTTATTTTTTCAAGTGTGATTATTGATATAATTAGTATTTAATTGACACAATATTAAATTTACATCAAAAAATGTGAGTGGTAAAAAATTGATGCTTAAAGTTAGCTTAAAAAACTATTAGTGTTAGCTAAGGTAAGAAAAAATAAAAAAGTTCAGGTAAGTGACTTTTGCTTTTTGAGTTACCCAAAAGGTGTCAGGTTAATGAAACCTGAAATTTATTTCCACGCTATAATTACCACACAGTTAAGTTCTACTAAGTATACCATTTTAATAATTACACAACCAACCTACGAAAATTGCGAACAAATTCCACTCAGGCTACTATTAAGTCAGAAGAAACGACAATTACTTTCAAAAGTTAAGGGCCTACACGACCCTTCGTTATTTTTAATTATCACTTTTGTTGTTGCAACAAGTTTAGGAAAACAAAATTTACTAAATACTTTCATTTTCTGATCACCTGAAAGTTATAATTATAATTTTAAATCAATATTATTGCAACTAACCCGTCCCATGTATTTTTACTTATCTAAATAACAAAATAATGATTATTCAATATTCAATGAAATCGTTGAACGGAAATCAGTGTAATTTAATATCATATTAATTCTATGAAATTTGATTATTCACCCTCACAAGACGTAGCTGATCTAATAACTCCTTTCAGCCACCAAATGTTCCTTCCACTATGACAACTACCCTTGAATGGATACCAAAGTAAGTAACCAAGTCATACCAAAAAAATAATAATGAACAAAAATAATAATAATAAATAATAGAGCCTTAGAATAATTATTCCCCTAAAACGTGAGACGACCTCACATTAAGAATAATAGGCACCCCACAGGAGTATTTAAGGGTCATTTACTCGACAATGCGGCACGAAATAGTACGAAAGTGTTTTTCCTTCATACAAAAGGGTTAAAAGAAACGTGTAGGGAATATCAAATCGAGCGTTTTAAATACAAAGTGGCTGTATAACAAAAGCCATTCACTTTTGTTATCTGAAGTTCAAAAGGTAAACGAGGGTGTAACTGTGTATAACTAGACCAGAAATTCACGTATATTTATACGCCTCATATGTTGGGTTAAATTTTATTTACTCTTTCACCTTTAATTGACCCATTATTGCTGGGAAAAGTCTCTCCACAAGTCTTCCAGATCTCTCTAGCCACTTCTTACCATAATTATGTCGAAATTGTCCAGATCGCTTAGCCAACTAAAGGTTTTCCAGGCCAACTAAGAGCCTAGATCATTTGTTTATTTCTGTAGAAAAATTGGTCTAAAGTTGGGACTAAAAGTTTTCGAATGGCGATCACGAAACGAAAAACGCTCCTTAGGTGGACCGAAATGTGTCGGGGCCTAAGTCCGGCAGTGGACTTATCCAGGCTGGAAAGTCTAGACTTTTAGTTTGGTGCCTTTTAGTAACATAATGAGGTCAGACAGGAGCAACTTTTAACAAATTTGTTTTTCCTACAACTTGACGACAAACTTTAAGAAACTTCTAATACTGATTGATTAAAAAAGGCTTCGTCCTAGCTAGACGGTCATTTTATTAGACTTTTTAAAATTTTGGCCTAAAAATCTCTAGAGATTTTTCTACATTTTAATTTGCAGATATTAAAATTTATTTACTTTTCACAGTTGACATAACCTCCCCAGTGAAAAATAACTTCCTACACGTGCAGGCAAGTGCCATCATTTTCTGCTCAGGCTAGATAGTCACCACTACCACAAAATTATGAACAGAGAGATAAATTATAGCTAGATAAGGTCTATCTAACGCTACATCCTCACTTTACATCAGGTGTGATTGCAGCAAAACGCTTAGCTAAAAAAACGAATTGATTAAATATACATAGACATACTCGTAGACATAGACAATCATTTATTTGACATAATTACTCTTTGCTCACCTGAACTAAGTGAAGGAGCAACATAGCTCAAAACTATCGCATGTTTCTTTCTTTTACCGGTCATGCTCAATAAGTTTTAAAGGCAAACTAGACAAATATATCAATTGTTTGCAGGTGGAATAAAGTTATCGAAGCGTATAGTGAACATAAGTTTTCAAACGTTCTCAACTATTTCGTATCGAAGTTTGGTTGTTCAGTTTGGGTTCCAGTAACTCGTCCTTTGAGTTTTGTATTCACACACCGGGAAATACGGCTCACCGTATTTCCCTGTGTAAAAAGTGTTCTTGAAAAGTGTTCTTGTCAATTTTGAATTGGTTACAGGCTTATATTGAACAACTGTATTCATTAATTTATACCATACCTACCATAAAATATGAAATAAATAATCAGTTTATCTTCATTCATAATAATGAACAGAGAGATAACTTTTTAAAACCTATCTCTGGTAGGTATGGTATAAATTAATGAATACCTACCAGTTATATCTCCCATAACCGGTTCGCCATGATAATAGTTTGTTTCTTGAGAAAATAACGAAATTAGTGTGTATATTACTATTATAACAAGCTACAGAATAGCTAAAGAACAAAAAACTTTTAAAACCTACAAACAATTTTACAGGTCTAAGGAACGATTAGAACTGCATATTGATTCTGAGTGATGCATATATTATGTTTTTCATTTTATTTTGTTTGCTATAATTCAAAGTTGTAGTATTAAAGTAGTGTATTCAAAGTAGTTCAAAGTAGTGTATTCAAAGTTGTAAGTTATAATCAAACAATATAATAGCCACATAATATTAAGAAAAAAAATTTTTTTTATTTACATTTTATACAATTACGCTACAATTTTAATGTAACTTTAACTTGAAATTCCTTTAAAATACCATCGAATACTCAAAGCAGCGGCTCGACGCCAAAAACAATTTTAACTTTGGACAATAAACGTTAACTGAAGAATTGTAACATTTGATAATATTAAAGGAATAAGGGTATTCATTCGGGGGAATAAAGCTAATGATGATTCGGGCCTACAACTTGAGAAGTGACTGTATTGCCGAAAATCATTTAATTTTGTATATTCAGTTGAGTTTTCTTAAAATACTTATATTCAATATTCACACAAATAAAATTTAAGATGTACTAGCTTGTCAAGTCTATACAACTCTGTCTTCTACGCTGTAGGTCATGGGTTCTATCCCCACCGAGGACAAAATATTTGTGTGGTGAACGCAGATGTTTATTCTCTGCCTGGGTCTAAACTTGGGGCTTGATAGCGTTGTGTGGATTGACCACGATATTTAATGGACTACCGCATTTTTAAGTTGAAAAGTTGTAACAGAAAGCTCTTAAACGCTTATGGTGGAGTTAGGAACTAATAAGCTTGGCGAAATGTGCATTATATTATTAGAAACTCCTAACTGCTGTGAAAGTGAAATTATTGGAAAAGTTACTGGTTTTTGCAGTAAGTCGCCATATTTGAACGAGGTAAAATGAAATCAAGTAGCTATTAGAATCTTACTGATATTATAAATGCGAAATTTTGTAAGAATGGATGGATGGATGGATGGATGTTTGTTACCTACTCTTTCACGTAAAAACTACTGAATGGATTTTTATGAAACCATACAATAATATATCTTATACATCAGAATAACACATAGGAACGGGGCGTAACGGGAACAGGGCGAGCGAAGCCGCGGGCGGCTGCTAGTATTATATAAAGGAGATAATTTATTTGCCGCAAAGACACAGCCAAAACACATTAAAAAAAACTAGGAATTTCTCGCTCGGAATTTTTTTCGTTAATTTGTATTTTTAAGAAATCATTTTATTATCTTTATCGGTTTATTCTTACTGAACAACGTCATCTGCTGGATATGCTTGCAGTTAGTTTCTCACAATCGTCAATAGATGGCAGGAGCAGTCACATATTCAGTTTATGTTTAATTATTGAACTCGGAGTGAAATAATCATTTTCTTAAAATGAATCCTAGCTCGATCAATTTATCGCCACCGAAAACCCCTGTATACTAAATTTCGTGAAAATCGTTCGCGCAGTTTCCGAGATCCTAAATATATATATACAAGATTTTCTCGTTTAAAGGTATAAGAAAAGAACTTAATGTAGATACAAGTATGTAAGACTATAGGTAGTAAGTACGCTGAAGAAGTTATACAAATATTAGAGCAAATACAGGTAAAAGGTTGATACTTAGTATACCTACCTAGATAGTTGTAGGTATATCGTAGGTAGATAGATCTTACAACCCATTGAAATTAACTTACTGTGGTGGATGCCGACCAGTATCCTAAGAGCTATAGTAGAAGTGCCGTGTAATTTTCTATTTAATTATTATTTCTTTGTTAAAAATCTACGCATAAAATATATCTTAACAAGTACAAAAATAACAAGTCTTTAAAAGAAATTCTGTACATTATTCTCATCAGTATTTAATCTATAGACGGTATCACAACAAAAAGAAATTCCAAGACCAATGAAGCAATGCCAACATTTCTTTCTTTAAATTCGCGTTTTGAGAAAACAACGCTTTGTTTCAAATACGTACCTACTATTTGTCGATCGTTTTTCAATAAGAATATGATATCTTCCGTTTGAGTCAGGCTTTTGTGGCCATTACAAATATTATGTGAATAGAAAAAGAATCTACGTAAAATAAAATTGCCGAGAAAACTTTGGCTGGACGATATAGACACCTTTGAGAAGCGATGGTGGAAGGAGGCTCGAGAGAGAGATAAGTGGCAGTCTTTGTGGGAAACCTTTGCCCACCAGTGGGACAAAATAGGTTAAATAAAAAATATATAGGTATAAAGTGAAGTGGTGAAGGAAAATATCGAGGGAAACCACCAATACAGCTCTGCATGTACTTATTTTGAATTTTGAGTTGGCTGAAATAATGATTGAGGTTTTAAATTTTATCGTTTTTGCAATGGTAAGATAAATCACGTTCTCAACCAAAAATCATATTATTTCACTTTAAACTGGTGTATTTGACTAATAATAAAAGAGTAAAGACGTATATAGTAGTACATAATTAATAGAAAAGACCAATTGGGTTATATTTTTTCAAGAAATTAGCCTGAATCCTGTAAAGAAGATAAAAATTGCACGCCTTATTACCACGACGATTCAAGCGCTATTATTGAATCTGTGATGCCAACTATAAGGACGCAATGGAATTTTATATACATGGTCTATTGTATTCGGGAATACAATTAGGCTGCTGGTCTTCGGAATATTCTAGTTAACCTAGTGGACGTGAAATCTTTTTACACAACACTCGGAGCTATACTTCCACTCATTAGCAACTGACCCAAGGGCTGGTCAGCTGCTAATCACTTCTCTGGCGCAGCGCATTGGCAATGCCGCCAGCGTCTTGGACTGGACTGGACACGCTTCCGTTTCGCACTGATTTGATTGAGCTATCGTTTGTAGCAGTCTGCAGATAGCTAAACTGTGTATTTTGTGCATTTTCATTGCTCATCCTCGGAAAGTAAGTATGAAGTTACCTGAGGGGCCTAATTGAAAGTAATACTTTCAGCCCTAGGGAGAATCGCTTTCTACTGACAGCTGTCAAATTATAAAAAAAACAAGTTCTATTTAATTCAACCATGTTTCAACTTTCTAAAGCTTTCTAACTGCAAGGAGGTTATTGAACCAAATTCCAACTTTTTATTCAGCGTCATATCCGTCTCGGGACTCAATAACGTGACTTTCAATCCTCAGGTAACAATGTACTATTAACTTGCCCGAGATGCTATATTACGCAAACATTTCAAATTGACTATAACATCTAAAATTAAATAAGAATCAACATTTTGGAAACACCTGTATTCAATTTACAGCTGAATGTATAACAATAAATGAAAGTCATCAATAAAAGCAATCTACTTGCAATGATGAAATTGTCGGTACAATGAATTGGCTCACAAATTGGTTAATATTATTAACACGGACCGAGCGTGAGATTGACGGGCGTCCCTCGCATTCCCTCGCATATATGAAACACGTCATAACTATCAGTACAACTCGGGTTGACGTGTGGGATCATAATATGTGCTCATAACGTGGAGTTCCATTGTTTTGGTAATATCGCTCAGACTCAATTATCAACTAAAGCTAAAATTGCTATGCAGAAAACGGCAAGAAGATTTGTCCTTTTACATTGGAACTCAGAAGACGCACAGCCAAGGAGATTTTTTATAATTATTTGGGCATTTAAGATCCAGGTTTTTTCATTATGACACCCCAAAATATGTGTATTTTGAATTACTTCAATATTTGTCTATCCCTCAGGGCCATTGAATCATATGTCTGGCTTCTCAGCTCAGGTAGTTGATCTGTCTTCTGCGCCGTAGGTCGTGGGCTCAATTCCCACAGAGAACAAATATTTGTGTGGTGAACGCAGATGTTTGTTCTCTATCTAGATGTTGTATTGTATTATAAGTGTGATTTATGATAAAAATGAATTAAATTATTATATCAGCTATTATGTTTCCCATAGTAGAAACTCTGCTTAATTTGGGGCTAGATAGTGTTGTGTGGATTGTCCACAATATTTATAATTATTTATAATATTCTTACTAGCAAATCTGTATAGTAAAACTTGTAAATACATTAATAAAGTACGAGCTTTCTTCATGTATTTACAAGTTATTACGAGATTTTTTCAAACTCTTCAAAAATACGTCGATATTCGATAGGTATAAGAACAGCAACAAGGATAAAGTGTGTACATTCTACCTATGAACTTCTTTCAGGCAAATGCAAACTAAAAGAAAAGGTCACAGTGTCACTTATCAACCCTGGTGTCACGTGTCAAACATAACAAAGTGCAAATCAGCTCGACCGTTGTGACTCAATGTTTATCAACGATGCTTGTTTCGACTTTTTACTTCAGAAATCCTAAAATATTATTTGGTGAAACTCTCGTAGCATTCATTGGATTTCAATCTCTTTTAAAGTACACGCGGTCGATATTTATTTATTTATTTTTTGCCTATCTTGCCCCACTGCAGGGCAAAGGCCTCCCTACCTTTTTTCCAGCTTTCTCGGTCCATGGCTAGATTGGACTTGTCTGGTAGATGCACACATAGTCGATAACCCGTGAAAATGAAATTATATTCAGATGTGCCAAGTCAGATATGATTATTAATGAAATATATATTTAATTTTATGCCACATAATAAGAGTAGTATCAAGACAAGGATGAATAATGTACAAGTAACAATAACATCAAAATTGGCCGTCACTCAGCATTATGCTATAGTTAGCGAGTGCTATTATAACGCTGGTCTTCCGTGACACCAGTAGAGTGCGACACAGTGCAGCAACTGCGACTCACCATCGTTGTAGAAGCATACATTTTTATTATTATTATGTGCCCTCTGGGTCCCACTGCTGGGCAAAGGCCTCCCCCATTCCTTCCAGACATCGCGATCCTTGGCTATGCTTGTCCAGTCCGTCAAGAAATCATCAAACTCGTCTCGCCATCTCTGTTTAGCTGCATTCTCGCTGGGTCAGGATGCCAATCAGTGGCTATCTTTGCCTACAGCTCACCTGGCATACGGCAGACATAAATTAATGATAAATATTTTTCTTTCACATTTATACATTTTTTTATCTCTGACGCTAAGTGAGAGTCGAATCCCAATAAAGTCGTAAAGTAAAGTTGCAAAAAATATTGGTAATTTCTATCTGGTTGTCATATAAAATACACAAAAAATAAGGGTTTCATGCTTCGTAAAAAAAGGTTTTTTACAAGGATTTCTTCGTTGCGATACAACCATTTGTATTCATCAGCGGTGGGGCGTGAACTGGGGGAAAAGATTGCACCCTTAGGAAACTTATTGTTTACCTCCATTAAATTTCAAGTTGAACCCCTCATAGCTCAGTTGGTAGCAGCTCTGCCTTTTGCACTGGAAGGCGTGAGTTCGATTCCCACCGAGAACAAATACTTATATGATGTGTGGTGAACACAGATGTTTGTTTTCTGCCTAGGTCTTATATTGTATTCTGAGTATGTATTAACAAAGAAAATATCAGCTATTTAGTTCCCATAGTACAAGCCATAGTTCTGATAGTGCTTAATTTGGGGCTAGATAGTGTTGTGTGGGTTGTCCAAAATATTTAAATTCCAAGTTGATCTTTGCAAAACAGGCTCGAGAGAGAGAAGAAATTAAAACTTATTATAGATGCTTAGCTAAAAAATAAGTGGAAATTTAAGCATTAGCGATTGTTAAAGGTGAAATTTTCGTTTAAAATGTAAATTAAATGTGGTATTTTCCTTCAAAATGTGCTACCAAAAGATTAGCTGGTAGATATTATTTCCTATTTAGCATTAAATTCGTTTGTGTTCATTTATTCTTATTTATCTGTTTTCTTATTATCCATACCATAATTATCACGCTTTGCGTAAGCAAAAGCGTGTTGGCTGCTCTGTGATAATTATCCTCTTTAAAATAACTAGCAAGCGTTTCATCTAATGTTTATATTACTGTATGAGAGTATAATATAGGAGAGATATAACTTTCTCTGATATAAAAGATTTGACCTGTAACCTTCGAATCACGTTATCGAGCTGATATCCACTTCCAAATCTCATGAAATTCATAACGCGTTATTACTACAAAACAGTACTTAATATCGTTTTTCCTTCAATGAATAACAAACTGAACGAATATTGGTTTTATACTCCAGAGACTGTGGTACATGGTACCCGACGATTAATCTTACGGAACACAGAATACAAAGATAGGTACATGAATGGAGTACCGTATTGAGTTTGTCTTACTGTGCTTCTGTTTCTTTGCCAGTCTAGAAGCAGCAGGTTTAGAATTGAAGCATCGATTAAGCAGAAGTCAATATTTTCATTAAAAAATCATAGGCAACATTTTAAAATATATTATACCGATGATAATAATATGTCTAGCTCAAAATAATTATATTGTTGTGATGTAGTTTTTGCCCCAATGAATGGTAACATTATCTAAATATATAAAACTCTTTCGTTACTGACTGACTGACTGACTGACTGACTGACTGACTGACTGACAATCAACGCACAGCCTAAACCGTTAGTCCTAGAAGCATGAAACTTGGAGGGTATGTTCCTCTTATAACGTAGAGGTGTACTAAGAAAGGAAATTGGAAAATTATTTCCCGAAGAGGAGAAAAAGGGGAAAAATGGTTTAAAGAAAAATCAACGCACAGCCTAAACCATTAGTCTTAAAAGCATGAAACTTGGAGGGTATGTTCCTCTTATAACGTAGAGGTGTACTAAGAAAGGAAATTGGAAAATTATTTCCCGAAGAGGAGAAAAAGGGGAAAAATGGTTTAAAGAAAAATCAACGCACAGCCTAAACCATTAGTCCTAGAAGCATGAAACTTGGAAGATGTGTTGCTCTTATAGAGCAAAGATGCATTAAGAAAGAAAATCGGAAAATTATTTCCCTAAAAGAAGAAAAAAAGAAAAAAAGTTTCATGAAAATTCACAAAAAAATTGCTTTACAAAATACGCAAAAAAACAGTAAAAAAAAATGTGCTACCGCAGCATCTGTCACCAAATTTGAATACACACAAAAGCTTACATAAACCCCACCGTAACCACTAAGACAAAATCGCGGAAAACACCTATCATACCGAAACTAAACACCGCAACGCTTCAAAAAACGGCTAAAGTACATGCTCAAAACTATTGTAACCAGCTGGTAATGTTAAATTAAAAAAATCTGATTTGATTATACACAAACACGCATACGAAACCCTAAATTAGCCACTAATATAACATAAAATCACAAAAAATGGCTTAACAAAATACGCAAAAAAAACCATTAAAAAATTTTCAGCGAAAAAAGTTTTATGAAAATTCACAAAAAAATTGCTTTACAAAATACGCAAAAAAACAGTAAAAAAAAATCTGCTACCGCAGCATCTGTCACCAAATTTGAATACACACAAAAGTTTACATAAACCCCACCGTAACCACTAAGACAAAATCGCGGAAAACACCTATCACCCGAAACTAAACACCGCACCGCTTCAAAAAACGGCTAAAGTACATGCTCAAAACTATGGTAACCAGCTGGTCATGTCAAATTAAAAAAATCTGATTCGATTATACACCAACACGCAGACGAAACCCTAAATTAACCACTAATCTTCTTAAATATATAAAACTCTTTCGTTACTGACTGACTGACTGACTGACTGACTGACTGACTGACTGACAATCAACGCACAGCCTAAACCGTTAGTCCTAGAAGCATGAAACTTGGAGGGTATGTTCCTCTTATAACGTAGAGGTGTACTAAGAAAGGAAATTGGAAAATTATTTCCCGAAGAGGAGAAAAAGGGGAAAAATGGTTTAAAGAAAAATCAACGCACAGCCTAAACCATTAGTCTTAAAAGCATGAAACTTGGAGGGTATGTTCCTCTTATAACGTAGAGGTGTACTAAGAAAGGAAATTGGAAAATTATTTCCCGAAGAGGAGAAAAAGGGGAAAAATGGTTTAAAGAAAAATCAACGCACAGCCTAAACCATTAGTCCTAGAAGCATGAAACTTGGAAGATGTGTTGCTCTTATAGAGCAAAGATGCATTAAGAAAGAAAATCGGAAAATTATTTCCCTAAAAGAAGAAAAAAAGAAAAAAAGTTTCATGAAAATTCACAAAAAAATTGCTTTACAAAATACGCAAAAAAACAGTAAAAAAAAATGTGCTACCGCAGCATCTGTCACCAAATTTGAATACACACAAAAGCTTACATAAACCCCACCGTAACCACTAAGACAAAATCGCGGAAAACACCTATCATACCGAAACTAAACACCGCAACGCTTCAAAAAACGGCTAAAGTACATGCTCAAAACTATTGTAACCAGCTGGTAATGTTAAATTAAAAAAATCTGATTTGATTATACACAAACACGCATACGAAACCCTAAATTAGCCACTAATATAACATAAAATCACAAAAAATGGCTTAACAAAATACGCAAAAAAAACCATTAAAAAATTTTCAGCGAAAAAAGTTTTATGAAAATTCACAAAAAAATTGCTTTACAAAATACGCAAAAAAACAGTAAAAAAAAATCTGCTACCGCAGCATCTGTCACCAAATTTGAATACACACAAAAGTTTACATAAACCCCACCGTAACCACTAAGACAAAATCGCGGAAAACACCTATCACCCGAAACTAAACACCGCACCGCTTCAAAAAACGGCTAAAGTACATGCTCAAAACTATGGTAACCAGCTGGTCATGTCAAATTAAAAAAATCTGATTCGATTATACACCAACACGCAGACGAAACCCTAAATTAACCACTAATCTTCTTAAATATATAAAACTCTTTCGTTACTGACTGACTGACTGACTGACTGACTGACAATCAACGCACAGCCTAAACCGTTAGTCCTAGAAGCATGAAACTTGGAGGGTATGTTCCTCTTATAACGTAGAGGTGTACTAAGAAAGGAAATTGGAAAATTATTTCCCGAAGAGGAGAAAAAGGGGAAAAATGGTTTAAAGAAAAATCAACGCACAGCCTAAACCATTAGTCTTAAAAGCATGAAACTTGGAGGGTATGTTCCTCTTATAACGTAGAGGTGTACTAAGAAAGGAAATTGGAAAATTATTTCCCGAAGAGGAGAAAAAGGGGAAAAATGGTTTAAAGAAAAATTAACGCACAGCCTAAACCATTAGTCCTAGAAGCATGAAACTTGGAAGATGTGTTGCTCTTATAGAGCAAAGATGCATTAAGAAAGAAAATCGGAAAATTATTTCCCTAAAAGAAGAAAAAAAGAAAAAAAGTTTCATGAAAATTCACAAAAAAATTGCTTTACAAAATACGCAAAAAAACAGTAAAAAAAAATGTGCTACCGCAGCATCTGTCACCAAATTTGAATACACACAAAAGCTTACATAAACCCCACCGTAACCACTAAGACAAAATCGCGGAAAACACCTATCATACCGAAACTAAACACCGCAACGCTTCAAAAAACGGCTAAAGTACATGCTCAAAACTATTGTAACCAGCTGGTAATGTTAAATTAAAAAAATCTGATTTGATTATACACCAACACGCATACGAAACCCTAAATTAGCCACTAATCTAAATATATAAAACTCTTTCGTTACTGACTGACTGACTGACTGACTGACTGACTGACTGACTGACTGACTGACTGACTGACAATCAACGCACAGCCTAAACCGTTAGTCCTAGAAGCATGAAACTTGGAGGGTATGTTCCTCTTATAACGTAGAGGTGTACTAAGAAAGGAAATTGGAAAATTATTTCCCGAAGAGGAGAAAAAGGGGAAAAATGGTTTAAAGAAAAATCAACGCACAGCCTAAACCATTAGTCTTAAAAGCATGAAACTTGGAGGGTATGTTCCTCTTATAACGTAGAGGTGTACTAAGAAAGGAAATTGGAAAATTATTTCCCGAAGAGGAGAAAAAGGGGAAAAATGGTTTAAAGAAAATTTACGCACAGCCTAAACCATTAGTCCTAGAAGCATGAAACTTGGAAGATGTGTTGCTCTTATAGAGCAAAGATGCATTAAGAAAGAAAATCGGAAAATTATTTCCCTAAAAGAAGAAAAAAAGAAAAAAAGTTTCATGAAAATTCACAAAAAAATTGCTTTACAAAATACGCAAAAAAACAGTAAAAAAAAATGTGCTACCGCAGCATCTGTTACCAAATTTGAATACACACAAAAGCTTACATAAACCCCACCGTAACCACTAAGACAAAATCGCGGAAAACACCTATCATACCGAAACTAAACACCGCAACGCTTCAAAAAACGGCTAAAGTACATGCTCAAAACTATTGTAACCAGCTGGTAATGTTAAATTAAAAAAATCTGATTTGATTATACACCAACACGCATACGAAACCCTAAATTAGCCACTAATATAACATAAAATCACAAAAAATGGCTTAACAAAATACGCAAAAAAAACCATTAAAAAATTTTCAGCGAAAAAAGTTTTATGAAAATTCACAAAAAAATTGCTTTACAAAATACGCAAAAAAACAGTAAAAAAAAATCTGCTACCGCAGCATCTGTCACCAAATTTGAATACACACAAAAGTTTACATAAACCCCACCGTAACCACTAAGACAAAATCGCGGAAAACACCTATCACCCGAAACTAAACACCGCACCGCTTCAAAAAAGTGGCCAAGTGCGAGTCGGATCGCCCATGAAGGGTTCCGTAGCAGTAAGTAATATAACATAGAGTTCCAGAAGTTCTAGTAGTTCGTCGAAAGGTAAATTGCGGTTTACGATTTATGACGTATAAAAAAAAATTCAAATCTCGTTCAAACCAAATATCGGTGGAAGTTTCCATAGTAATGTACAACATATATTTTTTTTAGCTTTATCAGTCACTTATTTTAGAAGTTAGAGGGGGGGGGACCAACTTTTTTCCACTTTGGAAGTGTCTCTCGCGCAAACTATTCAGTTTAGAAAAAAACGATATTTGAAACCTCAACATCATTTTTGAAGACCTATTCATAGATACCCCACACGTATGGGTTTGATGGAAAAAAAATTTTGAGTTTCAGTTTCAAGTATGGGGACCCCCAAAATTTATAGTTTTTTTTCTATTTTTGTGTAAAAATCTTAATGCGGTTCACAGAATACATCTACTCGCCAAGTTTCATCAGTCTAGCTCTTACGGTTTCGGAGAAAAATGGCTGTGACATACGGACGGACAGACAGACAGACAGACAGACAGACAGACAGACAGACAGACAGACATGACGAATCTATAAGGGTTCCGTTTTTGCCATTTGGCTACGGAACCCTAAAAACGGCTAAAGTACATGCTCAAAACTATGGTAACCAGCTGGTCATGTCAAATTAAAAAAATCTGATTCGATTATACACCAACACGCAGACGAAACCCTAAATTAACCACTAATATAACATAAAATCACAAGAAATTGCTTTACAAAATACGCAAAAAAAACCATTAAAAAATTTTCAGCTACCGCAGCATCTATCACCAGGTTTGAATACACACAAAGGTTTACAAAAAAACCAATGACAACCACTTAGACAAAATTTCGGGAATCATCTATCATACTTAAACTAAACACCGCTAAAAAAAAATCGGCTACAACAGCACTTGCCTTCAAATTAAAATACACTCTAAAGTACATGCTCAAAACTATAGTAACCAGCAGTTGGTTATGTCAAATTAAAAAATCTGAATCGATTATACACCAACACGCATACGAAACCCCAAATTAGCTACTAATATAACATAAAATCACAAAAAATAGCTTTACAAAATACGCAAAAAAACAATAAAAAAATTTCAGCTACCGCAGCATTTGTCACCAGGTTTTAATACACACAAATGTTTACAAAAAAACCGATGATAACCACCAAGACAAAATCGCGGGAATCATCTATCATACTTAAACTAAACACCGCTGAAAAAAAACGGCCACAACAGCACTCGCCTTCAAATTCAAATACACTCTAAAGTACAAGCTCAAAACGATGGTAACTTGCATTTGATCATGTCAAACTAAAACAACAAGATTCGATTATACACCAACGAATACGATAGCCCAAATTAGCCCCTAAAACAAAATCACGAAAAAAAGCTTTACAAAATACGCAAAAAAACATTTAAAAAATTTAGCTACCGCAGCATCTGTCACCAGGTTTGAATACACACAAAGGTTTGTTACAAAAAACCCCATGATAACCACTAAGACAAAATCGCGGGAAGCACCTATCATACCAAAACTAAACACAGCTGAAAAAAATCGGCTACAACAGAATTTACAATCTTTCGAACACACTATAGTTTTGAATGCAAACTCAAAACTAAGGTAACCAGCACTTGCTCATGTAAAACCAACGCATACATAACCCAACTTAGCCACTAAGACAAATTCACGAAAAATAACTCTCAAAAAATACGCAAAAAACAGTGAAAACATATCAATAGCTGTCCGCTTTCCACCATAAAATAGTTTCTTTTAAACGAACTCAAACTATATATTTATACTAACCACGCGGACGAAGTCGCGGGTGACAGCTAGTTACGGGATAAAAGTTTAACTAGATTTGCTGAAAATGACAGCCAAATCAGTCTAGTAATTAGGGCCTGATTAAGCCACACATACTCGTACCCAAACATGGCTAAATGTTTGGATTTTCCCCAAGTGTAATTCCATTAATTTTTCATAGAGCAAACCTTTTACAATTTTATTAGTTTGTTTGAAATTCACAACTGAATAATGCCCCTAAAAACTGTTAGGCTAAATAAAATCTGTTGGTCCAACTGGAATGTCCAGCAAAATGTGAACCCAGCATTTTTATGATTTAAAATGCTGTGTCAGCATTTTGCTGTATTTTCAACGTATAAAATGGCGGGTGGTTTATCTCTTAGCTTCGACACACGTTACTCGTGTAATACGACAGTCTAAGCTACTTTTTCTCTCGTCGCACTTCTTTTTTGTATAAGCTCTAGACTTTAAAGCTTTGAAGCGCTTGTGAACTTGCTTAGTCATTCCTTACCAATCGAATAAGTTAAACGACATTCTGTGGGGTCATTATTTAATATTAGGGGTTGAAACTACCGGTCTGTTTCGAAACAAATACCTGGCTTAGTTTGTTATTTAGTTTTAGTTTGTTTTTTATGTTTTTTTTATATCACTAGCTGATGGAACAAGCATAATATGGCCCGCCTGATTTTATCGCCTCTAACAAAGCATTGCCTCGTAGGTCAAGCAAGTCAGGAACATGCTCTACGATGCACTGCCCTGTGTCCATCATTTTGAGGCATAATACTCGTAGATGTTCAGCCTCACGTGCCAGTCATTTCACAGTCACCCTTCAAACCGAAATACAGCAATGTTGCTTCACGGCAGAAATAGGCATGGTGGTAGTACTTTCCCGGATGAGCCTTTCACATAGAGCTTTACTACTACTCAACGCGGTTCAACGTTTTGCTGCCCAATTTATTGGGATTAAACTACGATTTGCAAAAGCTTGTTTGAACAATTGCCTTGCGTTATGAACATTGTATTTGTGCAAACTACTCAAAAACTACTTACTATTCGTAGTAGTTCTCTCTCTCTCGTTGTACAATACAAACCTATAGTAAAATACTAGTCTTACGAGTCGCCATCGATTTTGACTCATAGGTTCGTTGCCTTAAAATTTGCTCGTTCGATAATTTATTAATGATCAGAAATCGATCATGTCAATCTCAAGACCGGATTACTTTTATTTTCTAAAGCGAAATCTCCTAGACAAACTGAGGTGTCTTTAATTCACAGTGTTTTTATTATTTGTATGCAATGGAAGGAATACAGCTTTAAAAAGTGGAATTGTTGGTGGAAAGAACGTTCGCGGTGAAAGGACTAATCTGAATACCATGATAATAATTAAAATGTCACGAAGTTACAGATCGTAGGAGCAATGACCTGTGGGAGGGTTCCCACGCGTATAGATACAAGTATACAACTCATGCTTACCACCTGATACGAAAGAGTCAAAGTGATTGATGGCATGAAACGGAAGCAAGGCGAATAATAATATCACAGGTATCATACCGCACAGGTGTAATACCGTCACGCTTGAGGAAAAACTAAAAAGTTTCACGTCAGATTTCCTCCTTCACGGGTTTCCTTAGATCTCGTCTAACACGAGATCCCTGAGTTGTATTCAGCGACACATCAAAACATAATCTTGTAGCTTCTTTTTGAAGTTTTTCGTTATTTTACGAGAAAGCAATGAATAAACCGTTATTTATGAGTGTCAAAAGCTATATATTAACCCGAAATATAAAAATACTTTTTTGTGGTAGTCGCCCTCGTGTGGCACGGGTCAGCTAGCTAATATTATATTTGTTGGCGTCAAAATAACAATAGACACTGAAGGCATAACTCTCTAACAATGGCGTCTCATTCACATATTCCATGTTATATTTAGCGTGGCCGAATAGTTTCGTACAGAGACATTCCTTGGGGAACGGTGGATGGACCACAGGACTCTGAAAAGCATGCCATTCAACTATGAACCCAAAATATGCAGGTAGAAAATACTTTTGTTGATCAGAAATTGCAAAACTTGTTGTAATTTGTTTAATGTGTTTTAGACAGAGGCATATTATGAGGGTCTAATCCTTAAAATCATTTCACCACACTGCACTGGTTCAAAAGAATAGTGACACGAAAAGAAGGAGAAGAGGCCAGTCTAATAGTCTGGCCTCTCAGCTCAGTTGGTAGTACCTAGATCTGCCTTCTGCGCCGTACGTCGTGGGTTTGATCCTCACCCAGAACAAATATTTGTGTGGTAAACACAGAATTTTGGGTGTTGTTTGTACGATTAAATTATTGCTGTAGTGCAATAAATAATAACTGCCAAGATTTGGTGAAATTAACCAATGGTATGACATTTTAAAAACGTTGTATTTTGAATACCACGCTCTCTGAGTTTACTTTATTTTGTACGAGAAGAGAATGGTCTTACGGTATAATATAGCAAAATTGTTTTTATGCGTCACAATATTCCCGTACGCCTCCACCATTAAGCGAGATGTGTCGCAAATGAATATTTTATACAATTAGATGCAAAGTGAATGAACACTCCAGTTACCAGTAAAAGCAAAATTTACAGAAAATGTTTAAGAGCACTTGTGTTACATTATAATTTATAGCTATGTTTTAAAGAGCTCTGTGGCAGGTTGTGACGAGGTGTGGGTTCTGTTCGCGGATCAGGACAATGTTCTTCTAAGTAAATAATATTTTATCCAGGTCAAGCTGCTGTAGTAACTTAGGCCCAGTTTCACGGATAACTTATCGACCATTAAAAATGAGATGTCAAGTATTTGACAGTTGATAGTCGACTATTCGCCGGCCCTTAGCCCTTTTTTAATATTTTAGAAAAACTTATTAGCAAAGTAAATATTGTAACCGACACTTTTGAACTAGAAACTCACAGCGCAAATTGTCAAAGTTTCAATTACGTATGAATTTCTTCTGAAACTCTGCGAATAATTTTTAATTATTTTTCAAAGTTTGCACCTCGGAGGGGCAGCCGCCCGGCCGTCCAATCCCACTTATTAGATCAGCCGTCTTGATGAGAAGCCAACCTTACCATGCCAAAGTAGCTGTGTAAAGTAGATAAATTGGATTTCCACTGATTTAAACACCGTTTTTCTTTCAAGGTGAGAACGAAACTAAAACCTTTGTACATAGACGTTTCTCTCAGCTTGGGAGTAGGCTAAAGTCGGGAATTGTATTGACACATTTTCACCCGGATCCCTTCAAAAAAGATCATGAAAATTATGCAAGTAATTTATAACAACATGTCGTGTCACAAAAACACTCCATTTCTGAGCAATTTATGATTATGAAAAAATTCCGAATTGACCATAAATTTTGTCAATTCGGAATTATAAGAATAAGATTTCATTTATTCATTTATATTCACGCAATAATATTTTCGTGCAGTAATCCGTGCTTTTCAGGCCTAACAAGGTCATGTTTTTAATTTTGAAATATTATACGCTGAGTTGGGCCTACGTCGAAAATCCACAAATGCAAATAAATAAGTTTTTAATCATTTGTCAAGTTCTTATTGGATAATTATAAGTTTAAAAAAATTGAGAAACCGACTTCATGGTTTAACGGCTAAACCGATTTTAATCAAATTTGTTTGGGACAATCTGGACGTAAGAATAACCTTCCAAATAAAAAAATAATTTTCTAAATCGGTTCATAAATGACGGAGGCATGCAGTTACAAACATTAAAAAAATTATTTAAAAAAAAATGGCAACACCGATTTTAATAAAATTAAAATGGGACCAATTTGGAAGCAGTACCTTTAAGATGAAAAAAAAATTTTTCAAATCGGCTCACAAATGACGAAGTTATGCGGTAACAAACATTAAAAAAAAAAATAAAAAAAAAAATAAAAAAAAATAAAAAAAAAAAACATACAACCGAATTGAGAACCTCCTCCTTTTTGATTGGAAGTCGGTTAAAAAAGCTTACGAAGATTATTTTTTAAATTACTTGCTAACGCAAAGCACTTGAATTCATATTTCCTTTGGCAAAATCTGCAGTAAAACCAGTAGATATTTGTAGATATTAAATAGGTTTCGTGCCCGTTTTTTTGTTAAATAAAAAAATATGCGTAAAAAGTAAGCCCTGGGCACCGTGGACTTAGTTTGTATTTTTTATAACGCTTTTATTAGCTTCACCTGTATGTATGTATGTATGTATGTATGTATGTATGTATGTATGTATGTATGTATGTAACCGACCCCTTTGAGCTCGATTTTGTCCTACTTTGAACGATCAGATTTGATTCAAACTTTGCACACCTGTCAAAGGTCGATGACAATGCAATAATATGAAAAAAAAAATGAAAAGAAATAAAAAAAAAAAAACAACTTTGAGCGATCAGATTTGGTTCAAACTTTACACACCTGTCAAAGGTCGATGACAATGCAATAATATGAAAAAAAAAATGAAAAAAAAAAAAAACTAAAATGTAAAAAATAAATTATAGTTTAAAAAACTAAAAAAAAACGCTTTTATAACTAATTGAACTAAAAAGTTAAAAATAAAACTGTAATAATCAATTGAAAATATAATAATATTGTACAAAAAGCGTGGCTTGATTTTGATTGTTGTAAATATTTTATCAATAGTTTATTATATCTGAAGTTATTATAAAAAGCACCCCACGCTTTTTGTACAATATTATATATTTTCAATTGATTATTACAGTTTTATTTTTAACTTTTTAGTTCAATTAGTTATAAAAGCGTTTTTTTTTAGTTTTTTAAACTATAATTTATTTTATGGTAGTCTTGACCACCACCCTCCCTGCGTAGAAGAAATTTGTTTTAATGAAAAATTGCTTATTTTTCCGGTACTTGTTGTGAGTTAATGTCATCAACTCGTTTAACTAAATAGAATATCACCCACCGTAAACAGGTCAAAGCTTAAGTCAGTAAAATAGAGCTTAAAACACTAAAACCTCTCACAGTTTTAACCACGTGATACGAGTACGTAATACCTTCTACCCCAAATCACGTTCACGGTACATTTTCAGCAAATTCAGTAATGGATACGTTAACATGGTACCCCACTCCCGATAGTAAACAAAAGATTCGGCTCATCATAAGTAAGGTATTGTACTTATAGAACTACTACGCAGTAAACAGGCTTTTGCATCTACTGTAGATACTATAAACAGCGTCAGAGACAATTCTTTGGGTGTGCCCCTATTTACGGGACGCTTGTAGTGACAGGGTTTATATAGTAGTAAAGCTTGTCAAGTACTAATATTATTTTTTCTCAGATATCGTCGTTGTGGTGCGAGAAGTCACTAAGTGACATTTTTTGCCAAAATGAGTTATTGACGCCAAAGTGTTTTGAAACCCATTATGTACCTTCTCAGAATGTAAAAGAGTAGATTTTACTAAAATTAAAGATAATACAAGAATGTCAGAAGTGCATAACTACCCGTAGAGGCAAAAATCTGTCTACAAAAATCATCTAAGGGATCTTAAGTAGTTTAATTCAATCACTTTACTTACAATATTCTTCAAGTCTTGAGGTTGCACTGCTCACTAAAGTCACTTAGTGATTTCTTGCAGATAAAAAGCTATTGAATGAAATGAAATTCTGTTGTCGGTAAGAGTCATCAACAGATCATAATTAAGTAATATTTAGTCAAGGTATTACGTTAATGTGTATGCCAGAATTAATTAACTTACTTTTTGTTATGTATCTCAGTAACCATATAATAACTTACATTAATTTGTTGGAAGTTAGTGTGTAAGGTAAAATTATCTATATTTTATATGAAGAAACCTCTTTTGTAACTATAAGTGTTGATAAGTTACACTCATTTTAAAAACAAAAAAACCTTAAAACGCGATTATCTCGAGACTAGCTTTTTGCACTTAGTTACTTCTCGCACCACAACGACGATATACGGACCTGACTAAGACCACGGGCTTACCACAGTTCTCAAGATATTTTCCTTGTGTTTTTTTATTGACTTGAGACTTCAAATAACAAAGAGACATTCTCAAATCGGTTGTATTTTTTTTAATGTTTGTTATCGTCATTTTTAAGCCGATTTGAAAAATAATATCTGAATTTACCATTAATTTACTTCCCTAATTTATAGTTCCATAGAAATTTCATCAAAATCATTAGTTCAGCAGCTTGACCGTCGGTTTCTTGAGTTTTTTAAACTTATATTTAACTTATTTAGTTACTTATTTAGTTTAGTGATAAACAGAAAATCATGCAAGCCCTTACACACCCATGACACCATTTTATATGATTTATGACGTCACAGCCGCCCAAATAACCTACGTGGCTACCCGTTATGTGCTGACGAAGGCTGTACAACTTTACGAGAGTATTTTTATCACTGGTGCTGGAGCTGTGTTAAAAAATGTAATGTCTGGCTTGTCGTTATTTTGTGCACAAGTAGGCCTACCACAAGCTCTGTCTGGCTCTGTCTCTCGCTCTGGTTTTGAGTCTGTGTTAGTGTTGACTTAATAAATCCTACGTCGAAACGTAACACACCCAGTATAATACACTGGTGAGCTCACGCAGACTCAAAACCAGAGCTAGACAGAGCTTGTGATGAGTGATTTTTATTTATAGTACAAAAAATGTTAATCCGTTATTGGTTGTATGTTAGAAATTAATTTATTTACATAGTATCGTAAGAGCTGATTTAGTTCTAAAATATAATATATTTTTTTTCTGAATGAAATATTTCTTGCAACAAATTAAAAGTCCAGAGAGAAGCAAATTGAATCATAACTTCATACGTAAAAATATAATTTTTTGTTGCCAACAAAGTGCAATAAAACCACAAAGTTGGGGATTTAATCCGGCCAGGCTTCATCCTTGTCTTATTTAATTTAAATTTTAATCAGAATCCCAGAGTATGAATGAGTTATGAACTAGGAACACGTATTAATTTCAACAAACCCACGTTTGGGACTAATTTAGGCATTTATGCGCGGTGAAGTAACTAATAAGTATTCAAATTAAATTAACATAGAAGAATTTGCGAGAATTCTTGGAAACAATTTGCCAAAACCAAAATAAGACTAAATTGCCAATTTTTATTACATTTTACGATATTTTATATTTTTTTCTTTAAGAATGTCGAAATACTTCATTATGCTTTGGCTTTTTTAGAGTATACATAAATTGACACCTTATTAATTCTGAATCCAGTAAAATAATGGCACAAGAGCAAAACTTTTCATCATTAATATCATCTGGCCAGGAAATAATGTACTTTTATAAGACTTAAAGGCAGAACAATAAACATTATTTGTTTTGCCAAGTTTACACAGCGCCAATCGATCACGCTTCGTCTTTGATTGATTGGCGTCGCTTTGTTTACACCCACACTTTTAGAAGAGCATACCCACACATCCAAAAAACCAATAAACACACGTACCTACAACTTGTGCAAGTAGGTACCCAATTAATTGTATAACTTAAATTGTAGGTATTCATTAACTTTAAAATATTTTGTAGGTTTATTTTGATGCGCTTTTAGAGGCGTTGGAGGCCAGAGCGCTGGTGGCCTAGTGGTAGCGGCCTCGCCTTCCAATCTTAAGGTCGTGGGCTCAAATCCAGTCGCGTACGTGCCACTGCATCTTCACTTCAGACTTGGGATCTCTCATATATACTGCAAATATAAACAAAATTACTGGGATAATTTTATCGTTACTTTAAATTATGGCGTCTGCACAAAGTCCAGTTTATATTAGGTTTAAGCCAATAACAATGTTTATGAGTTTCAACCAATCCGTGATTGATTATCGCGATTGCACACGCAACATAGATACTAATAATCAAATTGCAAATTTTGCGAGATTAGCTTTACATCGAAACGCCATAGACTTTTAGTACTACATTGATGGCAAAATTAATCCATCATATTTTTGTAGGTACATTGATGCTTTCAGATTTTTCAATTAAAGCTCATGCCGTTTTCTGAGATATAATAATTTTATAAAAAAGGCTCTAACTTGGACATATTAGCTGTAGGGTTAAATTAAAAATGCTACGTTTGATCGCAAACGCACCGTTATACATCACTTACGTCCAGCTTCACCGCGACCTTCTGCTCCCAACAGTCAGAGAAAAAGTCAAAACCAAGTTTAAATCGTACTATAAATGCATTGACCGCCATCCTAATGAACTAGCCTGTGACGTTTTCATAAAAATAGCAATTAAATGCATTATGCTACGCCGTAGCACTTGAAGTGAATCCACTATAAAGAGTTACTTCAAGTACATTATATAGCCAGGTAGTAATACTTTTACAGATTACGTTGAAGTTTATACGAAAGTACGCCCCAAGATGTGACGCGCTTACTCCAAAACGGCAATTTCCTAACGGCGATGTGAGTCCATAAAACGCAATTTGGTATCAACGTCAGACATACACAACACGCCAGATTTTAATAGGTACTTTCGTTTTAAGATTCCTATTTAAAACAACGTTTTACACGATTTCTAACAAAATAAAATCATAATAATTTATAAAATTCACGTATATAACTAGAAAAAGTATTTTAGCGACAAACTCTTATTTTTAATGCCCATTCGTAATATCCTTAATATTGCAAGCACCTACAATATTCTAGCTAAGTACTTTATTTTATTCTTACAGTCACATAAAGCCAGAAACTACCTAGAACTGGTATTTTATTGTTCGTGACATCAGTGTCTACTTGAGAGTTACGAGATAGGAAATGCACTAGAGTGCCTAAAGATGTACCTGCACTTTTATTTGAAACTAAAAGAGACTTTGTTTTTAACGACACGTGTAAATAAAATTTGAGAACGACCTACATATCACATTTGACAGAGGTGTTAAATTAAATAGCATCAAAAAATATAATTCTATTTATTTTATTATATTATTGTACTGTAATAAATACATATATAAAAGAAAATTTTATTTACACACAAAAACTTAAAGTTAAACAATAATAACAAAATGTACAAAGTACACAAGAAACAGTTGTGCTATCTGCAGTCCGTTACAAACGATCTAAATGATAAATAGATATCGTGAACGCAACTAAAAAATAAATTAATTTATTCTAAACTATGTAATTACAACAACAAAAAATATGTAATAATATCAGCCACCTGCATTTTTATTGTAAGTAGGCAAACGAAGGTAAACCATTCGTTCTATCATACAAAAAAACTAAAAACTGTATCCATATTAGGTTTAAAATCTATTGTCTGTAGCATAACACTACGTTTTTCCGCTTTTACTACGTCCCATAAAACCACTTCCCACGTACTGCACTTTTACTGAAAAAACTACTGAAAAGGCACCGCTGACCACTACAAAGTGCAGGCAAAATTGAACTCTATTCCAAAGGTCTGTGAACCAGAATTTGTTTTAGCAAAAGCAGTGCAATGTATTACAGGTAAAATCACGGCGGATAAGCTGAAGCAGCGCTTTTAAAACTATAAGCACGATTCAACTGTGACGGAGCGCGTCGGTGTAGTTAAAAAGCATTAGAGTCTTTGAAAATATTGTACGCCCACGCATTTCTCTTACACTATTAAAAAAGTCGTGTTTGTTACACTATTTATAACTCGAGAACGGCTGAGCCGATTTGGTAGAAAATTGGTGGGGAGGTAAATTTAGAACCAGAAGACATACATAGGATACTATTTATCCAGAAAAAGAAACAAGAACGGGAACGGGGCGAGCGAAGCCACGGGCGTCTGCTAGTTATTTATAAATTGGCTGGTTGTGTACAAATTACACATATATACGGATTTTTTTAATGCAAATGTAATAATTTATTTACTTGAAGTTGTATTTGTTCGTTATAAAAACCGAAACTGTTATGACAAAGAAAGTGTACGAAGAAATGCCTATTAATAAACATTTCAACTACAATGAAAACGAGGACCCTATACTTTTAAAATAGGACCTACTTTGAACCACATTACTATACACGAACGGTACGATACTAAAATCCATAGCTCATTTAATTCAGAGTACTTCTCCAAATCAGAGACCAAACCAAGTTCTGACAGTTGTATAAAACACGAGAACATTTCAACTCAACACGCGAAGGTACCTCATTACCAGCTAGCCGTTAGCACCCCGCTGTCTCATTGTCTAAGGGTGGCTGGCTAGCTGCAGGGGTGAAGGGGGAGGGATTGGGACTATGCAGTCACTGGACTTGCTGCGCTGGACACATTCTCGTTTAAAAAGGAATTAAATATACTACTGATTGTATTTTCTGTTACGTTGCATACTTCAAACATAGTTCCTCAAAATCTTTAAGAAATTTAAATACATGCCTATTTTTTTCTGAGTTGTTTATGTTGTATGATAAAAAACTAGAAAAACAAAGTTGTTGAAACTCATAAAACAGAAAGCTAGAAAAATCCATAAAAATAGCAGTTTATTTAAAAAACAAATAAACAAAAAAATTCAAGCAACCTCTGATATACAAAAACAAGTACTACTAATATTAAAGTAGTCGGCAACAAATATTGCACATCTTCGGGAAATTTCGGCTTCATAATGCGTAGTGTTCGTCAAAAAGAGATACGCTCTACGAAAGCAGATCTCTACGAGAGCCGATGTTTATATTTATTGCCTACAACCGTACCTAGTATTTCAAACTGGGTAGTCAGCAGGGGATCTCTTGAGGCTGATAAAATGAAAATATAATATAATGACTATAAAAACGCTTTGTTTTAAAAAATGTCTTAGAAAATGCTGCGTCTCAAGACTGAATTCTTTTTGGACAGAATGCGTCCACTGCAGCGTCTGTAGATTGTTCTAGAATAGAAGCAATTAGTAGGCTCCATTAATAAATTATTTCAAGCCTTGGAGCAAAATAATTAAGAGACCAAAAAAATTAAGAGAGGAACCGAACGTGGAAATTAACAAAAATGAGGAAGTGTTTGTTATTTTAATTTTGATTGACATAAAACAATTTTTCATCAAGAAACTTACAATCAAACAAATATTTACAAAACGTACAAAGTATACCTACAAGAAAAAGTTGAACTTTATGAAATATAATTATGATACAGTAAACCAAAAAAAAAACGAGAAGTGATGATCTTTTTTGTAAAGAAACAACATCATTTGAGATTCTCACATTATCTGTTTCACATATAAATAAATCAGGCAAATCTTGTTTCTTTCGCGTCGCAACGAGAAACCACAGTCATAACATAATACAAGCGCAAACAGTTGTCAATATCATAGCAATAATTCAAAACAGTTTTTTATAGAGAGCGAGAGAGAGAGCGATCTCTTCCAGACAACCTTAGCCACTTTATCGGAGTGGTTCTAGGAAAAAAGTTTTGAACTTTTCCTGGCCTACAAACTAGGTATACAATATTTTAAAGTTTTAGCTCAATTAAAAACAAAGCATGTTCGACCAAACATATTAACTTCTTCGCGTCTTATCATAGGATATTCACTAGATTGAGAATAGGAAGTAGGATGGAGATGCGGCACTGTAACAGCACAGTGCTTTGTCGATCGCTCCACAAATACAACGTGGAGGCTTCGTTTATAGCACAAAGGGTTGGCAGCGACGCGTGTAAAATGTCGCGAGGACGTCTCGCTATCAACTCGTTATCGAGATATGACACGAGCCTCTGTTACTGTAGAAAAAAAAACATAAGTAACAATTTTTTTTACAATAAAGTTTGTTGAGATATTTTTTTAAGGATCGCCGTGAAGGCTTGTGTTGATGGCATTATTTTGTCTTTATTTTCACTTTTATAACACCCAGACAACAAACAAACATCTGTGTACACTACACAAATATTTGTTCTCGCTGGGGATCGAGCCCACGACCTAACTGTGGTGAGAGGCCAGTCAATTTCGCACTTGCACAGGTGGGGCAGCCTATCAAACGTCGTTCTCGAGTATTTCTTAAAGTTAAGCTAAGAGCTTAAAATGTCCCCACTTTATCACGGAGCTATAAGCTGTAACTCATTTTGTGGACGGCTATAAAGCTTACCTATTGCAATACTTTTAGCGCAAAAGTTTATTAAAAATCTGATTCAATTTAGCGATACGAAATCTGAAAAAGAACAGCTTATGCACTAAAATTTTATAAATTCAATAAGATTAGAATACATTGACTGAATCAACATGATCAAACAAACTTACAAATTGAAATTTGGACTACTTGATATTTTAATTTTATTTAATGCAAATTCAGTTACCATTTTGCGTCAAATTCAATTTTAAAAATTGAGTTATTCAGTTGCATAAAAAGGACCACTTTGACACGTCTTAATACTAGGTGAGTCTAGCCGCCAGTTTCACGCAACCAATTAATCTACTAGGTACTACAATTTTTACTATTTTAAGACCATCATCAAATCATCATGCAACTGACTATTTAGTGCGTTTTGTCAACGCAGTTGGAAGCTAATAGTTCTTTTTATTCTTAGTTAATGGTCCATTCGGACTATTTTGCCAATGAAAAGTGACATAATGACATAAATAAAATTCTTAGTCAAGTCAGTCAATAGATAAGTCTGCCGTCATAGTTTATACTTCTGCAGTCAGTATCATTTACACTTGTTTTTGTATAACCTTGTACCATGTTTCCCAATAAAAATAATTTTGATTGGCTTTGAAGAAAAAGGGTGGCGTTTTCTTCAAAACCTTTGGAAACATTTTCGATCAAATCAAGATACTTATCACATACCTATTACACTTTAATTCCAATGGCTCAAACTTTGTGCTAAAACCCCAAATATAAAATACCACCGAAATTAGACAAAAAAACTCAAAATAATACTTACGAGAAAAACAATTAAAATTAAAAAGTCAAAATGACAGAAAACCGAATCCCAAGCTTATAGTTAGTAGAGAGTGTTTTTGTGACAGTCCTGGTAATGGGAATGACTGATTGGATCACTGCCGCATACCGTGCAAATAGCAATTATAGCGCTGACACTTCATTTTCATAATGGATAATGTTTTGGGACGCCATTTTATTTTACCAATAAGCTTCCTACTAAGTTTTCGAAAAATCCGCAATATAATTTAAAATTCATTATAAATGTGATACTTATATGTAAAATACATTTTGATTTATCAAATACCAATTTGCAAACAAAAATATGAAAAAGTACGAACTGAGTAATATTTTGAATGTGACGCAGAGGCAGTATAAAACCTTTTAATTTGTCACACAAATGTGAAATAAAAACTTTTTAAGCCCTCAAATAAATCACATGAAAATGAGAAGTCATATTAATCCAATATGCCAAGTACAATATGATTTATTCAGATTTTATAGTAATCCATGACTTTTCCGAACCGTTACCCTCTCACCCCCCTCCCCCTTACTTATCCAGAATAATGCGCTGAGTTTTGACGATTAGAATAAGTGAGTTACGGTAGTTATCCGAAAGGGTTTTATTGAGGTGTGGGTAAACTTGTATTAATTGGGCATGCATTAGTTGAGCATTGAGTTTATGGAACCAGTTCTGGAGGGAATACCATTTTCAAGCGTTTGTATACTATATTTTAGACAAAGATTTATTCAATTAAAATACAAGGATCGGCGATCACAAATTAGAAAACGGACATACTAATGACAACAACTTTTTTGAAAACTAATGACAACAAAGAACACAAATCAGTTTTTATTACAATGCTAAACTCCTCGACCTCTGACTTATCAAATCTCGAGAAGTTATTTACAAAAGGAGTTTGTGCCGAGTATTTTTCAAGCAAGGAGGTTGCATAGCATTGAGATGGAGGTCGACTATATTGGTGTGTTCTAAATTCAAACACGAAAACAGTGATGCTTTTTACAGGGGAATGGTATAAATAAACAAAATTGTCCCATAAAGTCTTGAAACAAGGAGTCATTTACACAAGGCTTATTTATGCAAATCATACCTTCGACTAGCAATTAAATCACCAACAGTAATTTTGCAGTCTCTTGGGAAATTTAACAACAAATCTAAAACCATTAAACAAGAGGTAGAAGTTGTGAGTGTTGCATAATTTTCCCAGTGTGAATTTGCTTGAAGCACTTTTGTGGGCAGAACTTTTATGAAGCTCCGTTTAGAATGAGCTTGTGGGCGAGGCAGTAGCTTCTTCTTTCTTATGAATACTAATTAAGAATTCATGATTTCTCTCCTAGTTTTTTATTCAAATTGCAACGATTTTCTTGTTCAAACAATATGGTAAATCATACCTACTATGAAAAGTTTCATGGTTGTTTTGTAAATTAGCCTTCCGAGGTTGGTATCGAGTAAGAAATATTTTCCACAAGCTTTGTTCTCTGAGCATTCATTGTTATGAAAGTCATTTACGTTTTTTAAGCTATTCAAGACTATTAATTAAAATTAATGTTATGCGTCATCGCCGACTTTGTTTATTTTGTGTTTAAGAAGTAATTACGTTTTGAATGGGACAATATATCAAAAATAATTGCAATTGTTACTCGCAATCGGAAAATAAGCAATTTGGTTTTTCATATAGTTATGAACATTAAGTTCTCAGTTCATTTGTGGGATAAGGACAGAAAGAGTTTGTTGCCTGTTCTTCTAGGCTTGGTCGCTTGGAACTGACACCTAGATTCGCCAAGACTTATCAATGTGATCCTTGTGATACTATTGAATAATAATTATGATGGTGATGATTATGACATTCAAATAATATTTGAATATTAGGACTCTCGAATAAAGGGTTTCGAGGCAGTCGAGTCGTCTTTTCAGAATATTATGCATTTCGGTTTATTTACTTATGCATTAGCATTTACTTAGTTACATGTTTTTATATTTTTTCATGCGTAAATTATATCGAATATCATCATAATTTTACTACAAATTAATTTACTCGATACTTTGAACTCATCAGCTCAGCTCCAATGACCGTATAAGCTATTTCCGATGAAAAGTAAAACTCTTTGCTTTGAGGTACAGCTTAGTCAATGAAATAAAGTATCAGTGACCAATAAATTGGATTACGTCATGTGTTAAATTCTTTCTGTGGGTTTCAATAGTGCGTTATGTTAGATTCGTCTCTTGTCGAGATTATTACTCGTTCTGAATTCACAACTTGTTAAATCTTTTTTTTTATTTAACTAGCTTAAGGAACAAGCATGTCCCAACTGGTGTGCCTTAAATAGTATTTTTTATTAGCAGTTTTTATTAATTTAGTGTTCACCCGGGTGTGTGTTAACTCTGCTCGGGTCTAAACTTAAGGGACAAAAAAAATTATAATGTTTTGATACGGTCTTAATCTCTCTTTTTGATAGGTCCTAAGTTTCAATGCCACAACGTAATTTTACTTCTAGACGAGATAGCCTCTATTATCTTTGACATGAACAGTTGAGTAGCCGGGAAGTTTTAAGCTAGTTACGAGTATTAGGGCGGTAGTGGACACGATATAACTTGGTTTAACTATAACTTGGTAACTTTGCGGACTATAACTTGGATGAGAACGGAAATTATAGTTACAAAGGTCGAATAAGACGTACAGTAAAGTTATCAGAAATAAATAAATATTGTGGACAATGCTCACAACACAATCAAGACCCAAACGAAGCAGAGCTTGTGCTATGAGGCCAGTCAAAGACAGTTACATTATTAAATTGTAAACTGAAATTGTTAATCTGCTTTTGTAGCTGACTGTACCTAGGATTCGTTTTCTGTCATTTTGGAAAGTCACATAGCTTTTTTATTTAAATTGTTTTTCTGGTGTTATTTTGAATCTGTTGTGTGTTGTGTGTGGTGGTATTTTAACCAAGAGTACTTGAGCACAAAGTGTAAGCAATTGGAATGAAAGTGTAATGTGGATATCCTGATTTGAACGAAAATGTTTCCAATGGTTTTAAAGAAAACCAAACGAATTTTCTCTTTTATAAAAAATAATTTCAAATTTTTGAGGTTTCAGAAGATCGCACAGGATAATAAAGGACTTATAAGATAAGGAACAATGGGGTGTTGTCATTCGCAGGCTGTTTCTCGTGCTTCGCACAAAGAGGACCTTGCCCATATTAATGAAAATTAATTTCTCCACAAATTTGTTTTAATCCTTCAGTGAAAATATTTAACGAGTGTGAAGCGAATACAACGATCTAAAATATTAAACTAAATTAATAAAGAAACTAAAAGTATATTTGTATTTCAATGCGATAAAAGTATTTATCTCAAGTTTTTTAATATGAGATAAGAAGAAGAAGTGGTTATACATATTTACATTACTTTGAGGAAAAATTACATAAAAAATTCTTATTTAGGATAATTGATATAGGCATAGGTTTCAGCCCTGTAATTTCTTATTAACCCACACGTGATCATTATTATAACAAAAAAAAACACAAAATGTCTGTTTTATAAAAACACTGCACAACATCAAGTATTTTGAGCACCGATAAATTTTCTATGCCCCGCTGACTTCGCTAACGTCATTATAGAAAAATATGGAGCTTTTTTCATTATACAAACGATGGACGCGGCAATTATTTGCAGAACTTTGAGAAATGGATCAAAGTGAGCCTAATGATACGCAATGAATATAGAGTGGCTTCCACAGAAGTGCATCTGTGGAACATTGATTAACAATAGGCTAGCCGTACTGTTTGAGTTACGTACAGTTCTGAGCAGCTGCTTGGAACAGGACATAACTCAAACAGTACGCTCGTTCTTTTTACTTAGCTGAGTTAAAAGAACTTCAGAACCTTTGTCGCTTAGCAGGCCTTTGCATCTATTGTAGAGTATTTATATAGCGTCAGGGACAACCAGTGATTACTCAAGACCTACTTGCGGGACGCTATAGTGCTTAGGACCGGATTTTTTGGATGTGTGTTTGTGAATAATGAGTTTGAAAATATTTATTCATTTGAAAACTATCTTAGAAGAGTCGCATTAAAAACGAATTCTGGAAGTAATGCTCTCTTATTTTATGAATGGCTTTTTTAGTACACTAGTATGTTTAGATATACCCTAATATTTTCAAGCCTTTACAATCAGTCAGCGGCCCGAAAATTGCACGCATTGACGAGGCACTTGGTACTTGGTTTTTAAACATTTTTCTGTAATTATTTTACAATTTAGAAGCTTACGTTTAACCGCTATTTCACGTGATGGAAAGTGATATGATTCAGTCGATGTTATAATTGAATAAAACTGTGTTTTACTGATAGCCAAATTAGTTACAAATTAGATAAAAAAGAACATAATACAAGTAGATATCTTTTCAAATTATTTTTCATGACCGCTAAAGCAATTAGCCTGTCCAAGCGTCTGCTTCCATATCTGTCAACACGGGGCACGTGACTGGAGTGGCAAATGTTCGTGAATGCCGTCCAAAAAAATGATCTTTCAAGCAGTTCATCAAGAGTTCATCACTTTGTTTCTTGATACAAGAAATAAATAAATATTTCCACGTGTTCATAGTTTGTATTACATAAGGTAGATATTTCAGATTTGGAATATCCAAATATATTGTTACAGTATTTGATTGTCCTGAGTAGACCCATAACATTAGTTTAATAAAATACACGGGTAAAAAAATACATGCCGATTTGAGACGCTTTTTCTCAAGATTCTTTGTTTTCTATCGACATGTCACACCACACGTAAAGCCAGCGTGCATCGCTGTCAACTCTAGGTATTGTGTGCAACGAGTCTTATCTATGTTGCGATCGCCTTGGCTTTGTCGTGTTCTGAGAGTTTTCTTTTGTGTTTAAAGCTGTCAGCCGCGGTTTTACTTGCGTGCTTGTTTTTAGCATCGATTTAAAGGCCTGAACTTCAAATTGTGTGACTTTTTTGTATTGAGGGCCCTAACGTGCGTGGTATAACACTTATAACAGGTTACAGCTTCATTTTAATAGCATCAGGTAAAAAAAAAATTAAATATATATAAATAAGATTTGACCAAGGCCCACCTGATAATTATTGTCTATAATAAAGCAGACCTGTGCCAGATTTCTAGATTATTTAATTAAGTTGTAGGTAATTGAAATGGCGTCCAAAACAATCGACCCATGAAACACTCATTACTTTCTTGATACAAGGAATAAATAAATATGGGCAAGTGTTGGGCACATTATCTATACTATACATCAAATCAGTCAGTAAAACTTCTCCATCTTATCGTGTCACTGATTCTTTCGAAGCAAGTGTGGTGAAAGGATTTTAAGTGATAACAACGGCGACGGGTAAAACAGTAACAAGGAAGTCGACAAAAATTGCCAAAACCCCAGCTTATTTAGTATCACCAGATTGAAAATCGGTTTAATCAAATTTTGCGGAAGTTATGCCGTCTTAACTCGTGGTTAGTACTTACTTTTTTATATTTACTATGCAAAGTTGTTCAGCTACACACGCAGCGAAAATTTACTTTTGTGTCAGTTAAACCACAACGACAGCCATTTTTTACGCTTTTGTGTACGTTACGTTATGCGTTTACAGTGGTGGGAACAATTTGTTGGTTCAATATTTTAAGACAAAATTTTGGCTGACGACAAATCAGTAAGCGAAGTAAGTCTGATTAATTGCGTTTAATAAAGATTGATTGGTCCACTCTAGGCAAAGCCTTGACCTTTAAAAGCAAACGTCCGTTAAAAATTAAACGATTTCCCAAAAATGTGTGGGAATTTCTTCGGGGTCATTAGACAAAGATTACAGATTCATCGGCATTAAATCATTTGGGGTGCAAATAATGTGATTCTCTTATTTATATCTCGTGTATCCGACCTGTACTTTATTAAGTAATGCAAAAGTTTATGATCCTCACAGCAATAATTCCACAAGTAGGTACTTGCTTTTATTGGAATTAATAATGTTTTCTCTTTTCCATTTCAGTTTTAATTTCATCAAGATTTTTGAAGCTCTGAGCGTATATTTGTTTTGTAAAAGGATCATACAAAAAATGGTAGAAACAAGCCATAGTTTGCTGGCTGTTTTTCTAGGCTTGGTCACGTGGAATTGGCACCTAGAACTACCTAGCTTGAATGAATACTTATTTGACTTTGATTAAGGCTGAGATTCATAAACCGCACTTTGCTTTACAGCAAAGCAGTCTTCGCAAAGTAAGCTTTGTTTATCGAAGTTTCCTATCAATATTTTGAATAAAGAAGAGCTTGACAGAACTATGAAATATAATTTTGGTTGAAAGTTGAACTTTCCATCAAAGTAAAGTCACAGTTCGGTCTATGAATCTCGGCCTTACATACTTAGCATGCACCGAAGAGTTATATTTTCGCAGAGCAACGCGGCAGCTATAAAGTGTTTTGGGAATTCAAAAAAATATAATTAGACTTTAAACTCCTCACAAAATTCCTTATTGCTCGTAAAATAAGCGGAGGCTTTTAATCTAGAATCTCGACAGTTCCCCGGAGCAAGGTTTAGTAATTAAGCCATTCATTCTCAATAGAACTGCCACCTTATCTTGCAAGTTTATAACCAATTCATGAGAAAGTACAAGATAACAATTAAACCCGGACTTGCCGCTGTGGCAGTGAGTTTATGAAGTGAAAATGAAATAAACTTAGATCATGGTAGTATTATGAGATCGGATTACGGAGCTCAAATGGAGTTGGGCAGGACACATTGCTAGGCGTGGTGATGACAGGTGGAGTAGAACAACAACCGAATGGTGGCCAAGAACCGGCTACAGAAGCGTAGGGCGCCCTGCAGCAAGATGGATGGACGACATAGTCAGGGTCGCAGGGCGGCAATGGTTTAGACTGGCACAGGATCGAGGTAGATGGCACAAACTAAGGGAGGCCTATACCCAGCAGTGGGTAAAGTCGGGCTGTGGATGATGGTAGTATTACATATCTACCCTGAAGAGGTCACATATAAACCGTATGTCATATAAATGTGAACAGGCCTTTGCATCTATTGAATATGATTTATATAACGTCTGTGGTAATAAGTGTTTACTTATGCCCCAACTTACGGGTCGCTATAGTGCCAGAGACAGGATTTTAGATGGAATAAGCTTGCCCAGCATCTATACCATCCTGACAGCTTAGTCGGCCTAATCCACAGGAAAGACGTGAGCAATACGTGCGAATCTCACTAAGCCGCGGGTTTCCTCACGATGTTTTCATTCACCGTTTGAGAGCACTGTGTTGTGTACGAACTCACTCATTCACTTTGTCATATGTACATATAAATATTATACTAATACGTGTCGCACTAAAATATATTGTGAATTGCGAATTTATTACCAGTAGCTTTGAGTAATTATATGAATGAACGTGGCTAAACGTAAAGTTGAGTTCATTCCGGTTTTCGATCGATACTATTTTAATGAACGAAGCTCGATAAGGCTATATCTAATCTTTCTCACAGATCTTTACGCATTGTTCACTTTCTATATCGTTGAAAGTACTTATAATATTTCCTTGTCCTGATTCTGCTTCAGTAAGGTCAACTAGTTTCAGTTTATTGGAAATACCCTGCATGTAATTATTGATATTAAACTATCGACTTATGACTCAGTATAGTAGCCCTACAAACCGTAGTGGTTTCCTTAGTGCTATATAGAATAATTCGATTATGTAATTTTTACTAATTGATGCGTTTTTTTTATTTAAAAATAAGTAATAAGTAGCTTCAAATTATCAGCTTCTTAAATTTTTCTTGATAGATTTGAAGTAAATTTTGAACAGAAATTATCATGACTTTTCATAGCGAGTAGCTCGGTGTAGTCAGCTTGAGATCTCACAAACGTTTCATAACTTTAAAAAGTACAGAACAGTAGCGGTAAAGAGTCAAGAAAACAAGCGACTTGTCTCAAGATTAAAGTATTCAAGTAACGTAATTTGCGTTGTCGCTCACCGAAGGCATTTGTTGACTGAGCCCTAAGGATCGAGGACCACAGGGACGAGATAAACTTATAGTTCCATATCCATACGTAGTTCTGTAAGTGCCCGAGGCTCCGCAGGAAAAATATTTGAAAGACTCTTCAGCGAGAGCGTTTGAACAAAGACTGATGTCGCAAACTTTTCTATGATATATTTTATGAAAAATGCGGTGGAGATGATAAATGACGCTCATGTTGGAAATAAATATAAAATTATGTGCCTACAGAGTATTTATATTCTATTTTTTATGAAAGGCGCTTGTTCGGTTACTTGGTAAGAGCGTAAGACGTTGTTTGCGTGTCTTTCTACATCAAGACCAAGAAAGCATTTCTCTATTATAATAACTACAATAACAATCTGAAAGACGATATTATCCCCTTAGCTTCAGCCATCGTAGATAACTGTACTTTCAATTAAAGCGAGTGGAAAATAGGCACTTTGATTCAATATTAAACTTCGAGGCGCTCTTGCAAGGTTTTTTGTTCTAGATCATTATTTGTAGTACCTAAGCAGTATCATAAGTTATGGAACTTTCAGCTTAGTAAAGTTATAGGGCAAGGCAATTGATATTTTCTAGCCAGAACCACGACATTTTGTATAGTAGGTAAGTTCTTAAAGTACTTTATTCAGATGCTTTGTTTATGCGCTGGCTGTCCCTTCCTTCACCGGCAAGACCAATGACCGAATCCTAGTTGTTTTGTTTTCACCATCATCAACAAATAACAGTCCACTACTGGACATAGGTCTCTCCCACGACGCGGCACTGAGCGCGGTCTTCGGGTCTTTTCTTCCAGTACTTGGCAGTTACACCGTAGATCGTCGCCTCACCTTGCCTTGGCGTTCAACACTACGCTTACCTAAACAAGTTAAGCAAAGTTATTATGTTTTAAAAGTGCTGGTTCAATATTTCTGTTCGTAACGGGGTAAAGGACATAAAACATACCAAATAAAAATAAACGTGATAAAATATTTAACTGGGGTGTTAATTTTCTTTTTTTACGTTTATTTGTTAGTGTGCTATTATTTTTATTTAGTATTGGGGTTGTGTTATTTATTTTTATTTAGTAGGAGAGTTGTTTGTATGATAAAGTTCGTCCGGAATTATATAATACCAAGATCCTACCAGTTCACAAACTACTACGCCCTGATTTCAAGGTCCAATCACAAGCACATGGGAATTGATCCTTCACGTATTTGAACAATGGCCGCAGATTCGCGCGATATACATAAATTCCGTCTTCAGTAGGCAGGACAGACAGGTAACCGCTCAGCTTTAAATAAATAAAAAATCGGTTGTCTGTAAAGTCGGTTTACTGACGATAGTTGAACGTGACAACACCATACAGCTGTCCACGCGGACGCATCGGTCACTCAAGTAGGAGAGAGACAGATGTCGAACGCTGCCGAATGCGGAGGCCGATTGTGCCTATTTCTCTCGTTCCGCGCTCTCGCTTGCACTAAAAGCCTTAAATGGAACGCCTCAGAGCAAGGTAACGCCGCATGAGTCATGTTGATTGGATCCGGTGTGTCTTATTGTGGTTATTATTTTGTTATTTATTAACTGTTTGTGATTGTATAATTATTAAATCTGAAATTTGGAGGATGATGGCTGCGCTATCGTATTAGGGTACCCCTGTAAAGATAGAGCAATGTGTATAATTAAATAAATAAATAAATAATAATAATAAATGTTTTTTCGTGCGTGCAGCCGACTCCATCCAATTATAAGACGTTGTCACGTCAAAAATCTCTTGAAAGAATGTTAGGTCATGACGGTCATTCCTACATTGAAATTCCCACAGAACTGGGAACTAGAAGTGACAACAACACTCGTTACAAATTCAGGCTGGATTATTGAAACTCCAAACAGTGAGAGCAGTAAACTCCAACATACTCCACAGCATTCGTAAAACTGCTAACTCACTCTAAATACATTTTTTTTAATCTAGTTGCAGCACAAGGATCATTTTGATATACCTGGACAATCTTTTCTCAGAAATACTTCTACTTCTTACAGTGGAAAGAAAGCCATATAACTTGGAGACTATTAGGGGCAGGGTAATAAGCAAAGTCGAAGAGCAAAAATGTTTGGACATCTTCTACGACATGACAGCTACATAAAGAACATCATTGAAGGAAAGGTTTAAGGGAAACGGGGAAGAGGAAGGCCAAGAATTAGTTACATGAGCCAGATAAAAGAAAAAGTCGCTGTCATGTCGTATAAGGAAGTCAAGGAGGCCGCGTTCGAGAGACTTAATTGGAGAAAACTGCATCAAAACCCCGACAAGAGCTAAGCTCTTAAATTTAAGAAGAGAGAATAAGCTAAGATTTAAAGCAAAAATATTAGTGGTGGTTACAAAATACAATAGGTAGTTGGTGTAGTCGACAAATACACCCCTATTTTGTAACTGCCAGTTAACTTTGAGGTAGTGAAATAATAAACAGTCCTGACGTGCTCATTGCCTCCGCTGAAACGTTCCATGGATCTGTAGACTATACCAACTACCAATTGGCCACTGTGGCCGGCACCGAGTGCATTATAAGACACCCACAGCCAACTTTCTATTCCTAGCTCACTCTCATTCACAAATTTCACAATCATTCTAACAAGATGCAGTGTACTGTATTGTAAAGTGTGTATAGATACTGTATATATATATGTAGGTACTGTAGATATGTATTCTATTAGACCTTAGAGATTATACCTAGAGTAGGTAAATATTTTTTTATAGTTGAGTAGATTTTTCTCTCTTCTTTTGTCTCAAAAGCACTACCACCAGCACAACACAATGGTTAACTGGAATATTGTAACTGTGAGTCTAAGATTATATAAATAAATAAAAGTGATAATTAGCATTAAGTTCGCCTAGTTAATGCTAATTACTAGTTTTTTGTGCAAACAAGTATTTTCTAATATAGCAAAATGAGCAAAAGTCTTCTGAATAGAACCCTCGTTTTTGCTTCGCCATAGGTATCACAGTAATAAAAATATCACAGTTCATTTTAATATTTTATTAATTATTAAACAAATATTTACAAAATGTACAAAATACACAAGAAACAGTTGAGCTATCTGCAGACCGTTACAAATGATCTTAAACCAGTACGAGTCGGAAGAGTCCTCTTCGGGACGCTTCCCCTGTTATTAAATAAATAAAATAAAAAAGCCGCTATTATTATTCATTATAAAATATAGATAGATAGTTAAAGAAAATTCCTTATTGCACTAAAACAAAAAAAAATTGCATTGTTGCATTTTTTTGCATTGTTGCATTTGTGCAAAAATTACATAGGCGAACTTAATGCTAAATATCCCTCATACCTTGAGATTCCATTGAATACCTTTTGTTAGGTGTTCGCTAATTTTGAGAGCACAAAGCTTTATTTCGGTGTATAAGCTACAACATAGAAAATCATTCGACATTGTATTGCTGGCTACCGTCAAAAACAGCAATCTCGTCCGATATCGGAGCCAATCATGCGTGCTGTTGACAAAGCCCTCCTACACTCTAATTACATTGAGTCTGATATATTGGATAATGGCAATGATTTTGATTTTCACCGGTTATCACAATTACATCTTTTGATTTGGCAAAAGCCGCTGAAGTGCCATGTTATAAAAAGGTCAGTGAAATCGCTAAACCAGACTTTGGATATCAAATAAGTTTCACCGTTTTTTTGACAATGAAAGCTTCGATTCTAGACGACCTTAATAACTCGACCTTATAATGTGTGTGTAAATGAATATCATACGTTACCAATAGGCACCCTCTGGACGCAGAGAAGTGCATCGTAGGACACGTTCCTGCCTTGCGTGATCTACGAGGCAATCAATGCTTTGTTATAGGCGATAGTTACCACTTAACAACATGTGAACCACATGTTTGATCTATCAACTTGTTGCATAAAAAATATAAAAAAAGTCCTCAAATTAAGCCGAGCTTTTACTAAGGAAGCAAATAAAATGTATCTACTTAGTTCCTATTGGCAGGTGCAGTCGTTTATACTTGTTAGTAGGTGTACCTATGCAGGCTTTGCTAGGTGTTACAAAAGCTTAATGTGACCCCAAAGTACTAAGCTGGTGCATTTAGAAGCCTAAGCAATTGTGTTAGTGGACGAAGTGGAAGCACATTCGGTTTGAGACGCATTTGGACTGACTTGCCTGGCGCGCTGTCCAGCTAGACTATTTAGTCCAACTGTCTAAATTAAAGTAAGGCTACATTTTGACGATAAAAAAAAAGTTTTAAACTGTAAACATAAACTAAGTAAAACAATCAATATATAGTACTAATCCGCTAATCTAATTTAAGTAAGTTAATATAATGTAGACTTGTGTGTGCACCCCACGTAACACCCGCAAATCCTGCAAAGCGAAATAAGGTGTATTAGACACAACAATAATACCACAATAAATAAAAAACTTAATAAAGATTCGACACGTGTTTCGCCTCTCTACAAAGCATCCTCAGGAAAATCGACTCTCTGTGCACTATAGGACGCTCGACAAGGCAACACGTCCTTTAGTGCACAGAGAGTCGATTTTCCTGAGGATGCTTTGTTTTTTTATTTGACTGTATTCAATTGAAAGTCTCAATTAAACATAATCATAATACTTATACCTTTTATCTGTGTTAACTTTTAATTGTCCATCAGTGTCCATATAGCATTGCTATTTGTTTAATTTTGTAACCTATCTATTATAATAATTAATAGCTGTTAATATTCCCAAAATTTTGAAAAAAACAAAAGAAATAAAAATATTTTGTAGTGACAACTTAAATGACCCAGTACTATTTAGTACAATACACTAGTAGGACTTAAACAAAGCACACAGTGCGGCGAGGTGACAATATTCAAACGGGAGTTTCTGATGCGATTGTAAGCCCCACTTATTCTAGATGCATAAGCCGTAGTGTACTTTATGCAAAATCCATTATCTTGGTTGGTGTAACCAGTAGGCAGCATTGGGAATATAAAAATTATTGAATGTCCCAATGACTTATTATGCAGTTACCTCAAAAGGTGCTAAATTTTTAAAAACCGAGAACGGCGTTTAGGCGCAGCAAGTGAGGTAGCGAAACCTATAGTTTTGGTGCTGGGCTGGTATGTCCCTTTTGCCGTTTATTTTATTGAAGTTTCCAAATATAATACAGACAAACTAACAAACTCGCACTCGTTGGTGCCCTTGTGGTAGCGGCCCCGCCTTCCGATCTTAAGGTTCTTCTGCCCAAAAATGTATGTGCACAATACCAGTGCTCTCAAACGATGAAGGAAAACATCGTGCGGAAACCGGCATGTCGTAGAACCTAAAAAGTTTGAAAATATGTGCCAAGTGCACGAAAGGAGCCTCTTTGAGGCGCACTCAAAATCCTTTCACCATACTTAGTTCGAAAGAACCAGTGACACGATAAGAAGAAGAACGGGCTCCCCGTTTCCCTCGTACGATCTATCAAAACTAAAATGGAATCACATCTGTCAGTTTTTCCTTGATTCGGGTTCGCGCGCGTCGTTTTTACGGACGAAGGATAAAATCGAGTTGTCTCCCCCGTTTCACTGTTATCGAGAAATGAAAATTGAGCCATTTTCACTTATCGAAAATAGCGGATTCCTCTGCTCAAAATTGGGTGAAACACATCGCTTGACAGTTCATTTATTGCTTATCAGAATTGATTCTTTTTCGTTTGTCTTTCATGGTCCACAGTTCATGAGACCGAGCGCAAGTTACGATATTTTCTGGGATTATGGAGCGAAATTGACTTTTATAACTCACTTTGGGTAATACACGACTCAATATCAGGCGTGGTCCTGAAAAAAGACACATACCTACTTGAGTTTTTTGGCAGAAAAAAGGTCTTACAGACAAAAATATGCATTTATCAATCACTAGCAGCCCGTCCCGGCTTCGCACCCGGTTCCCGGGGTAGACAATATTGTTGTACATTATTTTGTTCTATCGCTAATAGTTTCGGCAGCGCATTCGACGAAAGACATTTTAAGACTCATTTTTTTACACCTTCGGTTACATTGTTCAAATTTTACCAAGGATCCCTAATTTTTTTTAAAATGAAATGTAGCCTATGTCAAATTGGAAGAATGTAGCATTCTATTGGTGAAATAATTTTTTAAATTGATCCAGTACTTTTTGAGCCTATTGATTACAAACATACAAACATACAAAAATAGGTACAAATCTTTCCTCTTTATAATATAAGTATAGATAAGTAAAAATTTTAGCATGAAGGTCATAACGCTAACTTCACAGAATACAAACAAATTGTAGTGCTAGGTGTTAAGCTAGGCGTGCTAGGCGTGCTAGATGAATTCATGGCTTTAATTCCAACCCCAAGTAAAGATAAGACATCATTAGAGGCAGATCCCTTGATAGTCTACTCTCGATCCTTTATGGGTTTAGGCTAGGGCATATCAAAATGTTTATTTTGTCACATGACCACATTTTGCAGGTTCATATGCCCCAAACTCAAAAGAGATGAAAATTTCACATTTTCGCTTAAATTGTGACTGAAAGCATAAAGCTTACATACATCATAATTTGGAGCAATTTTCGCCGTCCCGGTGCAACGTGATAAATGACAGCGTGAATGTGGGCTACAGGAATCTGAATAAACGTGTTATTATTCATACTTTATTCTGGAAGAACTATAAAAGCCACTTTAAACACTATTCAGCTGAGTTATACACATTTTTCACAATTTTCAAACCTAGCCGTAGTTTGTTGCCTGATTTTCTTTAAGACGTTGCAAAGCAATCCTTGTTATCACGGATTGCTTCAACTGAATAAAGAAATTTTGAAATTGAATTTATCATTATTTTGTTTCAGAATGGTGCGAACCTGTATACTAGTGAGCTGCGCGCTCTTCGCTTTACTCGCCGTGCCCTCGTCTGCCTACCCCAGGTAGTGGTACAATAACCTCTATTAAATAAACAAATTAATTCATTCAAGAAGAAGATAAAAAACTAAACTAATTCTATCGAATTATTTTTTAAACGTTAAAAAACTCCTCCAGGGTAGGCAACGCAACAACAGCACCCTTGGTGTTGTTGGTGTCTATGGGCGATGGTGACCGCCTACCATCAGGTGGGCCGTAAGCTCGTTATATCTGTCGCGTTTAGCGGCCAAATAAATTACAAAGTAAACTCATATTAATCTGTCGTGTAATTTAAAAATGGAACGACCTATTCCAAAACATGGCAGCCAAGGAGGTAACTTTTCTAACGTTTATTTAAATTTCGAACTAGGTTGCAAAATTAAATGCTGTTTCTGGAAATAAAAACAAATGAACAATTCGCGAGAAAAAATAGTGTTGTTCATTGTTTGACATAAATGTATTCGATAAACAAAATGAGTTTAAGTAGTACAACTTAAGGCTCGAACACACCTAGTTCGCTGGCGGTAGCGATCAGTGAAACGCTGTCAAATATCGCTGTCAGATTTAAGATTTGACAGCGATATTTGACAGCGTTTCACTGTTCGCTACCGCCAGCGAACTAGGTGTGCGCAGGCCATTAGTTTTAATTTCCTCGCATTATTTGAGGACTCACGTATGTGGGTTACATTTACACTTTAGTCTATCAATGCCGCTTTTGCTGGCTGCTGCAGTAATGGTACCACATTTATTTATTGTCATGCACTGCGCCGTTTGTATGTAAAGTGGAATTCATTTGTTCCAGTCCGAGCAACTACTATCGCGACGACGGTCCTTACGAGCCCGAAGAGATCGTTGACATGCTGGGCCGTCTCGGCAACCTCATCCAAATGGAACGCAAGATGGAAAGGTAAATAATATAATAATACAAATAATACCAGCCGTTTGTTAAAATTACCAACGAACTTACAAATTCGAGGCAACTTCATTGTTTTTCTTTCTACCCTTATCCCACTTCATGTGAGATCAGTATCCCGAGTCCCAGTTTTGCTACCACATTTCGTCTACCAAATGTTGTTTTCGTGTGAGCACGTGTCTCTCTCTTTTGTATGGAAAACTGATGAGACAACAACTTGCTTCGATCGTTTCTACGTAACGTATTTTTGCTGTCTTCATATTTTCTCCATGCAATAGAGCGAGACAAATAGGCGAAACGAAAACTACATTTCGTGACGAAATGTTGTTAATGAAGTGGGACTTGCCCTTCTGCACAATAAATGTTCCTCTGTCAGCCGTCATTATTAAAAAAAAACTGTAGATACTATTACTATACCATAGATAACAACAAAATTCATACTGTTCTTTACCAGCATTGTTTCTCAGACAACAGTTTATCTAGTTATAACCTATCACATTTTAAATTTGAATGAACATCTAATATTTTTTTCTCTTTTCAGCTATAAAGATGACATTACTAGGTACGTCTTTATATCACGAATGCCATAGCTTTCGCCATTTGTTCACCAATGCAAAACATACTTCAAATTTTTCAAAATATATACATATATACTATAAGTAATTGACTTTTTATTAATCCTATGAAAGAGAAGCAAAAGCAGAGCTTTTGTCAAAAATAACTATGCTTTTGGTAATTTTACAGTTGTTTAATGTGTTGGTGAAACCCTTGAGTTATTATTACGCTACCAATTTTTTTTTCTCCCAACGCTCTGCAACTAATTAGACGTTCTTTACGTTGGTTTATTTGCATACGTTTAGATAAAGTGTTATGTTTATGCATGAAATATATTTTTGGCTTAAGAATATGCAAAGTTACATCATAATACTGCCTAACATGATACATTCCTTGGTTTTTCTCGCGAGAATTCGCTACTTCACCCGCCTTTCAGGTTCTGGTTACACATGTAGGTAATTCTATCTATATCTTTGATTATGGTGAGCCAATTTTGAGCCCAATTTTCTTACCGCTTGGACGGTTCACCAAGAAAATTGTTTCGAAGAAATAAACATTTCTTCTTCTTTTTCCTGCCTTTATCCTACTAGGTGGGGTCGGCAAAACACGTGTTTTTCTTCCATTCTCCTCTATCATTCGCCATCTCAGATACTCACTCCTTTCTTGGACGTATCATCTCTCACACAATCCATCCATCTTTTCTAAGGCCTACTTTTACTTTTATCAATTTAAATTCATGTTTAACACTCTTTACGTTACATGTAATTTTTCTCTCCTTATAACATGTCCAACATGTCCATACCACGCTAGCCGATTAATTCTCATTTTCTCCGTTACTGGCGCTACTTTTAAACTTCCTCTGATGAATTTGTTTCTTATTTTATCCATTTTATTTTCAAATATCCGTTTATTTAAATCTTTTTATTTTTTTAATTGCTTTGCCTTAGAAAATTATGTCTAGAACCACCATTAAGAACTGGACACGAAAAACAATCTCTTTTTCAGAAATGACAAAATGTTTCGGAACATTGAGGTGCTCAACGAAATCATGGGCCCACAGTATGTAATAGCGTGCTTAGCCAGTAGTTGCAACTTTGATAAAAAACATAAATAATGTAGTTTGCTTAGTCACTACCTTGATGTATTAATAACCCAGATAGGACACCCCGGCTTAAAAACGACCAGAGACTTACCTCAAATTATTATAACCCAAATTGATCATCCCGGCTATAAAAACGACCAGAGAAATATAGGCAAAAATGTACTTCCTATTTGAGTGCTCCAACCAAAGTTCATACGGACGTGCTAAATGCCTCAGTATGATTTTGAAAACTGTGGATAACAACCAAAAAACTAAGGTTTCTGAAGGAGTCAGTTTCTTTCGGTAAATTGGATTTCTCTCAATAGGCGAGGACAGTAAACAAGTGCCGATATTTCGCGCTGAGTTTTTATACAACGCTGTATCTAGGTAATAACGTCGATGCTCCTAACTAACGATCGACGGAGCAGACCACTATCAAACAACTCTTTTTTTATGTTGAAATGTACGAGCGAGAAGTTGTTTGACAGTAGTGAGCCCCGTACGGTTCTGCGGGGTCACCGTATTGAAGGGCCACACATTTAGATGTGAGCTGTCAGTCCCAAATCTAGCAGCCGCTAAGCCATGACGGAATCCACTAACACTAGCTCATCACCATCAGCCTGAAGAAGTCCACTGTTAGAAAATAGGTCACCCCTATACATTTCCAGGAAGAACGATTCTAAGCCCTCTGCATCCAACAACTTTTTGCAATATCGTCGGTCCATCACTGGCTCATACGAACAATAGAAATGTGTTGATTGTCATTTTAGAAGTTGTAGGAAAAGGTTCGTTAGCTTTGCCATGCATGCTGGAACTGAAGACTAGTTAGAGTTTGTTTTAGTACCTTCGTGTAGGTTTTGAGTGTTCTGATTTCAAGTACAAACTTTAGTAACAAATATGCTAGAACAATGATACATTGCATGTTAGATTAAAATAATGTACGAATAATTTTTGTTCAGCATGTTTTTAATTGTAAGACTCTCGCAATTAAACCGCATGTACCTACCGAATGCAATGTTTGGACGTGCCTCTGACTACTCCCCTTAAGTATATTCATATTTATATTTATTTTTTCACTGCGTATAACGTCCAGAACATGAACACCGCTGGAGCATAAGAAAGAAAGAAAAATCATTTATTTAAACCACCACAATTAAAAACCTTAAAAAATAAACATAAAAAAAGAAGCAGGAAACTTAACAAAATTGAATACAAAAATTTATAAAAAATAATCGCATGCAAAAGTGGTGGTGAAAAGGCTTATAGTTCAGCATATGCTAATACCATATGATAACATACAGTAGCGCTGGTCTTCCACTGAGACCTGCGTTGACTTCACGGACATCTAGATGAGTCAGAGTAGCCGTACATTGTATACATATTAATGAGCACATTAGTAGTAGCCCCTTCCCACCGGTGTGTGATATCGCGCACGGAGGCGGATCAGCTCGCACGACACACCATGGGAACGGTCTCGTGCGCCGAGGTGCGCGGTAGCACAGGAGCCCTTTACAGTTTTTTTTACAGTTCCTACTTAACTCTTATTAATAATAGGTCTTCCGACTAATTACAATCATTAGGTAAACCTAACTTAAAAGTAAACCTAGGTAACAAAATTATATTCTTAATATTTAAACTGATGATTTATGACTAATAAACTAACTAAACTAAGGTGTAGTTTTTACACGCTTTATATTTTTATTTCGTCTTCCATAAATTATTTAATGCTGTAATAGCATTCATTACATCTTACGTACCTACGAGTAGATAAATACCAATTGATTTGTTTATCTAACGTGCATGTTAATTATAGTACTTAGCCTAGTCATTGTTTTTTTGTAATTAAGTTTACCTAGTTTAGTTTTCGGTGTAATGTACAAAAAAGCGTTTTTCATTCAATCATACAAGTTCTGTTTATGGGTATGAGATTAATTAAAACTTTGTGTTTTCCAGCGACAAGCGTGCTCTTGACCTCGGTCTCAGCCGCGGCTACTCCGGAGCCATCCAAGCCAAGCACCTCATGGGTATAGCGGCCGCAAACTACGCCGGTGGACCAGGCAGGAGGCGTCGTGACGTTGCGCACTAAACGAAAACACACTCTATTACCACAATCACAGAGACGAATATCCTAAAGTGAAATAACGCCTTATTGTCAACCTTGGCGCAGGACTGTCTGTACTAAGTTGGATTTTTTTTGATGCGAAAAAGGTTGGTTTTCGCAAAGCAATTTTACCGCTAAAGCAAATATAGAGCACAGAACACTTACGCAATTGAGAAAACGTATTCACAATTACTTTATTTAAATATTGAGAACTTTGTATTTTTAGTTCTTTTCACTCACGCTACGCACTACGCACTCGCTACGAGCGTAGCGTATTATTATGTTAAGGGCCTACATGAGGTGAAACCGAAAATGTAAAGTAGCATTTTTTTTCGTTGTATGGACGAATCCATTTAATTTTTTTGTAAAATATAACAATTAAATGGTGTAAAAAAATTATGTTCCGGCTAGAAATTCTCTTAAACTCACTGGGTTCGATAAAATTGAACGCAAAGTTTGCCAAAAACTCTCAATTTTTTTTGGATTTGAAATGGTTTTTTTCCGTTGCTGTTAGAGCCATTGCAATTAAAGTTTTGTTCCCGTATACCTAAATAAATACGTAAAAACCCTATGTTATTGCACTTTTCTTAGTTGCCGTAGTTTTTATAAAAAAATAAAATTTTCAAAAATATATATAGGTAGGATTTCCTAGATACTTCTCAGTACAGCCCGCGCGGCCAACGAGGAGAGGTCCATGTCAAATTTCGCGACATGACATTTCATCTCTGACTACGTAAAATATACCCTAGATTAAATCATAGCTACTACTGGTACTATAAATTTGCCACAGTGTAACATAAAACAAATTGTCACAGTATAACGAAATGACATAATACCATCTTCATCATACATTATGATCGATAACCTGTATTCACATCATCATCAGCCTGTAGAAGTATATATTTTATGTAGCATATAACTTATCTAGTACATTCTAGGGCACGTTCTTATCGTGCGTGACCAGCGAAGCGCAATGCTTTTGTTAAATACCTCCATTTTTGTAGTTGCATAAGTAGCTATCTTCCTATCTACCCAGTGCTTTCCGTCATCATCATCAGTAAGTAGAAGTCCACTGCTAGATATAGACCTCCTTTATACATTTCCATGAAAAAACAATTTGCCGATTTCCCACGATCTTTAGAATGTCATCGGTCCATTAGGTGGAGGGGCGCTCTGGTTGCTTAGCACCGGTTATATTGTCGTAGCGACCCGCTTTTTGATTCTAAAGGCGTGTGTTCAAACCCCGTCATGCATAAATTAGTTTATCTGCCAAAAAACCTATGTGCACTATGTCAGTACACTCTAACGGTGAAGGAAAACAATAAATGAAACCAACGTGAAGTAGCAAAACTTTTGAGGCACATTCATAATCCACCACACCAGCTTTAATTTTCTATTGACATGACAAGAAGAAGACTCAAAAACTAGTAGCCGATTTTAGGCCTTTATAAAAATAGTGTCGATTTTGCAAAGAGTTTGGGAGCCCATTACAATGAAAAGGAAGTATATATATATATATTATGGACAATCTACACTACACTATCTAGCCCTAAACTAAGCAGAGTTAGTATTATGGGAACCAGATAGCTGATGTAATACTTAAATACATTTTGTTTGTAAATACATACTTGGAAAACAATATAACATCCAGATGGAGAACAAATATCTATGATCACCACACAAATATTTGTTCTCGGTGGGGATCGAACCCACGACCTATGGCGCAGAAGGCAGAGCTACTAATAAATGAGCTGAGAGCCCAGTCATAACAATAGTATCATGGGTTTTGAGTATTTTTGATTGCCGTCTTTTAAATCTGGAGGTGTCTGTAATGTCCCGAATTCTGGAACTTTCTGTCAAAGGCTTCATGCACGGTGCGCTCAAATACCCAAATACCAAAATACATGTGCCTATTTCTATACACGCAGCAAGGAGTTTCCCAAGATTTTGCGTTTGACAGAACTTTGAAGAGTCAGTTGGGGTTGTCGAAACTCTTTGGTATACCTAATATTTTTAAATGCCGATAAAATACAATAATATAAGTCGAATAGACAGTGTTATTTCACAATGCTTCACTGATCTCCACCGCAATGAGCACCGAAGGCCTAAATGAGTGCAAAGCTTAAAGCCACCCATAAATAAATTCCATTTCAATTCATTTATGAATTGAAATGAAAATTATCTATGCATGTAATGTATTGTATTATGTATATCAGTTATCTAGCACCCATAACACAAGCTTTGCTTAGCTTGGGGCTAGATAATGTTGTGTGAATTGTCCAGCATTATTATTATTATTATTATTATTTATTTCCATAGGCATGAATTCTATGCACTAAGTTATACTTACTAGATTTACATACAGATCTGGAAGTATAACCTTTTAGATAAAAGAAAAATTTACTAAATTGGATCATAAAATTAAATGACGAAGGTATGCAGTAACAAACAATAAAACAAAACGGCTTAGCCGATTTTGATGAAATATTACTTTTCAGAAAAAAAAAGATTAAAAGGGAGAAGACGAAAGAGAAGAAAAAAGATAAGAATATTATTGTACAAAAAAAATTGCCCCCCTTGCCCCCCAGGACCCCCCCTTTTGTGAGTGCTACCGGATGCCGTCGAGATAGGGGGTTTTCGATTGGGGTTTCGTATAGAGGGTTTCTTCTTGAATTGAAAAAACAAAAAAAACACCCCCCTCTTGCCCCTTTTTTCACCCCCCCCTTTCGTATCTTCCAAGCGGAGTGACTTGCAAGACTTTTTTTTTTGGGTCATGTAGGGAAGGTGAGATTATTTTGAAAGCAAAATAAATTTTGCCCCCCTCCCCCCTCTAGACCCCTTTATTATTTTTGACCCTTTTTTTCGAGTGGAGCATTGCGACGAGCGAAGCGAGCCGCCATGCAACCATGGGGAACAGTGCGGCGAGCAAAGCGAGCCTGCTGTGACCCCCCCCCCCCCCTAAGCCCCCCAGAACCCCCTCCTCCTGAACCCGGGGGGAGGGTCGCGGCGAGCGAAGCGAGCCGTGCTGTGACCCCCCCCTCAAGCCCCCAGAACCCCCTCCTCCTGAACCCGGGGGGAACGTTGCGGCGAGCGAAGCGAGCCGCCACGCGACCACGCCCACCCAACTGAAATTTAGGGAAATTTAGAACCCCCTCCTACTGAAATTTAGGGTGTCTTAGGGGTGTGAAAAAATGTTCACTAGACTGACAGTTCAAAATTCAAAATGGCGGCTGTGCCACTTCCGGTTTTGCAAACATCGTCCGATTAAGGTCGTTCAAACGGTTCATTCGACTGAGGACTATGATTGGAGATTGAATTTTAGGTTTTTTAAGGTGTTTGATTGGATCTTCACTTGGTTTAGGGTTCCGCCCCTGTGGGAACGCATTGAGGACGCGAGCTGCTTGCAGCTCGCGATGCACGCGACCCGGTAGTCAACGTTTGGGTTCCTTCCAGCGGTTTCGACCCGTTAAGGGTTTTGGCTTGACGTACAATTTAGGGTTCCGTATAAGGTTTTGATTGGGGTTTTACTACATTGAGCAATTTGATTAAGTGTTCGACTTTTAGGGTTCCTTAGGACTTTGATTGGAGTTTCAACTACACTTAGGAGCTTGATAATGTTAACATTTTTAGGGTTCCTTAGGACTTTGATTGGGGTTTTACTACATTGAGGAACTTGATAAAATAAACAACTTTTAGGGTTCCTTAGGCCTTTAATTGGAATTTTACTTCACTTAGGACCTTGATTATGTAAACAATTTTAGGGTTCTTTAGGACTTTGATTGGGGTTTTACTACACTGAGGAACTTGATTCACTGATCGACTTGTAGGGTTACTTAGGACTTTCTTTACTACTTTTTGGGGTTTTACAAGTGCAAGTGTAATGTAAAACTGGGAGTAGCACACCGACACGCGAGCTGCTTGCAGCTCGCGCACACGAAAAAACTAGTTAAGGGGCTGACGTATGGAAAATTTTCATACAAACGGAATACCAAAATGATTTCTAATTTAGACAGATTTACACTATATTATTGTAATAATTGTATTTGCATAGTATTTATCTAGGTTCCTCAACAGTTTTTATTTCAAATTACTTACCTAAAATGAAATAAACACCAATCGCATTTTGCACATTTTTATGCTAAACTTATCAAGTTTTCTACCTATTGGTTTCGTACTAAAAACAACAATATCTTACGTGTTTTTTGTTAAGGAACCTAGTTTATATTGTCTAGTTACAGAATAACAATACTATGTGAAGAATACAAAAAGTTTTCAGTCATCATTTTTGGTATTACGGAACACGATCAAATTCATGGCATTTTCGAACGGCTACTATTGCTATCGCGCACGCACGGTGCGGGTGGCGGGGTGCAGGGAGAGGAAACGCTTGAAGCACACGGGACACTTCGGTTGTGTGTGTGAATCGCTCGGACTTCGGACTAGTTAAATACCTACACTGGCATAAAACATAATGCTTAGATATTTGATAATTGTTAGTTTAGGAAGGGTACTAAGTGAAGATGGGAAATACGAAGTACCTAGGTAGGTTGTAGGTTGGGTAAACGAAATCAAGGTGCAGCACTAGGTCAAAAAGTCTGCCGAAATTTCGAAAAAAGCCAACATTTCGACTAAAACAAATTCTGAACCATTAATTTCTATACAGGGTGGAATTTTGTAATGCCACCTGGAGGGAAAGTACTCTTAATACTGCAGATAGAAAATTTTACTCAAAGGAAACATTCCTTTATTTTTGGATAGAAAGCAATTTCTAAAATTAAAAATAAAATAATTTTTAAATTAATTTTTTTTTTTGAAAGGAATAAATTTATTCTTTTAAAGAAATGAATTCGTTAAAAGAATAAATTTGTGTATCCAAGAGAATGGAGCCCATTTCAAGCAACTAATTTCAAGTAACTAGTTAGTTATCCATTTTTTGTAAATAATTAAATTAATTTAAGATTTCCTGGTTTTTCTTTCATTTAATTTATCATGTTTGTAAGAGAGATTTCATCCTTATAATTGACTAACGATCGATGCAATAAAAGTACAAGGTATAATTTTTCTGATTTTAGCCGGTTCAATTCCCGGGTGTGAGAGAATTTTCGAAAAACTTTGAATGCAGTTTGCTTTCTATTCAAAAATAAAGGAATGTTTCCTGTGAGTAAAATTTTCTATCTGGAGTATTAAGAGTACTTTCCCTCCAGGTGGCATTACAAAATTCCACCCTGTATATGAAGTATTGATAAAAGGTCTAAGAAAAATTACAACAAATTATTTTTTTTCTTTATTTATTTGTAGTTCAAAAAACTGCTACCACTCAACGTCCGGTGGAAATATTGATAAAAGGACTGAGAAATACTTGAACAAAATAGTTTTTTTTTTATATAACTGGAGCTCAATAAACAGAGTACCGCTCAACGTCTGGTGGAAATATTGATAAAAAGACTTGGAAAAATTTCAGCAAAATATTTTTTTTCTTTATTTATCTGGATCTCAAAAAACCGACTACCGCTCAACGTCAGGTGGAAAGATTGATGAAAGGACTAAGAAAAATTGCCACAAAATATTTTTAGTCTTTATTTATCTGGGGCTTAAAAAAACTGCTACCACTCAACGTCAGGTGGAAATATTGATAAAAAGACTTGGAAAAATTTCAGCAAAATATTTTTTTTCTTTATTTCTGAATCTCAAACAACCGACTACCGCTCAACGTCAGGTTATAATATTGAAAAAAGCAGCCAAGTGCGAGTCGGACTCGCCCATGAAGGGTTCCGTAGCACGACGAACTACAAGAACCTTTATATTATGTTACTTGCTGTATCATAATAAGGTTCTTGTAGTTCGTCGAAAGGTAAATTGCGGTTTACGGTTTATGACGTGTAAAAAAAAAACTACTGACTAGATCTCGTTCAAACTAAATATCGCTGGAAGTTTGCATAGTAATGTACAACATATATTTTTTTTAGTATTATCATTCCCTTACTTTAGAAGTTAGAGGGGGGGGGACCAACTTTTTTCCACTTTGGAAGCGTCTCTCGCGCAAACTACTCAGTTTAGAAAAAAACTATATTAGAAACCTCAACATCATTTTTGAAGACCTATTCATAGATACCCCACACGTATGGGTTGGATGAAAAAAAAATTTTTGAGTTTCAGTTTAAAGTATGGTGAAGTTAACTAAAAACTGAGGGTAGTCGCAAAAATCTAGCGAGAATCAGCGGACGTGCGACACTGGCGCTACGTTTTCTTATCGAACAAGGGCAGCTTGGACTTGACGGCTCCCTCGCAGATCGTCAGCCTCGGATGCGGCGGCAACCCCCGAAATTTATAGTTTATTTTTTATTTTTATGTAAAAATCTTAATGCGGTTCACAGAATACATCTACTCGCCAAGTTCCATCAGTCTAGCTCTTACGGTTTCGGAGAAAAATGGCTGTGACATACGGACGGACAGACAGACAGACAGACAGACATACAGACAGACAGACAGACAGACAGACAGACAGACATGACGAATCTATAAGGGTTCCGTTTTTGCCATTTGGCTACGGAACCCTAAAAAGGACTAAGAAAAATGGCTACAAAATATTTTTATTCTTTATTTATCTGGGGCTTAAAAAAACTGATACCACTCAACGTCAGGTAGAAATATTGATAAAAAGACTTGTAAAAATTTGAACAACATATTTCTGTTTTATTTTTCTGGAGCTCAAGAAATAAACTACAGCTCAACGTCAGGTGGAAATATTGATAAAACGACTAAGAAATTAAAAAAAAAACTTTATTTATTTTGAGCTCAAAAAACTGCTACCACTCAACGTCCGGTGGAAATATTGATAAAAAGACTGAGAAATACTTTAACAAAATAGTTTTTCTTTATATAACTGGAACTCAATAAACAGAGTACTGCTCAACGTCTGGTGGAAATATTGATAAAAAGACTTGGAAAAATTTCTGTAACGTTCACTAGAAGTTGCTTCATGCAATCAAAATTGAGTTCTATATAGTAATTGTGATAAGACATAAATAATTTTTTTTTTCAGTTTGTTTATAATCATTATATAAGTATCCACCTATAGTAGGTTAGCTTGGTACACTTTTTTCGCGAGTTTTGTGCGAAAGCCGAGGTCCATGTAATTGTAGGTCGATGTTCGCAATCGTTGGTTTTGCGAATGTAAATAAGCAGAATAAAAGCAACCTAATTGCTCAACGAATAATAGTACATTGTTACCTGAGTGTTGAAAGTCACGTTTTTTGAGTCCCGAGACGGGTTTGGCGCCAGAGCGTTAGCGAGGGCGCCAATGGAGCTTGAGGGACTCAAAAGACTTTCACCCGAGGTGAACACTGTGCTTTTCATTACGAATACAAGGAAAGTAAAAATAAAAACATGAAAGAAAAATTAGTGAAAATGAAGATTGAATTGCCGCCTTCCTGGTTTTTTTTTTCTTTTTCTCTGGCGGGCCTTCGGCTTCGGTTCGCCAGCATTATTCAGCCATTATTTTCATTTTCATAATTTAAATCTATGTTATTTTAAATAAATAGTTGAAGCTATACACTAATCAAGTAATTTAGAAGATATATTATTTATTTAATACTATCTTTATGTTATTTAAATTTAAATATTACATTGCGCTTTAATTAAACTTTTTAAACTTCTTACCGTTGTAATGGGTTTCCAACCTACTTGCTGAATAAAAAGTTGGAATTTGGTTGAACAACCTCCTTGCAGTTAGAAAGACTTTAGAAAGTTGGAACATGGTTGAATAAAATAGAACTTGTTTTTTTTATAATTTGACAGCTGTCAGTAGAAAGCGATTCTCCCTAGGGCTGAAAGTTTTACTTTCAATTAGGCCCCTCAGGCAACTTCATACCTACTTTCAGAGTATGAGTAATGAAAAGTATATTTTTAAATGCAGTCACATTATTAGACTTTCTGTACTTTGGTAAGTGAGCCGCTTTGCGTGTTTTTTATTGCTGTGTGTGTGTGATCGATGAGGTCTGGCGAACCACACCCCACCTGATGTTGAGCGGACCTCCACCCATGATCTTCAACTGTAACGTCATGACTGGTTTTGAACCCACGCCCCCCAACCGCTAGGCCGATGAGGTCTGGCGAACCACACCCCACCTGACGTAGAGCGGATACCCACCCATCATCTATTACTGTAACGTTATCACTGATTTTGAACCCGCACCCTCCAACCACTAGGCCAATGAGGTCAAGCAAACCACACCACACCTGATGTTGAGCGGACTCCCACCCATCATCCTCTACTGGAACGTCATCAACCACAACTCCATCGCTCCGCGCCGGGGTCAATGGCTCTCTCAACTCAACTCGGAGTCAATGGTTCTCTTTACTCTTCTTCAATTTGGTCCAGAACCCGCACAAACCCTACCTGATGAATAAACTCACTCGTATCATGTTAGAGAATTTCCTGGTGTCTTTTCTAAGTGCGTAAATAGCTACTCTGAAGGTTCTTTATCGGTTCAGGAATGTTGTTTTTTTTTTCACTTTATTCTTGCATTCAGAGCATGACCAATCCTTGCTTATTGAATACTAGAAAAGCGAAACAAGCAAGCAATAAGCTTAGAGGGTTAGTCAGGTAATGCAGCCACAAAAAATAAAAACATAAAATTGTAGGGTGCAAAAAGTCAACTCTCTTTGACCAGATTTGAACTCCCGCCCACCTCGTCCTCTCAGTGTGAATCCGCACGCCCTAGCCACTAGCCTATCTGACGCTTAGTAACGTTGACGAAATTAGGCAATGCATAAAAATCGTTAGCAGTGGCTGACGCACACGCACAAGCGCGGCACTATGGTTGGATTCACGTATAGAAGTAGCGCGTCACACGAGCGCCTGTGTGTGTATACTACTATTATATATTCCGTGGCGCCCGCATCAAATGAATAGAGATAGCTATATTCGGAGCAGTTTTTGCTCACGCCTCGAATTGAAGTTGCGAGCTGTGTACGTCGGCCCGTTAATATTTAGGCATCCGATTTAGGCGTCGCCTAGGTTTAGTGAAAACGGGTGTTAGTAACGTTGACGAAATTAGGCAATGCATAAAAATCGTTATCAGTGGCTGACGCACACGCACAAGCGCGGCACTATGGTTGGATTCACGTATAGAAGTAGCGCGTCACACGAGTGCCTGTGTGTGTATACTACTATTATATATTCCGTGGCGCCCGCATCAAATGAATAGAGATAGCTATATTCGGAGCAATTTTTGCCCGCGCCTCGAATTGAAGTTGCGAGCTGCGTCCGTCACCCTCTTAATATCTAAACTTAAACATTACGGTATTCTAAATCGCTCCATTGACTTATTACAATCGTACTTGACTGATAGAATCCTTAAAGTTGATGTGGGCGGTGAGAGATCTTTTGGGTCAGTTATTGACATAGGGGTGCCACAAGGTTCGATATTAGGTCCTTTCTTGTTTCTAGTGTACGTAAATGACCTTCCTTTTTTGGTTAAAAAACTATGTGAAACAGTACTATTTGCTGACGATACCTCATTAATTTTTAAAGTCGATAGATAGAAGGCTAATTACGATGACGTTAACGCATCTCTGTCGTAAATACTTAACTGGTTTAATAATCTTTTACTTAATGTTAAGAAAACTCATAAGTTTTATGAAAAAATATTTTTTGAGTGTCAGTTCTAAGTATAAAAATCATAATGCGGTTTACAGAATACATCTATTTACCAAGTTTCATCAGTACATATAGCTTTTACAGCTTTGTAAGTACCATACTTCAAGCAAATAAATTATTTCTTTTCATTTCATTTCATTTTTTTGAAAAAAAGTGACTGTGACATACGGATGGACAGACAGACAGACATGACGAATTTATAAGGGTTCCGTTTTTTACCTTTAAAAAATACAAGTGTTCATTCACCGACTACCGACATTTATGAACTTGCAACTCACTCTGGTTTTGCATAATATGAGGAAAATCTCTCTTGGTGGAAGGTTTCTTTTATTAAATCTGGGGCTATTTGCTTGTTATACTATATAAATTAGACTACTACTACTACACTACTATATAAGTTAGATTTAAAATGTAGCGTTCGTGGTAGTTTAAAAAATACCGCACAGCTTGCCATTGTTATCACCAATCCTGGATGAAAAATATGCAATGGAAACTCTGCGACGGGAATCAGCTAACATAACAATTGGGTTATATTTATTTACTGAATATCTGTCTGTGTTTTTGTCTAACGAAGCGTATTCTAGTCAACACATTGTAATGTCGTGACAAATGTCAGACCCAAGCACAGAATAAGTAATAGTTGGTATCAAATACATGAATTCACAGCTCAGGTCAGGCAACGCCATCTTTATTTTAAATTTTTCCAACTTTCCGGTCGTGTTTTGTTTTTAGACCAGCGTATAGCGGAGGCTTAAGCTACAAGTGTAGCATAAATGCTACGTTCGTAGCACGTGCGTAGTTTCGTAGCTCATACGTAGAGCATACGTAGTAGATCATTTGCCTATAACATTTTGGGTTAAAGAGTATTAGAATTTTGATAAAGACCGAAATAATATAAAAGGATATTCGCCTCTTGCATGTAGTACAAATATTTAGGTAATAACAGTCAAAGATCACACCCCAAATGGGCTTAAAAACTATTGTTTCTAGTCAAATCGCTTAACCAAACTATCCTACGCTCGCCTTCGACTAAACGAAACTTTATAGAATATTCTTTAATGTATATTTATAAATAAGGATAACTGTTAAATTTTGATGTTGCCAATATAGAACGTAGAGTTTAAAATCTTTGTATCTAATTATCTATCTTGCACATATTAGACATCTATCCTATCTAGTAAAAAATCGTAAAGTAGATAATGCAATCGTAGAGTAGATAGAATTACGTAACGTGTTTTTTTTAATGCACACGAGAAGTCTGAGTTTAATTCCCATTCTACCATTCTTTCCTAAAGATTCTAGTCGCTATTTTTAAGTAATGCTTAAACTGTAAATTAAATTGAACTACCTATAATGCATTCCAATATTTAATAACAAATCTATGTTACGCTAAAGTTACTTAAAGTTACAATGTTTGATTACTATGTGGCAAATAAATGTAGGTACTACTTAAATCATTATTATGTGATACCTCCTGTCTAGAGTTTATTGTTAAATAAAGAGACATTAATATTAATAAACGTGTTTTACTGCCAGTTTCTATTTTAAAGTCCTACTATTACTGTACCTACACAGCTACAGTACAGAGAGAATTATCGTGCTTTTTTACCCCATACACCCCACAAAGTACCAAGTACCTGTTCAAAACAAAGTGACATTAGTTTTGTAAGCATAAACTTAAAAATTTAAACTTACTATCTATTATCTTTGTATGGAAAAGTTGACTGATAGACTAGAATTTGTATTTTGTGCAATTAGGAGATAAGATAAACAATTGCAATCGCACTACCAAACAAGCAAGGTTGGTTTTTTCCTCTCTTCTATTAAAGTATAAGGTACTACAATTATTTCGATTCAACACTAACAGCACACAAAATATTGTCACGAGCGCCATCTAGTATGAATAAAAGGTACTCCATTCATAACTGACGCCTGTACTTGTTAGCGACATCTATTAGAATCAGTCAGAACTTTTAGAAATGTGAGTTTATGCGGCTGTCATTGTTCGATAGTTCAAACGGTTTTTAGCAGAGGGCGCTGAAGCTCATTATCGTGACGAAATACGTATTCGTAGAAATAATACCATCATGTCAAACTGAGCATCCTTCTAACGAAGTTTATTGTCATGATTTATTTTTATTTTTTTATGTCTGCAAGTCAATGAAGACGTCACAAGTTTTATCAATGAAAACGTTGACGATTAGTATTATAATTTTGCGTAAACCATCACATCCCGTATGGTCTAGTGGCTAGGATACCTGGCTTTCACCCAGGAGGCTCGGGTTCGATTCCCGGTACGGGAAACCGTCTTTTGACTTTATATTTTGACTCGAGGTTTTTTCATTATTGTTTTAAGTAGTAGTTTTTAGTTTTTTATGTAGAGAGAGCCCTTTGTGAAAGAGTCGTCGTTGAACTTTTGTATACCTCAAGTTGATAGACACAGGGCAGTGCAAAGTAGGGCACGTTCTTGACGTGCATGACATACGAGGAAATGCTTTGTTTTAGGCGATAGTTAGCTACCACTTAAAATCAGGTGGACCATTATGCTTTTTCCATCAGCTAGATGTATAAAAAATGTTTTTAATAATTAGGGCTTCCAAATTATCGTAAACTCATGTCTAACTGTTTATTATTACAAGAATGGAACCGTATTCGTATATAGGAAGGTTCCTATACAAATACGGTTATTTTCTTAAAATGTTACATTTCTTATTATAATATAGGTAATGTACCCATAATTTAACAACTCTATGAAGATAATTTAATACAATGTTACCTTTTATTACAATTACATGCAGTAGATAACTCAGTACAAGTTGATAAGATAGTACCTTAATGGTACCTACATAATAGAGTTTTTATTAGTTCCTATTCAGAGGTATATCAAACTAAAGCACGTAAATAGGTGTACCGATACGTATATACCACTCTAGCTAAAGAGCTCTGTGTCAATAAAGGTGCTTCCAACAAATAAACTAACAACGACCAGTTTATCAAGACCCCATATACTCGAGCTATGCCCTCGAACTTGTCTATTTATGCTTTCAAGTCGCGGGGCGGTGAAGGTCGTTGTATTCTGGTCTGCGAAAGGGTGGGTTGTGTATTCGCATAGGTGCCTCCACACGTTTTTTCAACATGGCTGAGCTGAGTGTCAGCTCGTTTTATTTTAAACTGGTGTCAGTCTTCTGCATTGTTTTGAAGCTAGGGTTATTTTAACATACTTGTTTGTCTATATAAATTCACTCGCGTAACTGGAGACTTATTTATTAAACCATTGCGCTACAGTAATAAAACATTGGTACCTATGTCATTTTTTACAATAAAAGTCTTATTCATATTATAAAAGGATCATAAAAAATGGTAGAAACCGAGCCGTAGTTTGTTGCCTGATCTTCTAGGCTTGGTCGCGTGGAACTGGCGCCTAGACTCACCTAGCTTTAAGACGTTTCAAAGTGATTCTTGCAATCCTACTAAATAAATAACAATTTTGGCGAAGCAGTCTTCTAAGTGATGATGATGAGACCGTCCACCTTTTTACATTCCGAAAACGTACACGCCGTCTGTCTTTTAAGGAGGCTTAACTCTAATCTTCAGTCATAATAAATTACCAAGGAACATTATATATTTTTGTAAGAAATACCTACTCAAGAAATCCGAACAACGCTTAGCCAAATAAGTCTTTTGTAATTTCGCCCAATATTGTCTATGAGCAGATTTTTCTATCTACGGAGTAACGCTTTTTGCTCTTTTTTGGTAACTTTGAATACATGTAGGTAACTAAATAATTGATAACTAGGAAAAAAAACGAGATAGAGATAGAATAAAATATTACGTTATTTTCATATGGGTGGCATAGATCTCAGAATCAAGGGATGTGGTATAATTATAGAGCTTGACTTAATAAAAAATTTTTTTGTATTTGTTGTATTGGGAGCATATAGGTCTGTTTTTCTGGGTGTTAATTTGGTTTTTAATATTACTTTGAAGCGTAGCGTGTGCTGTCTTTGAATTGTTTGCGTTTGTAGGTTTTATTGCCTACGTCTCACCCCAGTTGGATGGGCACCACACACTGCATCATTATTATTATTTTGTAAAAAGATCATACAAAAAACGGTAAAAGCCAAGCCATAGTTTGTTGCCTGTTCTTCTAGGCTTGATCGCGTGGAACTGGCATCGTAGACTCACCTAGCTTTAAGATGTTTCAAAGTGATCCTTGACCATTAAAAAAGGACGTATTATTTGACTTGGACTTTGGTCAAAATTACTCATAATTCACGTATCCATCTGTATTCATGACTCCATGCGGAGGCTTGCGGGGCAACGGCCGCGATCAATACTGCACCCGCCCTTTTAACTTCACGCATTGTTACGCCGAATAATTCTCAAGTCAGTGGAAAATTCACAGATGATAGTACAGTAAGCGTCGAAGGTAGATTTGCATTTCTAGTTTGTAAAGTTAAAATATTACTTAAAACAGCTTCCTTTATATTGAAGTTTTGAACTTTATTTAAAAATCCGCTTTGAGACAGAATTTTTTCTTATTCAAATCCAGAGAAAAATAATAATTCACTAACTGAAATTGCCATGCCCAGCCATAGCTCAATTTTTCTTTTAGTGTTTCTACGTAATCAGGTTTCGTGGCCAGCTACGTTTTTTTGGCACATCTAGGTAGTACTAGGTACTACTGGTACTAACCAAGTAGTACCAACGTACTACTAGGGAAATTGAGCAGTGTACCCAGAGAGCGGGTCGGTCTGCTCAACTGGATAATGAAACACATTCAATTCTTAAAAAAAAACGCTTTAAAGGTCTTCAAAATATGTATTTATTGTAATCATGTAAATAGTGAAAATTAAGTGTGTCCAGGCGGATCTCTTCTAAGGTATCAGAAATACCAAATACCATAGTAGATACCACGACCCAGACACGCAGTGTCTAGTACCTATTACTATTAGTACCCTAGTTTATCTTATCTTTTGCCTGAGGGTTCCATCAAGTAAATACCAGTAATAACACTCATGACCACCTACTCGCAATTCTGTGTAAATCACGGAAATAAAAGTAATCGAGGATCGACGGACTGAGCTGAAACAGACAACGTGAAATTGATAAATGGGACTTCGACTAGGCTGCGCGAGACGAGTCTCAGACCTCGTATCATCATTACCATCATCAGCCTTAAGAAGTCATAGGCCTCCCCCATACATTTCTAAAGATTCTGAGCCCTCTCCATCCCATCTTTCATTTTTCATCATTTTCCATCGGACCCGCGATCTTAGCAATGTCGACCGTCTATCGGATGGGGCAAAGTCAAAGTCACATTATGTATCATTAGAACAAGGATCACTTTGAAACGTCTTAAAGCTAGGTAGGTTCCAAACGACCAAGCCTAGATGAACAGGCAACAAACTACGGCTTGGTTCCTACCGTTTTTTCGTATGATCCTTTTGCAAAACAAAAATAATAGCAGTGAAGTTCCAGTGTGGTGTCACTTCACTTAGTGAGACTTAGGCAATAATACAATAGCAAAGACAGTACACGCTGGTCTTGGCACCAGTTCTTAAGAACCAATTTAGAGAAAGGTTTTAAATTTAAAGTACGGCTCAAACCTTCTCTCTCTCTTCTCTTCTCTTCTTTCGTGCACGACAATTATCGGTGAAGCTAAAGCTTCCAAGGAGAAAAAAATGAAAATATAAATAGCAGATCTGCCTGTACAGCAGCGCCGGAAAACTAGAGTGAAAGTCCCGCCTTCCCATTTGTACGATTATAATTGACCTCGGCATAATGGAAATGGTCTGATAAATACATCCGATTACTGATGGTATCTTCATGGTCAAGGTCACAATATTAATGCCCCGTGGTTAGGCTTAATCGAATCAAACAAGTCTTTTATTTTGCCTCTTCAGTCTTTTCAAAGCTTCCTCAATGAGAAATCGCAGATCATTTTGTCTTCTCGAGGTAGACTGATACCTGCGCATCATATTTTTTTTTCTGCATCATCTGTCCACCAGATTCATTTTTGTGTCGCTTCTTCTTCTTATCGGGTCACTGATTCTTTCAAACCAAGTGTTAGGAAAATATTTTAAGTGCGCCTCAAAGAGGCTCCTTTCGTGCACTGACACATATTTTCGAACTATTTAAATTCTACGATATGCCGGTTTCCTCACTATGTTTTCCTTCACCGTTTGAGAGCACTGGCATAATGTATGTACATAAATTTTTGTGCAGTAAAACTCATTGGTACACGGCTGGATTAGACCCCACGACCTTAGGATCGGATGGCGGGGCCGCTACCACTAAGCCACCGTGCTCTTTTTCGTTTTGTGTCGTAAAATTTTGGTAATTCGTAATCGTATAAAATATTAAAGAATAAGGTATTATACAATACAAATTTTGTATTGCATAATATTTATTAGATTATACAATATATTGATCCTATAAGTTAGACTTATCTAGTCGCATACACCTGTTATTGACTGGCCTCTCAGCTCAGCTGGTAGTAGCTCTGTCTTCCGCGCCGTAGGTAGTGCGGGTTCGGTCCCCACCGAGAACAAATGTGGGCTCTACCGTGCTTCCAAATATTACGCTGGATTCGCTGAAAATCTACATAAAAATGCTGCTCACCCACTACTTATACTAAAAGCTTTCGTATTATATAGAAACATACCGAAACAACGCTCTGGAATGGGAGTTAGTGACGTCACACTACTCATTAATATTCTATCCTGAAATCTGGCTGTAGCCGATTCGAGCCGAATGTGGAATATAAATGCCAATATTTATTCAATATATCAGATTTATTTTTATTTATGCACTGCCAAGTATCCATGATTGGGAGTATTATGAATAAGTGGAAGAATTGTCTTGTAATGTTAAGAACCTTTTTATAATTCTACAAAAATACACGGTATACTTCGAAGTCTGATTATAAAATTGCATATTCTTTAAAAGTACCTCCAATAAGTAATACCTCCAATAACACCAACTTCATTTGGCAATAACCTTTTGACCTTTGCCCAGAATGGGAAAAAATAGGTTAAAAAGTAACTTATGGTAAATATCATTAATTTCATGTCATTTCCCGTATCCTCGTTGCTAGCAAATTCGTTAAATTTATTTCATTCTTCGCAATTTACCGCCCAATTTATTATGGTAAAGCTAAATTATAATAAAAAATGTCTTCCACAGCTGAATCCAAAAGATAAGAACATTAACCATGGGTGACTTGAAAGCTGGTATAATTTCTGGCTTTATCTCAGCCCGCCCACGTTTGTACCCACTTGTAAAAGAGCCAGAGAATAATTTCCAGAAAACTATGTAAGTATTTCACTCTCATACATTCAGTTACAGCTTAAGGTCGATTTACATCGTCAAATATAAAGCGTGTTAGACAAAATATTGCTTTGACAATTACTGGCCAAGCTGGCTCAGTGGCACGTTATATACTTACAGGGCGTCTCACGGATATGTCTTATAATAATAAGGCCCGTGAATTTCATTTAATTTCCGGTAGACAAATCAAAAAATAAATTGTAATAATAAATATTCTAGACAATCCACTCAACACGGTCTAGCCTCTAACTAAGCCGAGCTTGTACTATGGGAACCAGATAGCTGATATACTACTTATATATATATATATTTAATACATACTTAGAATACAATATAACACCCAGACAGAGAACAAACATCTGTGTTTACCACCCAAATATTTGTTCTCGGTTGATCGAACCCACGACCTACGGCGCAGAAGGCAGAGCTACTACCAACTGAGCTGAGTCACATGGATGCTCATGGAGGGAAAGTACCTTGAATATTGTAGATAAAACATTTAACTGAAAGAAGAGACATTATTTGAATTTAAAAATCAATTTCCCTCCACATATTATTTCTGTCTAACACGCCACGTGTCTGGCGCTCAATGTCTGTAGTAAATTCATCTTTAACCGTGTGGGTGGGTTGGGTACCTACCTACAACTCGTATGCTTCTACTCTCATAAACTCTGTTGACTGTCGTGTGAACTGGCACCTAGATTTTCTTAAGGCTACTCTTGGTGAGGTACTCTTGGTAGGTGATTTTGGTTGTCTTTTTACTCAACAATGCACTTGAATATATTTTTCGGAAAAATATGATGTTTGCACCCAAATAGCTGCTTATCTTGACATCCTATGATGTGATTCTTTCTGACCAAGCAATCTATACAACTAACGCTTCTGGGCGCTTTATAACACTTAAACTTTTTGTTGTACTTTTTGTTAAGTATACTTGCTGATGGAACAAAGAGATGGCCCCCCTGATGTTCAGTGGTAACCATCACTAACAAAGGAATGTCTCGCAGGCAAGGAACGTGCCCTACGATGCACGGCCTTCCGTCAACTTAAGTACCTTCGAAGCCACACCTGTATCCATATAATAGAGAAACATAGTGGCGGGCCACTTCTATAATAGGATCATTAAATATTTAGAGGTTCAGCTAAATAGAACCTTCCAGTGGAATGAGCACGGGCGGGCGGACGAAGGGCGGAGGGAGCGGTTTTCCGAAACAACGAGCACGGAACATACCCTCCGCTTATATTATACAGGGTGCAACGATCCACATGTGTATAATTCTACTATAGCTAGAAAGGCGATGGTGCGCCGTTTGTACCGGGACCGCTGTCGCCCTTTTTACATGTTCACTGTTTTATTAAAAACTAGTGCCCGCGGCTTCGCTCGCCCGTTCCTGTAACACCCCGTTACCGTTGCTTTTTCGGGATAAAAAGTATCCTATTCCTTCTCCCGGTTCTAAGCTACCTCCCCACTAATTTTCTGGCAAATCGGTTCCGCCGTTCTTGATTTATAAATAGTGTAACTAACACGACTTTCTTTTATAAATGTAGATGTCATTATGTATAATGAAAGGATTTAAAGTAAAAAGAAGGCAGGAGGATTTATAGAAAGTAAATATTTGTTTGTTTTAACTCGTCGCTTCATATTTTGCTCGAAGGTAATTATTGCACATTTTAAATTTTACGACTACAGATGAAACTATGGAATTTGTATGGAAAAATGAGCCTAAAAAAGAAATTAGGAGAATATACGATAATTTGAAGTCCTTGACGACTCTACCACGACAGTTTAGAATTTAGATGGATCCAATAGATATTACGTAAAAATATTATTATTTTTGGATCTGCAATAGTAAACTTGCCACCTGGCTATACTGAAATCAATACGTTTAGAATTTGGAATGTTAGTAAACTTAAATCGATCGAAACTGAAGGTCAATATTAAACAAGCCTGTATAGTTATGCAGGGTAAGTACTTTTTATAACTTTAAGGGGACATACACGTAACATACGGAAACATATTTGAAGTACCAATAGAATTGACTAGACTTGTTACCAAACAAAAACAGAAACTACAGACCTGTAAGCCTCAAATCAATGGGGATGTAAAGCAATGCATGGTTGGGTTTGTTTCAAATGTGACTCGCGATGCTAGTAAGTGTTATTAAGCACTTAGGTAGCATTAAGTAGGGTATGATCTAACAAGTTTTCGTTCGAAATAATTATAAGTTTAAAAAGAAGAAACCGACTTCATTGCCAAACGGCTAAACCGATTTTAATGAAATTTGTTTGGGACAATCTGGACGTAAGAATAACCTTCCAAATAAAAAAATAATTTTCTAAGTCGGTTCATAAATGACGGAGGCATGCAGTTACAAACATTAAAAAAAATATTTAAAAAAATGGCAACACCGATTTTAATAAAAATTAAAATGAGACCAATCTGGAAGCAGTACCTTTCAGATAAAAAAATATTTTTTCAAATCGGCTCACAAATGACGAAGTTATGCGGTAGGTACAAACATTAAAAATAAAAAAAAAACAAAAAAAAAACAACCGAATTGAGAACCTCCTCCTTTTTGATTGGAAGTCGGTTAATAAAAAATAAACAGAATAGTAGGCTAAGGGATTATTGCAATTACGCTCGTGCTTCATGTTTAGAAGCATTATGAAAACAGGAAAGCGCCATTTATAAAAATAATTCATCCTAATCACGGATAAATATAATTATCACGTAACTACTACGATAATAGATTTGCAACCTAAATATGAGTGGTGGTGGCCTAGTTGTAGCTACCCCGCGCAGTCCGATTCTAAGATCGTGGGTTCAAATCCAGTCGTGTACCAATGAGCTTTACTGTCCAAAAATATATTATGTGGCCAAAAACATGTCGTATAGCCCAAATGCACAAATGTAGCCTCTTTGAGGCACACTTAAAATCCTTTCACCAAACTGGTTCTAAAAAACCTATGCTTGTTTGTCTACTTTGTTGTATAAAAAAAAACTTCAGGTGGCTGTGCATGTGAGGAAGAACCGAGTAAAAAAAAACTAATAAATGATCATAATAGTGTTTTTTTTTGGGGTGTAATCATCAGGTTTAAACATTTCACGGCAACTAAGCCGCACTTGCTGCTAGCGTAGCGGCTTTGACACCAATTTCGGTTCGTTTCCCCAAATCTTCATCAATAAGGTATAGAAGCTTGAGAGCCCTTGACCTGACAGGATCTCTAACTGGCACAAGGGTGTCTACCAAAACGTTCACCAGCCGCTGTCTTTGAGCATCATTCTCAAGAATATTGTTATAGAAGTAGTTGCTCGGCAGCAGATCCACTGCATGTCTCTCCAGTATCTGTAGTTTTTCCTTAGGCCTTGATTCATCTACAAACGGCACAGGGCCACTGAACGAATTAGGATAGTAGTTTGGAGCATCTTTCATATTTTTATTTACAGGTGGCACGCCATCACGGTCGTACGTCTTCGCGTAGAAAGGATTATTGATAGTAATTTTGTTGTGATTGGTTCCTAATCGATAGTTCTGTGTGTCTTTGTAGAACAGCCGACGACCTTTGAACATATTGTCAACGGGGCCTGGGATTCCAGGAACTAAATTCGCAGGATTCAATGCACTTAATTCCACATCTCTGTAAGCATTTTCTGGATTCTCATTCAGTACCATTCTTCCAATTTGTACTCTTTTGTAAGTACCATTTTTCCACAATAAAGTTACATCGAAAGGATCGTAGTCAAGATACTTGATTTCATCTACCGTCATGACATCCATCTCTACCCTCCAGGATGGAAACTCTTTGCGTTCGATGGCATTGTATAAATCTCTGTTGAAGAAATCAAGATCAGTGCCCTGAATCCTGGCTGCTTCAGCCGCAGTGATGTTGTCAAGTCCCTGTTCTGTTCTGAAATTAAATCTAACATAATGACGTTCACCATGTTTGTTACTTAGTTCGTAAGTGTGAATGGGGAAAGCATCCATTTTCCTGTACCCATTCGGAACTCCATAATCGGACTGAACCCAAAAGAAACTGTGGATTAATTCTGGTCTTAGTGTTAAAAGATCCCAGATCATGGTAGGGTCTCCACGAACAGTTGTGCGTGGGTTTCGTTTAAAAGCATGCACAAATTGGCTGAACAGAGTTGGGTCTCTGTAAAAATATACAGGAATTTGGAGACACAATAGGTCCAAGTTTCCTTCTTTGGTGTAGAATTTAATAGCTAATCCTTTTAATTCTCTTGCAAGATCTGATCCACCCAAACTCTCTCCACCAGTCGAAAATCGAGCTAAAAGGGGAGTTTTCTTTCCAATTCCATCAAAAAGGTCTGCTGACGTATATTTCGATACATCGTTTGTAACTATCAGATATCCAAGAGCGCCTGTTCCTTTCGCATGGACCACTCTTTCCGGTATTCTCTCAGCATCGAATTTGGTCATCATATCGAGATGATATTGGCTTGTGAACTGATCGCCATTGAGTTGAATAATATCTCTGAGGTCTACAGGTTCCCCAGAACTTGTGGTCAGAAGTCCGATAGGTTCCTGAGAAGAAAAAATATTTTGGTTTATTTTTATTCTCGACTATAACAGTAAATTAAAAAAAACTTTGCTTAATTAGAGACGACCGATAAATGGTCTAGCTCCATTTATCGTTTGTCTCTAATTAGGAATATCCTAATTATATAAGCTATTGGCGTTAATGATAGATTAGGAAAAAAATAATAACACATCAATCGAAGTCAAGGACTTTTAAAAGAAACACTTTTTCTCTATCACTACATAATTTAGTAAGAAATTGATGAAATTTTTCTTTTTACCGTGTCACTGGTTCTTTGGAACAAGTATGGTACAAGGATTTTAAGTGCACTTGGCACATGTTTTCAAAACTTTTAGGTTCTACGACACGCCCGCCGATTTCCTCATGATTTATGAAATATTATATTAAATATAAATAAATATTGTGAACAATCAACACAACACTATAACTAGCCCCTAATTAAGCAGAGCTTGTAGTATGGGAACCAGATAGCTGATATAATACTTAGGAACATTTTTTTTAATACATACTTCGAATATCTTATAACACCCAGACAGAGAACAACCATCTACCTTTACCACACAAATATTTGTTCTCGGTGAGGATCGAACCCACGACCTACGTCACAGAAAGTAGAGCTGCTACCAACTAAGCAGAGAGGCCAGTCACCAATATGTCATGTCATAATCATAGATGTCATAAAAAATAAATAGGTTCCTACCGGATTTTCTCGTTTAAAATCGTAGAGCTGTCTGAGAGCTGGTTCCAAAGTAATATTATCATATTTTATAGATATTACACACTGCACTAAACACAGCACAATCCACGTCAATGACTTCATTGTTGAACTTCAACAAACTTTAACACGAATATCATAGCTCTTATAAAACAACTCAATTTATAAATTTTAGTAAATGATGTAGGTACAGTAAGCACTACCAATTGTACATTGAACTTTTTATTCATGAATATAATCTTTTTTTCGAAAAACTCTGCTGCATTGTCTTTGCAAAAAAGTAACAAAAATCACAGCCGTATTCAAGTACTTATTGGATTTGAACCTGTTTGTTTTATGTGGAAGGGTAACCAATTGGTGAGGCTTAGAGTACAATCTATTTCCGATCATTATTACTTTATAGCAATTAAAAATTATCAATGATTAGTGATCCAGATAGTTTGTACATACATGTTTGGAAAACATAATTTTTACAGATATACCTGGTTACACTCCGTACCATCTGGTTCACTGTTAGCTATCAGAATAATTAAAAAAAATAAGGTTAACTACGCGATAAATACTACTACTAATATAGGATAGATACCAATAGAATATTAATAGATTCCATTCATTCTTTTGCTGCAAGGCAAAATCAGGATTTCGCATTATGAGACGAACTAAAATTACTACCTTTAATATGAAATGAAATAAGAATCATCGAAATCGGATCTCATACGGCGGAGATATCTAGTAGTTTCTTTTTTGGAGGAAGTATCAAAAACCCGGCAAGGTGGGGCGACGATCTGCGAAATAGCTGGTAAACACTGGAGCAGAAGAGCCGAAGACCGGGCTCAGTGGCACGTCTTGGGAGAGACCTACGTTCAGCAGTGGACTAACATAGGTTGATGATGATGATCAAAAACCCCTGACGAGAAAAATATTCTACAACCTGTGTACAAAGTTTCGTTCAGATTGGCTGAGAAATCCGACCTGTAGGTAAGAACAGACAGGCGGACCGGTGGCTCGGTCAATTAGGTAATTGACCTCTTCCAGCAAGCTATCTAAACATCACGACTAAGTCTCCAAAGAGGTCTTGGTGGAATTTCCAAGGTGTACAATAAAATGTTGTCACAACATTTCATGTGTTCACCACCGTTGAGGGCTCGTCTGACGAATAATACTACCATGCCTATTTCTGCCGTGAAGCAGCATCGCTGTGTTTCGGTTTGAAGGGTGTGGGTGTAATTACAGGCACGTGAGGCGAAACATCTGTAAGCCTCAAGTTGTTGGACGCAAGGCAGTGCATCGTAGGGCACGTTCATGACGTGCGTGACTTTTGAGGCAATAAAAAAATATTTATATCAAAATATTTTTATTTGGAATCAAGGTACAAGGTTATACAAAAACAAGTGTAAACGATACTGACTGCAGAAGTATAACTGTGCAATGCTTTGTTATATGCGATGGTTACCGCTTAACATCAGGTGGGCCATATGCTTGTTCCATCAGCTAGAAGAATAAAAAAAAAGTTCCTTTGCCAGGAGCTATCCTTGAGTGCAGTAGTAGTCATGTCATGGTTAAACTAAAAACCAGCTATCATGATAAAAGGCGTAAATAACATTTCGTGCCTGTGCTGTTAACCGTTGAAGATGTTCTCTCATGAGGAATGATGAATGAATGAGGGTTTCCTATCAACAAACAGAATGAGTCAAAAAATGTCATGCCTGTGCTGCTGAACATTGAAGAGTTGCTTTATCTGGAGCCGATCCTGGATGTTCATTCAAGTCACGCTTACCATAAAAATGCATCGTCATCAGAACTAAACCATCACCATCATCATCATCCACAGCCCGACTTCACCCACTGCTGGGTATAGGCCTCCCTTAGTTTGTCCCACCTACCTTGATCCTGTGCCGGTTTAAACCATTGCCGCCCTGCGACCCTGCCTATGCCGTCCATCTATCTTGCTGCAGGGCGCCCTAAGCTTCTGTAGCGGGTCACCCATTCAGAACTGAACCACCACGTAAAAAATCAACTCCATAGGATAATGGGAAGTGGTTTTATTGAGCTCGCAAGATTTGAGCCAACAACAACAAACAGGCCAAGCTAAATGAAACTGTTTAAAAATGGTGGCAGACGTTTATACGATATAGGCCAGTCATTATAGTAAGTTCACCTCGGAATTCGAGATACCCAGCTTAAAGTCTGTAAATATTTGTATATTGACACCCTAAAAGTTGTACACTGGTAAGCACTCACACAGACTCAAAACTAAAATATTATACACTGGTGAGCACTCACACAGACTCGAAACCAGAGTCAGAGAAAGAGCCAGACAGAGCTTCTGGTAGGCCTACTGGTAGACAGCCACAACAATGTCATTCATACTGCACTTGAAATCATCTAAACAGCAATAGAAAAGAAAGAACCGATACTTGCATTATCTCATTAGTTAAAATGAAATAAAGGAGTGAACGGGGTATTATTAAGCCTAATTTTATCCACCTTGAGTGTGAAAACGGCAATATTAATATTTGCATAGAATTGAATTAGATATCAAATCAGCGTTGGATTATGCCTGTCGACCAATACTAAAGAAACGTAAAAAAACGATAGGTATAAATTCTTAATCCTTTTAATTTAATATACAACATAACAATTAGTAGGTATGGGAATAGAGATAATTCTGCAATTTAAATAAAAAAGTACATGATGTTCTCACAACATTACCAAAATGTATATTTAGTCTGTACCTGACCTTTCACACCATAAAACAAAACCAAATAGTAAGAATTAACAGTGAAAACAAGAATAAAATTAACGCCTCAAAAGAGGTAGTTTCACAGGAAATGGAAAAAGACAATGACTTCTGTAAGACAGTTCATCGCCAGTAGCTCAAGATTCATAGGCTTCAAAGATATCTGTAGCACACTTTTTGTCAATTCAACGATGTGCAATTCAATGATTACTAATTGTTATCCACTTTGTATTTTAATGTGAAGCTAGCCCGATCGGTTTGCTTTTGCGTTTATCAACGCAACTTTCAGGCCTAGTTCGACACGTTTCCCAAGTTCAGGATCAATGAGGTACATAAACGTCAATCCTCTTTTCTGGACTGGGGGTGTAACGGGTAGTAGTGTTATGACCAAGTTCTCCACCAACCGTTGCCTTTGACCTTCATTCACTAAAACGTTTCTGTAGAAATCTGATGCCGGAGCTAAATCAGCTGCGTTGTTTTGCAATACTAGAAGCTTTTCAGATGGTTGTCTATCGTCTACGTATGGTACGGGACCGTTGTATGAGTTCGGGTAGTAATTAGGGTTATCTCTCATATTGTCTTTCACAGGAGGCACTCCGTCGCGAACATAAGTCCTGACGTATTTTGGAAAGTTCACCCTTATTTTGTTGTGGTTGATTCCTAATCGATGATTTTGAGTGTCACGATAGAAGATTCTGCGACCTTTGAACATGTTGTCCACTGGCCCTGGGATGCCGGGTACTAAATTTGCAGGATTAAATGCACTTTGTTCTATTTGCTGAAAGTGATTACGAATTGCTTTGTTCACAACAAAGCGTCCGATGGGCACTGTGTGGTACGTTCCTTTCTCCCAAGTCCGAGTTACATCGAACGGATCATAGTTTAACTTTTTAATGTCTTTTACATTCATAACATCCATTTCTAATCTCCAAGATGGATAGTCTTTGCGAGCTATGGCATTGTACAAATCTCTTATGTAGTAATCTAAATCAACCCCCTGAATTTCAGCGATTTGAGCATTAGTCAGATTATCTAAGCCTTGTTCTGTCCTAAAATTAAACTTTACATAATGCCTTCCACCAGTTTTGTTGCTCACTTCATATGTGTGAATTGGGAATGCATCCATCTTCCTATATCCATTTGGAACTCCAAAGTCTGATTCAAGCCACAAAAACGTGTGCAGCGTTTCGGGTCTCAATGTGATGAAATCCCAAACTTGCGTTGCGTCGTGGAGATGCGTCGCTGGGTTTCGCTTGAATGCATGCACAAGTGGTGTAAAATTGATAGGATCTTTGTAGAAATAAACGGGTGCTTGCATACACAAAAAGTCCAAGTTTCCCTCTCTAGTATATAGTTTTATCGAAAGAGCTTTAAACTCTCTCATAAGATCGGTCCCACCCTGGCTCGGGATAGACGTCGAGAATCTTGCGATAGCAGGTGTTTTCTTCCCGATTCCGTTAAATACGTCAGCAGAGGTGTACTTAGAGACGTCGTGGGTTACTTCAAAATAGGCTTCTCCGCCTGTTCCTTTGGAGTGAACTACACGTTCAGGTATACGTTCTGCGTCTTGAGTCACTTGCAAATCGACCGAGAACTGATTAGTAAACTGATCTGCGTTGATCGTGAAGATCTTGCGTACGTCTACGGGTTCACCATTGCTCGTAGTCAACATGTCTATTTCCTGGAAATTATTGTTCACCATTAATTGATAATTCCTGTGATAAGAACAGAATAATCTAACTAAATTTTGACTGGGCTCTCAGCACAGTTGGAAGTAGCTCTGTCTTCTGCGCCGTAAACCATAGGTTAGATTCCCACCGAGAACAAATATTTGTGCGGGAAAGACAGATGTTTGTTCTCAGTCTGGGTGTTATATTGTATTCTAAGCATTCCAAAAAAAAATATAAGAAACAAAACAAGCCTATTCACATGTAGTAAAATTGAATAACAAGAAAACAAATCTACTTACCGGATTTATCAATTTAAAATCGTAAAGTTGTCGAGCTGATGGATCCACCGTGGCATTGTCAAATTTAATTTTGATGCAAGAAGCACCAGCTACACATAGTATAACAAATGCACCTAACGACTTCATCGTTGAGACTGCAATTCGTTACAACACATGCAAGCAATCTTAGACCTTATATAAATTTTAAAAGGATACAATTAATTTTTTCGATCTATAAATACCTAATAGTCTGCGGTGTTTCGGCAAGCGTTTCCTCAACCAATTTTATAATTTAGCAGCCTAGTAGTTACAAAGTTGCGTAAGATGAATAAAGTATACAAATGTTATACACAGACGATTAATATAAACATGGTTGTACAAATTAAAATGCATAGGAACCTAAAATAAAAATTCAATTAAGTAAAATTACATAAATTGATCAATACAAAAAATAATTGACTGAGTACAACTACACACTCTCACAATGCAAGGGTAACAGCAGTAATACCGAAAATAGCATAACCGAATTGAGAACCTCCTCCTTTTTGATTGGAAGTCGGTTAAAAAAACTACTAACTAGATTTCGTTCAAACCAAATATCGTTGGAAGTTTACATAGACATCATACCTCTATATATGTTTTAGTTTAATCATTCTATTTTAGAAGTTAGAGGGGGGGGGCAACATTTTACCACTTTGGAAGTGTCTCTCGCAAAAACTATTAAGTTTAGAAAAAAAGCGATATAATAAAACCACAACATCATTTTTGAAGACCTATTCATAGAACACATGGGTTTGATGAAAAAAAGTTTTTTGAATTTCAGTTCAAAATATGGGGACCCCCAAAATTTATTGTTTTTTTTCTATGTTTGTGAGATAATCTTAATGCGGTTCACAGAATACATATACTTACCAAGTTTCATTAGTGTAGCTCTGACAGTTTCGGAGAAAAGTGGCTGTGACATACGGACGGACAGACAGACAGACAGACATGACGAATCTATAAGGGTTCCGTTTTTGCCATTTGGCTACGGAACCCTAAAAACGATAGGTATAAATTCTTAATACTTTCAATTTAATACACAACATAACAATTAGTAGGTATGGAAATAGCGATGATTCTGCAATTGAAACAAAAAAGTACATAGCGATCTCATAACATATTACCAAAATGTATATTTAGTCCGAACCAGACTACCTTTGACACCATAAAACAAAATCAACTAGGAAGAAAATAACAGTGAAAACAAGCATAAAATTAGTGCCTTAAAAGAAATAGTTTTACACAAAATGGAAGAAAACACTGACTTCCGTACGACAGGTCATCGCACGTAGCTCAAGATTCATAGGCTTCAAGGATGTCTACTGTCACTTTTTGTCAATTAATCGAAGTTCAATTCAAGGATTACTAATTGTTGTCAACTTTGTATTTTTATGCGAAGCTAGCCCGATCGGTTTGCTTTTGCCTTTATCAACGCAACTTTCAGGCCTAGTTCCACACGTTTCCCTAGTTCAGGATCAATGAGGTACATAAACGTCAAGCCTCTTTTCTGGACTGGGGGTGTAACGGGTAGTAGTGTTATGACCAAGTTCTCCGCCAACCGTTGCCTTTGACCTTCATTCACTAAAACGTTTCTGTAGAAATCTGATGCCGGAGCTAAATCGGCTGCGTTGTTTTGCAATACTAAAAGCTTTTCTGATGGTTGTCTATCGTCTACGTATGGTACGGGACCGTTGTATGAGTTCGGATAGTAATTAGGGTTATCTCTCATATTGTCTTTCACAGGAGGCACTCCGTCGCGAACATAAGTCCTGACGTATTTTGGAAAGTTCACCCTTATTTTGTTGTGGTTGATTCCTAATCGATGATTTTGAGTGTCACGATAGAAGATTCTGCGACCTTTGAACATGTTGTCCACTGGCCCTGGGATGCCGGGTACTAAATTTGCAGGATTAAATGCACTTTGTTCTATTTGCTGAAAGTGATTTCGAATTGCTTTGTTCACAACAAAGCGTCCGATGGGCACTGTGTGGTACGTTCCTTTCTCCCAAGCCCGAGTTACATCGAACGGATCATAGTTTAACTTTTTGATGTCTTCTACTTTCATAACATCCATTTCTAATCTCCAAGACGGATAGTCTTTGCGAGCTATTGCATTGTACAAATCTCTTATGTAGTAATCTAAATCAACCCCCTGAATTTCAGTGATTTGAGCATTAGTCAGATTATCTAAGCCTTGTTCTGTCCTAAAATTAAACTTTACATAATGCCTTCCACCAGTTTTGTTGCTCACTTCATATGTGTGAATGGGGAATGCATCCATCTTCCTATATCCATTTGGAACTCCGAAGTCTGATTCAAGCCACAAAACCGTGTGCAACGTTTCGGGTCTCAATGTGATGAAATCCCAAACTTGCGTTGCGTCGTGGAGATGCGTCGCTGGGTTTCGCTTGAATGCATGCACAAGTGGTGTAAAATTTATAGGATCTTTGTAGAAATAAACGGGTGCTTGCAAACACAAAAAGTCCAAGTTTCCCTCCCTGGTATACAATTTTATCGCAAGAGCTTTAAACTCTCTCATAAGATCGGTCCCACCCTGGCTCGGGATAGACGTCGAGAATCTTGCGATAGCAGGTGTTTTCTTCCCGATTCCGTTAAATACGTTAGCCGAGGTGTACTTAGAGACGTCGTGGGTTACTTCAAAATAGGCTTCTCCGCCTGTTCCTTTGGAGTGAACTATACGCTCAGGTATACGTTCTGCGTCTTGAGTCACTTGCAAATCGACCAAGAACTGATTAGTAAACTGATCTGCGTTGATCGTGAAGATCTTGCGTACGTCTACGGGTTCGCCATTGCTCGTAGTCAACATGTCTATTTCCTGGAAATTATTGTTCACCATTAATTGATAATTCCTGTGACAAGAACAGAATAATCTAGCTAAATTTTAACTAGCCTCTCTGCTAGGTGGTGGGTTCAATCTCTACCGAGAATAAATATTTGTGCGGTGAAAACAGATGTTTGTTCTCAGTCTGGGTGTTATATTTTATTCTAAGGATATACTTAGAATTTTTTAAACAAAATGGATATAAGCATTATAATATCTGGTTCCCATAGTAAATATGTAAATAACACTGTAAGTATCTACTTACCGGATTCATCAATTTAAAGTCGTAGAGTTGTCGAGCCGATGGATCCACCGTGGCATTGTCAAATTTAATTTTGATGCAAGAAGCACCAGCTACACATAGTATAACAAATGCACCTAACGACTTCATCGTTGAGACTGCAATCGTTACAACACATGCAAATAATAATAGACCTTATATAAAATTTTAAAGGATACAATTAATTTTTTCGAGATTTCAATCTTTAAATACCTAGTAGTCCGCAAGCGTTTCCTCAACCAATTTTATAATTTAGCAGCCTAGTTGTTACAAAGTTGCAAAAGATGAATAAAGCATACGAATGTTATACACAAACGATTAATATGAGAATGGATTGTACAAACTAAAACGCATAGGCAGGCACCTAAAATAAAAATTCAAATAAATAAAATTACTTTTATTGATCAATAGAACAAAATAATTGACTGAGCACAACTACACACTCTCACAATGCAAGGGTAACAGCAGTAATCGAGTTTTTTGTATGAAACTCATTAGTGAATCTTTTTTACATAATATTTATTTTCTAAACGCTTGATTATAACTAAAAATGAAATCTTGCTCATGAGAGTTAAAGCATTTTATTAGTCCACATCATTTAAAGTAATTAACTTAATCTCTTCGCTTTATTAATCAAAGCTTTAGTCAGGCCGAGTTCTACACGTTCTCCGAGATCGGGATCAATGAGATACATAAACGTCAAACCTCTTCTCTGGACAGGGGGTGTTACGGGCACCAGCGAAATGATCAAGCTCTCCACCAACCGTTGCCTCTGCCCTTCGTCAACTAAAACGTGTGTATAGAAATGTCTCGCCGGTGCCAAGTCAGCTGCGTTACTCTGCAGAACTAAAAGTTTTTCAGAAGGCTCTCTAGAATCAACGTAAGGTGTAGGACCGTTAAACGAGTTCGGATAGTAGTTCGGATTGTCCATCATATTCTCTTTCACCGGGGCATGACCATCACGGTTGTAAGTTCGGACGTATTCGGGATAATTTGTTCGTATTTTGTTAAGCCCAGCACCTAATCTATAATTTTGGGCATCTCGGTAGAATAATCTGCGACTTTTAAACATGTTGTCTACTGGGCCCGGTATACCAGGCACCAGATTGGCAGTGTTCAATGACTTCAAAATGATCACGTGGTTGCTTGTCAAGAACCAACCGACCAATGGGTACGGTACGGTACGTACCTTTCTCCCACATACGAGTCACATCAAATGGATCAAAACTAAGTTTTTTCAGATCTTTTAAAGTCATAACATCCATTTCTAATTTCCAAGAAGGCTTGTCTTTACGAGCGATGGCATTGTACAAATCTCTTACGTAGTAATCTAAATCAACCGCCTGAATTTCAGCAATTTGAGAATTGGTCAGGTTGTCTAATCCTTGTTCTGATCTAAAATTAAATTTTACGTAAAACCTTTCACCGAATTTGTTGTGTAACTCATAAGTGTGAATAGGGAAAGCATCCATCTTTCTATAACCATTCGGAGCTCCATAATCTGATTGTACCCAAAGAAATGCGTGAAGCGTCTCTGGTTTCAGGGTCACAAAATCCCACACTTGTGTTAAATCATACATGTGCGTCACTGGGTTGCGCTTGAATGCATGCAAAAGTGGGGAAAAGTTAATGGGGTCTTTGTAGAAATAAACCGGTGTTTGCAAACATATGAAGTCTAAATTTCCTTCTCTGGTATACAATTTGGTTGAGAGGCCCTTGAATTCTCTCGTAAGATCGGTCCCTCCTCTGTCTGCGAAAGTCGTTGAGAATCGAACTCGCGTTCGAGTTTTGTTCCCGACTCCGTTAAACACGTCAGCTGAGGTATACATAGAGACGTCATGTGTCACTACAAAGAATCCCTCTGCACCCACTCCTTTAGCGTGGATTATTCGTTCTGGTATTCGCTCCCTATCTATACTCAAGTGCAAATCCATATGATAGTCATTGATAAACTGATCTGCGTTGAGCGTCAAGGTTTTTCTTACGTCTACTGGCACTCCATTGCTCGTAGTCAACATATCTATTTCCTGCAAATTAAAAATGTTGGAATACTGAAATTTAACGAAACCTATTCTAAAGTCTCATAATGGTTCATTTCAGTCAGTCTGGCCACTGCTGAGGGCACTGCTCTGATTGCTTTCACAGGTAGGTAACATGTAAGAAGTTCCCGCAGCAATAACCGAAACACTACAAATCAAAAGCCCATGTGCTCCTCAAGGTACAAGTGGAGAAAAAGACGAAATCAGGAGTAAAAACACTTACGGGATTTTTTAATTTAAAGTCGTATAGCTGGCGTTGTGCTGGGTCCACGGTATCATTGTCAAACTTTATACAAGATGCACCGATAACAAAAAGTAAAACTAATGCAGGAGACCGCTCCATTGTGGAGAATACATTAACTGAGCGGCACCGACATTATATAAAGTTGCCTATTAATAATATTAAAACATATTCGATGTTTTGCATATTGAATCAATAAAAATGTGGATTTTTGCATGTTAATTGATAATATAGAATACATTACTTCGAATACATCAATACTTCTAGTAAAGCTGCAGCTTAATTAATTCATCTACCATTCGAATAAGCTAGGCCCTATTTTGGTTAAATATTATTTAAGTATTCCCAATTAGCCGTTAGGCCTTTACGGCCAATGCCCAGAGGGGGAAAACCACACGCGAACTAAATTTACCACCTTTTTACCACTTAAAAGGTTCATATTTTCCAACGGATTTTTGTAGGTCATCAACCCATTCATTACATAAACATTCATACATAAAATCACATCTTATTCCCATGGTACCCCCTTGGGAATAAGATGTGAGAGTGTGGCAGAGATCACGGATTTCTCTATAGCTTCATTTACCTACTCGCATAACATTCTTCATACAATGCTCGTCATAAACCAATGAATAAATTAAAGCTGGATAGAGATTAAGTACCCCCTAACCAAAGATACATGAATATTATTTCTACATTACATTTTAGCATTGATTTTTGAAGGAAAAACAAACTAACGGAAATGCGTGTCTGTTGAGTAGTTCATATGTACTTATATAAACGAATACTTAATCATCAGCTATACATGATGTAATTGTCTGGCACTGCTAGTTACAGTAGCATTTGAAACACAAAACCTTTAGCTTCTCAATTTACAATTCAAATTAAACAACGAAGATCTCAGCAGGTATACCGAAAATAGCAAAACAATATGCCATAATAATATAGCAAAACAATAAGCCAGAGGTCAGCCCTTGTAACTTCAACCCTGGAACTGGCAACTGGACTCACCTACTCGTAGCAAAGACGTTTCAAAGTCATCATATAATTATATTGTTGAATTATTTCACTAAAATAATTTTTGATAGTAATGCCGCAATTGTAACTTTCCTGGAAGGCTGCAGAACCTTAAACAGAAATCTTCAGGACTAAGTGTAGATTCTGTCAGAAACGATAATGTGTGCAATCTATTACGCACTATAGCCCCTTCCCACTGGTGCGTGATATCGCGCACCAGCCCGCACCAGCACGCACGACACACCATGGGAACGGTCTCGTGCGCCGAGGTGTGCGGCAGCACAGGAGCATTTTCTGTGTGCGTTGCCGTGCGTTGTCGTGCGCGGTGCGGGCTGGTGCGTGATATCACGCACCGTAGGAAGGCGGCATAAGACACCTTCTGTTTTGTTTGCTATAATATAAGTGTGTGCTTGAATGAAATAAATAACTATCTCATCTAATTGTGATACCATTGAATAAAGACATGTTTTACTTTGACTCCATCTCAAACCCGACCTCGGAATAATACAGAAAACCCAATGTCACAAAGTTTTTTGTTTATTTCAGGAATTATTTTTATCGTACAAAGTTGTACCCAAATCGTTACAAATCCTTCGAGTTCCAATCATCTTACTAAACGTTTACGTTTACAATAATAGGATCGAACGACTGTTTGAAAATATATCATGGGACAGCCTTGACAAAGAACTTTACTGACAACCGAACTTACCCTTTTTACGACGCTATAAAGGGGCCGGATTGATGGCAGTGAACGCAAATGGTCCTTTCCATCGGTACTTTAGAATTGCTATTTTAGGAATGTCTTTTGATATTACTTTACTGTAACCGTTATGGTTTCGTATTTGAACGCCACGTGTATCTTATTTGACAAGGTAAGCTAAATAGAATTTGGTAGAGACATTTTAACGATCACAACTGTATTGAATGTTTTTGATGTTTCGGTCATTGAATTTTTGGTTTTTATGACGTACTTATTGCTTTAATAGTAATAGGGTGAAAACTCTTCATTGAATAAAGCTAGAACTCTTACTTTAGTAGGTACACCGCAATTACAACTTTACAAGACGCCATTTTTCTTCCCACTCCATAGTTATGTCTCGTCGCTCGGTCCGAGTAGAGATGTCCTATTCCCAAAAACCGGTTAACAATAGGTATTTTCATAACGCTTTTATTAGCTTCACCTGTATGTATGTATGTATGTAACCGACCTCTTTGAGCTCGATTTTGTCCTACTTTGAACGATCAGATTTGATTCAAACTTTGCACACCTGTCAAAGGTCGATGACAATGCAATAATATGAAAAAAAAAACTATAGTTTAAAAAAGCAGCCAAGTGCGAGTCGGACTCGCCCATGAAGGGTTCCGTAGCACGACGAACTACAAGAACCTTTATATATGTTACTTGATGTAACATAATAAGGTTCCTGTAGTTCGTTGAAAGGTAAATTGCGGTTTACGGTTTATGACGTATAAAAAAAAACTACTGACTAGATCTCGTTCAAACCAAATATCGTTGAAAGTTTACATAATAATGTACAACATATATTTTTTTTAGTATTATCATTCTCTTACTTTAGAAGTTAGAGGGGGGGGGGACCAACTTTTTTCCACTTTGGAAGTGTCTCTCGCGCAAACTATTCAGTTTAGAAAAAAACTATATTAGAAACTTCAACATCATTTTTGAAGACCTATTCACAGATACCCCACACGTATGGGTTCGATGAAAAAAAAATTTTTGAGTTTCAGTTTCAAGTATGGGGACCCCCAAAATTTATAGTTTTTTTTCTATTTTTGTAAAAAAACCTTAATGCGGTTCACAGATTACATCTACTCACCAACTTTCATTAGTCTAGCTTTTATGGTTTCGGAGAAAAATGGCTGTGACACGGCCGGACAGACAGACAGACATGACGAATCTATAAGGGTTCCGTTTTTGCCATTTGGCTACGGAACCCTAAAAAATACGCTTATAAAACTACTTAATTGAACTAAAAAATTAAGAATAAAACTGTAATAATCAATTGAATTAACTTTTAGAATTAACTTTTTAGTTCAATTAGTTATAAAAGCGTTTTTTTTACTTTTTTAAACTATAATTTATTTATTTGTTATTTGTAGCACTTTTTGTTTGAAACATGTCAATTTAATAATTGCAAGCCAATAATAATTGCTGGTGTTATAGAATATCCACCTCCGACTTTTCAATTTACACAAAGAAACTTACAATTAAACAAATATTTACAAAATCCACAAAACAGTTGAGCTATCTGCAGACCGTTACAAAAGATCTAGAGATAGTCAACTGATCCAAATCAGTGCTAGACGGAAGCGTCCCCAAAACGCTGGCGGCATTGCCACGGTGAATAGCAATGCTAATGCTTATTTTCAATTTATATTCCAAAAGGGATAGTTTAAAAAGCTTGTGGAACCGACTTCATGGCCAAACTGCTGAACCGATTTTGATGAAATTTCATTGGGAAGTTTTTTCTTATCTGTAAAAAAAAAAAAAAACAGCACATAAGTAGGTGACAATAACAAACTTAATGGCAAAAACTTAACAAAGAAAATCTTCAATTGAATTGAGAACCTCCTCCTTTTTTTATTCGAAGTCGGTTAATAATAAAACTGGTCATCAAAATAAGCGTCATAGTTTTTACTCTTTTTATAAGAAAGTCGATGCTCAAAAGCATCAAACTTCAAACAGAATTCTGCTCCTAATTACCAACTCGGCTGCTGTGAATTTTACTACCTACAACCTGAAAGAACAATCAATACAAACCATCGCTAAATGTCTCGCAAATCTATTTCAGGATAAGACATCCCGCACACTGAACTACACTCTATCATAGCTGTTTAAAGTTGAAATTCGTAAAGCTAGAACCCTGTGACCTGGGGAAGAGAAATGGGTCAGGTCGAAGTCGCACTCCACTTCGCTTTAATTATAAACGTGTAGTGTCCGTAGTGCGCGGTGGAGTTGATTGCACGAAGCACCTGTGGAATTGTATTTTGATTTACAAATCTCCGTAAATGTTGGGTTGACCTGTTTACACGATTTTGTCGTGACGTGCTTGTTGACCCGATTTTTTACCCTACTACGGCAAAGCAACTGCCATACGGGATGCACTTGTGGCCTAGCAGTAGTAGCCCCGTCTTCCGATCCTTAGGTAGCACGTTCGAATTCAGCCGTGTAGCTATGGATTTTTCAGTTCAAAAAATGTATTTATACAATGCTAGTGCTCATTAGCATTGTGTAAATACATTTTCAATACGATTTTTTCCTTCACCATTAGTAATAATGAAGGAAAACATCGTGAGGAAACCCATGGTTTAGTCAGCTCTGCTCGTATTGTCCATGTTTTCCGGAGGATTAGGCCGACTAAGCTGCTAAGGATGGTATAGGTGCTGGGCAAGGATATTCCATCTAAAATCCTGTCCCAGACACTATAGCGTCCCACAAGTAGAGCTTGAGTAATTACCATCAGTTGCCCCTGACGCTATATAGGTATATGTATATCAGTTGCCCCTGACGCTATATAGGTATATGTATAAATCACTAGCAAACCCGACGAACTCCGTTTCGCCACCAGATGTTGGTTTGTCCTAAATTTTTCCTGAATTTTCTTTGCTATAAACCTCACGGAGCCCGAGACCTTTCCAACGAATGCAAAACCGTGGAAATTGGTTCGTGCGTTCTGGGGTTATAGCGTCAGGAAGGAAAACCCGACTTATTTTTATATAGTAGATCTACAATAAATGCAAAGGCCGCAAAAAAGAGGTTTAAATTTTTTGTGTTATCGTTATATTTATGTGAGGGGAAAAATAAAGAGACGTGTACAAAATAGTGGCGGGTTTTCTGTTTTCTCAATAATTACTTGTTGTTAATAATGCTTATTCCTAAATCCTCAAAGAATACTTAGTGGTCTATAGATTATGCTTTTTAGGGTTCCGTAGCCAAATGGCAAAACGGAACCCTTATAGCTTCGTCATGTCTGTCTGTCCGTCCGTTTTTCTCCGAAACTATAAAAGCTAAACTAATGAAACTTGGCGAGTAGATGTATTCTTTGAACCGCATTAAGATTTATGCACAAACGTTAAAAATAAAACAAAAAATTGGGGGTCCCGATACTTGAAACTGAATCTCAAAAATTTTTTTTTCATCAAACCCATACGTGTCTCTATGAATAGGTCTTCAAAAATGAGGTTGAGGTTTCTAATATCGTTTTTTTTTTAACTGAATAGTTTGCACGAGAGACACTTCCAAAGTGGTAATAGTACATTGTTACCTGAGTGTTGAAAGTCACGTTTTTTGAGTCCCGAGACGGGTTTGGCGCCAGAGCGTTAGCGAGGGCGCCAATGGAACTTGAGGGACTCAAAAGACTTTCACCCGAGGTAAACACTGTGCTTTTCATTACGAATACAAGGAAAGTAAAAATAAAAACATGAAAGAAAAATTCAAAAATTAGTGAAAATGAAGATTGAATTGCCGCCTTCCCGGTTTTTTTTTCTTTTTCTCTGGCGGGCCTTCGGCTTCGGCTCGCCAGCGTTATTCTGCCATTATTTTCATTTTCATAATTTAAATCTATGTTATTTTAAATAAATAGTTGAAGCTATACACTAATCAAGTAATTTAGAAGATATATTATTTATTTAATACTATCTTTATGTTATTTAAATTTAAATATTACATTGCGCTCTAATTAGACTTTTTAAACTTCTTACCGTTGTAATGGGTTTCCAACCTACTTGCTGAATAAAAAGTTGGAATTTGGTTGAACAACCTCCTTGCAGTTAGAAAGACTTTAGAAAGTTGGAACATGGTTGAATAAAAAAGAACTTGTTTTTTTTTATAACTTGACAGCTGTCAGTAGAAAGCGATTCTCCCTAAGGCTGAAAGTTTTACTTTCAATTAGGCCCCTCAGGCAACTTCAGACCTACTTTCAGAGTATGAGTAATGAAAAATGTGTTTTACTTGTGAGAAATAGCGACAAGTTTTGACGAAAGCAACGACCCGCGTACTCCATGAAACTAGGCCAACGCCTGAGGTCATAAATGATGTATTTGGATGCGATAAGTTCCTACAAACTCAAACTAACTCAACTCAAGCCGATTGTCAGAAAATTTCGTGAATCTACTTACATTTTATTGAGGCCTTGGAATTTTTAATACCCGAATCGGAGGGTTGGGTAAACTTGAGTGGAGTGCGACATTTTACTTCTTCTTTATTTTGTCGTATTGCTAGTTCTTTCGAACCTCTGTGGTGTTTTTAACTAATTTCGCGACTATTGTTTGATAGCAATTTCAAGAGATGAGAGTTGCCGTTCTTTAATGTAAAGGCTAACCAATCGGCCCAAAAAATCAAAACCAACTAAAATCCTGTCCCAGGCACTTTAGCGTTCCGTAAGTAGGGGCATGAGTAATCACCAGTTGCCCCTGACGCTATATAAATCAACAATAGATAAATCTACAATAGATGCAAAAGCCTGTTTTTTTTACCAATCGGTAACTTTAACGTATGCATAATACAATTGGTAAGTAGGTACAACGTTACAATCTGTGATATTATTACCTATGTAGGTTTTTTTTATCCTACTACCTACCTACCACCTTTTGGGGAAAAAGCGAAAAGCGCCCCAAACCGACACGTGGAAAATTTCCGGTTGACTAATAAGATTAAGCATTGCCATACAACGTGGCAATGCTGCCAGCATTTTGGGAACGCTGCCATCAGGTAGCGGTTTGTTAGATTAGTGTAGGTATTTTTAATTTATTTATTTAAGTTGATATTGTTTTTTTTTTTTTCTTAAGTTTGTGTTTAAATAAAATTAAATGCATTTAACTAATAAGATAGATGTACATTATACACCTCACTCTGTCAACGAAACGTGCGATCAAATTTTGCTAGGCCTGTTGGTATTAAAATGGGAAGCCTTGCCCAAAGAGAGACTGCAAAGAAGATTCCCAAACGAATTATCAAGCAAATTAGACTATAAAGGATAAGTCTAAGATACCTATATTGTTCAGTAACAACCTGAAAAAAAGTAAGGAAAGTTTCAGCAGAGACAAATTATGGTAGGTAATAGCACCGTCAGAACTTTTTATTATAAAATACCACTAAGTTATCGAGGTTGGTTTTTAGCCTAAATCACGACTAATTTTACAAAAATGTGCTTTGACTTGTGAAGTATTTTCTAGCATTGGTCCCATGATATTTCCGTAAGCTCTCGTTTTTGCTGCCGAAGTCGGTTAAAAACATTCTGACCGTGCTAATCTTTGGCAGCCTCTACTAAAACATTCCATCATTTTTCTGGTCACAAAATACATATTATGTGTATACTGTTTTGCTAGACGGATCTGACGCTTTCCTTCAGGATCAGAGGAATAAAGCGCAGGTGCCAGCGGGCGGGCCCCTACTCCTATGACGTCATCGCAGCGGTTCCAAGATCAAGGGCACCTTGCCCAGCCCTTGTTATTATTCGATTGAACCAAATCGAAAGTTTGTGTTGGCCGTGAATAAAGACCAATACTCAAAGCTAACTACAGGTATTTCAATGCACAATTATACTATTATCACCCTTATGTAGATGGTTAAACTAAACCCGTATACAAATAAACAATCATATACCAAAGGTAGGTGTATTTTGTGGCCGCCCGCGGCTTCGCTTGCCCGTTCCCGTAACACCCCGTTCCCGTTGCTTTTTCGGGATAAAAAGTATCCTATGTCCTTCTCCTGGTTCTAAGCTACCTCCCCACTAATCTTCTGCCAAATCGGTTCAGCCGTTCTTGAGTTATAAATAGTGTAACTAACACGACTTTCTTTTATAAATATAAGATTATAGATGGATTAGTGAGAGCACTAGTGGTCTAGTGGTAGCAAATCGCCTTCCAGTCCGGTTCGGGTTCAAATCCGGTGGTGCATCTATGGATATTTCTCTTCAAAAATTTATGTGCACAATGCTAGTGCTCAGAAACGGTGAAGGAAAACATCGTGATGACACCCATGGCTAAGTCAGCTCCGCACGTATTGACTTTCCCGTGGATTAGGCAGATTAGGCAGACTAAGCTGTCAGGATGGTATAAGCTGCTGGGCAAGCCTACTCCGTCTAAAAAATATCTCTAGTATACTATAGCGTCCCGCAGTTGCCCCTGACTCTATATGTATAAATAGTCTTTATAAGTTATTTACGGTAAAATAGATTATAGATTTACCGTAAATAACAATATTATAAAATTATGCTCAAATGACAAAAGTCAAGTCAGTGTAAGAATTCATCATCATCATCATCATAAGCCTGAAGAAGTCCACTGCTGGACATAGGCCTCCCCTACACAATTCCAGGAAGAACGATACTGAGCTCTTTCCATCCACCAACTTCCCGCGATCTTAACAATGTCGTCGGTCTATCTGGTCGGTGGGCGCCATACTTTTCGTCTTCCGGTTCGTGGTCGCCATTTGAGAACCTTTATTCCCCAACTAAACAGTTTAAGAATTGTCGCAGCTAAAAATTCATTGTTTTAAACACGGGCATAAGTGGCCTGACTGGCTAAAATCTCGATTGTCTAATCTCCGGCATCGGTATCGATCCGACACCCTTCAGACCTCCCGGTTTGACAACAAAAGGGCGAAAAGGAGCGAACAAAACCCTGACGTCATGAACCTTGCGTCGAACTCTTGCAAAAGTTAGTTGGAATTCATGTCTAAGATGAAAGAAATATGTAAAGAAATACATAATAATCTTGGTTTGAAAAAATCAGTGACACGATAAGAAAAAGAAGAAGAAAACATAGTAACAATAATAACTATATCGCCCCAAGCTAAGCAGAGCTGTAGGAACCAGATAGCTGATATAATTCTTGAATACGATTTTTTTGTACACCCATACTTAGAATACAATATAACACCCAGACAGAGAACAAACAATAATGTTCACCACACAAATATTACTTCTCTGTGCATGGGGATCGAACCCACGCCCTCATATAATGCCATAGATTACATACTATGGCATTATATGCGAACAGAAAATAAATAATAAAATAAATAAATATCAACACAACTCTATCCAGACCCAAACTAAGCAGAGCTTGTTCAATGGGAAACAGATACCTTCCTAGCTGATTGCAATGCTGACCATCAGCGACAGGACTAATTTTTTAAGTAACTTTTAAATTTAAGTGTCCGTTAAAAGGGATTAACACAAGCTGGTACCCACTAAACAGGAAAAGGAAACGTGGAAGACAATTTAAAAGATGGGTAGATGACATAGGTAACAGCGGTCGCAGGAAACACTTGGTCTAGAACTGCAAGAGCAAGAGAAGAGTGGAAGTTGTTGGAAGAGGCCTTTGTCAAACTTGGGCAAACAGATACTGTTGTCGATTAAAATAGTATTAAGTAAAACTTTTGTACAACAAGTTTATAAGTATCTGAATAAAAGGCTTTTACTATTATTATTTAAAAGGGATTAAAAGAGAGAGAAAGGGTTAAAAGGATAATAAAAAAAAGTTTAAATTTTTTTTAGTTTTCCTTTTGGAATAATTATCAAAAGAAAGATCCGGGGCAGCACAATACTAGAGTGCTGTCATACAGCGAAGGAAAACATCATGAGGAAACTGGGGCATGTCGTAGAACCTAAAAAGTCGAAAATATGTATTTGTGTCGAGAAGTGCACGAGAAGAGCCTCATTGAGGCGCACCTAAAATCCCTTCACCACACTTGGTTCGAAAGAACCAGTGACACGATAAGAAGAAGATCGAATTTGAATTAATTAAGAGATCCAATATTGTCTTAAATTGAAAACCGTTTACTCGTATAAAAATAATAGAAATCTTTTCCAGAAAGGCTAGCCCCCACTTCATTTACAACATTTCGTCTACGAAATGTTGTTTTCGTTTCGCCTATATTTGTCTCTTTCATTGTATGGAGAAAAGATGAGACAGCAGAAATACGTTACGTAGAAACGATCAAAACGAGTTTTTGTCTCATCAATTTTCCATACAAAGGAGAGAGACACGTGCTTACACGAAAACAACATTTGGTAGACGAAATGTGGAAGCCTAGCTGGTACGCGGGGTACAGATTGCATGCTTGCTTATGATGACACGTAAGTTTCGTCATCGTCTGACAATCGGATAGTTTCCACTTTTATGTCTTGTGCCTGACTCAAGTGATCAAAGTCATTGTCCACTTGTACACCTCCATTCGATATATTTTTGTAAAGTTCCATTATCCCTAACTTAAAGTCAAATTTCTGTGACGACGTTAACTTCTGCATGTCTGGCAGCAAGCTTTTCAGGAATGATAAGTCTGGATCAACGTCTTGCATTGTACTCTTTTCCAAGCTGTTTATTACTGATCGTTCGAAGGCTGTCATTTGGGAGGTTCTCTTCTTGATTTTAGATGCTGGTCGGGTAAAACGCTTCAGTTGGGTTACTGGATTGATTCGAGCATTTTTTGGTCTTTTCTGTGCCGTTTTTGCTGTGGGGAGCCCTATGGATGTACGTTCAACGTCTTCTTGCGTGTCAGATTGCGCGCTGTCATTTGATTCTCTGTAAATAAACCCTTATTTTGTAACTAACAGAAAAATATTAAGAACTGTTTCAGTAGAGGCAACTTTATTACCATGGTCAGAAGTTCTTTTGACAATTATTTTGTAAAAAAAAATAGTTTTTGACCAAATCAAGCAAAATACTTAGCAAGTGAAGCTGGTGAGCAGTGCCTATGAGGCACATCTTGTTTTAAAATCGAAACAGGAATAAATTTATTTTACAATTCTTCGCGCAGGCCTATTTATTATTATTTATTTATTTTATACAGCTAGCCGATGGGACAAGCGGCCCACCTGATGTTAAGTTTTAACCATCGCCTATATCAAAGACCCGCAGGTCACACACGTCAGAAACGTGCACTACGATGCACTTCCCTGCGTCCATCAACTTGAGGCATACAGATGTTCAGCCGCACGTGCCAGTAATTTCACCGGCACCCACACCCTTCCAACCGAAACACAGCGCAAATAGGGCTCTTCTGCTATATATCAAGCTAACTACGACACTATTTTGTTTTGAAATTTCGCCCTATGCTATACCTCTAATATTCCAATGGTTTGGTATTAGATGTCATGAGGAGGGATGAAAGTCATGTGATTAGGAGAGTAATGAGTACCTATGGATGTGGATGGATATTATTATGTGAGCAGAGGTAGACCAAGGAAAACATGGATGAGCTGTGTGAAAGATAACATACCTACCTAGATAAGAGAGGAGTGAATGCAGAGATGACGGCTGACAGAGGGAAATGGAGGAGGAAGACATGTTGTGCCGACCCCACATGAAGGATAAGGGATAAGGGCAGGAAAAAGAAGAAGAAGAAGGTTTGGTAGATAGTATGTTTTATAAAATAAAGTGAAACTTACAACTCATATCGTTTTTTATCGTAAACTGGTCTTATAAACTCCAATATGTCAGAGTAAAGGTATCTTCTCTTCTTGGCACGAACCTCTTGCTCGCCCGGTCTTTGCTCGGATAGAAGCTTCTTGTAATAATCTCGTATGTTATTCCATTTCTTCTTCATTTCCAATTCTGAAAAAGATTTATACAAATTGACTAAGTATCACTTTGATCTTAGCTCAGACACCAACCTACCCTGAACTGAAGAAATTATTAACTTATCTATATATAGAAAGAAAGAAAAGAAAGAAAGGAAAGAAAGGAAAGAAAGGAAAGAAAGGAAAGAAAGGAAAGAAAGGAAAGAAAGGAAAGAAAGGAAAGAAAGAAAAGAAAGAAAGAAAAGAAAGAAAGAAAACACATTTCTATTGGACACAACACACATAAACACAGCAAACAGAGTAACACTTAATCAGACGTGTAACAAGTACAAAAAAACAGTACATTTTTCAATATGTAAAAATCAATCCCTTGGCCATGCCATTACACGTGACATGAACGATTTGGCTGATTGGTACAATTGATTGATTGGTATGGGTAGCTTAGAACCAGGAAACGGGCATTATATACTTTTAATTCCGAAAAAAAAGGAAACGGGGTGAGTGAAGCCGCTGACGGCCGCTAGTTTAGTATTATGAATTTTATCAGTTGTTGTGACGTCACGCTCTCACCCAAACCACAGAATAGAAATAAGTGCCCCATCCCAAACAAAAGGGCGGCAACCGACTTTTTTAGCTCCTTGGGCAGCCGACACAACATAACAAAGGGTTTGATTCAAGGCGCAGGCGCTCCTTACAAATACACACGTGGTTTACTACTCATTTTATATGTTTGAAATTGTAACGTCAAATCGGAAATTATAATGGTCATGACTTACGCTGAATGTATTTGTCTCCTTCGGGCAAGAAATCCCAGTCGGCAATCAAGTCTAAACAAACGCCATTCCACGCCTCGTCTTTCAAACCTTTGTTGTGGTATCCTTCGTCCTCCAAATCCCATATCGCTCTAAACTTTTCAACTGAACGTATTAGATCTTCAGAATCCACCATTTTGTTTACAATATTAATAAACTGTACTAATATTAAGGAACGAAGGGAAATAAAGGTGCACGTCCACCCGCATGCGCGGTTCGATCGCTACTGGGGAGAGGGGTCCGGAACTCCGGAACGGACGGACGGAATGGATCGGCCCGGAGATCGCCGGGTTTGCACGAAAAGTCTAGACGTCTACTGCTTTACACCGGTCCCAAATTTTCTATAATTATTATTACGGATGTGCCGAAAGTGTACCTATGTTAACTTTCATTATCTGTGGTAGATAGTAGGTACCTTAGGTAGCCGAGTTGGTTGGTTTTTTTTAAACAACCAGTTGATGGAACAAGCATATGACCCACCTGGGCCCTGTTTAATAAAACTGACAATTCGACATTTAAGTCAAAAAGCGACAAAATTGTGGAATTGTCGTGCTTAAGCTGTTTTATAAAAGTGACAAATATGTTACAAACAGGTGGTATTACGACATATTTGTCAAAACTCGACAATTATGTCATGAAACTACAGTCAAATCATTTCTGACATTTGTCGGGTTGTCGCGACAATTTTGTCGACTTCTGACATAATTTTGTTTTACGGAGCTACACAAACACCTTCAAAATACGATTTCGCGACAGAGGGTAAAGCTCCTGTCAGAATCGTCAGACAATTCTACAAATATGTCAATATTTCGCGACAATTTTATGTTTTATAAAGAAGATTTGACAAGTTTTCAACGACAAATTGTCACCTGTCACTTGTCGTTTCAAAAAAAATATTATACAGAAAAAGGCCTAATTGTCGTGACAATGTGACATATTTGTAAATTTACTACCATCAAAATTTTGTCGCCTGTCGGTTTTATTAAACAGAATAATTGTCGAATTGTCACTTTTTGACATAGGTCGGACTCGTCGAATTGTCAGCTTTATTAAACAGGGCCCTGATGTTGAGTGGTAACCATCGCCTATAACGGAGCATTGCCTCGTAGGTCACGCACGTCAGAAACGTACTCGATGGACTGGCCAACGTCGATCAACTTGAGGCATACAGGTGTTCAGCCTCACGTGCCAGTTATAGTCACCGGCACCCTTCAAACTGAAGCACAGCAATGCTGCGGTAGTAAAGTAGATCTTGCCTTCTGCACTGTAATTTGTTCATCTTTAGATGAAATCGAGAAAGTTGTTTCAAAGTGTTACTCTCTCTTTCTCTCCCAGGTACCTCACAAAAAAGTATAACAAGTATTAATACCTACGTGGAATCAGTTATCTCAAAGAAAAAAATTGCTTCGGTAGGAGCTAGATCGCGCTATGAGAAATGTCCAATTTACTTTATAAGTTTCTTTCATTCGATTTCTGTAACGAACGATTTATTGAGCCTTTCATTCAATGACCTCCCGCGACCTTCACAATATCATTGGTCTAATTGGGTATAAAATATTCCATCGACCATTTTCCCTTTTTATGCACTACGACATAATACCATTAACTACCACGCACCACGCCTGAAAAAACAACGAGCAATCGACGTAGCCAAGTCAGTAAACTGTAAGTTATGTCAGGGGCAAACAACCTGTACCCGAAGTCGGAGTTTTGCTACCACATTTCGTTACCAAATGTTGTTTTCGTTTCGCCTATTTGTCTCTCTCTATTGTATGGAGAAAATATGAGACGGCAAAAATACGTTATGTAGTAAGAGTTAATTAATAGATTCAGGCGTGACTTTGCGGAATTCCATTGTTAAACATAAACTAAGTAGAACAACAAACATATAGTACTAATCCGCTAATCTAATCTAAGTAAGTTAACTTAATGCAGACTTGTGTGTGCACCCCACGTAACACCTGCAAATCCTGCAAAGCGAAATAAGGTGTATTAGACACACAAGTCTGCATTAAGTTAACTTACTTAGATTAGAATAGCGGATTAGTACTATATATTTGTTGTTCTACTTAGTTTATGTAGTAAGAGTTGTTGTCTCATCTTTTCGCCATACAATAGACACAGACAAATAGGCAAAACGAAAACAACATTTGGTAACGAAATGTTGTAAATGCACTGGGACTTCGGGCTCAGATATAAACTGCTTTCAGAATCAGAACTGGTACTTGATGCTTCAGTCCACTGGCCTCTCAGGTCAGATGGTAGCTTTGCCTTCTGCGTCTGGTCGTGGGTTCAATCCCCACCGGCAGCAAGTAGGTAGGTAGTATGATGAACAAAATGTTTGTTCTCTTTCTGGGTGATAAGTTGTATTCTAAATTTGTATTTACAAAAAAATATTCAAGTATTATACCAGCTATCTGGTCCCCATAGTACAAGCTCTGCTTAATTTAGGGCTAGATAGTGCTGTTTGGATTGTCCATAATATTTATTGATTTGCTGCGAATGAGGAATATTTTTACACATTGTTAGTAGCAGATGCTTGGAGTCAAGTTTTTAATTCAGCAAAAGCTAACCTTTTTTTTTTGTCTGAGCATGATTGAGAAAAATAATGTTACAGCCTGAACGCGTGACATTTTGAGTCTTCCGAAATGTGACTATAGGACTGCCTCGGGAGAAATGTAGGGTCTGTGCGAAATGAATGCAATTGGTTTTGTTTTGTAATGCGACATGAACAAAAGGACTGGGCTGTCTGATCGTATTTTTTGTTTTTCAAAAACACTATCGGAAACCTTTTTCATGTTCTTGTGAAACACACTGAAAGACAATCGAAGTCGCTACATGTAGAGTAACTTACACAAACGAATACTAACAAATTACACCCTTTTGTGTGGGCTTTCAATAACATACGTCACGCAAAATAGCGTAAACAAATAAACTCGAAAACGATTATTTTGTCGTTGTTGCGAAAGCGGCTGTGCCCGACAGCAACACGGGTCGCCAATCGGTCACGTTTTTACGAATATGCGTAGGCTGTTTATGCCACGAATACTACGTTATCTAGTTTATCATCATTATTGGCCATTGACAGATAATTAAACGGTGCTTCCTTTTGTTCAATTGCCTATAGTGCGACCCTTCTGGGATCAAATGTCGTAAAAGCCAACTCATTGAGATGGCTGTTACGACATTTGATCCCAGAATGAGTTGGCTTTTACGACATTTGATCCCAGAAGGGTCGAGTGGTCCATCACCATCGTTGGCCGTTTACACTGTTGAGTAAAGGCCTCCTCTTTAACGCGCCACTCTTTCCGTTCCCTCGCGAGGTTCATCCACTCATTCCTATGGTGGTCCTGCCCGATATAAATTAAGACAATAAAAAAACAAATTGATTGTTTGATTTAAAAGTGATGAGTAGTAAATAAAACCAAAACTGCGGTAACCCAATTCGCTTACCCACCCAAGTCTCCCTAATCGATTACTTAGAAGCGGTAGAATGTTAGTAAGACCGTAGATTTAAAATAATCTAAGCAGAACATAAAAAGTGTTTAATATTGTGGAAACATTTAGTTAGTAGTTAGCAACACAGTGGTGTGAAAAGATGGCGGATTTTTTATAGAAGAATTAAACATATTTTTTTATTAAGTTTTACCCCACCTTTTACTACTGAACCAACCACAACACCAAGAGTGGTAACTACGGCATCCTATCCCAAACATGGGGGAGGAGCAATGCGAATGGACTTAGCACAAGCACGAAATAAATGTTTATCCTTATTTCTTTCACAAGCAGAGGTACCTACACACATAATTCTACTTAGAAATCTAACAATAACGTTCTGTCAGATGGCGGAGACAAAACAGAATCTCATTACTATACGAGTTGCCAAACCGCGTCTGCATTAGAAACACTGACGACCTTTAGGGCAGCATTTGCAAAGAAAACAGGCTATCATAGAGATCAGCAACCGTTATAGCCAGTTAAAGCTTAATTAAGAAATAGAACTAGCGATATCTCAAAACAGTGAGCAGAACCTGTAAAAAAAATGTCTCATGAAGACAAACTTTTTTCCGTTATTTGATGTTGGTGTTGAAATATGCACAACGCCGAGAGTCGTATAAAAGTTGCTCAAACTGAACCTTGTGATGCAACTGAATAAACGAATTTTGACTTTGACTCAGCATTTTCGGTGAATGTCAACAAACTTTACAAAATATAACCCCACTGTCAGCACCGTTAACGGGGAGAAAATCACGGGGAAATTGGAAATACCTATTGACCCGAAATAAAGTAATATTATTTTTACATGGTTTCTAAATCATATTTACCTATATGGCCTTTGAAACCTAAGCGATAAAGCCTTCAAAAATTACTAGCCCGTCCAGACTAATGGAACGAAGAAAGAAGAGTAAAGCGTCTTTCGACGTGAAATGAACTCACAAATACTGCCGACCTTTAGAGGTCGACCGCTACCGGGCGTTCCGACATTTTCATTCAATATTAATAAATTTGACTCTTGCTTGGGCGACTTGCGTGATTCAAATCGTTTTTGGACATTCCCAGTTAAGCAAAAGCGTGTTTGCTGCTCTGAGTTCCCAGTATTAAATGACATATACGCCAAAAAAAAAAGTTTTAACAATAACTTTACGAAGGTCGCGCAGCATATACAACCAAGTATATAGTAAGTTTTTCGAATTTATTTATATTTTTTCTAGTCATGGTCCTGGTTTTTTTGCTTGAATATTACTAAAATTGAAACAAACTAACGTTATTTACCATAATCCTACTGAATGATACGTTTTCTAAGTAATAACAAGCTTTCTAACATATTTGTTGTATAAAAGCAACCTTGCCAAAGGCCCGTCATTTTAGTACATTACAATATTTGTTGTAAAAAAGTAACGTTGCCAATTTCCTAGGGTTTATGTAAATTGTTTTTATGCATTAGATTTGCGCAATTTCGTATGTTTTTTTGCTGGGTTTTGTTTTTGGTTGCATGCGGTGCTTGTTTGTTCACAGGTGCTTCAACGCGCTAGATCCAACTGCATTCTAGCTCTCATTCCGGTAGCTAATGCGAGATCCGATGACAGTGATGACTCTGATCAAGAAAAAGTTCGTCACGCCACATTAGCTACTTGGAGGAAGATGAAAACTATCATACCAGCTCGCCAGCACCTTCGATTCCCTCATAATTCTAGCGGATGAACCTGCTGGATGATAGTCACCTGCCCAGCAGTGGAGAAAGTGGTCATTGCCGTTTGTGTCGGACAGGATATTCGACAGTGGTATGCACAAAGTGCAATGTGCGGCTGTGCATTCCCAAAAACCGAAACTGTTTTTATGATTGTCATGTAAAAAAATTAATATTAAATATGTTTTTAATAATAAATAATCTTTTTATTTTTTTACCCTTATTTGGCAATGTTGTAAAAAAGTCTCATAGGTTTTTCGCAAAAGGACTAAACCTAGATTTTTTTATTTTAGTTTTTGTAGCTTACTTAGGTCATAAATGAAAGGCCTAAAAAGTATTTTCAAAAAAACCACAGAGGCGCAGGCCTTAACCCTTTGCCAAACAAAGGGTTAAGGCCTGCGCACACCTAGGTCGCTGGCGATGCTGGTCATTTAAACGCTGTCAAATTTGACAGCGATATTTGACAGCGTTTTACTGATCGCCATCGCCAGCGACCTAAGTGTGCGCAGGCTTTTAGAGGAATAAATTGGTTCTAGAGATGGCGCTGCCGTACATTCAACGTTAGCAAATCAAAATCAATTAGCAAACAATCGTGTGAAATTGACGCCGCCGTGCTGAGCCGCCCCGGGCCCGCTTGCGGTGTTGCCGCCGTGAGTCATGTTTTTGGTTGCTGTTTTCTGGTCCTTTTATGTACCAAAATTTACCTCTTACATGAGAAATAGACTAGTATATTCATAAACAGTTCACGAGATAAAGCCAACTCATAAACGAGGTCAAGAAGAGTGCCTTCCGTGACTCCCTTAACCAGGAACAAAAAAATATTCATTACAATATACACTTTATTGCCAATGTCGTGTGTGCGGCCTGAGGAAATAATAAATTCCAATGTACGATATACGAAATACCTACGACTTTTTTGTTTTGCGTAATTCGAGGCTCATTTTCCAGTGAGGTTTGTAAAGATAGAGACACAAATAAACAAGCCAACTCTGCGTGCTTAAAAATAACGAAAAAACGGACAATATTTTGATTCTAAAATGTAACAAAATCTTTAGAGTACCAAGGTACTAACTAATATTTTTAAGAGTGTGTGAGACTTAAGCCAATCCACTCGAGACATCATACATAACTAATCAAGGGTTCTCAAAACGGTTTCGTATTGCGAAAAGTTGCAGAAACTCTAAGAATTCTTGCCTGAGTTGGCAACTCGTTCATAATAATGTTCCTACCATTTTTAGATAAAATATTCGCATGGTTTGATGATTATTTATTACATCAAAACAAAATAATTCAACTAGGTGGACTGACCAACTTAAAGAGAGGAACGTGGTGGGGAGAAGCCAGTTTTATGATGTGGTGAACATGACTACAAATAGGACGCGCTGGAGGCAGGCCGTCCACTCTGTACAGCAAGGACATCCTAGGGATCACGCTCTTCAGTCATGAAGTGCCGACCACAGAGAGGGGATTACATAAAAAAAACTTTATCTCCGCTACAGAATCACAAACACAATTACATAAAAATGCCAACCAGTCATTTGCTAAAGGGAAAACCACAGACAGTGTGACGATTCAGCAGAATGACATCCCCGATTTAGGGTTTACTTATTTGTGTCGCTGATCTGAAAAAAAGGTTTTGGCAGAATCTTAAAAAAACTTCAGCAGAAAAACAACAAGACGTTGTGCACAAAGATTTCACAAGATTGGCCAAAACTATTTCCATTTGTGATGGGCTCGTGCGGGGAAGTACTACTAGCTACCACCAAGCCTATTTCTACCGTCAAGTAACATCGCTGTGTTTCGGTTTGAAGAGTGTGGGTGCTGGTGAAATTAGTGGCACTGGTGAGAAGACTAGACCACTTATTAATGGCTTCCTGCACTTGTCGATTTGGAAGCGAGATTTAAACAGGCAATTTGTAGCAAGTGGAATGACTTTGTGTCTAGAGACTGAACGGTTACGGCAGATCCAGTTCAATCAAAATTGCTCATTGGTGGAAGCGAGCCATAGAATAACAAATAGTATGTATTAAATTTTTAGATATCACCACTCCCCACATCTGCTCAAGATCACATCATGTTAGTCAAACCCGATGCCGGCATTTAAAAAGGCCTGTTATGATGATGAAAGGACCATTACTGAAATGAATGAACTACTGACTAAAATGAACACTGCTGACACATTGCTGGGCATAGGTCTCCCCCAAGATCCACTCTCCTCTCTCGGTGTTGAAGTAGTCTAGGTCTAAGTTGTCTCTTCAGCGTTTTCTCATGAAAATATATTTTGGACATCGGAATCTGGGCGGGACATTTAACCAGACATCTGGTCCGCAGGGTGGTGTAGGGTGACAGAATGGTCGCCTAGGGAAGACTAACGCAGTGCTGGCAGACCTTCTGTCCGATGGGCCGATGCATGACTTCCAGAAGATGGATGATGCTCATGGATGCGAGCAGCCAATTCCAGAGGAACATGGCAAAACATGGCGTATGCCTATTGCCTAGCAAGTTAATTTCAATAATTTATTTATTCAGTTGTATGACAAATATCACTTTGAAACGTCTTATAGCTAGGTGAGTCTAGGTACCGTTCCATGTAACCTGAAGTGGGTGATATAAAAAAAAGATAATGCTATTTCGGTTATTTTTTCCAGACCGCCTCTTATTTACAGTGGTCAAAAAATAGCTCCTATAATGTAATAATCTTATAATCTTAGTCCAGCCAGTTTCTTATACATAATAGCTTTAAACAAAAATCTGGAGATTTAGGTAGTGATTTACCATAGAAATATAGCAAATAATAAACACCTAGAACTTTAACATCGAACGAAATCTCAACTAATAAATTCACAGCAAGCAAGGTCTTTCATTATAATTGGGGGTCACCACGCATGCGAAATAATTTAACCGAAACGCAAACGTAGTATACATAAATTACTATTTCGAGACAAGTAATGATGATTACTTCACTAAGACGAGTAGGTACCTTATGTATTGAATTTCAAGCGTGAAATGCTGTAATCTACGAGATAGAATTGTAAACTATCCTACTTTGGCAAGATGTAGCATATATTATACATTTACTTACACGTTTGTATTATATATATTTATGTTCACTTCAATTGAGAGCTAGCACAGGAATCGCTTAATCAAGACAATTTTGTTCAAATTCTGTCCAATGAACTAGGGATTTGTTTTATCATTGAAGATAATTTGAAGAATCAAGATAATTTAGATACCAAACACTTTTGTCATAACTGGCCTAATAAAAGATGTAGAAAACGTTTGGCAGAGGCTTATAAGAATGAACCACTAGAAAAGATTATAAAATATACGATATCAGCGAAAGAAAACGGTCAACGACTACCACAAATATAGAACTCAACTAACATGTTTGCTTTGTCTAGGTTGAGCTACAAAAGTCAGAAAACAATAGCAGTCGTATTTGATAGAAAGTTCAGCGTACAACCCCGTGGAGACCAACAACAGGATTTAAAAAGCCCGGGAATACTTGTATTGTCAACATTATGCTTACATGCGTACTGCAGAAAAGATTCCTATTCTGATTAAGAAATATATTTCCAGACGTGGAAGCATCTGTTTCTTCAAATGCCATATTGAAATATACCCTAAAAAGGATAGTTTAAGGGCCTACATGAGGTGAAACCGAAAATGTAAAGTAGCATTTTTTTTCGTTGTATGGACGAATCCATTTATTTTTTTTGTAAAATATTACAATTAAATGGTGTAAAAAAATTATGATTAGGCTAGAAATTCTCCTCAACTCACAGGGTTCGATAAAATTGAACGCAAAGTTTGCCAAAAACTCTCAATTTTTTTTGGATTTGAAATGGTTTTTTTCCGTTGCTGTTAGAGCCATTGCAATGAAAGTTTTGTTCCCGTTTACCTTAATAAATACGTAAAAACCTGATGTTATTGCATTTTTCTTAGTTGCCGTAGTTTTTATAAAAAAATAAAATTTTCAAAAATATAAATAGATAGGTTTCTGTACTTACTTCTCAGTACAGCCCGAGCGGCCAAGAAGGTTGGACCTATGTCAAATTTCGTGACATGACATTTCATCTCTGACTACGTAAAATATACCCTAGATTAAATCATAGCTACTACTGGTACTATAAATTTGCCACAGTGTAACATAAAACAAACTGTCACAGTATAACGAAATGACATAAAACCATCTTCATCGTACATTATGATTGATAACCTGTATTCACATCATCATCAGCCTGTAGAAGTATATATTTTATGTAGCATATAACTTATCAAGTACATTCTAGGGCACGTTCCTATCGTGCGTGACCAGCGAAGCGCAATGCTTTTGTTAAATACCTCCATTTTTGTAGTTGCATAAGTAGCTATCTTCCTATCTACCCAGTGCTTTCCGTCATCATCATCAGTAAGTAGAAGTCCACTGCTAGATATAGACCTCCTTTATACATTTCCATGAAAAAACAATTTGCCGATTTCCCACGATCTTTAGAATGTCATCGGTCCATTAGGTGGAGGGGCGCTCTGGTTGCTTAGCACCGGTTATATTGTCGTAGCGACCCGCTTTTTGATTCTAAAGGCGTGTGTTCAAACCCCGTCATGCACAAATTAGTTTATCTGCCAAAAAACCTATGTGCAATATGTCAGTACACTCTAACGGTGAAGGAAAACAATAAATGAAACCAACGTGAAGTAGCAAAACTTTTGAGGCACATTCATAATCCACCACACCAGCTTTAATTTTCTATTGACATGACAAGAAGAAGACTCAAAAACTAGTAGCCGATTTTAGGCCTTTATAAAAATAGTGTCGATTTTGCAAAGAGTTTGGGAGCCCATTACAATGAAAAGGAAGTATATATATATATATATATATTATGGACAATCTACACTACACTATCTAGCCCTAAACTAAGCAGAGTTAGTATTATGGGAACCAGATAGCTGATGTAATACTTAAATACATTTTGTTTGTAAATACATAGGTACTTGGAAAACAATATAACATCCAGATGGAGAACAAATATCTATGATCACCACACAAATATTTGTTCTCGGTGGGGATCGAACCCACGACCTATGGCGCAGAAGGCAGAGCTACTAATAAATGAGCTGAGAGCCCAGTCATAACAATAATATCATGGGTTTTGAGTATTTTGATTGCCGTCTTTTAAATCTGGAGGTGCCTGTAATGTCCCGAATTCTGGAACTTTCTGTCAAAGGCTTCATGCACGGTGCGCTCAAATACCCAAATACCAAAATACATGTGCCTATTTCTATACACGCAGCAAGGAGTTTCCCAAGATTTTGCGTTTGACAGAACTTTGAAGAGTCAGTTGGGGTTGTCGAAACTCTTTGGTATACCTAATATTTTTAAATGCCGATAAAATACAATAATATAAGTCGAATAGACAGTGTTATTTCACAATGCTTCACTGATCTCCACCGCAATGAGCACCGAAGGCCTAAATGAGTGCAAAGCTTAAAGCCACCCATAAATAATTTCCATTTCAATTCATTTATGAATTGAAATGAAAATTATCTATGCATGTAATGTATTGTATTATGTATATCAGTTATCTAGCACCCATAACACAAGCTTTGCTTAGCTTGGGGCTAGATAATGTTGTGTGAATTGTCCAGCATTATTATTATTATTATTTATTTCCATAGGCATGAATTCTATGCACTAAGTTATACTTACTAGATTTACATACAGATCTGGAAGTATAACCTTTTAGATAAAAGAAAAATTTACTAAATTGGATCATAAAATTAAATGACGAAGGTATGCAGTAACAAACAATAAAACAAAACGGCTTAGCCGATTTTGATGAAATATTACTTTTCAGAAAAAAAAAGATTAAAAGGGAGAAGACGAAAGAGAAGAAAAAAGATAAGAATATTATTGTACAAAAAAAATTGCCCCCCTTGCCCCCCAGGACCCCCCCTTTTGTGAGTGCTACCGGATGCCGTCGAGATAGGGGGTTTTCGATTAGGGTTTCGTATAGAGGGTTTCTTCCTGAATTGAAAAAACAAAAAAAACACCCCCCTCTTGCCCCTTTTTTCACCCCCCCCTTTCGTATCTTCCAAGCGGAGTGACTTGCAAGACTTTTTTTTTGGGTCATGTAGGGAAGGTGAGATTATTTTGAAAGCAAAATAAATTTTGCCCCCCTCCCCCCTCTAGACCCCTTTATTATTTTTGACCCTTTTTTTCGAGTGGAGCATTGCGGCGAGCGAATGGGGAACAGTGCGGCGAGCAAAGCGAGCCGTGCTGTGACCCCCCCCCCCCCTAAGCCCCCCAGAACCCCCTCCTCCTGAACCCGGGGGGAGCGTCGCGGCGAGCGAAGCGAGCCGTGCTGTGACCCCCCCTCAAGCCCCCAGAACCCCCTCCTCCTGAACCCGGGGGGAACGTTGCGGCGAGCGAAGCGAGCCGCCACGCGACCACGCCCACCCTACTGAAATTTAGAACCCCCTCCTACTGAAATTTAGGGTGTCTTAGGGGTGTGAAAAAATGTTCACTAGACTGAGTTCAAAATTCAAAATGGCGGCTGTGCCACTTCCGGTTTTGCAAAAATCGTCCGATTAAGGTCGTTCAAACGGTTCATTCGACTGAAGACTATGATTGGAGATTGAATTTTAGGTTTTTTAAGGTGTTTGATTGGATCTTCACTTGGTTTAGGGTTCCGCCCCTGTGGGAACGCATTGAGGACGCGAGCTGCTTGCAGCTCGCGATGCACGCGACCCGGTAGTCAACGTTTGGGTTCCTTCCAGCGGTTTCGACCCGTTAAGGGTTTTGGCTTGACGTACAATTTAGGGTTCCGTATAAGGTTTTGATTGGGGTTTTACTACATTGAGCAATTTGATTAAGTGTTCGACTTTTAGGGTTCCTTAGGACTTTGATTGGAGTTTCAACTACACTTAGGAGCTTGATAATGTTAACATTTTTAGGGTTCCTTAGGACTTTGATTGGGGTTTTACTACATTGAGGAACTTGATAAAATAAACAACTTTTAGGGTTCCTTAGGCCTTTAATTGGAATTTTACTTCACTTAGGACCTTGATTATGTAAACAATTTTAGGGTTCTTTAGGACTTTGATTGGGGTTTTACTACACTGAGGAACTTGATTCACTGATCGACTTTTAGGGTTACTTAGGACTTTCTTTACTACTTTTTGGGGTTTTACAAGTGCAAGTGTAATGTAAAACTGGGAGTAGCACACCGACACGCGAGCTGCTTGCAGCTCGCGCACACGAAAAAACTAGTTAAGGGGCTGACGTATGGAAAATTTTCATACAAACGGAATACCAAAATGATTTCTAATTTAGACAGATTTACACTATATTATTGTAATAATTGTATTTGCATAGTATTTATCTAGGTTCCTCAACAGTTTTTATTTCAAATTACTTACCTAAAATGAAATAAACACCAATCGCATTTTGCACATTTTTATGCTAAACTTATCAAGTTTTCTACCTATTGGTTTCGTACTAAAAACAACAATATCTTACGTGTTTTTTGTTAAGGAACCTAGTTTATATTGTCTAGTTACAGAATAACAATACTATGTAAAGAATACAAAAAGTTTTCAGTCATCATTTTTGGTATTACGGAACACGATCAAATTCATGGCATTTTCGAACGGCTACTATTGCTATCGCGCACGCACGGTGCGGGTGGCGGGGTGCAGGGGGAGGAAACGCTTGAAGCACACGGGACACTTCGGTTGTGTGTGTGAATCGCTCGGACTTCGGACTAGTTAAATACCTACACTGGCATAAAACATAATGCTTAGATATTTGATAATTGTTAGTTTAGGAAGGGTAGGTACTAAGTGAAGATGGGAAATACTAAGTACCTAGGTAGGTTGTAGGTTGGGTAAACGAAATTAAGGTGCAGCACTAGGTCAAAAAGTCTGCCGAAATTTCGAAAAAAGCCAACATTTCGACTAAAACAAATTATGAACCATTAATTTCTATACAGGGTGGAATTTTGTAATGCCACCTGGAGGGAAAGTACTCTTAATACTGCAGATAGAAAATTTTACTCAAAGGAAACATTCCTTTATTTTTGGATAGAAAGCAATTTCTAAAATTAAAAATAAAATAATTTTTAAATTAATTTTTTTTTTTGAAAGGAATAAATTTATTCTTTTAAAGAAATGAATTCGTTAAAAGAATAAATTTGTGTATCCAAGAGAATGGAGCCCATTTCAAGCAACTAATTTCAAGTAACTAGTTAGTTATCCATTTTTTGTAAATAATTAAATTAATTTAAGATTTCCTGGTTTTTCTTTCATTTAATTTATCATGTTTGTTAGAGAGATTTCATCCTTATAATTGACTAACGATCGATGCAATAAAAGTACAAGGTATAATTTTTCTGATTTTAGCCGGTTCAATTCCCGGGTGTGAGAGAATTTTCGAAAAACTTTGAATGCAGTTTGCTTTCTATTCAAAAATAAAGGAATGTTTCCTGTGAGTAAAATTTTCTATCTGGAGTATTAAGAGTACTTTCCCTCCAGGTGGCATTACAAAATTCCACCCTGTATATGAAGTATTGATAAAAGGTCTAAGAAAAATTACAACAAATTATTTTTTTTCTTTATTTATTTGTAGTTCAAACAAAGCAGCCAAGTGCGAGTCGGACTCGCCCATGAAGGGTTCCGTAGCATCAATTAACATAATATAAAGGTTTTTGTAGTTCGTCGAAAGGTAAATTGCGGTTTACGATTTATGACGTATAAAAAAAAACTACTGACTTGATCTCGTTCAAACTAAATATCGTTGGAAGTTTACATAGTAATGTACAACATATATTTTTTTTGGATTTATCATTCTCTTATTTTAGAAGTTAGAGGGGGGGGGACCAACTTTTTTCTACTTTGGAAGTGTCTCTCGCGCAAACTATTCAGTTTAGAAAAAAACGATATTAGAAACCTCAACATCATTTTTGAAGACCTATCCATAGATACCCCACACGTATGGGTTTGATGAAAAAAAAAATTTTGAGTTTCAGTTTCAAGTATGGGGACCCCCAAATTTATAGTTTTAGAAAAAAACGATATTAGAAACCTCAACATAATTTTTAAAGACCTATCCATAGATACCCCACACATATGGGTTTGATGAAAAAAAATTTTTTGAGTTTCAGTTTCAAGTATGGGGACCCCCAAAATTTATAGATTTTTTTCTATTTTTGTGTAAAAACCTTAATGCGGTTCACAGAATACATCTACTCACCAAGTTTCATCAGTCTAGCTTTTATGGTTTCGAAGAAAAATGGCTGTGACACGGCCGGACAGACAGACAGACAGACAGACAGACAGACAGACATGACGAATCTATAAGGGTTCCGTTTTTGCCATTTGGCTACGGAACCCTAAAAACTGCTACCACTCAACGTCCGGTGGAAATATTGATAAAAGGACTGAGAAATACTTGAACAAAATAGTTTTTTTTTTATATAACTGGAGCTCAATAAACAGAGTACCGCTCAACGTCTGGTGGAAATATTGATAAAAAGACTTGGAAAAATTTCAGCAAAATATTTTTTTTCTTTATTTATCTGGATCTCAAAAAACCGACTACCGCTCAACGTCAGGTGGAAAGATTGATGAAAGGACTAAGAAAAATTGGCACAAAATATTTTTAGTCTTTATTTATCTGGGGCTTAAAAAAACTGCTACCACTCAACGTCAGGTGGAAATATTGATAAAAAGACTTGGAAAAATTTCAGCAAAATATTTTTTTTCTTTATTTATCTGAATCTCAAACAACCGACTACCGCTCAACGTCAGGTTATAATATTGAAAAAAGGACTAAGAAAAATGGCTACAAAATATTTTTATTCTTTATTTATCTGGGGCTTAAAAAAACTGATACCACTCAACGTCAGGTAGAAATATTGATAAAAAGACTTGTAAAAATTTGAACAACATATTTCTGTTTTATTTTTCTGGAGCTCAAGAAATAAACTACAGCTCAACGTCAGGTGGAAATATTGATAAAACGACTAAGAAATTAAAAAAAAAACTTTATTTATTTTGAGCTCAAAAAACTGCTACCACTCAACGTCCGGTGGAAATATTGATAAAAAGACTGAGAAATACTTTAACAAAATAGTTTTTCTTTATATAACTGGAGCTCAATAAACAGAGTACTGCTCAACGTCTGGTGGAAATATTGATAAAAAGACTTGGAAAAATTTCTGTAACGTTCACTAGAAGTTGCTTCATGCAATCAAAATTGAGTTCTATATAGTAATTGTGATAAGACATAAATAATTTTTTTTTCAGTTTGTTTATAATCATTATATAAGTATCCACCTATAGTAGGTTAGCTTGGTACACTTTTTTCGCGAGTTTTGTGCGAAAGCCGAGGTCCATGTAATTGTAGGTCGATGTTCGCAATCGTTGGTTTTGCGAATGTAAATAAGCAGAATAAAAGCAACCTAATTGCTCAACGAATAAAGTATATTTTTAAATGCAGTCACATTATTAGACTTTCTGTACTTTGGTAAGTGAGCCGCTTTGCGTGTTTTTTATTGCTGTGTGTGTGTGATCGATGAGGTCTGGCGAACCACACCCCACCTGATGTTGAGCGGACCTCCACCCATGATCTTCAACTGTAACGTCATGACTGGTTTTGAACCCACGCCCCCCAACCGCTAGGCCGATGAGGTCTGGCGAACCACACCCCACCTGACGTAGAGCGGATACCCACCCATCATCTATTACTGTAACGTTATCACTGATTTTGAACCCGCACCCTCCAACCACTAGGCCAATGAGGTCAAGCAAACCACACCACACCTGATGTTGAGCGGACTCCCACCCATCATCCTCTACTGGAACGTCATCAACCACAACTCCATCGCTCCGCGCCGGGGTCAATGGCTCTCTCAACTCAACTCGGAGTCAATGGTTCTCTTTACTCTTCTTCAATTTGGTCCAGAACCCGCACAAACCCTACCTGATGAATAAACTCACTCGTATCATGTTAGAGAATTTCCTGGTGTCTTTTCTAAGTGCGTAAATAGCTACTCTGAAGGTTCTTTATCGGTTCAGGAATGTTGTTTTTTTTTTCACTTTATTCTTGCATTCAGAGCATGACCAATCCTTGCTTATTGAATACTAGAAAAGCGAAACAAGCAAGCAATAAGCTTAGAGGGTTAGTCAGGTAATGCAGCCACAAAAAATAAAAACATAAAATTGTAGGGTGCAAAAAGTCAACTCTCTTTGACCAGATTTGAACTCCCGCCCACCTCGTCCTCTCAGTGTGAATCCGCACGCCCTAGCCACTAGCCTATCTGACGCTTAGTAACGTTGACGAAATTAGGCAATGCATAAAAATCGTTAGCAGTGGCTGACGCACACGCACAAGCGCGGCACTATGGTTGGATTCACGTATAGAAGTAGCGCGTCACACGAGCGCCTGTGTGTGTATACTACTATTATATATTCCGTGGCGCCCGCATCAAATGAATAGAGATAGCTATATTCGGAGCAGTTTTTGCTCACGCCTCGAATTGAAGTTGCGAGCTGTGTACGTCGGCCCGTTAATATTTAGGCATCCGATTTAGGCGTCGCCTAGGTTTAGTGAAAACGGGTGTTAGTAACGTTGACGAAATTAGGCAATGCATAAAAATCGTTATCAGTGGCTGACGCACACGCACAAGCGCGGCACTATGGTTGGATTCACGTATAGAAGTAGCGCGTCACACGAGCGCCTGTGTGTGTATACTACTATTATATATTCCGTGGCGCCCGCATCAAATGAATAGAGATAGCTATATTCGGAGCAATTTTTGCCCGCGCCTCGAATTGAAGTTGCGAGCTGCGTCCGTCACCCTCTTAATATCTAAACTTAAACATTACGGTATTCTAAATCGCTCCATTGACTTATTACAATCGTACTTGACTGATAGAATCCTTAAAGTTGATGTGGGCGGTGAGAGATCTTTTGGGTCAGTTATTGACATAGGGGTGCCACAAGGTTCGATATTAGGTCCTTTCTTGTTTCTAGTGTACGTAAATGACCTTCCTTTTTTGGTTAAAAAACTATGTGAAACAGTACTATTTGCTGACGATACCTCATTAATTTTTAAAGTCGATAGATAGAAGGCTAATTACGATGACGTTAACGCATCTCTGTCGTAAATACTTAACTGGTTTAATAATCTTTTACTTAATGTTAAGAAAACTCATAAGTTTTATGAAAAAATATTTTTTGAGTGTCAGTTCTAAGTATAAAAATCATAATGCGGTTTACAGAATACATCTATTTACCAAGTTTCATCAGTACATATAGCTTTTACAGTTTTGTAAGTACCATACTTCAAGCAAATAAATTATTTCTTTTCATTTCATTTCATTTTTTTGAAAAAAAGTGACTGTGACATACGGATGGACAGACAGACAGACATGACGAATTTATAAGGGTTCCGTTTTTTACCTTTAAAAAATACAAGTGTTCATTCACCGACTACCGACATTTATGAACTTGCAACTCACTCTGGTTTTGCATAATATGAGGAAAATCTCTCTTGGTGGAAGGTTTCTTTTATTAAATCTGGGGCTATTTGCTTGTTATACTATATAAATTAGACTACTACTACTACACTACTATATAAGTTAGATTTAAAATGTAGCGTTCGTGGTAGTTTAAAAAATACCGCACAGCTTGCCATTGTTATCACCAATCCTGGATGAAAAATATGCAATGGAAACTCTGCGACGGGAATCAGCTAACATAACAATTGGGTTATATTTATTTACTGAATATCTATCTGTGTTTTTGTCTAACGAAGCGTATTCTAGTCAACACATTGTAATGTCGTGACAAATGTCAGACCCAAGCACAGAATAAGTAATAGTTGGTATCAAATACATGAATTCACAGCTCAGGTCAGGCAACGCCATCTTTATTGTAAATTTTTCCAACTTTCCGGTCGTGTTTTGTTTTTAGACCAGCGTATAGCGGAGGCTTATGAAGCTAGTTTTATGGAATTGTTAACCTTAGCGTGGATTTTCCCAGTATCCAAATTCACCCAGCGTTAGAAATTTATAGAGTCGGAAATACCTAGCGCTTCAGAGACGATAGTAGTGAAATAAACAACTCTATTGTCCACATTGACTGTGACGCGCTTGAATTAATTGAAACGGCTTCATCAATAAACTTGCCGTGTGGTCACCCATTGACTATTGTCAAATGGATCAGATAAGCACCAGATGGGCATATGGGCACCTGTTATGGGCAACATAACAGTTATAGGGTCAATGTGAGCTAGCGTTCATCTTCAGTTTCATTTTAATCTGTTAATAGGTACAATCAGCTAAGTAATTTGATGTGCTATACGACATACCTACGCCTTATATACAGGAGCTGGTATGACCGAGCTTCGCTCGGGGTTAAAAAAAATAGTATTATTACCTATTCGCCAATAGATGTCAGGAAGAGTCTCATATATAATGGCTTATTTTTAATTAACAACGCCATCTGCTGGAATAACTTGCAGTTAGTTGCTCACAATCGCCAATAGATGGCAGGAACAGTCGTATATGAGTTTATGTTTGATTATTGCAAAACACCAACTTCTCGTCATTTTCTAAAAATGAATCCGAGCTAGATCGATTTATCGCCCCCGAAAACCCTTGTATACTAAATTTCGTGAAAATCGTTGGCGCCGTTTCCGAGATTCTGATTATATATATACATATTTACAAGAATTTCTCGTTTAAAGGTATAAGATAAGATATTAGGTTTACCTAAAGATCGGTATTGTGAAACTACGAGCATGATAGAGCAGGCCAAAACCACAGAAAAAACAACGAAACACCCGTCGAGGTAAATAAATACTAACAATATAATACTCAATGGTAAAGCCAAATGGGTGGGTTGGCTTCCGCCCATCCTGTAATAGATACACAATCGACTAGTTTCACTTAGAATTTTAATCCTGGAGATAAAAAAGAAGTTTATACTGGCTACGAACATGTTAAGGTTATTGAGCGGCATGGTAACCCGTGGTAACCCGAAAGTTAATGTTTCTGTATGATGTAACCATACTTGAAGCGCTCTTCGCTTATTTGATAACGATTGATGCGCTTATCTCATTTATTCCTCACAAATTATAACATTCAGAATCAACTTTAATATTTTTCGGTGTAGCTTACAGAGAACAAAAACCCCGTTTAATTCCTACTTTGCCTACCTTTGTTTTGAATATTCTATTCAAAACAAAGGTAGGCAAAGGTATACTACAGCTAGTTAAGTAGGTACTTATAAAGATAAGGCAGTGGAAATAAATCAATCTTTATAATGGTCGGTCACCAGTCAGTGCAAAATCAACTAGGGATCTATGTATTTGCAGTAGGTAAACAGTTAACAGATTACGATCCATCACCTTCATTTTTAGCAGCTTGCTCGATTGCATAATACATAATGTTCGTACGTAGACCTCTTTACAAGCATGTCATAAATGCTGGTGTTTCTGTTTAAAACTTTGAGCATCTGGTCTCCGAGTTGAACTATCAAAGTACCAAATAATCAAAGATCAAACGATTATCTAGACCTGGTAATGCCATGCAGTATATTTGCTATCGAGGTACCATTATATTTTCCTTTGATATGTATTTGAGTAAGTAAATTATTTTGCAGAAAGATAACAATATTTACAAAGATAAATACAACTTACACAAGTACCTTTTTATTCAAAAAATGCCTATACAATACATAAAATCGATGAGCTACTTACAGAAATCGCCAATCCGAACCGTCTCAAAGAAGCTTCGTTGACTTCTCAAGTCAATTTGATAATTGTTTTGGTCACTAAATTCTCCATACATCAAGCACTTGACTGCTCATTACACTTATTCCAGACAGGGTCAAAGATGAACCATACGTACCCGTCTGCGTCAATTTACGTGTGGTATAAACACGTAGTGATGCTGATGACACAACACATATTATACGTGTTGAATGATGTTTTCGCATCTGCAATTAAAATACGTAATGCTTTTGTTCACTTTACGATTGAAACTACCGACTGTAATAGTGCTATTACTGGTGTTCTCATCACTTATAGGCTGAAGATCAGTGCTATGCTTATGTTCGCTTTACGTTTGAAACTACCTACTGTAATAGTGCTATTCTCACAGATGGGCTGAAGACCTGTGTCATCGGTGATATGTATGGTAGAGGTATAATGCCTCCATGCAGATCACTTGCTTAGTTTTCTGTTACTGCTGCCAGTAACTGCTGAGAAGACCTGTTTTACTCGCTTCTTTGCCAGACTGTTTCAAGTCCTCTCAGAACGTCTCCACATAACACAATGGTTAACTGGTAGAAAATGCTAATTAGCATTAAGTTCGCCTATGTACTTAATTTTGTGCAATAAAGTATTTTCTAATCTAATCTAATCTAATCTAATGTCCAAATGAGAGAACTTGAAAGAGTGAGGCACAACACTGCCAAAAGAAGCGCGTTAAACAGTAGGCCTACCATGAGCTCTGTCTGGCTCTGTCTCTGGTTCTGGTTCAGAGTCTGTGAGAGTGTTCACTAAATAAATCCTACGTCAAAACGTCACACACACACACACAGTATAATGCACTGGTGAGCACTCACACAGACTCAAATCAGAGCCAGAGACAGAGCCAGAGACAGAGACAGAGCCTGACAGAGCTCATGGTAGGCCTACAGGTCTGCTCAACAGTTACTGGCAGATAAAAAAAGTGATCTTATTAGTGTTATAAAGAACACTTTATTGAACATACCCCAGACAGAAAAAATAAGAAACTTAGGAAAACTCAGAATCAGATGTTATTCATATCCAACAAAACAGACAAGCATAGGAAAGCGCTTCGTCTCGCCCGCACTTAGGTATTTTGTATAGACATTTTTGTCTCGTTCATTTGCTCTTGAGTTCTTGACAGACAATGAGAACCTAAGTACATACAATTACTAGTTCACAACAGCTTTAACTGGTTTTAATATTTCAGACCTAGTTTCATGCTCGGCCACGAAGAATAAATTGAAGAAGGAAACAAAAAACACCGTTCAAAGAACTATTTTTGTAAGTAAGTAGGTGTGTATACCTGTTTCATAACAATTTTTTAATAATTATGGTCACCGAATCCCATTCAATATCTGAAATTAGATAAAACATTGGACAATCACTCACCGTGTCGTTATATTTTTCTTAACAAATATCAATTATTTTAATGGTTTTCAAAATCCATGCAACAGACCCAATTTAAATTGGATGATTAATTGGAAAAAATTGAAAGACACTCGTCTTATCCATAAGTGTACGAGTTAGCAGACAACGACGGGAGTGTGGGGATCTTTTGGAAGATATCATTTGAACCGCAGACAGTCGAGCCTTACCGCAGAGTACTAAATTAAATTCACTCCGGACATTGACATAACCTAATTTATTTAATCTAATCAAATTGGTACCGCGAAAGCGATTTAGATACAGGTTGTGGGTAGCCTGCAAGCGCTCAACTAATATTACCTATTTTGTTTTTTTTGTATGTTTATATCACACCAATAATCAGTTGTTTATTTCTCTCAACCAATGATGAGGGTGCGTGTCTTAACCAGAAGAGTGAACGGTAAACCTTACTTTTGGCAACTTTACAAACTGGCTTCAGATCGGAGCATATGATCCCAGAATGGAATAACAAACGAAGCTTTGCTGTCATGGAACACAGAATAGTCATGCTGTTGTGACGGACTTTTATCGAATATTTTGATGGGAAATTGGATGTAATTGTTTCAGGTAGTTCAGAAATTGGATGTAATTGTAATTGTTTCAGGTAGTTCAGAAACAAATATCCGTATTTACTACGATGACGATAACAATAATAGCTGGCGATTGTGGGGACTCTCCATACAAACGTAGTCCCCTATTTCCTCCCTGGATAATGCCTCTAGCTAGAGTAACCATTTTGTCTTATAAAATCCAGATCTGCTATATACGTGCTCGTATGTTTTCCTTTTTTTCAGAAACTTATTGATAAAGAAAATATCACCTCCAATTAATATTTCATATAAATCATATGAGGGTCATATTTTCTTTATCAATAAGTTTCTGAAAAAAAGGAAAACATACGAGCACGTATACAGGGTTATTCATTATTAGCTGCAAAAACTCAGGAATCAGGTTCAACAAATAAAATAAAAAATATATATGAAAAGATTTTTTTTAAATTTTGATTTAAGTTTTTGAATCAAATTTTTTTTTTAAATTTCTTTACGGTTATTGCATAATGATTGCAATGGAAAACAGGACGATGACCCACCCAGGCAGTGACTGAACGCAGAGTGTCGCTCACGGCGCGCGGCGGCGGATCAAAGGTCAAAATAAGTCAGTTGCCATGTTGCCAATGATTCCAAAGGATATTCTTTATCGATTTTCTCGGGATTTTCATAGCAAAACTTAAAAAAAATCATTTCATAAATATTTTTTATTTTATTTGTCGAACCTTATTCCTGAGTATTTGCAGCTAATTATGAATAACCCTGTATAGCAGATCTGGATTTTATGAGACAAAATGGTTACTCTAGTCTAGAGGCATTATCCAGGGAGGAAATAGGGGACTACGTTTGTATGGAGAGTCGCCTGTGTGATGCCCTCTTAACAAGCGTAATTCTACATAGTACTGGGAACTGAGAGGCCCAGCCTATTTTCCACAGAGAAAATATCAATTCTTTACGATGACCAAATTCATATTTCTTACCGAGGAATATAATACTCTCTACGAGAGTTTCATACTGACAAACAAAGATCACTGCAGAGCCAAAAATAATATTATTTTAGGAAAGAAGAATATTATGATTAAGTATTAATAAGAACAATATTATCTTCATGCTAAAAGAAGAGAAACGATCAAATGTTTAGATCTGGTTTACAGCTATACTCTCTCGTTTCAGAGCAAGCAGAGAGAACTGGATAAACCAACGAAGATCGCTGCAGAGACAATTAGCGAAAAGGTTTGCTTTCTGAAACCGTTTAGAGCAGGTTTGCAGCTAATCTCTCTCTTCAGAGTAAGTAGAGAGAGCTGAGACAAAAAGCGAAAAGGTATATGCTTCCTAAGAAAGGAATCGTTTGTCAGCTTATATTCAAACCTATACCTATCGCTCCAAAAAGTATTTACAATCTGCTTCTACGTAAATCATGAAAAACAATAAGATGAAGACTTGTTTACCTACTACAACGAATGTTCGAAAATCAAATATTTCAGATCAGTTAACATAAAAAACACATGATTACGAGTAGGGATAGCATAGCCAAGACTCTTATGTTGTAGAATTTATAGCACAGCCAAGTGTCTATAACCATCGATCAAACTGAAAGCGTCGACGGCTGTTTACACAATAAAGACCAGTGACTGTGCGTGATGGCGTAGCGTCTGCAGCTAACTCGTATCATGTTCGAGGGTCGACCACAAGTAATTACCACTTTTCTAAGAAACCGGAGTAATTGCAGTCTTCGAAGAGCCTATTGTATCTTGAGAAGAGACTACTGAAGAACCTATTTAATCTATTTACAGCAAAATGTCATCGGTCTCCATCACCTAAGCGAACTCCCTAAAAAATGTTGGTCCCCCCCCCCCTCTAACTTCTAAAAAAGGAGAATGATAAATCTAAAAAAAATATATGATGTACATTACTATGCAAACTTTCAACGATATTTGGTTTGAACGAGATGTAGTAGTTTTTAGGGTTCCGTAGCCAAATGGCAAAAACGGAACCCTTATAGATTCGTCATGTCTGTCTGTCTGTCTGTCTGTCTGTCTGTCCGGCTGTGTCACAGCCATTTTTCTCCGAAACCATAAGAGCTAGACTAATGAAACTTGGTGAGTAGATGTATTTTGTGAACCGCATTAAGGTTTTTACACAAAAATAGAAAAAAAACTATAAATTTTGGGGGTCCCCATACTTGAAACTGAAACTCAAAAAATTTTTTTTCATAGAACCCGTACGTGTGGGGTATCTATGGATAGGTCTTCGAAAATTATGTTGAGGTTTCTAATATCGTTTTTTTCTAAAACTATAAATTTTGGGGGTCCCCATACTTAAAACTGAAACTCAAAAAATTTTTTTTCATAGAACCCGTACGTGTGGGGTATCTATGGATAGGTCTTCAAAAATGATGTTGAGGTTTCTAATATCGTTTTTTTCTAAGCTGAATAGTTTGCGCGAGAGACACTTCCAAAGTGGAAAAAAGTTGGCCCCCCCCCCTCTAACTTCTAAAATAAGAGAATGATAAATCTAAAAAAAATATATGTTGTACATTACTATGCAAACTTCCAACGATTTTTGGTTTGAACGAGATCTAGTCAGTAGTTTTTTTTTTATACGTCATAAATCGTAAACCGCAATTTACCTTTCGACGAACTACAAAAACCTTTATATTATGTTAATTGATGCTACGGAACCCTTCATGGGCGAGTCCGACTCGCACTTGGCTGCTTTTTTTTTATACGTCGTAAACCGCAATTTACATTTCGACGAACTACAAGTAATTTTTGATTATGTTACTTGTTGCTACGGAACCCTTCATGGGCGAGTCCGACTCGCACTTGGCCGCTTTTTTTTTTAGTTGGTTACAAACAGGCTTGCTAATAGGCGCTAATATAGAAGAAGAATATAATAATTACATTTGGACTATCACAGACCCCTCGAGAGACCAAATGCGGCAAATTATTATGCTGATGGCATTTTAAGTGCTAGTGACTCTCTTGGAAAACTGGCAACTAATATATTTCCGGTATTTAAGGATCCACTAAATCTAAAAGTCAAACTCGCATTTAACCGGTTGGTTTTACATATTATTTCAAAAGATTCGTTTGTTTAACAATTTAAAAAGCAGATATCCATTTCAAATGGCAGTAGGTAATTTAGTTTGTTCTGCCACTGAAGGGCGACAGAGACTGATTGCGTGTACCTACTTAATGGCTCAGACGGGCGCGAATAAATCTACTGAAATGGCTTCAACAGGGCGAGCTTGGGAAAACATGGGTTCTTTTTATAAGAACTCTACTGATAAATACCGTTTAACGTAGTAGTAGATCTCTTTGCGAAGGGCTTGTCCGGGGAAGTACTACCACCGTGCCTATTTCTGCCGTGAAGCAGCATTCCTGCGTTTCGGTTTGAAGGGTGGGTGCGTGTGGGTGCCGGTAAAATTAACTGGCACGTGAGGCTGAACATCTGTATGCCTCAAGTTGATAGACGCAAGGAAGTGCATCGTAGGGCACGTTCATGACGTGCGTGACCTACGAGGCAGCAGGCAATGCTTTGTTATAGTTATTTTATTTTTTATGTTCTCTGTTTATTTTATTTTTTATTTTACTATTGTATGTGTTGTGTTAGCTTTAGGAATGGATCGTGTGACATCTGAATAAACAATTTTTTTATTTAATTTAATTTAATAGGCGATGGTTACCACTTAGCATCAGGGGGCCATAATATGGTTGTTCAATCAGCTAGATGTGTAAAAAAAACAATATTCAAGACAACATAGCATGCACGATAGACACTTTCGAAAATATATAAAATCCCTTTCAACAACGATCAATCATAGACCATTCACATGGGTGTATGGGTGTAGATTTACCGGATATCTGCAAAGGAGATGATTCAGAAATTTATGGAGCCTGCACCTGATTACTTACACCAATAGTAAATACAGCTTAGCAGTTGTTTTTCTATAATTTTACTTCGTTTACTTGCAGGCACACAGAGATTTTCTTGACCAAAGAGAGCAACACCACGCACCAAAAATATGACGGACCAACATGAAATCATTACTTGCTTTGTTTTGTTGTTTGTTTCTTCCTATACGTATTTGTGTCACTGCGGTTATTTTTGAGCTTAGAGTACAATAGACATAAGACGACAATTTTCTAACAAGTGTACGTACACTGACTCAACGCATTATGAAACATCTCCTCTGGATAGGACTTTTTCACCAGCATAATTAGATGAAATGCAAGGTATATTAAACACACTAAGGATTCAGCAACCTGCCTATATAGTCATCTCGTTCTCAGGCCTCAAAGGTTTTTCTGTAAGAAAACTCTACTCAGGGTTAAGCTCGCCTTTGTACACGTCCTCTATTTCTGTTCTTTTCCTATGTTTCGTATTGTGTGCAATAAAGAATTAAGAATTAAGGTTCCTTATAGCTATCTGAGATTATGCACGCTTTTTAGGGTTCCGTAGCCAAATGGCAAAAACGGAACCCTTATAGATTCGTCATGTCTGTCTGTCTGTCTGTCTGTCTGTCTGTCCGGCCGTGTCACAGAAATTTTTCTCCGAAACCATAAGAGCTAGACTGATGAAACTTGGTGAGTAGATGTATTCTGTAAACCGCATTAAGGTTTTTACACAAAAAAAGAAAAAAAACTATAAATTTTGGGGGTCCCCATACTTGAAGCTGAAACTCAAAAATTTTTTTTTCATTGAACCCATACGTGTGGGGTATCTATGGATAGGTCTTCAAAAATGATGTTGAGGTTTTTAATATCGTTTTTTTCTAAACTGAATAGTTTGCGCGAGAGACACTTCCAAAGTGGAAAAAAGTTGGTCCCCCCCCCTCTAACTTCTAAAATAAGAGAATGATAAAACTAAAAAAAATATATGTTGTACATTATTATGCAAACTTCCAACGATATTTGGTTTGAACGAGATCTAGTCAGTAGTTTTTTTTATACGTTATAAATCGTAAACCGCAATTTACCTTTCGACGAACTACAAAAACCTTTATATTATGTTAATTGATGCTACGGAACCCTTCATGGGCGAGTCCGACTCGTACTTGGCTGCTTTTTTTCCTCTTACCATGATTGCTTTGTCCATTATTTTATGTTTGTAGTAGCCGTGCGTCACAATATCGTGCATGATAATATTATTATGATATCTCTATGGGCTTGAGGCGTCAAAACGTTACATAGTTGGTTAATAACACATCTGTTTCAATGAAAGTTTGAACTTAATTCCAGAAGCAATATGAAGCGTAGGGTTATCAGATGTTTGTGACACAATCAGCTTTATTAGATACAAACGGGCGCCCGCGGCTTCGTTCGCCCCTTTCCCATTACTTTTTCGGTATAAAAAGTATCCTATGTCCTTCTCCTGGCTCAAGTTACCTCCCCACCAATTTTCAGCCAAATCGGTTCAGCCGTTCTTGAGTTATAAATAGTGTAATTATCACAACTTTCTTATATATAATGTACTTGTGATTTTTTAGTTTAGTTATAGAAGTTGTTATCCTTCACATATTTCGTCTGTTCGGTCTCAATCTGCAGTTTTAGTGCTACACACGGAACAAAGACACCAACCGCTTTATAAAAGCTTTTATCCCTGTTCTTTACGGGTATAAATCTCGAGCTTGCCAACATGAGACGATCAAAGAGGCTGATTTGTTGCAAAACTCTCGCACGGCCGAAACCGTCGGAACGGTGTCTTTAACATTCGATAAACGAAGTCAAGGTGAGGCAAGTTTATTTTGACTTGAGAATCTTGCATTTAATTCAATTGATATAAACTTTAAAAGAATCTAACCATAAAGGTTGTATTCTGATCTCGGCAGCAGTGTCGCTCAATTGTTTTCATACAGTTGCACGCACAGAATTTGTATGAAAAATATGCTTGTCGCGCGGCAGTCCTTGGTGCCGCGTGACACTCAATCGGAATCATACCTTTAGGATCTTTAGGTGTGCTGTGTTCTCTGCCAACTGTCTGTACTTTAGGGAGATGAACTGTTTCGATTGGTGCCAAAAATACTAAAGAAAATGTTAATGCCTTTCTTCGGTAGGTATAGCCACAATATAGGTTCGTATCTCGTTCGTAATCAATCAGTTAATTAAGAAAAATTGCTTATTTGGGGAATTATTTTTTGAATAATTAAGACCGCATTAGAATTAAAGATGTGAATTAAGACTTTAAAATTCCTAAAATACTTAGGTATTGCTCTCGCTTTTTTTATATAAATGTTTCGTTTTTTCACTCATCTGCTCTTTTCAACTCGTATAACTTTTGAGTTTCCATACCTTTCAAAAGCAAACCCGAAAATTTCCAAAAGGTGTAAATTTTCAACATTCTGTATCTATTGTCGTCCTTTAATTTGGTTCTAAGCATTACTTCTTGATTATGCTAAGTAGTAAGTACCCTTGCTTACCGTGATATAGGTAAATAAGGTTCAATTTCATCAGATACTTGTAAAGCACAAAACGAAATGTGCTTGTCATGTAAGTTTATTTAGTTGCTTAATTAAATGCTTGTCGTTTAAGGAGAATACAACATTTCAAGAATTCAACATTTTCGGAAGTCAACTAAATAGTCAAAAAGAATTGATTTAAATTATCTTTTAGCAGATTTGTGTAGGTATAGGCAAAAGTGTAGAACAGTAAGTATATGCAGTGCGTGGGTGAACTAACGCTTACTCAGCATAATAGGTACTGTGGAGTAGAGACTTAATTATATTGGTACCTACCCACAACAGTTTTATCGAACGATTATACATCCACGTTCGCCTTCTCATAGATACATACACATGTGGGTACCTATACCTATCTACTTATTACGTTACGTTGTCGGCTATCGTAGATTGTGCGATAAAACATGATAACATACTGAATCTGAGTGAATGCTGGTCTAGGAGTTAGATAATTACACCATTTGTGTAACATTCAGTGCCACTGGTTAGCATAATAACTCTTGGCATGTATTGCTTACAATGTAGAGGTGGCGAATAGTACATAACTTACCAAACTAGAGTCAATTAGGTAGGTATGCTAGGTTGACGAGAGCGGATTTAGACCTAGTTTTTGGTTATTTCTGTGAAGTTAATGTCATTTACCAAAGTCCTAATATAAATATTTTCCGTACTCAAAGTACAATCCAGAATACATCTTAGGTGGGGGGGACCAACTTTTTACCACTTTGGAAGTGTTTCTCGCGCAAACCATTCAGTTTAGAAAAAAACGATATTAGAAACCTCAACATCATTTGAATACCTATTCATAGATACCCCACACGTACGGATTCAATGAAAGAATTTATAGTTTTTTTTTCTATTTTAGTGTAAAAATCTTAATGCGGTTCACAGAATACATCTACTCGCCAAGTTTCATCAGTCTAGCTCTTACGGTTTCGGAGAAAAATGGCTGTGACATACGGACGGCCAGACAGACAGACAGACATGACGAATCTATAAGGGTTCCGTTTTTGCCATTTGGCTACGGAACCCTAAAAAACCCAGAATTAGAGTAGGTATACAATTCAGTGAACAGATCCTTGTGTCCCTCGGGGTGAGCCCTGCGGCACTATGTCTTTTCTCCTTAACACTCCCTCCTGCTCCTCCGCCCGCGCTATAGTGACTCTTTCACTGTCCACGCTGTCAAGCTGTGAACTCTCTTCCCCACACTATTGCTGGTAGAACACTCTATTTAGGGTTAAGCTCGCCTCTGTAGGTATACATATACATACCCACTTTATAATGTTTATAAGTCATCTACACGTGTATAAATACAATAAAGAATAAATAAATAACTATAAAAATTGTGGATTGGATTGTCCACAATTATTAAAGTTCGATGCCCACTGAAATAGAAATGTGTGGTGATGGTGAAATCTAGATGTTTGTTCTGTCTGGGGGTTATATTGTATATTGAGCATGTATATTAAATAAATTATAGTTTTAAAAACTAAAAAAAAACGCTTTTATAACTAATTGAACTAAAAAGTTAAAAATAAAACTGTAATAATCAATTGAAAAAATTATTTTATTGTACAAAAAGCGTGGGGTGCTTTTTATAATAACTTCAGATATAATAAACTATTGATAAAATATTTACAACAATCAAAATCAAGCACCCCACGCTTTTTTTGTACAATAATATAAATTTTTCAATTGATTATTACAGTTTTATTTTTAACTTTTTAGTTCAATTAGTTATAAAAGCGTTTTTTTTTAGTTTTTTAAACTATAATTTATTTTTCACTTTTTAGTTTTTTTTTATTTTTTTCATTTTTTTTTATTTTTTTTTTCATATTATTGCATTGTCATCGACCTTTGACAGGTGTGCAAAGTTTGAATCAAATCTGATCGTTCAAAGTAGGAGAAAATCGAGCTCAAAGAAGTCGGTTACATACATACATACATACATACATACATACAGGTGAAGCTAATAAAAGCGTTATAAAAAAAATAAACTATCTGGTTCCAATAGTACAAGCTCTGCTTTATTTGGGGCTAGATATTGTTGCGTGGATTGTCTATAATATTTTCTATACCTACTTACTTTATATTTTTATCCGACGTTATCCGAGTCAGAGAAGGTAGAGCCAGCACTAGGCTACTTACTTACACGGCACGTTGGCTGACAGTGGTCCAAGGTTGGAAAATATGGTTTAATTACAAACTTGCTTATTGAATACAAGTACATACAAAAGCAAGCAGTGGAGCATATCTGTATTAACGTTGATTCAGATTGAACTGGTGATCTCATGAACTGTCCATTTTTATGGACGAACGAAGGAGTGTTGGAAAATTTCTCAACACATGAATTTCAGTATTAGCGTTGTTTTTTTTAAGTGAAAACTTTTTAGGCGGGCTTTAGCATTTTTTGAGTGAAACTAATGAACTCGCGGACTCCTGTTCCGTCATTTACACAATTTTAGTTGTTCACCAACACCAAGAAAAGTCTACCTGCCTACAAACTTCTTTGATAGGATACCAGTACTATAATAAACCACAAGTTAGTTTCCTATTATTATTAGGTTCTGTGCCTTAATTGTTAGTAGCACGGATAATGGTCACGCTCGGCATTGTTCCAGTCTGAAATTAGGAATTATTTACGGACAGACAGCTGTCCCGTTTGCTGTTCACTTCGTCGCCACATCGTGCAAAAAATGTAACAACAAATTATCACATTGTGACGACCTTGCGTCATGGATGAACGAAGCTGGGGCGAGGTATTTTTAAATTTTCTTGAATAATTAAACAACACATCGGCATAACGTTGAAAAGAAATCAAACCGCAGCAGACTCAGATATTCTGAGCCAGAGCCGCGTGTTCATTATTTGAGCAGATATGTGATCTAAGTAGAAAGGTTTTCTGAAAGAGACAAAATATGAGACAGCGAATAAATTAACAAATAATAATATTGTTCAAGAACCAAGACATTTTCAACCAATTGTAAGAAACCAGCCGTTATGATAAAGTTGAACCTGAACTTGAGAGCATTAAACCCATTCGGCGGATTATCGTGGACTATCTTTAATGTCCTTGTAACGAGAAGAGCCAGTCCAAGAGCAATGTCATACAGGAATAGATAGAATATCGTCATTGAAAATCGGTTGAAATCTTGCCAAATATCAGACAGAGACAGACGAGCACAACAGATTACAATACCGCTCAGACAAGAGATGATAGACAAAAAATGCTAATGTTATTATGTAAAATTCATTTTGCCAAACAGAAGCACTCTACTCATCTCGTTAGGTTCTGAATGGGTTCTTATGACAAGACAATTGTTCGCATAATTTCGTCGATAAAAGGTGCTATTTCGGACGGAACGATTACATAGCTACTTTTTTGGAAACAATATAAATTTATCTGCTCAGCCAGCCTCATTACATTTAATGGGTACCTAAAGAATAGCTGTAGGTTGAATAAATAAATAATTGCTTTATAGTTAGGGAGGCGAATAGGGGAATTTTCGGAAATACTCGAGCGTGGCAGTTTAAGATATGAGAGATACCTTAGACCTAATAGAAAAACCTTGTAAAGTATTTAGCTCTATATGTAGTGACGCGCGCCTAGGATAGACGATCAGATTAGTAAAAAAAATGGATAGTCTGAAATACTCGAGCGCGTCAGATTTAGATATTGGGGGTCGATTTTAGTGTTTAAAGACTAAATTTAACTAATCTGACGATAAGTCCTTGACGCCGCCGAGTTATAGGGTCGCGAACTTGTAAAAAAAAACGTTAATCCGGCATTCTCGAGCGCGATTTATTTTTTTTTTATTTTGAAGAATATAATCTAAAACTTACTAAAAATACAAAATCTGCCGTTTTCCGCATGACCGGAAGTGTGGAGGAGCCATTTCGTCTTCCTAGGAACGCGTTACGGCATATAAGTCGCGAACGATACATTTTACAAAAAAAAAGTTTAAACGTTGGTTGTATTTATCGCTTTATTGTCATTCTTAAATTCCCCATTTTATCAAGGAGAAAGAAAGGAAAAAAAAGAAACCAAAAAACCTTTTTCGGTCAGATTAAGAGAACCCACCCACATTTTTGTCAGATTAAAAAAATATGCTTTCAGGATACCGAGATAAACCTCCCCTATGAAAATCTGACGCGCTCGAGTATTTCAAAAAAACTTTTTTTTTTTGCATTTTCAAAAATTCATCGTAACTTATCGTCACGCCGAAATCGTCAGTTTTTTTAAAGGGAGCTTCCTTGGGGCCTACTTAACACCCCTTCCGAAAATCTGACGCGCTCGAGTAAATTTTTTTTTTTTGCATTTTTGACTACTTTATATGCCTACACCCACCACTCAAACCGGCAGATTAGTATACCATTGTTATCAGAGGTACTCGGTGTATACGTAGAATGAATATCTGACGCGCTCGAGAATGCCCAAGTAACTGTTTTTTTTAACATTTTTGAAAAACCGTACACGCCAAACCCACCGCTAAAATGGTTTTTGCCATAAGAGCTTTTCTTTTCGAAATTACTTTATCTTTCGATTTTGATAGGTCTCGACGGCGCCGTTGAATTACGCCATTTAGCTACCTCGCCTCCCTAACTAAATTCTACCAACTCTACAACACAGCATTTCGATTATTCAGGTTTTGGATCAGATTTAAAAAAAAAATATGTTTTTGTCAATTTTAAAGAGACGGGTTTTTTTGTCTTAACTGTAGGTACGGGATAACGTTAACGTCTGATTTTTCCAGCCGATCAGTTGTTAAGATTGGTTCAAGAGGCAATAGAAATCACCAAACATAAGGTGAAATATGCTTTCCAACTATCTGGAGTCTGGAACCTGGTTATACGAATACACAAAAACGAAAAAACAAGGACGCGTCCCGATACCTTTATTGTCGAAATCAAGTAGCAGTAGTAGTGTCGAAACTTTTATGCGTGCAAAAGAGGGTAAAATTTTCTTTTATTCGTGCGGACTTCAATACTCAATACTCAATACTCAATATATTTATTGCTTTACACATGGTTAAGTTTGTACATACATAGTTTTTAGGTGTAAGTAGGTATCACATGGACCCTGCATAGGGTATAGCAAACATGGAGGCAGGCCGAGGTTTTAAGGTAAGTAGGTACTTTCGATTAAACTATATATATTATTATGTAGTAATCTTGATATTTAGGATTGTGATGTACCTTATCTTGGTAGGTAGTTATTGTGCCGGTTATTGTCTAGTTTTTGATGTCAAAATTTTATGCAGGTATCATGTCAAAGTTGGATTATATAATTAGAGGAAATGTCAAGTTTTTATTCTAAATAGTCTTTGATGTCATAATAGCATTTGTCAATTAAAAACGACTTTAGGGATCTGGTGAATAGGGAGCTTTTTTGTATGTTCTTTATTTCAAGAGGAAGTTTGTTATATATTTTGATTGACATTATATAGGGGCCGTCACTACGCATCTTTAGCTGGGATGTTGGTCGTATTATCTTATTCCTACCTGGCCTTAATTCGTATCGTCGGGGTAAGTCGTCCAGGTTAGAGTAGAAATTGGGATATTTTTTAACAAATTTGCATAATTCTAGTATGTATATGGAAGGTAATGTCAATATCTTAAGGTCTCGGAAGTGTGGTTTGCAACTTTCTGGTATTCTTATATTTGCAAGGATGCGAACACACTTTTTCTGTAATATAAATAGGTCTTGTGCATCTGAGCTGTTACCCCATAACACAATAGAATTTAATAGGTGAGTATACACCCAACCTTATATAATAATTCAGATCAACCCATGATCATGGTCCATGCAACTGTGCCGAAATATCGGGAGACAAAAGTAAAAAATCATGGTATATATCCCGTTGTTTATAAAAATTGTTGGGCACATAGTGCAAACACAAATATGTAAAATAGTGAAATGTTATGAAAATAACAGAAAGAATGATGACCTCGTCGAGTAACTTCCAAAGCCAGCACATTTTTATCGCCTATGATAAGATATCTTCTTTAGACAAGAAGCCAAAAGATAATTTCCATCGTTTTATCTAACAAATTCGAACGTTCAACTTGAATCTCCTGAAATTTACATAGGTGATTAGGTTACTTTAAGTGCGGAAACCTATGAATTTTGTTATTCACTATGACCACTTCCAATGATTAGGAACAAAAAGTAAAGCATGCAGCAAGTCAATTCATAGCCAAACTGCTGAACCAATTTTGATCTTTATAGAAATTTCATCAATGAATGAATGGGACTAATCTGGAAGTATAAAAAAGTTTTTTTCAAATTGCATCATAAATGATAAAGTCATGCGATAACAAAATTATGTTTATGTTTATGCTAAAGACGTAATAGGTATTAGGTACCTACCTATCTGTTATCTTATTTTTTCAAATTACTTATCTAAGCCACTGTGCCTAAGTAATCCCCATGCACGATATACAAAACATCCCCTCAGATCATTTATTTCCTATCGATTTACTCTAGTTTGGCTTGCAGGCGTTTTAAGGGAGTAGCTGAAGGCCCTTCCAAACATAAAGCTTGTTACATGTCAACTGTTTTACTTTTTGTAAAGTTATTTCCACCAGTATTGAAAATCTAAACCTTTGTGTAAAGCATGAAGCCTTAGATACAACTGAAGTTAGGTGGGTACTTGAAATTGGTTTTGAAACATTTGCATAAGCTTTAGCGAGCTCCATTATAAGTACGATTTATGTAGATATACGATGGTAAGCAAGTGTAGGTAGATACTATTAGTGTGGCTTGTTCATTGAGCAGTATGTACCTACATGTACAGTCAGGTGCAAAAGAAGTATACAATTCGTTACTTTCGTGGTAGTATCGCAACCTTGCATTGAAGATTTACTGGGCCAAGGGATCATGAAAACAGTTGATAAATAGACTAATGTTTTGAATATGTTCTCTGAAAATTGCCGTTGCCATGCCGAGACTTGAAATTTACGAATTAGACTCCTGACTCTTTACAAATTATTTATCTTTTTCAATAAAAAACTTACACAAAGATGGTTAGGTTCTTATATTTTTTGTTTACGAAACCTGTTTTTCTCATACCAGATGCATAATAAAGTTCCGACAATTTCAAATATGTGTTTTTGTATGGGAAATAATTAATACAAAAATGTTTAAGGATACTTAATTTTTGCTATTATTAATTATTAGGTACATAGGCTGAAAACTTACGAATATAAAACTAAGTACCATAAACAGTTATGTTGATAAACCGTTAAAAAGTTGAATAGGTACGTAGGTTAGTATGCAATTTGATATTCAAATTACCTAGCAATCAATACCTAAGCCAAAGGAGTAAAGAAAATTCCAAGAGTGTTTAAATATGAATGGATCTTACAAAATGTTTGTAGCCGTTTCCTACAAGCCTTGAACGAGTCTGCCGACCTTACAGTAATAATATCGCTTTGAGCCGTTCTACTAGCTAGCAACATTGAAAACACAAGTTTAGCTAGCAATATTGTTTTTCTCGTCGCCGAAGCCAACACGAACAATGCGATGAAATGCATTTTTAGATCATTCAACCGCGCTAGACTTGCCAAAATAATTTGGAGAGAAAAACGAAGTATCAATCAGTACACTACGATCATTAAACATGTTAGAGAAAATATTTGTTAAGTCAACTGCCAAAAATGTTTCTGTACGAAATAAGTCAGAATAAGAAAGAAATAAATAAGAGAAGAAAAAGAAGAATGAAAAAAGCAGCCAAGTGCGAGTCGGACTCGCCCATGAAGGGTTCCGTAGCACGACGAACTACAAGAACCTTTATATTATGTTACTTGATGTAACATAATAAGGTTCTTGTAGTTCGTCGAAAGGTAAATTGCGGTTTACGGTTTATGACGTATAAAAAAAAAACTTCTGACTAGATCTCGTTCAAACCAAATATCGTTGGAAGTTTGCATAGTAGGTAATGCACAACATATATTTTTTTTAGTATTATCATTCTCTTACTTTAGAAGTTAGAGGGGGGGGGACCAACTTTTTTCCACTTTGGAAGTGTCTCTCGCGCAAACTATTCAGTTTAGAAAAAAAAAGCAGCCAAGTGCGAGTCGGACTCGCCCATGAAGGGTTCCGTAGCACGACAAACTACAAGAACCTTTATATTATGTTACTTGATGTAACATAATAAGGTTCTTGTAGTTCGTCGAAAGGTAAATTGCGGTTTACGGTTTATGACGTATAAAAAAAAAACTACTGACTAGATCTCGTTCAAACCAAAAATCGTTGGAAGTTTACATAGTAATGTACAACATATATTTTTTTTAGTATTATCATTCTCTTACTTTAGAAGTTAGAGGGGGGGGGACCAACTTTTTTCCACTTTGGAAGTGTCTCTCGCGCAAACAATTCAGTTTAGAAAAAAACGATATTAGAAACCTCAACATCATTTTTGAAGACCTATTCATAGATACCACACACGTATGTGTTCGATGAAAAAAAAATTTTTGAGTTTCAGTTTCAAGTATGGGGACCCCCGAAATTTATAGTTTTATTTTTACTTTTATGTTAAAATCTTAATGCGGTTCACAGAATACATCTACTCGCCAAGTTTCATCAGTCTAGCTCTTACGGTTTCGGAGAAAAATGGCTGTGACATACGGACGGACAGACAGACAGACAGACATGACGAATCTATAAGGGTTCCGTTTTTGCCATTTGGCTACGGAACCCTAAAAAACGACCAATAAAGTGTGTGCAAAATACAAATCGAAATTAGACACCAAGGCCTTCATTATTGTGAAATAATGCTGAAATTTGTTTGATTTCAGCCTTGATTCAAAGAATATATAGCATCTACACACACCATCAAATTTAAAGCAGAAGTTAGGTACTTCTGTTAAAATTAGCATACGAACGCTAATTTGTATAGTAGGACATCTTGATGACGTAGGTAAGCATGTTGTTCAAATGCTAAGGAAACGTCTGTTATGAGCCGTTTATCGACCGTGCAATAGTTCGATTTCATAGAAATCTTAATAATTTGGGGTTGTAACAACAAATCCCTGAATTTGTTGAAAAAGCTGACCATCTATAGCCAAATAAAAACTATTTGCACGTCGACGTAATTGCATGAAACCAAAGAGTTTTAAGTAAAGAAGAATATTTTTTACACAAGGGTTTCTATTTTTAACCGGCTATGCAAGAGGTTCCAACACATCTCGTATATTTTGTTTAATTACTATGATTGTTCAGGCTAAATTTACCATCAAAATAAATACCAACAGGCAAAACATTAACATTTATTACGTTATCGAATTTGAAGAGGATGTTGCAATTAAGCCTCGCTCGCTCATTTGATGAATATTTTGGTATATGTGTGCCACGTATCGTACCTTACCTATACACTACACAACACATACAAGCGTAGGTAACTAGAAGCATGTGTAGGTATACGTAACGAATGCTTTCTCAGAGCTCAAGGCTACTCGTATACCAGACAGTTGCGCGAACGAACATACCCATTATTGGTAACACGGCAAACTGACTGACAAAGGCAAGTTACAAGTTAAGCGGTACAAATAATATTTTTTAGCATTTAATATAACCCAGGTGCTGCTTCGCACCATTGAACGTGGTCATTTAGCTATGAATTGTCATAGTTTGAAGTACACACACTCGAAGTAATATTTGCTACAGCTAGACACGTACTTATTATTTATTACATAATATAGGTATGCGGATCACAAGTCTGAAGTGGAGATGGGCAGGACACGTGGCAAAGCGGAAGATGGACAAGGCGATTAGGGAATGGTGACAAAAAACGCACAACGACCACGAGGAAGACTACTCGCCCTATGATCGGATGATTATTGTCGGAGTACTGGCACAGGACAGAAGAGAGTGGCGTATTAGGGAGGAGGCCTATACACAGCAGTGCATACGGGCTAGATACTACAACTCTTCGCTTTTTAGTCGCACATCAGTGCTGCCACAGTAAATAATGTGTTACCGGGTGGATATTCCGTATGTACCTAATGCATAGATTTTTAAACATTATTATGCTCGTATTATGCATGAAATGGGGAAAAAGTTGATAAAAGATGGCGGTGACTTCATAAGCTTGTTCATAGTGGAAACCACAACCACACACATAATTCGGTTTTCAGACTCACGTAGCATCAGACATCAAAGCTACAAATACTGTTAAGATATTATGCGCCAGCTGAACGATTTACGTCACTGAATCATTCAGACAGGATTCGGACAATCGTAAAATGGTAATCTTGAGCCGTTTGATTGGGCGAACAGCGATGATGAACATTCGGGCATAAACAACGAAACAGACTTTCAGAGACATCATCCAAAATGTTAATCCGAAAATTCTAACATAGACGCTTATTTACGACAAAAACTTACTCGCTATTTTAAAATCTGCGATCAGCAAGCTAATTCGAGATTCTGACGAAGAAACCCCACAATATTCAAGGAAGTCGCCAGCGCGGTACTGTACCAACTATTATATCTACTGTGACTGACGTCTTTCGTCTGCTAAAACTGTAAAACCCACATAACAATTTGATTAATTACATGCGAGATAAATAACTAGAATTATACATCGCTCGTACCTCTAAAATATACAGTAGATGGGACCGAAATAAGTGCTGAGAGAAGTGCGCATGTAATGGCAACGAATCAGATAGCTAATTTAATATATTAAATGCATTATTAACCCGTCTGCAATGATGATGAGTGAGTGAGGGTAAAGCATTCCGCTTTATTAGGAAGCTACGTATTAAGCGCCTCGTTCGAGGCAGAGCGGCGGGCGGCGGCTGCCACGACCGACACGGTCCCACACGTGTCGCCTTCGTGTCCTCTCTTAAAGAGTAGGTATAGCTGCAAGGTAGGTAATAGGTACCAATCGTGTAGTGTGAACCACGCATGTCAAACAAAACGACGTACCAAAGTATGAACAAAACATTATCTTTAATGTACCTAGGTAGTTGCCAGGCCGAATTAGTCTACGTGATTAAATTCACCGCTGCCAAATATCGGCCGAAGACAGTTTTTGAAAAACTTTCTAACTAATTAAAAAATGGTTTAAAAAACACTTACATCCTATAAAAACAAACAAATTTTTTACATCGATATTTTAATTTCATCGTATTTTTATGGAAGATCAATACATGATGACAATTTTTACTGAAATTAACTGACTTTTTACACTTGAACTTTCAATGCTATAGGCACTCAATATAATAGATCTAGACGTGAACATTTTAATATTAATACGCACAGATATAAAACGACGACTTTTCGCAAATACACATACTATCATACCAATGTTTATAATATCCAAAATGAATTTAAAATGTTCACATTAGAATGCCAATATTGTGAGGAACGGTGAAGCTACTGGAATGAAGGCTCCCTTGCAATACAGCCTGAACCTCCAGAAACTAGGTATTCCAGGGACACAATCACATCAGCTAGACTATATACAATGAATGCCAAGTATATTATGAATACCATGACTTATGAAAAATCTTAATTGTAAAACATTTTATTGGTAATAAATTTACTAAGACAACTGATAGCTCAGCTGCTAAGCCTTTGTAAATGAAGTAAATCTTGTGTTTGCAATGTTATAAAAGTAGATTTAATTTAAGAAACAATGTCCAAGTGGTAAATGTTTATCTCTACTCACAAGTTTAACAAACTATACACAATACTAGTAATGACTTCTCACAGAAAAACTTCAATCATCAATAACAAAAGATGTGATACTCGGAGAATAATTACAGTGAGCTTGGTTTTTGCTGGAAATCTCTCTTAGCAACTAGGTATACTTCAGAATATAATGATCTTTACAACTTTAACTCTACATGATATTTAAACCTGACATACATAATGCACTTGCATATAGGTCTAGGTACTAGATAATATTAATTATGTTTTATCTCTGAACCTTAACCGGTAGTGTAAGAAATGACTAGCTATATTTTTATGAAACCATGTTGGTCATGATTATAATTCTACCTAATTCAAGCGACAATAATGATATTTGATAAAATATTATAAAAATTTGCAAAAGCTCTATTCCTTAAATTTCTCTAATGATTAATTAACTATTTAGAATAACGTTTTCTAAGGTAACAAGAAATAGGAAGGTAGGTACTTGATTAGTACCTTCATGTGAGATAAGATTTATCAAATACAATTTGACTACTGTTTAATCACATCATGAAGTTGGATCAATAAATAAAACAGATAAAAAGAATTATGGCACCAATTTAAACTTAAAAGTATAGAACCAATTCAGTAGCTATTTGATATAATGGGAAAACTCTACACATTTCACCAGCGGGACATTGTTTCATTGTACAGAATAGCATAGTTTAGTTTTACATAAATATATAATTAATGACAATACCGACTTGCTAAGGCATTATACAATTTCGATATCTAGATATTTTGTGTATTAACAAGTAGATTTTAAAAGAATCAAATGACATCAATTCACAAATGATACTATTTTGTTTTTAGAAACAATTTGATATGATTTTACACATTTACAATGACTTAAATGGTCAAAGTTGATCTATGATAGTTTCTAAAGGCAACTAGCCGCAAATGGCTCAGTAAGGTACTATTAAATGAAAGTGCAAGGGGTGGCTCCCCGTGATTTCAACCTAACAGCTATAACCACAAATGCTCACAATGTCCACAATGTAAAATGCACTACCAATTACTAGATAATTATTTGTACAGCTTGGATTCAAAGTCCTACATCTAATAGCTAACAAACTTTATTGTTAACATTGCAAAATTTTTCATTGCTGTAATCACTTTAAATTGTGATGGGACTGAATGTTACAAATCAATTACAACATTTGATCCGTTGCTTAAGCTTATTGATAACATCAGTCTCAATTACTAGATATAGCCACAAAACTGGCCTTCAATGATCCATATAAAACAATTACAAACATAATTCCTATTACAATTGAAAACATGTTACAATTACCATAATTTCTCCTATAAAAATTCTCTCATGATTTTATTTGTGCAGAATTTCAATAATTCGAAATGCACTAGGTAACTAGTGTACTAGTAGACGTAAGACACATATAAAACATTTTTCAAATGAATAGGAATTTGTGTAATTGGAAAACTGTAAATATTATTGCTTTTATAGTAGAGCTGATGCTAACAATAAGTTGCAGAGAGACAGCAAAAAGATTGTTTGGTGAGACTGAAAGTTGGTGTAAATACATGATTTTTCAGATTTGATAAATAAAAGAACTTGGCTTACAACTAGAAAATAAGGAACTAATACATATTACACCTAGATTAAATGAACCCTCACATCAGATCACAAACACATAAGGTCAAATTGCACAAGTGAACACAACTACCTACATGAATACAAATACATACAATAAATTAATCTCTCTTATATTTGATGTAGATTTATTCCTTAGATAAAAATATCAACTGATGCAACAATAATAACTATAAATAAAAACCAATAACACAATGTCAACCATTTAAACTTACAACATTCCAAGACATGTAAATATTTTAACCATTCATTAATTCATGTATATTCTCAAAAAAATTGGTGATTGCAAGTTAGCTAAATAGTGATTACTTTGAAATCAGAAAGAAGCTCGATTATTATGATAAATGTAACTGAGTGTGTAGATACCTAGGAATATAAAAATGATGAAATAAACATGCGAGATTGTCTCTGCATGTTTGCATAGCAGCAAAATAAAAGTACCTAATGATGGTACCACATTAATTAACATTGTAGGATAAGGTCAACCAATAGTAAGTTGTTGTTTGATTGAACATAGGTAACCAGGTATCATAAATAGTAAACACAGGAATATCACCAGTACGGGACTGCTTCGCTTCAACTATTTCTTATGTCAATATTAAAGGGCACTAAGCAAATGAATGCCACCAAAATATCAGAAATTGGTTCTACGATCATCTTGCCTACTCCGATTTGATTGGCATGGGTAACCGACCGAGCGCGCTTAGTGTCCATGCTCACTTGTAGCCGCCGGCAAGGAGACGCACACGTCACCTTTCCACGACGCGACGCACTGTCACGAAAAATTCACTAATACAAAACACCTACTCACGGAAGCGTTCGCTCGCAGCTCAGAACTCTGCAAACTCTTTGGCGCACTTCTCGGTGGACGAGATGCGGAGCGCTTCTTCCTCGTAGTCATCGAAGTTACTGGTATCGCCGGGACCGCGGCAGCGCGGAATGAACGGCGCTTCTATCTTCTTTTGGAACACCGAGATCCAATCGGTGGTCGCAAACCATCTGTGGCCTTTGATGTCGTTCACGCCCGCCTTTAGGTTTCCGTAACGCTTGGTCAGATCTACCTGCAGCAGATTACGGAGCAAGTCCTTCAGATCCGACCCGAAGTGAGAGGGGAAGCGAACCTTACCCGATACGATCTTCTCGTAGATCTGAATCGGTTGATCAGCGAAGAAGGGCGGGTACCCGGCAGCCATCTCGTAGACCAGCACTCCTAGGGCCCACCAATCGACGGCCTTGTTGTACCCCTTGGAGAGGATGATCTCGGGCGCAAGATACTCGGGCGTGCCGCAAAGGGTCCAGGTGCGCCCCTTGACGCGCTTGGCGAAGCCGAAGTCGGTCACCTTGAGGTAGCCCTGTGAGTCGATGAGCAGGTTCTCGGGCTTCAGGTCCCGGTAGATGAGGTCGAGGTAGTGCAGGTACTCGAAGGCCAGCACGATCTGCGCTGCATAGAAGCGCGAGTGCGGCTCCGAGAAGCGACCCACCTTGCGCAGGTGCGAGAACATCTCGCCGCCGGGCACGTACTCCAGCACCATGTACAGGTTCGAGTTGTCCTTGAAGTGGAACTTGAGGCTCACCAGGAACGGGAAGTTGATCGCCTGCAGGATTCGCTTCTCGTTCAGCGTGTGCTCCACTTGTTTCAGTTTCACTACTTTTTGTTTGTCTAATATTTTCATAGCGTAATATTCTTTCGTAGGCTTGTGTTGGACTATCATGACCCGCCCGAAGGATCCGGTGCCTAGGGTTTTTATCCTTTCGAAGTCGTTCAGTCCGGCGGTGTTGGTAGGATTCTTTTTCCATTTCTCCTCGAAGTCTTCCTTTGCCTGGTCGAGAAACTCCTTGACGCTTTCGGCGGCGTCCACCTTCTTGTTGGCGGTGGTAGCATTGTTGCCCATGGTTCACCCCACTAACTAGTCGGACGCCTTAGATTTGCCGTTATTGGAGGCCGCCTTGGTGCACTAATCGATGCCTGCTGTGCGACCGTGTAAGAAACGGGGCAGGTCAGCAGAGACCGATCAGAAACGCGTACATTTTCTAGATTTGATGCACAGTCACGCGTCACAAAACACACTCGTTGCAGACACTCATTGACACGATAATTCCCTTAAGGTAGGTATGAACGAAAATCACACTAAATTGGTCACATCCACAAGAAATAAAATGGCTTCCACCCAGTTCCACAACCGGACTCGATCGACAGAGCGAGAGCGAGCAAGCAAGCGAGCAACGGCAGGCGAGCGGACGATTTCGCTCGCTCACGGCTCACGAACGGAGTATCGAAGGCAAGCAGGGCGAGCGCGCGGGGGAGGCTTAATTAACAATGCTGCCACTTAATAATATGAAATTCTACCAAAATTTTCTAATTTCTACTATGGCTGAGGAAAATAAAAAGTCATTTCAAGATTTTCAACGAAAGAACTCATATACTTATTTTTAAACCGTATGAGCAGACATCTAAAAAAACATTAAAAAAACTTTTAGTTATCGGAAGGGTCGCGGAAGGGTTCGCGATTAAAAAGTATGTGCATTTTCTCCTTTTTGATGAGAAAACGACCCCTCTTTAAGAAACAGGGTTCCTGTATGCTATCTCATAGAAACCGTGCATTTATCCAGGATAAAAAGTGGCCCATATGCGATTCCAGACTATAATCTACCTTTGTGCCAAATTTCATTGAGATCTGTTCAGCCGTTCTGGCGTTATTGAGTACCTACCAAATATCCATCCAAACTAAATTAGTGGGATGTATTAAAACTTTTACGAGTATTTTTATCGTCACTGTCTAATAATAATCAAGCCTTCTTGAAACACTTACCATTTCCTGACCCTACCATTAGGTACCTACCTATGCCTATCGTATTACACCATGTTGATCCATTGCTCTTTAAAAAAAAATAGACAAATCTATCCCACGGGAACCATAGTTTTACCGGGATAAAAAGTCGCCTGTGTGCTACTACTTATTTTGTTCAATATACACTGTTACAAAACTTATATTTTTAACGGTTGTTTCAACTCCTATCTGATTGGAAGCAAGTAACCATTATGGCAGTCAGGTTGCATTTTTACCTATCTCTTGATCGAAAGAATTAATTTTATTTGTACCAGGATGGCATAGGCTTATAATGATGATGGTGAGATTGATGTTTGTGTATTTTATTTTTTTATTTTAAATATTTGGATGTGTAGCGTGCACGTTATACAATTATAACTTAAATATTTTCTTAGCAAAATAATAATAAATAATTGCATTATTTTAATGTTATTTCAAATAGTAAGATGTCCAAAGATTTATAGTAGATACCTTATGCATAATTTTTAACAAGTTTATGGGGAGTAGAAAAATAAAAACATTATCTGTCAATAACAATACAATTGAGAACACGACTGTACACTGGATGTGCACGGGGTGTCGTATCAGTGCGGGGAGGAGAATTCGACCGGAGAGCCAATCGGTGCTACGCTCGCCCGCCCTTCATCCCGCTAGTCCCCTCAGGTTGCGCAATAACGGTAAGCGGTAAAGTTACGTGCCGCTACCTATACCTGCTTTGAGATTTTAAGATGTTTATGCCATAGCAATCGTTCCAGCGCTATCTATCGAGTCCTATAAAACTATTTTATTTTATTTTTATTCATAGTCTTGTAATGGAAACGCATTAGTTGCATTAATCTTGCGAGTAAAAATTCAAATCTGACTGAGAAGAGAAGTAAATCCGGTTAAAACGGTTATATTCTGTATTTCCTGCTAGTGGTGAACCAAGTCGTTAAAAAAAGAAATATACAATTAAAAATTAACCTATTTGGGAGAATACTACTTCTGGCAGCACCATGAGCTTTTTTCCTCCCAAAAATAATAGATGGCGGTATGCGGCACAAACCCTAAAATTATCAAGGTAAAAACGACTTGGCAAAAAAAGTTATCTCCAGCGCCAGTACAAAATTAAAAAAATTACAAAGTAGAAAGGAGATTACAAAAAGTTTTGATTCCTTTTCCCTGAGAAAAAGGCTTCAGGCTTTGAGTCTACTTTATGTCAAAGGAAAAAGAGGTACCTACTGTTGAGGTAGTATGAGGAAAGTTATTGTTGGACGTGCCGACGTGTTGTCATACATAGCATTTACTTATTAGCCGACTGGTTTAATTCTACATTCAATCTATAGTGGGATTTTTAATTAGACGATACCGACTGACAGTAGCTAATGTCACTTTGTAAAATAATGTTGCCATATTTAAAGTAATAGTGCTGCGTTCAGTTCTCGTTCAATCAGATGAGTGAACAATGAGTGAATAGTTAATCATTGCAAACTATAAAATAATACTGAAACTATTACACGGGTATATAGCGCGTTAATTACCTTATTTTATTAATTTTCCCGACGTTTCGGCTATGTTGCAATAACCGTGGTCGCGGGCTGACTGGAGCATTGACATGAGTGCCGTTCATTGGCACTACCATAAAAGGCTGGTACGTGAAGCGATTGAAATCAGTAAGTATCCTAATTTCAATCGTGAAGATGGTTACAGACTTTCACAGTCGTGGAATCCCGTCATTGGTAGGTGTGTACGTCGCGATACCTTACCACAGTGCGTAGATACTATTAGTGTTGTGTGTCGTAGTGCGTGCACGGACATTACGAAAAAAGAAGATCAAGTGAGGGTAGTTAGTGATACTGCCTCCACTTCTCAGCCACGGTAGCACTCATGTCAATGCTCCAGTCAGCCCGCGACCACGGTTATTGCAACATAGCCGAAACGTCGGGAAAATAAATAAAATAAGGTAATTAACGCGATAAATACCCGTGTAATAGTTTCAGTATGTGTTATGATCGCGAAAGTTTAAAAAGTACTATAAAATAATATTGAAATTTGTATAAAAAAATTAGTATGTAACTACAATCAGTTTTTTGACGGTTTATTACAAAGCGCGGCGTGGCGACTAGTGCCAACACCGATGAACGCCACGCGCGTCGGTCACCATTTTGTTTGTAATTCGGCTTCTAACCTCTGGTCTGATAGCACGAATGTTTTTCTGCACTCACGCTGTTTAGTTATTGTTTTTGTAAAGTTTATTCGTTACGTTGTGTTTGTGGTAATTGTTGTGTATTTTGTTGCTATATTGTTTCGCGCGAACGATATGGATCCTCAACCAAGCACGTCAAGTCAAGTTCGGCACACTAACTGTTCACTAGAAAAACGAGGCAATTTCATTCATTCAGGAGTTTTTTCAATCATTCACTTTGTCACAACACTATTTTTATTTCATCAAAAACTGACAACACAGTAAACGTCAGCTAGCTTCGTCTAATTATAAATCCGAGTATAATTAAAAATCATATCTAATTGCTAAGCTGTCTAATTATGCGCTGCCGGCCGGTGGGTTGCAGGAACGCCCGCCTATCAACTGAATCTCTGACTCGGACCGCTTAGCATACTCAAAAAAAAGTCTTGTACATACACATTTAAAATCAGAATCTCGGAAACTGCGCCAACGAGTTTCACGAAATTTAGTATACGGGGGTTTTCGGGGGGAATAAATCGATCTAGATATTATGATTCATTTTAAGAAAATGATTTTTAACCCTGTTTCCAATAATTAAAAATAAACTGAATATGTGACTGCTCCTGCCATCTATTGGCGATTGTGAGCAACTAACTTCAAGCATATCCAGCAGATGGCGTTGTTAAGTAAGAACAAGCCACTAAAGACAGATAATGACTCTTCCTAACATCTATTGGCGAATAATAATACATTTTTTTTTATTTTTAGCTAACCAGTTCATATTTTTTTATTATTATGTCAATAAGATCGAAAAATATTATTCATATTTTCATCATTTCACCAGTATGTAATTTGTATCTAAATACAATTTTTAAAAAACACAAACAAAAAAAACCGAGCGAAGCTCGGACACCAACTGCTATTAAACAAACAGTGGTGCTGCCAGTGACAGATAGTCAAATAAAACATGAGGCTAAGCATGAGGCAGCTCAAGAAGTAACAATAAATAACGAGGAAAGTAACATCGCCATAAATTATGTGGACAACGATGCACTGCTTTTTAATGGCAATAAAAGGATAAGAACAGTAGGTAACATTCTTGGATGCTTTCCGTTTCACGAAAATGTTTTTATTTGCCGGCATATATTTTTAAACACATAGATTGAGGCGGGTAACATGAGAGGGTAAAATAAAAAGTAACGTAAAATGTTAAAGTAACATTCTAGCGACGCTATAATACAAAAAACAAACACAGATCATTACATCTTGTTGCCATCCCATCACTGACCGATTACAGGTATGTATGTTGATGTTGCCATACTAGTTTTATAGAGCGAAGTTGCTATTCGCTATCCTAAGATTATTACTGCACATTCAGTCTTGATACAATCGTATAATGTCAACGGTAAGTTTTGTTTCCAAAATAATGTCCATACTGACAGATGCAGCTAGGTTTTTAGTGCAACCTGATACGTATTTGGGAGACGTGGCGGCTAGATTTTATTTATTATGGAATTGGGTAGGACACGTTCGTCGGATGCCCCCCGCCCGATAGGTGAGTGACCATCATCCACCCCATGGATTCCTGACGGACACCGGCCTACTGGCTGGCCTAGAAAGCATTAGCAGGACGATCTGGGCGCCTTTGAAAGGAACTGGTGGGAAGAGGCTCAAAATCAAAGGAACTGGAAGTCTTTAGGGGATGCTTTTTGCCCAGCAGTGGGACGATATAGGCTAGTAAAATAAAAAATAAAAAGGTAGGCAGTCCAAATGGTGGAAAAACCAAACTGCGTACCGCAGCTATAATTAATGTTCAAGCAATTTGTAAGGTCGTGCGTGCATGTGTATAAAAAATGTGTGTAAAAATATTGATTTACGAGAAAGTAGGGAAAATTTTCACGCACGGTAATACTAGTCCCCACCTTGCTCTGTTTCCTTGCTTTGCTTTACCAAGGTTATTTGAAACTGAACAATTTGATTACCTATCTCTTTTTGTGTCTAGTCTTTTCATATCCTTTGTTTCGCTTTTACGCGTACGAGTGTAAAGGCGCCAACTTCACACCAATTGTGGAATCCGCGCGCATTTTAGTTTTTCGCCCCCTTCCTTCCTTCCCCTTCCTCCTTCATTTGGACATCGGTGTTTGTGCGTGAACGTTGTGCTACGGAGTGTGTTACACGTGCTAAATACAACAAATATATTTTACATAATTTATAATTTCAAAGTTATAAATAGCAATGGCAGACGCAGCAGTTGAAAAGAAGTAAGTTCCTAAAGACGTTATTTTTAACTCTGAAGTTGTAGAAATTATATTTTTTGGCGGCTTTGTAAACGTGATCAAAATGGCTTCCTTTTTCTTTAATAAAAATGTCTTGATAAATAGTAATAGTACGATTGCTCGTGATGTTTGACGCTATAATAGTTGGTAGGTATGTAGGCAAGAATATATTAATTGTTTTGAAATACTCTTGACACCTACTTACAAGCGATAGTTTGATGACGCTAAGACACGCGGGAAAACTAAATTTCCTTATTGAATGTGTGCATAGGTAATTAGTTCTGTAGATACCCATTTTAATTATTTGAAGGCTGCCAGACACCTAATTTTCTATGCTGTACTAGGCGTAGAAACATTTTTATTGTCAAAGCCTTACGTTAGGCACGCCGCGCGGCGTTCAGCCGCTTGTTTTATCCAAGATGGCGCTACGCTACCTACCTGAGTATATGCGCGGCTGCCGGCCGGCCCGTGTCGAGTAGGTAGGTAGGTACCTATTCTAGCGTCCCTTGCGCGCGGTTATTCGAACTCGGGCCTTCCATCCTCCATCTCGCTCGATTTTGCAAGTAGCGGAAAATCACTCAAGCCACGGGCGCGGCGGGTCAGGCGGCAGGATTATGGTTTTTGGCCCATGATGTTGTCATTAGTTATTTTAAGTCGCACGATTCCGTTGTATGCTGGATTTTTTAACGTGTATGTGCATGGAAGCAAATAGGTAGCATTTATTGAGCCCATTGAGCGAAGTCATCGTGATTACGTCGCGTTATGTGGAAACTTTCCCACATGCAGGCAGGCTTGCGCAACTGAAGCAGAGCCTCTTGTTTTTGTTCCGGCAGACTTTTCCTTTTACGCTACGTAGGTAGGTAGGTACGTCGCCCCACTTAGCCGGTGAACATTGGCCGGGAAACTGTTGCATTGTTATGTTCCGTTACTACCTACCCGACTCGCAGCGTTTGGCAGTTGGCACGCCACGGCACAGGTAAGGTAGGCATTCCGATTATTGAGAACTTGCAGCTTCAATCAGGTTTGGTAGGTACCTACCTGCTACTGCACACACCACTCGCACTAGCCGGGCCTTCTATTGATAAAAACGATATAGTAAGAGTCTATAGTAACATAACTAGGTAGGGTAAAACACCCAGTAGTCAGCCTTTTCAGCCTCGATGTTTTACGCTAGTAGGTAGGTATGCAGCTGTAGAAAACATTACAGTAATTTCCACCCAAGATTCGCAAAGTTCACTGCCGGCCGGTATTTTACCATAGAAAGTTCTTAGCAACCATTCATAATAGGTATGCCTAGGTTAGCTACCTACTATAAGGTAGCATTTAGATACCTGTTCTTATAAACACGATAATTTCCAGGGAAGTTGCCGCTGAGGAAGTGACCTCCACTGAAGCAGTAAAGGAATGTCCAATCAAGAAGTCGCCTGCCAAGAAGGCAGAGGCTGAAAGTAATGGCAAAGAAGAGAATGGCAGTGGTGACGCGCCAGCGAAGGAAGCCAAGGAGGCTGCGCCAGAAAACGGGGATGCTGAGGAAAGCAATGACGCCGTTGTCGCCACCGAGAATGGAGACGCCGTTGAAAATGGTGATGCCACAGGTTAGTCTGAATACATTTTGACTTATAACATCAAGTAGGTATAACCTAGTCTACAACAAGTACAGTATAGTCACAAAAAAAAAATCCACTCAAAAGATTATTTAACAATTCATTTCATAAGGTTAGTGTTGTGAGAGCACTGTAAAGTTCTATTTATAAAGTGAAAGTTCTGTTTAAATGAGATATTGTGTTATTACAGAAAAGAAAGAGCCAGCTGTGAAGAGGAAATCTGTCCCCGCAGATAATGGTGATGCTGAGAAGACCACACCAGAGAAGAAAGCGAAAGTTTCAGAGGAGGCGGCCACAGAGGAATAGACCGCAGTCTAATCCCTGTGCCATTCTTAAAAGCTTGGTTTACTGCAATGCATCTATGTAGTTCATTAGAGCTCAACTCACATATCTCCAACCCAACCAGAGCCAAGGCAATAGTTTTATATACATGAACTTATTTACATAGTACGTTTATACCATGTTTTAGGAGTTGGGCTCTATTGCGGCCTTAGTTTAGGTTAATACTTTGTATTAAATCTTACCTGAGAAGTACCTGTAAATTGTGAATTTAATGTTACTGCCACTCGTGACTTAAGCATGCATCGCAGTGAACTGAACTGAAGTACAGTCGGTTCGATGTTTAATGCTGTTTTTGCATAAGTATTTGTGTCTTCTTAACAGACTACGATGGGTTTTTGAATTGATAGATTAACATGTGTTTGGGTAGACGATTCCAGTAGGTATACTGCCAAAGGATTCACCGCGTGTGAAATCAATTCACGATCCGTTCTGTGAACGACGCGTTTTGTAAAACAGTTTCTGAAAACAAGAATTTTAGATTAACTAAGGATTTAATGTTTAGATTATAATTCAGTTGTAAATTTAAGTTAGCAGTTAAAGTCGCACATATTTCATAGGCATTATTACTTAACCATTTAAACATTCCTTTGACATTTGGTTTTGGATAACAATGTGGATTGGTTGCCCCCTAGAGTTGGTTGTTGCATTCACTTAGCACTATTTGTCTAATATTAAAATTTCAACCAACACTAGGAAGGTTAATCTGTTCTAACGTTCACATTGAAACACTAATTTTAGGATTTGGAATTTATTAAAGTTCAAAGTTGACAAATAAGGTGATAGTTCATTATTGAATTTCTAACTTTGCGTGCTATTTTGTTGTTTGTAATTCTATTGACAACTACATTTTCTTATATCCTGTTTTTTTTCTAATTTATTTTCTTATGTGATAGATAACAGACCTCGAATGTAAGATAAAATATGTGGAAACGAATCTATAACTTAATTCAATACACCACTTGACACTTGTGTTCCTCTAATAATAAAATTGTGTATTAACTTTTTTCACTTTATAAACATGTTTGATTCAAAAGTACAATAAGTATTAGACTATAATAATATGATAGTGTACACTACAGTGTAGGTACAAAAACACTGGTCCCAATTATGGACTTCAGTGTTTTTAAAACATTTCTGGCAATAAAATAGTTGAATCCAACCAATATTGTTTTCATTCGATAATGCACTGCTCTAACAACATCCCTACTTCTAGGCTTGCCTAGGCTGTTAGATGCCAGAAATAACGCTTGAGTCTGTGTCGAACTCGAGCATAGTGAGCTCAGATTGGGATTCAAGGTCGCCCAAGACGAAGTCACCTTTATCCCCGAGGAGAATGCCTACTCTTTCACACCATCTACGAGGCAGTAAAAATCAATTGTAGGTACTAGAATCAAATTATTTATTAAAATTACAATTAAGTACAGTTAGTAGACAAACAATTTGTTGCATGACAGTAAAAAAAATTTTCAGTATTCGTGCTTTTTTTAACCGACTTCAAATTAAAAAGGAGGAGGTTCTCAATTTAGTTTTTTTTATTAGTTTGTTCTATTTTTTTATAAGTATATTGCATGGAGTTAGTAAGTACCTACTATCGTAAATGCTCTTATGCGATTTCTACTTTGTGTTCTTAAGTTCAAATCATAATTAATGAATAATAGATCATAACTAAATTCAGTACAATATTAATGCCCTGCTAGACCTCATGTCTTAAATGAGTTGGTTAGGTTTACATCACTTATCATTTGACCATACCTAGTCGAGCAGGTGGTGTGAAAATAAATATTATAGCGAGTTGGGTCAGCGCGATGGGTAAGGTAAATAAACGAGGACACTACGAGGTCAGCCATCACCGTGGTTACTGTCTACACAAACAGACAGAAGGGTACACTTTCAACCCCTCAGTAGTCCGCAAACGGGTTACCGAGACGCAGTGATTGACCAAAGATGCGCCGCCAGTCATTTTCAAACGCTGCTACGCCTTTTCTCCTTCTATCTTTATTTTACGGAACTCACTCTCAGACCACGCAGAACATAAATGTTTGTAAGTACCTACTTAACTTACCTGCTAGTACCTAACTTACATACCTACTTTTTTCTCTGTAGTTATGTCGAATAAAAAATGTCAGTCCTTAGTTTTGAAAAGTCTAAAAAAGAGATAGATATATTTTATCTGTGGATAGAAAAATCACAGATACCTATCACAGAAGAAAAAAAAAATCTGTGATAGGTACCTAACACTACCTACATAACAGACACAAAAAAACTAACTAGGAACTGTTTTCTTCTACGCATGGGGGCTCACGCTTGACGGTTTTGTGCATTCGAAAATTAGAATATTCATTAATTTCATTATCTACATTAATTAGTCAGCTATTTAAATTGTAATGACTAGCGGTTAGGTAACGACAAAGGTAGGACAAATAGCAGATAAAGTAGAAAATATAAAACTCTGTACATTTTCAGTGCTAATCAACGAAGAGAACAATGCGCTAGCAGAAAAGGCTTTTGAGGTTGCAAAAGAATATGTGAGACGAAACCCTAGTTTGGGACTGGCAGTCGAGCCCAACATTGTAGTCGGTAACCGGTCTGATGCTAAAGCGTTTTTGGAAAATGGTAGGGATTTTTATTCATCTACAAGAACCTAGTTACCTACAGCATCTTACCTAGTTGTTTGGGTTTTACACCACAAGTTGCACTATCTACCTATTGTTTACTTTCTAACCAAAGCGAAAGTATTCGTAGCATTAAGTTCACTGATGCATGCCAAATTCTTACATCAGAACACAGTTTGCAGAAAATACAACGACATGGTCTCGGCGAAGAAAACTCCTCACGTGGTATTGGACTTCACTATGACAGGAGTTGGCTCGGAGACTATAAAGTCATTCACAGCTGCTTTGGGTCTACCGACTATCTCGGGCTCGTTTGGTCAGGCCGGAGACTTGAGGCAGTGGCGCAATCTGAACGCGAATCAAACAAAGTTCCTTCTACAAGTCATGCCCCCAGCAGATATCTTGCCTGAGTCCATACGAGCGATTGTGACGAAACAGGAGATCACCAATGCTGCCATAATTTTTGATGAGTTTTTTGGTACGTCCTTCATCCCTTCCCGTTTCCCTATCGACAAAAGTAGGTCGGTATACCTAGTATACCTAAATGCTTAGTTTTTTTACAGTTTAGTAAAGACATGCATGAGATAATGCCCGCATGCATTCGTCAACGATGTTCTACCGACCGTTATCACGCACCAGCTAACAACAATGTTATTAAAACCGTTTGTTTACAGTTATGGACCACAAGTATAAGTCGTTACTCCAAAACATACCTACTCGGCACGTGATAACTCCCGTGAAGAGTTTCAATAAGGATGATATTAAGACTCAGCTGCGGAGCCTGAGAGAGTTGGATATTGTCAACTTCTTTGTGATTGGTAGCCTGAGGACGATTAAAAATGTTTTGGACGCAGCGGACGAGAACCAATACTTCGGAAGGAAAACTGCTTGGTTCGCACTTTCTTTGGACAAGGGAGATATCAGCTGTGGGTGCAAAGACGCTACTATAGTCTACATGAGACCCACGCCAGACGCCAAAAGCAGGGACCGTCTGGGCAAGATAAAGACTACGTACAGCATGAACGGCGAACCAGAAATCACATCAGCGTTTTACTTCGACCTGTCTCTCCGGACATTTTTAGCGATCAAGTAATGACCTTTGCTATTCCAGTGCTAGTGCTCTCGTTTCTAGTGCACCGCGCACCTCGTGGTTCGACTATTAATAGCTGGGTTTATTCCACCAGAGTTCACGCTTATGAATTTCCAGATCCCTACTGGACTCTGGCAAGTGGCCAAACGACATGAAATATATTACATGCGACGACTACGACGGCAAGAATACACCTAATAGGACCTTGGATCTCAAAACCGCATTTCAAGAGGTGCGTTCGCCCAAGTAAACTAGTAATGACCTACACTCTGTCTGATCGATGTTACATTTTTGTTATGGTAGTGGACTATTGCATGTACCTGTAGACATACATTTTAAGGAAAACGGCGAAGGAGGATTTGTGTTTTATGCTAAAATATGAATCTAGTGTTTGTCTGACAACAATCAGATTGCGCAAGAACGATTTGAAAATAGATTCGGTTGCAAGTTTGTGTGTTCCAGGTGAAGGAAACTCCCACCTATGCTCCTTTATTTATTCCTCAAGATGATCCGATGAACGGTCGGAGCTACATGGAGTTCAATACAGATTTGTCAGCCGTAACAGTAAAAGACGGTGCTTCTATAGGCAGCAAAGCTTTAGGAACTTGGAAGGCTGGTTTGTCCAATCCCATCTCCTTGACTGACCCCGGCAACATGAGCGAATTCTCCGCGCAGCTTGTCTACAGAATCGTCACAGTCGAGGTGGGTAAACGAACTCTCGTTATTGTTTTAAATTCTTTTGGCAACTCATTAAAAATTCATCAGTTTAGGTACTGAACTGCCATCTGCTCAAACAACATTACTTCCCAACTTTCGTCGTCTGGAAATTTGATTGGTAGAAAATTTCTTTGCAATAATTATATCGTATCACCAACCTTAACTTTTAGTATAATTATATTGCAGCAAGAGCCTTTCATAATAAGAGATGACGATTCGCCTAAAGGATTTAAAGGTTATTGCATAGATCTGATAGAAGAGATAAGGCTCATAGTAAAGTTTGACTACGAAATAGCATTATCACCGGATGGAAACTTTGGTACGATGGATGAGAATGGTAACTGGAACGGGATCATAAAGGAGTTGATAGAAAAGAGGGCGGATATCGGGCTGTCATCGCTGTCAGTCATGGCTGAGCGAGAGAACGTGGTGGATTTCACGGTCCCGTACTATGACTTGGTCGGCATAACAATAATGATGAAGCTACCACGAAACCCGACGTCCTTATTTAAATTTCTGACAGTACTGGAAAACGACGTGTGGCTGTCTATACTGGGTGCATATTTCTTTACCAGGTAAGCCGGTAGGTACGTGAAACTGTGACATCACCCGGCCGTTGCAGAAACTTGTTTTTTTCACCTTGCTGGTACAGTTTGCATTCCACCGTTACAATTTCCGAATTGTTTAAGATCCCTCGTCTCTTTCCGCCGTTGGCTATTAAAGTAGGACAAACAAAGTAGCAGAAGCAATATTTTTTATGCCTCCTCGCGTAGCGTGTTGGACTCGGGGTGAAATAGGGTACGAAAACGAGCCATGACATTTTGTCGTTATTCCGATACATGGCGGTCGATGGTATGTCCACCTGCTTCGATTTATTTTCTTATCTGATTTTGTAGAACGAGGTCAAACGACGACCGACCGACACACAGTTACTCTCTACTATTTATGATTATTTCTAAAACTTGTCAAGGGAATAGGTAAGTGGTCAGTTGGAAATGCGTAACGTCATCAGTAAAGACATCGATTACCTACCTTGTTACTCATCATAGCCATAAAATCACACATGCTTACATCACTTTTAGCTATTGGAAGAGAAACTGTGCCGCGGAGGCCCTAGAATCTTTGGAAAGTAGGTGGGTTTTAGGTTAATGTCGGTAAGGTAGTAGGTACTGTGCATAACCTAAAAATCCTAATAAGTTCTACCTTTGAGACCTCTTCTTTATATTTCAAATGATTAGGTTTATCAATCTAAAATGTAAAACTTTACCGCTGTTGGCTCATATTTCGATTGGATAGCAAAACTAAACATAAATATTAGGTAAATGCATGTAGGGCGTTTGGCGGAATGAACTTGAGTCATTGTTTGTATAAATGTCGACCTTACCTACCTTTGTAGCTGAAACGAAGGTGGTTTGGTTAGTACCATCCTATTATGGAAGGTAAAAGTCAAACACCAGTCAGTTTTTTTAGGACTCAATTTTCATCCGAATTGTGATATAAGTATGGGTTATATAAGGCCACCTACATAGTAGGTACCTACCACGTTGCGCTATCGAAGTTCAAACGGTTGAAGCCCGCTTATTTAGACTTATTCCTCTTATAGTTTCCTGATGTGGATATTCGACAAATGGAGTCCATACAGCTACCAAAACAATCGTGAAAAGTATAGAGAAGACGAAGAAAAACGCGAGTTCACTTTGAAAGAGTGCCTATGGTTTTGCATGACGTCACTAACTCCTCAGGGAGGGGGGGAAGCGCCCAAGAATCTGTCGGGAAGACTGCTTGCGGCCACGTGGTGGCTTTTCGGGTGAGTCTTAATGATTTTTATGACCTAATTAACTAAAATTACTACATTTCCAGAAAAATATTGTATCAAGATGGTATTCTGGAGGTAGGTAATAACGTAAATGTCACTTTCTACAAGCGGCAAAGAAGAAATAGGTAAGTACCTACTTAATACCAACGACGTCGCCGTCGGTCGCTCTGAGAGGTATTATGGTTGGCAGAACAAGATTGCAAGCGAAGGTTATCGCGAGTAGGATAGACTTATTCATGGAGCACTATGTGCGAATGAGAAGGAAAGCCAGTACGTCATTGATAATGAAGTCAGGCATACACCACCATAAACTTAGCAAGTGTACACTGCACCGACTTGATATTTCAGTGATGACGAATATGAAGAACAGCATTGAAACCCTCTTAATTCACACCACTCGTATTTGAATCGAAGATGCATAGTGTTGTTTGAAGGGTAATGTTTCTTTCGCGAAATGTCCCGCTTCTAAAAACATTAGCGTTTCGTAAAAAGCGCCCACAGAATACAAGAGATAGGGTAATAGGGACGGCGAATCTATCTGCGTTCTGTGTTGAACTCTGGTTGAAGCCCCGACTAAAAAAAAGAGTGTACCTGATCGCAATCACTTTCAGGGTAGAAACTCACGGAGCAGTTTTCGGGACGAATTTGACCAAATTGGGTATAGGGGCACTAATCGACGAAGGCATCTAAAATACCCTTATTGGTCCTTTATGTTCCAGCTTCATCATCATCGCATCATACACCGCTAACCTGGCCGCTTTCTTGACCGTCTCTCGTCTGGACACGCCTATAGAATCGCTGGACGATTTGTCGAAGCAGTACAAGATTCAGTACGCGCCGCTCAACGGAACTGCTGCTATGACTTATTTCGAGAGGATGGCGCATATTGAAGTCAGGTTTTATGAGTGAGTGAGAAAAAAGCGGCCAAGTGCGAGTCGGACTCGCCCATGAAGGGTTCCGTGGCAATAAGTAATTATAATATAGAAGTTCTAGTAGTTCGGCGAAAGGTAAATTGCGGTTTACGATTTATGACGTATAAAAAAAAAACTACTGACTAGATCTCGTTCAAACCAAATATCGTTGAAAGTTTGCATAGTAATGTACAACATATATTTTTTTTAGTTTTATCATTCTCTTATTTTAGAAGTTAGAGGGGGGGGGACCAACTTTTTTCCACTTTGGAAGTGTCTCTCGCGCAAACTATTCAGTTTGGAAAAAAACGATATTAGAAACCTCAACATCATTTTTGAAGACCTATTCATAGATACCCCACACGTATGGGTTCGATAAAAAAAAAATTTTAGTTTCAGTTTCAAGTATGGGGACCCCCAAAATTTATAGTTTTTTTTCTATTTTTGTGTAAAAATCTTGATGCGGTTCACAGAATACATCTACTCGCCAAGTTTCATCAGTCTAGCTCTTACGGTTTCGGAGAAAAATGGCTGTGACATACGGACGGACAGACAGACATACAGACATGACGAATCTATAAGGGTTCCGTTTTTGCCATTTGGCTACGGAACCCTAAAAACCCATGAGGCACTTGTCCCACCGACGACAACATTATAGCTCGCCGAGGTATTGATATTTAGGATGTGGTCACTGCGTCAAAATAGAGGATACAGAGTTTCTCAATGGTGAATGAAATGGTGTGAACAGCCAGCGATAAACTATGCGTCTTTTAATTGACACAGAATCGCCGGCGGTTAGACAAGTGCCCGGATTCAAAAATCTTATTTTACAATTTTTTTTGGAACAACCAGGGTCACCAACCTCATCTTCCTGGCTATGCCAAGTGATGACGAAGGGCTTGAGGTCATAGAACGAAGTTGGTAGTAGGTACTCGAATGCCAACTAAACTCGGGCAGGAAAAATAATGTTTCTAAGAATTAGCGTAAAACAAGTCATGTGACTTGCTGTCGTCATTGCTAAAAGAGTCGTGTGACAAAGTTGTGTATAGAGATCTAAATCTGTGCTGTCCAAGTTGTACCTCATATACAAATGATTGAGTATTTTATTTACCTACTTTGATAAAAGGAATAAATAGTGCGTTAAAGGTATTTATCGTGGCCATTCGTGCCTCCCAGGTGGAACAGTATTTTTTTCCAGTCATATCTTCGTTCTAACCATCGTCAGTAAAGCGGTTCGTAGATGGGCCATATTTTCACTGCAATTTGTGGCCGGCAACTATTGGTGCCCCTCTCTTACTTACATGTTAGACAGGGACACCATTAGTTGCTGGCACAAATTGCAGTGCAAATATGGCCCGTTTACGAGCCGCTTAACCTACAAAACTGCAAGGGTATCTGAAGTAGATATCAAAGTGATTGTAGAAAATAAATAAATAAATAATAAAATAAATATTGTGGACAATTCACACAACACTACCCAGCCCCAAACTAAGCAGAGCTTGTAATATGGGAACCGGATAGCTGATATAATACTTGAATACATTTTTTTTTGTAAATACATACTTAGAATACAATATAACACCCAGACAGAGAACAAACATTTATGTTCACCACACAAATATTTGTTCTCGGTGTAAATCTTCTCTGAAAGACAAAAATGAACACAGATCAAAGACGGGTTTTCCTTATCTCTTGTTATCGGTCAAGCCCCTTTCGTGATTTCTCTATCTGGCAATTTGTTATAAAGTTATCATAATCACTGTAAAAAATTATCACCTTTTTGAAGATTCAATGTTGCGAGTTCAGTGACTCGATAATGAATTCAGTCATTGAACCCGCAGAATAGGATGTTTGGTAGGTATTATTATTTTTACCTAAGAAGTAAATTTTAAATTCAGATTTGATTCTTTTTGCCTTTTATTGTAGAACTCTTTCGGAATCGCATAATTCTCTTTGAGTAACATTTCTGTTAAAGTTAGGTTGAGCACCATTTTGGATGGGTGACCGATCACAGGAGGTACCTACCTACGTCCTATATTTTATTTTTAATCGAGCTTGTAGGTTTTCGCAGAACACGCGTCTGAATCGTGTGATAAGTTTGAACCACAATTATCTCGCTCGACTGAAAACTAATTAAACTCGTCATCTTCGTTATTACAATTTTTCCACCAAATCTTCTTTCTTCGTTATATTACACCGACTCAACCACAGACAGGTTATTGACAAAATTTTATTATATTTTTAGTATTGTTGCTATAGCCACCAAAATTAACTCATCGGTGAAAATTTCATCGGTATAACACGGTTCATGAAATTTATCTGGTGACACACAGACTGACTGACAGACAGACAGACAGACGGTCAGCGGAGTCTAAGTAATTTGTTATCCTTTGAGCACAGAACCCTAAAAGCATTTTTGCTTGACAGCGAGTAAAATAAAATTTACAGAATATGGAAAGAAATGAGTTTGAACGACAGCCTAAGCGACGTCGAACGCGCCAAGCTAGCTGTTTGGGACTACCCCGTCAGTGACAAGTACAGCAAAATGTGGCAGGCCATGCGTGAGGCAGGCCTGCCCAACTCCATGGATGAAGCTATACAGAGAGTGCGTGACTCTAAGAGCTCCAGCGAAGGTGAGGAACTCGCCCTTTGTGGGACAATCTGTCAGGAAGGAGACAGGCGGAACCAAGCCGTAGTTTGTTGCCTGTTCTTCTAGGCTTGGTCGCGTGGAACTGGCACCTAGACTCACCTAGCTTTAAGACGTTTCAAAGTGATAACTACTGAATGAATATACATATGACTTTGACTTTGGAGCAGAGGCCGAGGAGTTTTTTTTATTTATTTAACATTTATTTTGAGTTTCTTGCAGCAAGATATTTTCTATTAAAAACTTAAATTTTAAGTAATAATATCAGTAAGTATTTAAATGTCTCAAAAACAATAGAGGTTGAAATATGGCCATCTCGTACTAAACCAATAATAGAACAAACACAATGTTTTTAATTACGGAGGTTAGATTTACAAAACCACAAAATCAATTCTAAACTTTAAAGGGAAGGTAAGTACAAACCATAACGACTTTTTCGATTATACCAGGGTTTGCATGGTTGGGAGACGCGACCGACGTGAGGTACCAAGTACTAACGAGCTGCGATCTTCAGATGGTGGGAGACGAGTTCTCCAGAAAACCATATGCCATCGCAGTGCAGCAAGGATCACCTCTTAAAGACCAGTTCAATAACGCGTGAGTTCATTGACAACATATAGTCTAAGATCCCGCTATAGAAGGACCTTCACCGAGCTGGTTATTTAATGAAACGTATTTTATATTTAATTAAACATGCCAATAAATATATTCATATAGAATATATTATGGGTTGCCTATCAAATTTCAGTCCAGGATAATTATGATAAATTAATAATTAAAAAAAAATATTAAACTTTCCACTGGTTTTTTAGGGTTCCGTAGCCAAATGGCAAAAACGGAACCCTTATAGATTCGTCATGTCTGTCTGTCTGTCTGTCTGTCTGTGTGTCTGTCTGTCTGTCTGTCTGTCCGGCCGAGTCACAGCCATTTTTCTCCGAAACCATAAGAGCTAGACTGATGAAACTTGGTGAGTAGATGTATTCTGTGAACCGCATTAAGGTTTTTACACCAAAATAGAAAAAAAACTATAAATTTTAGGGGTCCCCATACTTGAAACTGAAACTAAAAATTTTTTTTTTCATCGAACCCATACGTGTGGGGTATCTATGGATAGGTCTTCAAAAATTATGTTGAGGTTTCTAATATCGTTTTTTTCTAAAACTATAAATTTTGGGGGTCCCCATACTTGAAACTGAAACTCAAAAAAATTTTTTTCATCGAACCCATACGTGTGGGGTAGCTATGGATAGGTCTTCAAAAATGATATTGAGGTTTCTAATATCGTTTTTTTCTAAACTGAATAGTTTGCGCGAGAGACACTTCCAAAGTGGAAAAAAGTTGGTCCCCCCCCCTCTAACTTCTAAAATAAGAGAATGATAAATCCAAAAAAAATATATGTTGTACATTACTATGCAAACTTCCAACGATATTTGGTTTGAACGAGATCTACTCAGTAGTTTTTTTTTATACGTCATAAATCGTAAACCGCAATTTACCTTTCGACGAACTTCAAAAACCTTTATATTATGTTAATTGATGCTACGGAACCCTTCATGGGCGAGTCCGGCTCGCACTTGGCTGCTTTTTTTTATTAAACAAATTCTATACCAATCGAAAGTATAGACCCCAGTATTTTTATTCAATAAACATACCGGTGCAAAATGCTATTTATACCTGGCTACCCGAGAGTTGTGACCGGAAAAAAATAGGCAACCTAACGTTTGCATATTGTATGGGGTCTATACTTTCGATTGGTATAGAATTTGTCTAATAAACAAACCGGTGGAAAGTTAAAAAAACAATTTTTTTTTTTAATTATTAATTAATCGTATCCTGGACTGAAATTTGATAGGCAACCCTTAAAGAATATATTTATTGGCATGTTTAATTAAATATAAAATACGTTTCATTAAATAACCAGCTCGGTGAAGGTCCTTCTATAGCGGGATCCTATACTAATAGACGAAAGAAGAACTAGACTAGGTACTAGTTTAAATTTAAAATGTTTTTTCATTACTCATACTCTGAAAGTAGGTCTGAAGTTGCCTGAGGGGCCTAATTGAAAGTAAAACTTTCAGCCCTAGGGAGAATCACTTTCTACTGACAGCTGTTAAATTATTAAAAAAAACAAGTTCTATTTTATTCAACCATGTTCCAACTTTCTAAAGTCTTTCTAACTGCAAGGAGGTCGTTGAACCAAATTCCAACTTTTTAAAGCAAGTAGGTTGGAAACCCATTACAACGGTAAGAAGTTTAAAAAGTCTAATTAGAGCGCAATGTAAAATTTAAATTTAAATAACATAAAGATAGTATTAAATAAATAATATATCTTCTAAATTACTTGATGACTAAATAGCTTCAACTATTTTTTTAAAATAACATTGATTTGAGCAAACAATTTACCATTTTTTAAATTATGAAAAAAAATAATGGCTGAATAATGCTGGCGAGCCGAAGCCGAAGGCCCGCCAGAGAAAAAGAAAAAAAAACCGGGAAGGCGGCAATTCAACCTTCATTTTCACAAATTTTTCTTTCATGTTTTTATTTTTACTTTCCTTGTATTCGTAATGAAAAGCACAGTGTTTACCTCGGGTGAAAGTCTTTTAAGTCCCTCAAGCTCCATTGGCGCCCTCGCTTACGCTCTGGCGCCAAACCCGTCTCGGGACTCAAAAAACGTGACTTTCAACACTCAGGTAACAATGTACTATTTAATGATTGACGGAAGAGATGAAACGAACGTGGGCACAGCAGTCTGTGGTTTCAACGGTCAGTGACTCTTTCTAGTATGCCACGTTGGATGAGTCTTTCAAGGTTGGAACTGGCGATTAACACCGTCTTCTTCTTATTGTGTCGATTTTCTACTAAATAGAGCGCACATCTAGGCGATGGCGATCAGTAACAAGCTGACAAATAACTCTGTCATATTTGATCGCCATCGCAGATCGCTTAGGTATGTGCAAGGCTTTAAGCGAATAAATAAAAGAATAATCATTCTTTAGTAGTCTTGTCAGGATCATGCAAAAGGAAATCCGTGGTCCCTTTGAAAATAAAAAACGGTTCAATCTTCTCCGCTGGCGTGCCGGTTTTTAATTGTTACTTATTACAGTGACGGCCTTGTCACTGTCACTATGTAGCTATCATCGCGTTGTGATCGCATCGGCTCGGCCTTCTTTCGCGCATCCACTGGCGGTCAATCCTTCTGGATTAACTCAAAGAACGTTAGTGAATGGCCGGCATAAGCTGACGCAACTGAATGACACCTACCTACCATTGCATCATCACATCACATGAGCGATTCAACAGAACGAATTTAAAAAAACTTCCACATAAAGCGGTTACAAATTCAAAGCGAATCCGTAGGTATCACAAGATGACCTTGAAAATACTATTTATGAGCGACGGTTGTAACTTATAATTTGTTAGGTACCTAGATACTAGGTAGGTACGATATTCCTAACTAAGTCCTTTGTTATTATGATCAAAGGCCTCAGTCCTTTACAAACTATTAATACTTAGCGGGAACTTTGAAAGCCTTTGGATTAGTAGTACCTACCAGTTTAACAATTTGCTCTTAAAACGTGAAATAAAGCACAATATGTACCTGCTTTAAAAAGTACTGGCAGGAACAATATTATGCTCAATGGACGATGACTGATATCTTTTTGAGCGATGTATGTATTCTTGGTTGTCAATTTTCGCGTCACGGCAAAGAACAAAGAATAGATACATTTTGTGGTTAGTTAGGTCAGCAACCTTCCCGCCAATTTTGATGAAGTTAGCTGAGCATAGACAATTTCTGATTCCAACGAATCTGCAAGCCTTGAAAAAAGATTAGAAGCAAAGAAAAAAAAATAAAAAAGGTTAAAATAAAAAAGGAAGTAGAGGAAGGAAAAGGAGACAACTCCTTTTCCTTCCTCTATGCTCAGTGAACTTTTCCAAACTTGGTAATAACCCTGCAGGTAAATAGGTATATTTATTATAACAATGCAATGCGTATGTACCCATAATGTTATAAATATGCAAATCCACCAAAGGTGACACTGTTGACATTAGCCGGCAAACAGCATTATAAAAATTGCTTGTGTGACCACTAATACATAAATTACCGTATTGGTACAAATATAATAAGCAACGTTTGTAGATGCAAGTAGGTAACTCAACCGTTTTATGAAGAATAGATTGGGACTTTATTTGAAACACACATAATAATGTGTGTTTTGAAAATTAAATATTCGTTGTTGTCTTTTTTACTATTTATATCAATTGCGTGTCTAGACTTCCTGCCTTATTCATTACGAACGAAATTTAATTAAAATAATATTAGGTGTGTTATTATTTTAATTAAATTTCGCCATGCTTGTATTTAGTAGGTACCTCCTACTCATACATACCTTATTATGTATGATTAGGTACTAAATATAGTATGGTGAATGTTTAAAAGTTTTTGAATAAGGTAGTAGGTAGGTATGTTTGTTGTCTCTTTATTGGCTCAAATTACGCTGCCTAGTTTACTATTCTCAAAGTGCATTCTAGAAAATTACTAAACATCGGGAATTATGATTACTTTCTTGGAAATTATGCCTCAAGTTATGTTTGAAACTTGAATAGCTTGGCTTTCGACCAGACAGACATCCTCAAGAGATTTTGAGGAGAAATTAGAGAATTTGTACCATGTCTTGCAATTTGGTTTGAAGGGTGTGGGTGCCGGTAAACATCTGTACATCTGTATGCATCAAGTTGATGGACCCAGAGCAGTGCATCGTAGGGCACGTTCCTGATATGCGTGACCTACGTAGCAATGCTTTGTTATAGGCGATGGTTCTAGCTTCTTAATGTGCAACTGGTTCTTTCAAAACAGTGTGGTGGAAGGATTTTAAGTGTGCCTCGGAGATGCTCTTTTCGTGCACACGACACATGTTTATGAATTTTTAGATGCTACGACATGCCGGTTTCCTCACGATGTTCTCCTTCACTTTTGAGAGTACCAATGTAGTGGAGCTAGTGGCATAATGCACATTTTTTTCAACAAAAAACTTATTGAAACGACTGGAGTTGATCCCACGACCTTATTATCGGAAGGCAGGGCCGCTACCACTAGTCCACGCTCTCTGGTTATGTAAAGAAAAAATATATTTGGTTTTGTTTTTCAGAATTCTCCAACTTCTCAACAAGCGTAAGCTGGAGAAGCTCAAAGAAACATGGTGGAATAACAATCCTAATGCGATGAAATGCGAAAAGCAAGACGACCAGTCTGATGGGATTTCCATCCAGAACATAGGCGGGGTGTTTATCGTCATATTTATGGGGATAGGACTGGCTTGTGTCACCTTGGGCGTTGAATACTGGTGGTACAAATGGAGACGAAGACCTGTCATCGGAAATGTTACTCAGGTAAAGGCCTTCGCACACCTAGGTCGCTGGCGATGACGATCAGTGAAACGCCGTCAAATATCGCTGTCAAATTTGACAGCGTGTCACTGATACTCAAAGGCCGAGATTCATAGACGTGACTTTGCTTTACAGCAAAGGAGTCTTCGCAAAGTAAGCTTTGTTTAATGAAGTTTACGTACAACATTTTGAGTTTACAGAAGAGCTTGACAGAACTATGAAATATATTTTTGGTTGAAAGTTGAACTTTCCATCAAAGTAAAGTCAAAGTGCGGTCTATGAATCTGGGCCAAAGACGCTACTCAAAGGGCCAATAATTAAGGCCTACGCACATCTAGGCAATGGCAATGGCGATCACGTGAAACGCTGGCAAAAAGACAGCGATATTTAACAGCTATTCAGCTGAACGCCATCGCCTAGATATGCGCAGACCTATAAACCACAAGACGATATGAAAGTGTACAATAAGTGCGCGTTGCCAGTGATGGAAGGGAAGGAACTTAGGGAACTGAGACGTGGTCGCTTACTAGCCTTACTTGCACGAGCTATGGAGAGCTATATATGGGAGTTGGAAATGAGGAAAGTCGTAGAAGAGCCAAGGTCACCGACATAGCTCGTAAAATTTGCACCTAAGTTGAAATGGCAAAAGGCTAAAATAGCTGGAAGAACCGACCACCGTTGGGGAATAAAGTTTCTCGAATGGCGACCACAAACATTTCCTCCTAGCCACGAACCAACAGATGAAACGTTCAATCTTTCTGGAAATGTGCATATTTCTAGAAAGAACGATTACTTATAGGCTTATGTCCAGCAGTGGACTTCTTCAGACTGATAATGATTAAACAAAGAACTATTCCATATAAACCACTTCAGTCAAATTTATAGGATAGGTAGGTAGGATACAATGAGAAACGTTCTTCAAATTATGACACGTTTCCATAACGCTTTTGTTTTCGGAACGTACAACGCCATCTAGCAACTGATTGGGAAACTCGCATCACAATTTTTTAGTTAATCCTCCAAAAATGTTCTAGCAAAGGCGGTAAGTGGGTAATACCAAGTACATTCATAGGTACCTATGTACTTGGTCAGCTTTTTGAAAAAATCGTTTGCATCTGGTTTATCGGGACGTGTTTTCTGTAATAACTTTAGTTTATAATCTCGGATTTGTGTATTTTCTTGAGACAAACACATGAAATACTTTGCTTGTGAGCAAAGTATGTAATAGTCACGAAGTTAAAGAAAAATAGTCTTTATTTCTAGATTTAATAAAGCTTGAACTAGAAGAAACAATTCTGGGGCCTCCATCACTGATCTGCACATGTTTAGGTATTACTGGTCTCCATAAATTTGTCATGAAACCATTACAAAGCCCTGAACTGTCAAAAGTAGAGTAAAAAAATCCTGACCAACAAGCGAACACCCAATTTCAACACTTTGAAGGGCATTTCACAAACCAACATTTCGACAATCGATGAAAACTTCGGAAGCTTGATTCCAAACACCATTTCACACACACAAATTGCATAACTTATCCTAAAAATAGACTTATCTGAAAATTCTCAGATTTTGACACTGTCTTGTATTTTATTTTTATTTTCTTCTTTTTAGGTTGAGCCAGGTAAACCGTCGAGGACCACAGCGTTGAAAGAAGGCTTTAATATTAAATCTAGAAACTTTGGACTTTCGAATCTAAAATCTAAGTTTTAAGAATATGCTTGTATACTTTCTGGTATTTATTCATATTACCTACCACATCTATTCTAAGTTTTTATATTTCTGCAGTAAAGTTCCTGTTTTCGTACCTAAATTGGTCTATAGTTGAGTCGATATTTTTAGTGCATGCTGTGGCATCCTCTAACTGGAGAGACACATCGTTTTAAGATGTTAGTTATTTTTTATTCTCGTGTTTCCTTTGTTGGATGTACTATTAATAAAATAATATGTACATAATACGGACGGACGGACACAGAAGCGTTAATTAATTTAGTTTAGCTCAACCAGAAAGGCCTAAGAGTGAAGTCATTTTATTTTACCTAAGAATATGAAATTTATTGATTTCTATATTACCTAGCGCTATCTATTTGGTGACAACCAAGTTAATGTATGTTTTTGGTTAGATCTCTGATAGCGATTTTATTTATTTTAGTTTTAAGATAAATTCTATTGTGATTCCGAGGTATGTGTGTGTGTTTCTAGACCTAGGTACCTAGATGATAAAGTAGTTATATAGTATTTGCTGCTCCAATATTTAAATAAACACGTAGCACTATGAATTGTGTAGTAATTTCATATGAGCTCTGCCGATTCAGGTGTGGCATACTGACTAGTAATTTAGCTCCTATAGAACGAACCTAGCAGTAATGTTTAAGGTCCTTATTATCATCAACAGCCTGAAGAAGTCTACGGCTGGACTGAAGACCTCCCCTATACATTTCCAGGAAGAACGATTCTGAGCTCTTTCCGTCCACATCCGATCTTATACAATGTCGTTGGTCCATCGGTAGGTTCCTATAAGATTAGGCCAGAAATCCCAGTAGGTACATATAATATAATGTTCAATTCTATCCCATTTTAGACATTTTGATGACCTGAAAATTGTAGAAGTATTTTCTGAGGCGTATGGAAACTAGAGCTTTTACTATGGGTACAAGATAGCTGCTATATTTTAAGGCTTACCAACACACATTTTTATTAAATACATACTTAGAATCTAATAGTTATAACATCCAGACAGAGAACAAACATCTGTGTTTTCAACTCACAAATATTTGCTCTGCGTGGAGATCCAACCCACGACCTAGGTACATCGCAAAAGGCAGAGCTACTGCCAACTGAGTGGAGATGGCAGTCAAGATATCTACTATATCAAGACAACTCAGGAATTTAGAAAAAATAGATACTTCGAAAACATTTATTATCATCATTACATATTATACGATCATTAACACAATCAAACGTCCTCTAAGAAATGTACAATAATTTAAATATGACGTCATGTATTGAGTATTAACAAGCTTAATTCTATTGTTACAATCTCGTATTCACAAACCTCAGTTTCCAGAACCAATGGGTAATAAGTTGACTTTATTGTTGACTATTATTGTTGTTGTGTCGCCAAAGTCTAGCTAGTGTTGTTTGGGAATACGGTCGAGTATCGTCATGATCAGGCAAGATTTATCCTTAAAACTATATATTTACAATAGCCTTGAAATAAATAATAATAGCTATGTTTGGTAGTTCAGTTACAGCTCGATCGCTTTGCCGTGCTTGTTTAAATTCTTCATGTTCTTGTTGCAAAGCTCCAACTCTAGTCTCAGGCCATCGACTTCAGCTTCTAAAGTGCGGGATCTCCTGAACATTTGGACGTAGTTTAACTGTAATTGCTTCTGGTATCTCAGTACTTTGTCCTTCTCCTCTGACCAGTTTCTCCTTTCGTTATTGAACTGCGCTTCTTTGCTTTCCAATTCGCATTTGAGTCGTTCGACCACCGCACTTGCTTGGCAGGATTCCCCGCAACTGTCCGGGAGTTCCCCGTTTAGTCTTTGGACCTCTGCGTCTTCTAGCGCGCTGTCACTCGAGTTCCAATGATACTCGTTCGATTTACACACGTCATAGATCCCTCTCATGGTTCTACCGCATTCGATTCCCTCGTACCCACTAAGGGAAACGTCTGAGAGCTCTTGCCGTAGTTCCTTGATTTCGGTTTTTAGTCTTTCGATTTCGGTTTTGCTGTTATCCTTAGTTTTGTTCAAGTCTTTAACGTTTTCCTTCAAGTCATGGCTGAGACGGTCGACTTCGGTTTGTAAACGGGCGGTCGTTTTGTCTTTTTCACCGGATTCGGTTCGAAGTCTCATGATCTCTTTTTCTTTCTTGTCGAGGGATTCTCGGAGCTGGCGGCAGTCGGCTTTCAGGGTGAGATACTCATGGCCTTTCACAGTTTGCTCGTTCTGGAATTGAAAAAAAACGAGTTTAAAATATAAATTACAAGGTGCATGATTAATTAAACTAAACTAAAAAGACTAAACTTTTCTGTTCAGAATCTGTCCTGAATATGGATCCTAGAAAAATGGAGTCAAGGTGTTTAGGCTTTGCAGCGAGCCAACTCGCTTTAGAAAGCTTTAGAACTCTACAGCTTGCATGCCGTCTCTCGGAACTGCTATAAACATAGTCGTGACTGTCTGTCCCAGCCTGTTTGCAGAGGTTCCACTTGGAGGCTTCCGGCCTCTGCCTCATCCAGGCCCAATCTCGTCTCACGCGGCCCAAGCTCGGAGTGTCTATTTACTCTATCTATCTATCTAGTATCTATCCATCTACTCTTAAGTTGGCAAAAACTGACCTGAGCATCTTTGAGCTGCGTCTTCAACAGCGCTATCTCCCCAGCTCGCTGGCAGAGGTTCCACTCGGTGTCTTCGAGCCTCTGCCGCAATAAAGCCCGGTCTCGCCTCACGCGGCCCAGTTCGGAGTCCCGTTCGTCTCGAGTGCGTCCATACGTCTGCATCATCATCCGCGGCGCTCGGAGACGCGCGTCGTGGCTTCGGAGGCGGTCCGATGTCCTGGAAAGTGGAAAGAAGATACATGTAAGGTTACTTCAGAATATGTATGTATGACTTTCTAGAGCAACGGGTGAATAGCGCCTTCCGATAATGTAGATGCTCGAAACGATTTCGACTATATTCTAAATAATAAAATTCAGGTTCAGGTACCAACCAAACCCAGTTGATTTGAGTGCCGTAGAGGTTGAAAAGTTCGATTGAAATTAGTTTTGATCTTATTTTTCTGTGCGTATATAACTAACACCAAAAATTCGTATCAATTGGCCGCGGTTCGTGAGATGGTAACTTCGTATGGTAAGGACCATGGTCATAGCATAGCGTTAAGAATAGAGGTAAAGGCTTACCCATAGTCATGGTGGTCTCTCTCCAGCTCCGAAACGCCCGAGTCAGCTGGCGAGGGTGCCGGGATAGGCTCTTTATCCACGCCATTCAACACCGATGTTGATTTGGTCCTGAAAATAAAAAAGATTATGTTTAGTAAGATTATATGGTTTGATACCACAGTTCACTACTACTACTTATATATAATTATTATTTTTGTTTTGTAAAAAGATCATACAAAAAAACGGTAGAAACCAAGCCGTAGTTTGTTGCCTGTTCTTCTAGGCTTGCTCGCGTGGAACTGGCACCAAGACTCGCACAGCTTTAAGACTTTTCAAAATGATCCTTGTGATACTACAAAACCTTGGTGTATGGATCTATTAATTGATGCACTGTTGATGTTTTTATGAATAGTAGGTATAGTTAAAGACGATTCTGATAGTGCCTTCTCTTCTGTGTCTGTGTTCCTCACCCAAGGAACGCAGGACATAGTAAAACTAGCTTATGACCGACGAACTTGAAGACTGATGACGGACGTCCGGATGAAGAGGGCTCAATCGATGCTTAGTAGTGGACTTTAGTAAACGAACAGAGATTTAGGTAGAAAACCATTATAATTTCGCCATTAGCAATTGAGCTGTAGGGCTACCACACGCTGGTTTATAGTCTGTGTGAGTGCTTACCAGTGTATTATACTGTGTGTGTGACGTTTCAACGTAGGATTTATTTAGTCAACACACCCAAACTCAAAACCTGAGCCAGAGACAGAGCCAGACAGAGCTTGACCTCACTATTTGCATAACTATGATTGGATTCAACTTTAAATTTCCCAATAAACATTACAGTTCACGAAGGTAATAAGACAGTAATTCCGTAGATTTTCCGCCCCGATACTTCTCCAACCGGTACCTACATGAACATAACCAGTAGGTACTGGTAAGTAGGTATAGCGTCTCGGTAGTGCTTGTCTTGCAACAGCGACCGACCGTGGAGATATGATGTGTGGTTTCCATAGCTGGAGCAATCACTCTTCAGAAACCGTGACGGTATGAGGTGCAAATAAATTCTAAACTGTATTACGTTACTAAACTAAGACTAAAAAAAAGCAGCCAAGTGCGAGTCGGACTCGCCCATGAAGGGTTCCGTAGCATCAAGTAACATAATATAAAGGTTCTTGTAGTTCGTCGAAAGGTAAATTGCGGTTTACGATCTTTGACGTATAAAAAAAAAACTACGGGCTAGATCTCGTTCAAACCAAATATCGTTGAAAGTTTGCATAGTAATGTACAACATATATTTTTTTTAGTTTCATCATTCTCTTATTTTAGAAGTTAGAGGGGGGGAGACCAACTTTTTTCCACTTTGGAAGTGTCTCTCGCCCAAACTATTCAGTTTATAAAAAAACGATATTAGAAACCTCAACATCATTTTTGAAGACCTATTCATAGATACCCCACATGTATGGGTTCGATGAAAAATTTTTTTTGAGTTTCAGTTTCAAGTATGGGGACCCCCAAAATTTATAGTTTTTTTTCTATTAAAATCTTAATGCGGTTCACAGAATACATCTACTCGCCAAGTTTCATCAGTCTAGCTCTTACGGTTTCGGAGAAAAATGGCTGTGACATACGGACGGACAGACAGACAGACAGACATGACGAATCTATAAGGGTTCCGTTTTTGCCATTGGGCTACGGAACCCTAAAAACCGTAGGAATCAAGCCGCAGTTTGTTGCCTGTTTTAGGTTCTAGGCTTGGTCGCGTGGAACTGGCACCTAGACAAACCTAGCTTCAAAGTGATCCTTGTGATACCACTGAATAAATAAATATTTGACTTTGAATTGACTTTGAGTGGATTTGGTGTAATTATTATCATGCTAGTCGTCGTAGATGTTCGAGTATGTCAGCATCAAATAGAAATCCGTGATTTTTGCCTATTACCCCTATGGGAAAGAGTCATGTTTTTTTGTAGGTATTGTTAACTAGTTTTGGGAATAGGACATCCCTTTTACTAGACACCCGGACTAGGGTGAAATAGGAAGAAGATCTTAAGGCGTCTTGCGTGGTTGTAATTATTTGCCGTGTATTAAAGAAAAACAGAGTTATAGCTATATTTAATCAATCAAGAGTTTGCCGTAACAGTATGAGCCGGTTTTGTGTTGCATTGTGTTTAGGTAGATTATCTAGAATACGCAAGATAGAAAAAAACATTTCTATGGTCTTTAGCAATAATTAAGTAGGTAAAAAAACCATCATGGTCCAGGAGTTATGAAGGACGTTAAATATTATAATTTTAGGCCATGATAAAAAACAACAAAAAACGCGCTCTAAATGTGCACATCGCGAGAATTAATGTCAATTATGTATAATTCGCTGTTATTAGGAAATCTGTTTTAAAGTGGAACGTTACGGTCAACGGGTTAATGTTTTTTTACGAATAAGGCCATATTAATTTTACCACCAAACAACACTCGGCATTATTATGGGGGAATAATGTATTAAAAATCATTTTTGACTGATTTCAAATAAAAAGAGGTAGTTCTTAATTTGGTTGTATTTTTTTAATGTTTGTTATAAAACATAACTTAGTCATTTGAAAAAATATTTTTTTATCTGAAAGGCCTACCACAAGCTCTGTCTGGCTCTGGTTTTGAGTCTGTGTGAGTGTTGACTAAATAAATCCTACGTCGAAACGTCACCCACACACACACAGTATAATACACTGGTGAGCACTCACACAGACTCAAAACCTGCTCCAGACAGATTGGTCCCATCAAAAAATCATCAAAATCAGTTCAGCAGTTTGACCATGAAGTCGGTTTCTCTAAGTTTTTTAAAATTAGGTATATTATTATTTATCTGGTTCCTATAATAGTACCTACAAGCTTTGCTAAGTTTGGGGCAAAGACTACTGCGCGAATTGCTGATTTGTGAACTACTTACAAGGTAGAACAAACGCTTAAATGACTCGTAGAATCAAAGAATAAACCCTCTATGGCTTGCTATGCATATTGTAGGCAGATGCTCCGGACTACGACCATTCAAAGAACAATAGGATCTTTCAAGGCTGAGAATGTCAATTTTATTGAAATCTAGCTTGTCTTCATTATCCTCGTGGCACAATCATGTAGTGTGGATATATAGATGTATCTAGATTGTAACAGGTTTATAAGAAAATAGTACTTAAATGTGCAACTCATTCGGTGGCAGTTGGTACTAAAATAGTACCCCCATTTTTGAAACGTGGGGGTGAATGGACATAAGTAGTGTCATCTGCCGCCACTTTTCAAATTCGGGGGCGAAAAGTGGCGGCAGATGAAACTAATTCACTCCAACTCCTGTCGCGTCTCCTATGGATTTTTCTATTCGAAATCGTTATGTACCTACCTACACAATGCTATAGTGTTCTCAAATGTCTTTCCTGTGGATTAGGCCGACTGTTGTCAGGTTATTATAGTTTCTGGACAAGCCTACTCCATCTAAAATCCTGTTCCAGGCACTATAGCGTCCTGCAAGTATAGGGTCAATAAAACACCAGTTGCCCCTGACGCTATATAAATCATCTATCATAGACTTGGATCATAGATGCAAAGGCCTATTTACTTTTTTAAATGAGCCATAATAATGTAGTCGAACAATGACAGAAAAGTATAATTTGAGCAAACTATGCTCTGGAATGATGAAAAAATATGATGTGTTTTATTCATTAATTAAAAAAAAGCAGCCAAGTGCGAGTCGGACTCGCCCATGAAGGGTTCCGTAGCACGACGAACTACAAGAACCTGTATATTATGTTACTTGATGTAACATAATAAGGTTCTTGTAGTTCGTCGAAAGGTAAATTGCGGTTTACGGTTTATGACGTATAAAAAAAAAACTACTGACTAGATCTCGTTCAAACCAAAAATCGTTGGAAGTTTACATAGTAATGTACAACATATATTTTTTTTAGTATTATCATTCTCTTACTTTAGAAGTTAGAGGCCCCCCCTCTGACTCTGGACCCTCTGGACCAACTTTTTTCCACTTTGGAAGTGTCTCTCGCGCAAACTATTCAGTTTAGAAAAAAACGATATTAGAAACCTCAACATCATTTTTAAAGACCTATTCATAGATACCCCACACGTATGGGTTCGATGAAAAAATAATTTTTGAGTTTCAGTTTCGAGTATGGGGACCCCCGAAATTTATAGTTTTTTTTTTATTTTTATGTTAAAATCTTAATGCGGTTCACAGAATACATCTACTCGCCAAGTTTCATCAGTCTAGCTCTTACGGTTTCGGAGAAAAATGGCTGTGACATACGGACGGACAGACAGACAGACAGACAGACATGACGAATCTATAAGGGTTCCGTTTTTGCCATTTGGCTACGGAACCCTAAAAACTAAATTGGAAACCTGCAAATGGTAACCTTCAAACAATGTTGAATGGATTGAGAGATGAGCGGAACCACGCTCTGACGCTTTACGAACCTATCTCATTTGCATGCAGAAACACAACCTATTGAATATCACAGTAAAACACTCTAAAAGTTTTGGTAACCAAAACTTTCAGGGTATTTTTTAAACGACTTCCAATCAAAAAGGAGGAGGTTCTCAATTCGGTCGTATTTTTTTTTTTTTTTTTTTTTTTTTTTTTTATGTTTGTTACCGCATAACTTCGTCATTTGTGAGCCGATTTGAAAAAATATTTTTTTATCTGAAAGGTACTGCTTCCAGATTGGTCCCATTTTAATTTTATTAAAATCGGTGTTGCCATTTTTTTTTAAATAATTTTTTTAATGTTTGTAACTGCATGCCTCCGTCATTTATGAACCGATTTAGGAAATTATTTTTTTATTTGGAAGGTTATGCTTACGTCCAGATTGTCCCAAACAAATTTGATTAAAATTGGTTTAGCCGTTTGACAGTGAAGTCGGTTTCTCAAGTTTTTTATACTTATAATTATTTTAATAGCCTTGCTACGCTAGGGTACATAATTATGGGTTAATTCCCTACCGATTACAAACAATTGTATGATGAACATAGATGTTTATTCTCTATGCCGATGTTCGTGCAGATTTGGATATACTTAGGTTAGGTTTTTGACCCAGTTAATACAAATTAAATGGTACCTGCTATTACAAGTTCAATAAACGAAATTATGAGTAGGTAATAGCTAAGGTACTTTTAAATTCGTGCTAGGTCGTAATTACGTTAATTTACACGCAATTAATGTAATTAAAGAGGAAGGAAAATCTTTCGATTGCTATTGGTAACTGCGTGCACAGTTTTTTTATTGACTGTCTTTTGTTTTTCTACATGAAAGGAAGTTTATTTTAGTGTCTGCATGGACGGAAATTTATTCGATTTTTCACTTTACATCGGATGATTTAGAATTTTAGATCATTAGTAAGGTACACTGCACTGAAACACGGGATCAATAGAATACAAAATGGACCAATTCCAATTTCAAAATCTCAATTTAGTCGATGATCGTAGTTGATGAGCCTTACCTTGTTACTTTTCAGTTACACAAGGATGCGATTGGGCTGCCAGCGGGCAGCCCAATGCAATCAAACACCAGCAACAAAAAGAACTTGGCAAAAGGACCTTGTCCCCAGCGCCAGTAAACAAAATACACGAGCACCCAGCTTTGCATAGCTTTCCATTATGGTACTGATGACTTGATGTATATTATCTAAAATGAGCCATGCCCTATATAACTATAAGTCAGTTTTCATGAAAAAAAGCTATGCCTATATTTCCAAAATTAACTCATCGTCTACTTCGTAGACGTTTGGCATATAGGTGCTAACCCCCGAATACTGAAACGCAACTCAGATTTAAGCACGTCTCAAGCGACGAATATTTGACAGTTTTCAATGAAAATCTGTCAAATATTCGTCGCTTGAGACGTGCTTAAATCTGAGTTGCGTTTCAGTATTCGGGGGTGAGACTATTAAATAGAACGAATATGAGTATAAGAAATAGTTTTAGACATTGTTATTGGTGATAAAATTGTACGACAATTCTCATTTCAAGCTCATTAATGTTTTATCTATCCCTGTCTATAAAATTACTCAAGTTTATATTACGAGTAGGTCAATGAAAATAAATCCAGTTTGTTAGAATATTGCGCGTTTGATAGCAACACTAACGGAAATAGGTAACTGCAAATAATGATAACAAATTATGTAGATAGGTAGTTGTCCCCAACATACATATTTTGCTTTGTAGAAAAACAATGACTAATAAAACAACGACGCATAAGATAGTTGCATGTAGGTACATATATATTATTATGTACATATTTAATACATGCTATGGCACGTGCCTTAATAAATAAAACATTTTTTTTGTAATAATGGTACCTACCCAGCTACCTCTGAATAAAATAGTTTTCAAAATATTTTTTTCTAAGGAATTTTCAATATGATACGGCGTAACTATTATTTGATATTGTATCTATGTACATATAGGTAAATAGCTACATAGACCACTACGTAAAACATGCTAGAAATAAAAACAGTTTCCAATTCAAACTTTTTGCAATTTAACCTTTTTTTGACGTTTTTAAAAAAAGAGTGTTTAGGTACCTTCTAGGTGAGCGCGCTAGGTGGTACAATTTTCAAATATTTCATCGTCCAACCAGCAAACTCTCCCACTTTTGGGTCTTCATAAAGATTTTTGTTTCGGCCGTGGTCGGGTTTGAACCCACGAGCAGTGCTTTTAGATTTACGAGATTTCAGTAGTTTAGGAATAATTTATTCCAAAAGCTTATTTTTAAAAGCCCCTAAAATTGTAACTCCAAAGATTTTCAAATTTGATTTTTATCAGTATTTTATTATTACTAGCAGTTGGTGCCCGGTATTTTTTTTTTGGTAAACTGTTGTTGTGAATTATATTTCAATACGAATTACTTACATACTGATTAAATATTAATATTTTTCGATCTTACCGACATAATAATAAACTCCACTACTCGTCAATAGATGGCGTTCTCTGTCCCACTAACTCATGACTTAATCAACAGATGGCGTTAGGAGTTATGATTTTATGATAAAGTTGATTATTTACTTTACGATTAAAGGGACATTTTCTAAAAATGAATCCTAGCTAGATCGTTTTATCGTCCCCGAAAACCCCTGTATACTTAATTTCATGAAAATTGTTGGCTCAGTTTCCGAGACGCTAAATATATATATAACGAGAAAATCTTATATACATCTAAAATCAAATCAAATCAAATCTTATATTATATACTAGCAGTTGGTAACCGAGCTTCGCTCGGAATTTTTTAAGAAATCCTAAGAGTCATATTATCATCTTTACCGGTTTATTCTTACTGAATAACGCCATCTGCTGGACATGCTTGCAGTTAGTTGCTCACAATCGTCAATAGATGGCAGGAGCAGTCACATATTCAGTTTATGTTTGATTATTGCAAAACACCAACTTCTCGTCATTTTCTAAAAATGAATCCTAGCTAGATCGATTTATCGCCCCCGAAAACCCTTGTATAGTAAATTTCGTGAAAATTGTTGGCTCGGTTTCCGAGATCCTAAATATATATATATATATATATATACAAGATATTCTCGTTTAAGATATACGAGCCGGTATGACCGAGCTTCGCTCGGGCTTAAAAAAAAATTGTATTATTATTTGCCAATAGATGTCAGGAAAAGTCGTATCTTTATTGGCTTATTTTTAATTAACAACGCCTTCTAGCTTGCAGTTAGTTGCTCACAATCGCCAATAGATGGCAGGAACAGTCGTATATTGAGTTTATGTTTGATTATTGCAAAACACCAACTTCTCGTCATTTTCTAAAAATGAATCCTAGCTAGATCGATTTATCGCCCCCGAAAACCCTTGTATAGTAAATTTCGTGAAAATTGTTGGCTCGGTTTCCGAGATCCTAAATATATATATATATATATATACACAAGATTTTCTCGTTTAAAGGTATATATATATATATTTATACATATACAAGATTTTCTCGTTTAAAGGTATAAGATAACCACAAAGGCTTTATTTCAATGTAACGGTAACACAGCGCATGTCACATACCAAATCTGTGAGTCACAGGATACTTTGGTACTAGTCAGACGAACTTCGATCAAAGGAATTTTATCTGAGCATTTCGACGCCCTGTTACGAATTCTATAGGTATATTGTAGGGCATGCTCCCGGGAAGTATCAGTATCGAAAGTACCGGGAAGTATCGCTGATTTTGAACTTTTCCAGTACCGGTTCCCTACGAAGGAATTCCCGATACTTTCGATACTGATGACAATGATCAATTATTGGTGTTTTCTAGTACGATATAAATAAATGTCGATAAAAAACACTTGCTATGCGTTCAGTTTCACTTTTCTGTATACATTGCTAGATATTTTGACAAATTACGAACCTATAATTTACATCATTCAGTTAATATCTCAACAATTTCGGACAAGTCAAAACGAAAACAAATGCATTTATTCCACGGCCGTTGCCGTTGAAGGTACACAGCTGCGTGCAACATATAGTCTTGATACCGGTATCTCTTAAACATCAATTTGATGAAGAACTGAAGCAAAGACTTGTACAAGACAGGACATCATATCGATACAATGATATTCGTAGTTCGGTTTAAGTAGAAATGGCTTTATATGAAAACGGAGGAACTATGGGACGATATTTGGCAATAGCTTACGATTATCTAATGACCATCCCCCCAACAAGCGTGGAACCTTTTTTTTTTCGTTCTGTGTGTCATCTGCGATCAGTCTTCTGACTATAAGCAGGTTTGGTGTATGCGCTGGACATGTTGGGGAATTTCTCCAGTGATCATTCCCCCCTTCTTTTTGAAATCATATGTTGAGTTCTATGATGTGTTGTCTTTTTAGTCTCTTAGGGTAGTTTATGGTGGTCAGCTGGGATGCCAGGTGATTAGGGTGGTCGCTTAAGCGCTGCTTGTACTTGGTTGAGAACCGCTTTATTTCGTCACTGACGGTGTTTGTATCTAGTTCGTTGTGGAGCTCATCGATCTTTAAGAACCAAGGTGCATTGGATATGTTTCTTAGTATACCATTTTGTGCTCTTTGGATTATTTCGACGTTTGATTTGCAAGCTGATCCCCAAAGCTGTATGCCGTACGTCCATATAGGCTTCAGTACCACCTGGTATACCAAGAGTTTGTTGTGGAAGCTTAGAACTGAGTTTCTGCCTAATAACCATTGTAGGCTTCTGTATCGGAAGTTCAGTTCTTCTCTTTTCTTCTAGGCTGACACGCGGGCAATCACCTCTGTGAAGTGCAAAAGTTGCGTGGACTGACTTAGAGGCACTGGCTCTGATCCTCCATTCGTAATGGCATTTCGTAAGCCACTGCTCAATTCCGTCCAGTCCGGTTTGAAGAGATCTAGAAGCTTCGTTGGGATCCTTGTTACTGGCAAGAATGGCAGTGACGTCCGCAAATGTGGCAGTTGTTACCCCTGGCGTAGTAGCGTGGAACCTGAGAGTTTTTTTTCATCTGCTGGTTTTATATGTAGTAAACTGAGAAGTTCTCTCAGCGACAAAAGTGTGGACGCCATAAGCTTTCTGCGAAGTTATTACAGCGAGAGAAGAGCTATTTTGAAGTCAAAATAAGGCTCACTCAGGCGACATGCTTTGTCTCTCTCACATCGGCATCAGCTCGCTGTCCCAGGTCTCATTGTCCGAGGTAGATATTCAGTTTAAAATCAAACAGCTAGACAAAAATAAGGGCCCTGGACCGGATCGGCTACCTGCTTCATTTGTGAAGTCTTGCGGTACTGAACTAGCTACTCCGCTGTGCATTATATTTAACAAATCACTTAGCACTGGTATTTTTCCGAAGCGATGGAAAACCGCTCATATCATCCCAATTCATAAAAGTGGTGACAAGTCTAATTGTGAAAATTATCGACCGATAAGTATATTGTCTTGCTTTGCTAAGTTGTTGGAGTCACTAGTATATAACCATCTATATAGCCATGTTAAGCCACTGCTCTCGGATAAGCAACATGGTTTTGTAAAAAACAGATCGACGGTAAGCAATTTACTAGAGTATAAAAACTTCTTGTGCCGGACTTTTGCGAAATGTGGTCAAGTAGACTCAATCTATACCGATTTTTCCAAAGCCTTTGATAAGGTTAATCATAAGCTACTCTGTCACAAGCTTACGTCATATGGCGTCCATGGTAGTTTATATCGTTGGGTTTGTTCATATCTTGACAATAGAAGCCAATTGGTGGCTTTGAAGGGCTTTGTTTCTTCGCCGGTGACGGTGACTTCTGGGGTCCCTCAAGGATCACATCTAGGGCCACTACTCTTCGTGATTTTTATAAACGACCTGATTGAGCGCTTATCTTGTGATTGTCTCTTGTATGCAGATGATTTAAAGATTTTTAAAGTCATTTCTGGGAATGCTGATTGTGAAACTTTACAGAGTGACCTCAATACTGTATCTCAATGGTGTAAAAGCAATCTTATGTATTTAAACGTTGACAAGTGTCTCATTATATCATTTACAAATAAGCGCCATAAAATTATAAATCCTTATAACATAGATGGTTATTTACTACGCCGATCCAACGTTGTTAAGGATTTGGGTATTTTATTTGATGATAAACTCACATTTCGTGCGCACTATCATCATATTACATCTAAAGCCAACCAACTCTTAGGTTTTGTGATGAGATCTACGAAAGGTTTCAAAAAACCTCGTAGTATTTTATATCTCTTCAATGCTCTTGTGCGAACAGTATTGGAGTATGGTAGCCCTATATGGTCTCCTAACTACAAGGTTCACTCCAATAATATTGAGAGAACTCAGAGAAAATGCCTCAGAATGCTCATTTATCGGCTGAACCCAGGTCGTTCCAGTCTAAGTTACGAAGAAAGGCTATCTAGATTTAATGTCCAATCGTTAGAAGTACGACGTGTTTACCTCGATTTGGTTCATCTTTACAAAGTTTTACACTCTTTAATCGATTCCCCCCTGCTGTTGTCGGTGATATCGCTAAATATCAAATTTAGAGCACGTAACTCCAATAAAACCAATCTTTTTGCTTTACAAACTTTTAAAAACAACATTTCATATTATAATCCTTTAACTAGAATGGCTCGTCAGTACAATGATTTGGCAAAAAATAATGTCGAACTTGACATATTTGCCAAATTGAGCCAATTCATCAGAAATCTTAAGAACATCCTCTATTTTAAACAGCCTAGATAGTGCAAGTGGTTAGTCATTAGATGCATAAGCATCTAATGACTAAGTACTTGCAAATTCAAATTCAAATTCAAATTTAAATTTACATTTACATTTACATTTACATTTACATTTAAATACTTCCATACTTCTTAAGAATAATATTAGCTTGCTATGTATAAGTTGTTCTCTTTACTCGTATAAGTTATAACTTTTCTGTACGCGCATGTGTTACGTTACAATCAAGGTCAAAAATGTAATATTTTAGTTTTTAGTTATTTTGTGGTTGTAATGTGTTTTGTGCGTTAATAAAAAAAAAAAAAAAAAAAAAAAAAAAAAAAAAAAAAAACCGTGATCATGGTGCATGCAACTGTGCCGAAATATCCGAAGTCAAAACTCAAAATGTAATCTTGGTAAATATCCCGTTGTTTCATAAAATTAGTGTTATATCAAATAGGCTATTCGGTACAGTAGCAACTACAGAACACAGCAACATTTTACCGCCTCCACAGACAAACTCAATCAAGAATGACCAATGCGGGCATCACGCGACCAGTTAACGAGTCATCTGCAATTCTACTCATCTACCTTAATTATCACTGATGGATGTACTTGTACTACATTGTACAGCTAACAGCAGAAGCAAACGAAATTAGATTAACTTTGACAGCATTCACATCTCAGTTGGTAGAAGCAGCTGAAAATATGTGTCAAGTGCACGAAAGGAGCCTCGTTGAGGTGCACTTAAAATCCTTTCACCACACTTGGTTTGAAAGAATCAGTGACACGATAAGAAGAAGTAGCAGCTGGTAGTAGCTTTCTGTGCTGGAGGGCGTGGGTTTGACGCCCACCGAGAATTAATATTTGTGTGGTGATCACAGATGTTTGTTTTCTGTTTATTTTGCAATTACCAACAGAACATTTAACACAAGAATTGACAGTGTGACATATTTATTATCTGTAGAAAGCTGCCACCTCTTCGTGGTAATAAAAGCGGATAGATAGCCATAGCGTGCTATATGATAGTCTAAGGACCGTGTAAAATGGAGTAAACCGTGTTACCGGAAGTGCGATTTCATAGCCTCTATAAGATTTCTATATTGCAAATGTAGTATGTTCTTGTGTATAAGTAAAAGATTAAACACACAAGATGTGTTCTCTAAACTGCTCCCTGTAGGCCTGCCACAAGCTCTGTCAGGCTCTGTCTCTGACTCTGGATTTGAGTCTGTGTGAGTGTTGTCTAAAAAAATCTTACGTCGAAACGTCACACACACAGTATAATACTCTGGTGAGCACTCACACAGACTCAAAACCAGAACCAGAGACAGAGCCAGACAGAGCTTGTGGTAGGCCTACTGAAGATAAAATCTAAATAGCTATGGAGATTTGTTGCTAAGACCCACGGGATCAAATTTGATAGAAAATACGAACAAAAAAAAATATTTTTGTATGTTTCGCAAAAAATTGTTTTATTGCCATCGATTGGAAAACATTTGGTAAAATTGTTTCTTTTTCGAATACATGTACATCATATAAGTACACGTTAGCTTATAAGACGTGTAAAGTGTTTTTTTTATAACACTAGCTGATGGAACAAGCATATGGTCCACCTGATGTTAAGTGGTAACAAAGGATAACCTCGCAGGTCACGCACGTCAGGAACTTGCCATACGATACATTGCCCTGCGTCCATGACTTTATGGTATACAGATGAAAGAGTCGCAGTTGCTGCGTTGTGTCGCACTCTACTGGTGTCACGGAAGACTAATAGCGTAATAGTGGCACTCGCTTACTATAACATTTATGCTGAATGGCGACCAATTTTTATGTCATCGTTACTTTTGTATATTACTTGTGTGGCCTAAAATAAATATTTTGATTTGATGTGAAAGAGTATTATGAAATGCGTCTGAAACACGCTCCTCTCGTGCAGTCGTGCAGTCTTATGCTACCTTCCTACGGTGCGTGGTTCTGCAGATCATCACGCACCGCGCACGACAACGCACACATTAAAAGACTCCTGTGCTACCACGCACCTCGGCGCACGAGACCGTTCCCATGGTGTGTCGTGCGAGCTGGTGCGGGCTGGTGCGCGATATCACGCACCGGTGGGAAGGGGCTATTAGTTGTTGATACTCACACAATAGCGGAGTGGTGACGGTGATGAAGCGGGGCGGAGAGCGTAGCGGGCGGCAGAGCGGAGAGAGAAGCGGGCTGCGGGGACCCGCACCATCGGTTCTCTCGCACGTCGCTCGAACCTGAAAAGTTATTGGTGAACATAAGGTCTATATTCCACTGACTGGCAGAATAGTCTCTCAGTCCAGTTGGTAGTAGCTCTGCCTTCTGCGCCATATGTCGTGGGTTCGATCCCCGCCGCTGACTCCGACGCTGAGTAAATCAACATCATCATCATCTTCCTGCCCTCATCCCACGCTAAGTGGAGTCGGCACAATCGGTTTTCTTCGTCCATTCACTTCTGTCATTCGTCATTATAGTGCTCACGCCTTTCCTGCTCATGTGCGTTCCTGCTTTCCTTGACGCAGTCCATCCATATTTTCTTTGGTCTACCTCTTCTTTTACAAGTTGTAGAAGAAGAGGTGGATGTGGTTGGTGGTTGTAGACTACAACCACCAACCACATATGTATAAATCCAATAAAAAATAAATAATCAACAATACAATAAAACAACGCTCGATGCAAAAAACCTCTAGGTACACGCTTCTTTATTTTGTCTAAAAGAATCATACAGAAACGGTAAGAACCAAGCCATAGGTTGCCTTTTCTTCTAGGCTTGGTCTCGTGAAATGGCACCTCTTTAGGACGTTTTAAAGTGATCCTTATGATACAACTGAATAAACATTTTTTGACTTTACTTATTAAAAGGTATAACTTACTTAGAGCACTGGTTGTCTATAGTGGTAGCGGCCCCGCCTTCCGATCAGAAGATCGTGGGATCAAATCCAGTCGTGTACCAATGAGTTTTGCTGTCGAAAAATGTATGTGCACTATGCCAGTACTCTCAAAACAGTGAAGGAAAACATCTTGAGGAAACCGGCGTGTCGTAGAACCTAAAAAAGTTCGAGCAACACGTGTCAGCGTCACGCGAAAAGGACCCGCCAGCGGCCTACTTGCGGAAAACCAGTCCGCACATCAAGTGCGGATAAAGAATTTGGCAAATTGTTATTTTTGGTATAACTTACTTCCGTAGAGGATATGTGAGGGCGGGCGGCTGGCTAGGGCGGGCGTGGAGCCGTACCGCTCCCCCGCCCCCGCCGACAGCCGCCCGCCGAGCGGCTTGAACGCTATCGGCCGGATTACTGACTTGCCCTGGAACAAAGAAAACTTTTATTAGTATCAGGCATCATCAACAGCGTGAAAGAATACATTGATGGACAAGAATACATTAAACACCTGTCAGTTTACGTGTGGTCTCTACAATTAAAATATGCAATGCAATGCAAGGTTGAGGTACTATTCAGCCTTAAAAAAACGTCCACAATACGAGTTGCATTATTTGCTATGCGTGCACTATACGACTGTCAGTCTGTTCATAGCTCAGTGAGAATAGCTGAGACAGTCCAATCATTACTTCTTTATTCTAAAAATATTTTTTGATAGACATACTTTTCTAATTGCGAAACTAACTAAAAAAGACGATTTATACAAATACCCAATAATTGAAAGTACCCAATGCCGACCTTCTCCAAGTACTTTGGAACTCTGGTTATAAAATTTTATAGATAAGCAACAATGTGTCTTCCAAAGTTAGCAAACGCCCAGAATGTAGGTAAATAAGTTATTGGTTGCTCCAAGAAAATGGTAGTCACTTGAACGAACGTTGAGGGCGATTGTAGACTTCCGTGTTTTATACTGCCGCCACCAGAACGTTATCCCGATCATTTACAAACATTTATTATGACCACTGTGAATCCGTCAAAAAATACAATCCAACGGCGTCGTCCGGGTGTAAAAACGGAGGCTAAAAGCGCCTCAGGGTCAAATTTTAAATATAATAAAAACTTACCCGTTTTCGCAGATTACCAGCTGTTATAAGCATTGTCTACGTAAGCAATTAATCTATTCATCAAGCGTAACAAATTCTACCTCACAGTTAATCAGAAAATATATTTTTCAAACAACTATAGGCTTTAACCGACCGTAATAAGATCGTCTACTGATTGACTGGCTCCTAGCTATATTCTAGTTATTATTACGTCCTAAGCGTATAATGCATGATTGTAATAATAAATGGTTTATGAAGAAAGAACGATGTAAAGGGCAAAGAAAATAGGAGTGACCTATAATTTTTGCTATGCGAATACCACAGAAAAGTCAATCTCTGATAACCATAAGAAGGCAAAATAGGTTGGCTGGCTGAAGGTTTTTGCTATAAGTATGAAGCAGAAATGACAAACTAAATGAAAAATGGATCTTAGACATCCGAACCATTGTACAGGGTCTTTTCAGATTGCGATCGATTGTTCTGGCGCATATTAAATAACGCTACCCATCATGGGAAACGTAGTGTAAGGCGTGTATTATTGTGCTTTTATTGTGCTAGTGCTCTCAAACGGTGAAGGAAAACATCGTGAGAAAACCCGCGGCTTAGTCAGCTCCGCACGTATTGACATTGTCTTTCCTGTGGATTAGGCCGACTAAGCTGTCAGGATGGTATAGGTGCTGGGCAAGCCTATTCCATCCAAGTCCTGTCCCAGGCACTATACTGTCCCAGGCACTATAGCGTCCCGTAAGTAGGGGCATGAGTAATCACCAATTGCCCCTGACGCTATATAAATCATCTACAATAGATGCAAAGGCCTGTTTTTTTTTTATTGTGCTTTTAAAAAAAGCTATCAAACAACTGGCACGTTTTTAAGTTGATATACCGTTCAAATACAGCACGGTTTAATTTAGAAATCTTTGTCTAATATCTGAGACAACACAGTCCCCTTTTAAATTAGAAACGGCAGGATCATTAGAAGCAATGAATCCACAAATTTTCAGCCAAGTATCAAATAAGTTACGAAAACCTACGCACATTACTCCCTGTAAGGTACTACAATAGGTTTTTACCCATATTAGTAACCGGATTAGATAATAAATCGCGCGGTTATCGCTTTCGGCACGGAATCGACATTATGCGCGTACGCAACGAAATGTCAGACCAAAGGCCAAATACAGTCACCTAGCCTCACAGCACAGCTCGGTTGGTAAGTCTGCCTCCTGCGCAGGTTTGATTCCAATGACAACAAAGGCAAACGTTAGTGTTAATTGTAATTAAAATTTGCCCGAAATTTCAAAACCTGCTGAGTGCTGAGGTGATTAACCTCAGGACATAATAGACAGCTGCGTGGATTTCAGCTTTCTTATAAAAAAACTACTCAGAGCATTCGTTTCGAAGCTACGAGGAAACAGAGAAGACACAATACTAAATACCTCAAACTTATATGGCCCTCGCTTTTCTGGCGAGGGTTAAAATACATGCGTGACTGTGTGTACTAATAGGGCGAAAACTTTCAGTGATTATAGCTACAACTCTGTTTTACTTTTATTACACGGCATACAATACAACTACGTATGATGACGCCATCTTCCTTCTTCTGCTTCCCCTACTCTAGGGATGTCACTCGTTGCTTGATCCGACTAGGGATGTCCTATTCCCAAAACCCGTTAACAGTACTAAGTAATTTGGTGAGCTGCAGATGTGAACAAAATCATAAACGACCCTGACCATATGTGCCTCGCACACATTTTTCCTCCTATCTTCCCAGGCCTTTCCAGGCCTGACCTAGATCGAAGACGCCGGTTGTTTACAAACAAGCCGAGACTGTGAGAACTTTTCATATCGCTCCATATTTTGACATCACGTAAGCTGTTAACCTTGCATGGAGCTGTCACGTTTGCAGTACCATCATAGGTAGCATAACAGGGTCAGAGTGAGCATGAACCTCTGTGCCTGCCAAAATGTTTAGGATTTGTGAGCGGAACTCATGCTTCTCAAAAAAAAAACAAATATGTGTATAAGTGATCACAATATTATGTTGGTCGATTATGGGTGTTATATTGTATTCTAAGTATGTATTGACAAAAAAATTGTTTATATAGAGGTATAAGCATTATATCAGCTTTTTGATTCCCATAAATCAAGCTAGTTTGGGACTAGATAGTGTTGCGTGGATTGTCTAAAATAAATATATTTTTTTAATTTTTCTTCTTCGTGTTGGTTTCTTGGTGCAAGGTTTTTAAGTGCGCCTCAAGATGCTCCTTAAATATTTAAAACTAGAATTTGTTTCTCAAAGCTCTCTAATAAATGTCCGAGTCTTGATTTATGCTAGTCTGTATAAGATTTCTTTATTTAATGACATCATGCTCTATTTGCCCACTGATAGATTTACCATCTGAAATATGGTCTCATCTTATCGTAATGGCTTTATTATATATACACACTTTATCTAATAAAAATAAAAATCTAATCAGCTTTCTCGTTTTTTACAGAGACTAAATAGAAAATATATTATCTAGCTTGGTTCTCTGCAGATATTGCTCCAGTTATAAGCAAAACCCATGAAGGTAAACAAAAACGTTCCTTAGACCAAACATTCCTTTTCCAAGTGTATTTAAGCTCACTGTGGGAGATAAGCACAGCTGATACTAACATTGTTGAATTAATACCAACAGGTACGAAGCTACAGCCAAGAGCAACAAATCAATCACGTGGAATGACGCGTCAATAGGCGGTGGTTAAAAACGGCATAGCTATAGCCACTGGACTCGAACGAGCGCAGAGTAGCAATAAAGACAACAGCAATAAGATATTAGAAACCTATTCTCCAAACAAATTTATCTATTAGACCAGGCAACTATAGCTGATGGAACAGCATGAAAAGCATTGTCTCGTAGGTCATGCACGTCAGGAACGTGCCCTACGATGCACTGCCCTTTGTCCATCAACTTGGGGTGTACGCCCTTTCGTTCACCCTCACGTGCCAGTAATTTCACCAGCACCCACACCCTTTAACCAAAACACAGCAATGCTGCTTCACGGCAGAAAAAGGTATGGTGGTAGTTCTTCCCCGGACGAGCCCTTCACAATAAGCTCTACTACTACAACGATGTCTCCAATATGCAAGGACGCTTATAATTATTTTGGTAATGCATTTGTATGTTCATATGTGTCGTACTGCTTAATATTTTTACTCTGAGGGTACAAAGTATTCGAGCGAGACCTCTAGGGTTTCCGCAAAAACTGATAGCTCAGCGCTGTCATAAGAAACACTGTTTTAGAAAACACAAACCGCTAAACGGACCGCTCGTTATCCCACTTAAGCCTCCATAGAGACAGAATGACGACCAACATTGTTTGTATTACTAACTGCCGTGGCTTTGATTGTAGAATCTGCGTAAGAACAGCTTATTCTGTTTCAGGTCCCGAACAGTATTTGTTCCAACTTTCATGAAAACTCGTTCTGTCGACTGGCAGTTTTAATTATAGCTATGCAAATATTGTTGTACTTGTACGACTAATCTTTTGCATTTTTACACAAAAGTAACGTCATCATCATCTCTGCCTGTTTGCATCCACTGCTGAGTATTGACTTCCTCTTTATTGCGCCACTCTTTCCGGTCCCTCGCGAGTCTCATCCACTCATTTCTCAGCACTCACAAAAATATCGTTCGACCATCGAGTGGGTGGTCTTCCTCTAGGTCTTTAAGCATGCCTTGGCCACCATTCTCTAGCTGTCTTCATCCATCTCCTGTCGTCTCTTCTTGCCAAGATCTGCCCATCTTCGTTAAATAACACGATTGCATAATACTAAACTCGCCAAAACCAACTATGCGTGGTGGTTACGGCAAATCTCCTCGAATAATGAAGGCTAGCTAACTATCAGTAAAGTAATTCAGGCTGTTGATGAAACTCAAGTTTCTTCACATTATAGAATTCAAGCTTCAATTCTAGGCAGTTCCAGTTAAAAGGGCACTTACCATGCCTATAAACCACATTTAATAACTATTGCCCAATGCATAAAATTGCACGATGTCAAACGCTTTTCCGGGAAAGTAGGAAAATATTCGTGTTATTTTGTTAGCAACTGACTACCTTCTTTTCATACAATACATACAGCTGAAGAAACAAGTAGGTATATGGTATGGCCCATACTTATGATGTAAAGTGGTAACTATCGCCTATGACAAAGCTTTGCTTCGTAGGTCACACAATCAACGTGCCCTACTATGCAATGCCCTGCGTTCATCTACTTCAGCACAGGACGGGACTGGTAGGAACCCAGTTTTCTTGAGTATAGTGTGTTCTGTGCCCAGTTCTGTTTGTATTATTGCCTTCTAGATAGCCTGCCTGCTTTCAGTAGTCCGTTCTGTGTGTTTTATTTGTCTTACGTATACTTATGTCAAATATATGTATTTTTTTTTCTTTCTTTTCTTTCTAACTTGAGGCATATATTATGTTCAGCCTTGCTAAATGCAAAAAACTATCTGATGCCCGACACAAATTTATCAGTAGATTGAAAAAATTGCAAGGTGTCTAAGCTGTGCCTTGTTGTCTGGTAAGATGTTGGGCGTAGAACATAAACCTGTAACATTAACAGTGAAATGGAATAGCATTTCCAAGATTCATAAATATTATGACCGTTTGTTTAGATGCGCCGGTTTGTGGGCTAACCGTGACAAGGCCTTGAGAGATCGTCAACGGGTTTCCTTTGGGACAATTTAAAAACTTTAGCGATTTAGATACACTGTGTTTTATATCAAGTTTTAGTGATTTTTATGTCTGTGTTTTAGATACTCTGTGTTTTATAAGTAAAAGAAAGATACAAGTGATGGATCTAAGATCCTAGCTCCATGCCAGAGTGGCATCATGATATTTGGCCACTGTTTCTACTGATTTGGTCTGTAGGTACTTCTACTCGTACTAGGCTATCGGTGTCGCTTTGTTTAGCTCGTCAATGTTGGGTTTGGGCATAATAAACCACATATCAGTGAGTCTGATAGGGATCAGCGCAATTACATCCAGTCATGGAGTCTCCTGTTCTTCATTTGCAGATAATTTTCAGACGGAGAATGTCGCACACTTAGGAGCTCAAGCTGGGCGCACCCATATAGTCTAACTGAATTATTTTGCGCTTATCACAATCACCACACTAATGTCTGCGTCGTGGTTCTGTTGCTACGCGGAAGTTCCTGCATATGCCTCACTCTAGCTGAACAGGTACTCACAACGACTTCATTGAAACGCATTCATTCAACGAACGAACCAAGTTGACGTGGATGTTTTTGGAAACTAGCCAAAACGAGGATAAGAATCTCACTAGTAGGTACTACCTACTGGCTATTAGTTTTATAATTTTACTTAAATTTAATAACCAGGTAATATCTTCAAGACCTCATCTTCAAAAGGACTACCATAGTTCTCGTTTCAATTTCCTCGTGTTTTATTATAAAATCGAGTGCACTGGTAACCCCGCCTTCCGATCCTAAGGTTCAGATCAAGTCGTAAATCTACGGACTTTTCTGTTCAGAAAATGTATGTAGGTACACAATTCTAGTGCTCTCAAACGGTGAAGAGAACATCGGGAAGAAACCCACGGCTTAGTCAGCTCTGCACGTATTTCTTGTGGAACGTATTTACCATGTCTTTCCTGTGATTATGGCGAATAAGCTGTCAGGACGGTATAAGTGATGGGCAAGCCTAGTCCATCTAAAATCCTGTCCCAGGCACTTAGCCACACACATAGTGTCCCGCAAGTAGGGCGTGTGTGATCACTAGTTGCCCCTGACGCTAGGTATACAGGGTTACAGGGTAAGTCGTACTGAATATTAAAGGAGGTTATTAGGTCATTTCTGATGATTTTGTTCTGAAATAAAATGTCCGAAACTTAACCGTTATGGATATATTAAATATTAAAGATTATATATAAAAATCCTTTATTTTTTGGCTTTTAGTCGTTTTCTTTGGGATTAGAGCTCCTAGAGTCGGTTTTTTTTTATGTATCTAGTTAGAAGACATGTCCATTAATAAAAATGATCAACAGAAACTGAACCTACTACTAACAGCTTAAAAACATGCTCGACAACAAAAAAAAACCGACTCTAGGAGCTTTAATCCCAAAGAAAACGACTGAAAGCCAAAAAATAAAGAATTTTTAAAAATAATCTTTAAAATTTAATATCTCCATAACGGTTAAGTTTCGGACATTTTATTTCAGAATCAAAATCATCAGAAATGACCTGAATAATAACCTCCTTTAATATTCAGTACGACTTACCCTGTAACCCTGTATAAATCATCTACAAATAGAGCAAAGGCCTGTTTACTTTTACTTTGAGTGGTCCATTCGGTGTGCAGTGTGTGCACACATAAAAGAGCAACCTTTTTGAAACAGTTTAGTAGGTTGAAGATGTTTATGATGTTTAGCACGAGCTCACGCCGATAGCTGGAGCCACATGTATCTAAAAAGCAACAGCGAACATGTAATGTGCCTACATCGCGCTCTCTGTGTGGCTATTCATAATTTACGACAAGCTACATGCTTGCTTGAAAATGGAAGGACAACATGGACCGTGTCGTCGATTGAAATATATCTGAAAATGGATAGCTGTACCTACCATAGTATAGGTAACCTAATAAAGAGACAGAGAAACGAGCTAGGAGCTACCAAACGTATAATAATATAGTTTGGTTTAACTGTTTAGAGTTAGCGTATAATATGTTTTAGAGTTACCTACCTGGTGCATCTTTTTACTAACAAGATAATATAACCACTATATAGCAGTAGCTCTTTGTGAAAGGCTCGCTCGGGGAAGTACTATCACCATGCCTATTTCTGCCGTGAAGCAGCATTTCTGTGTTTCGGTTGGAAGGGTGTGGGTGCCGGTGAAATAACTGGCACGTGAGGCTAAACATCGGCATGCCTCAAGTTTATATAACGTTCCTGATCAGCGTGACCTACGAGGCAAAGCTTTGTTAATTTATAGGCAATGGCAGCTATTTAACATCAGGTAGGACATACGCTTTTCAGTTAGGAAACCAATAAAATCATTCGTTTTTAACATAGCCAAGGACTTCCATTCATAAAACTTTAATTTACAAACGACTAACATGAGAGTCAATGAACCTATTACCATGAATGCGGATGTTTTCATTGACAAATCCAATAAAAACGGCCAATGCAAAAATCTAAATAATTATTCAAAAATGACATCATGCACATACCATATTCCGTTCATTGTCAGGACACAGGCATTAAATCACGCCTACTAGATTCTAGACTGGAAATAATGTTGTAAAAAAAATAATTTGTGTAGCAAAATGGCTGTTATGTTTTGATCTACCCACTTCTTTAACATGGCCAACAAATCTAGACCACCTGCGATGGTGATCAGTGTATCGCTGTCAAATATTCCGCTGTCAAAGATTGCGGCAGTGTGTGCGGATGCATGCAAAACCCATGCTCAAACTACCCCTCCAAACTATTGCTATGCCCTAAACTTAGGAGCCTATTATTTAATTACTATGACCTCACCATGTAACATAATAATTGCAACAAATAATATTAGCATGAGTATGAGTAAATAATAATATGATCACCGTCGTAGATCGCCAGATGTGCGCAAAGCTTTATTATACAAACTTTAGTTTAGTAAACTTTAAACTGTAGGTAGATAGTCTCTGCAATTTTTTTTTGCAGAATTATTGAAGTCCAAAACAGACCGGATGCAAACACCGCTAAATGTTTACGAACAAATAACACACATTTTGAGAAATGCGGTCAAAAACACTTGGAGTAATATTGAGCTCAAAGGCTTCGTAAATTTGCAAACCATCGCCGCTGGCATTCTCCCACGGTTCGCCACGCGATCACCACATGTGGACCAAGGAATATGAATGATAATAATGTATGGACTGTGGACTAGCACCAGTTTGTTTTGGAGTCTATAGCAGTCAAAATGGTCGACTGATAGTAGCATTAGAAAGTAAAACTATCTACGTGCAAGTACAATGCAGGAGAAGGATCCACCATCCAATTCTCTGATATCCACACTTTTAGAATAACCGATATTTTAATAGATGATTATAATCCCAATTCAGTTGTATTTTTTTTAAATGTTTTAAATGCTCCGTCATTTATCAACAAAATCGGTGCAGCAGTTTGACCATGAAGCTTGTTTCTAATGTTTTTTAAACTGAATTAGCACATAAATTTGCTCCCTACATAAAATAGTAGATTTGTTAGAACACAGTTTTTATAAAGTTTTCGTAAACAAATTAGTTGCGCAAAATGTTTACTTAGTTTTTACGTGTTTTATCATTTTTGTACATATGCCAAATGAACCAGCATATGAGAAATATACCATACACAAGAAAATCTTTGAGAGGCATTGCGTGTCGAGATTCTAACGTTGTTATTACAAAGACATCCTGAAACCGCCTCCAGCAAACTCCCAGGCCGCTCCAAAAATGCCAAAAACATTTCTAATTTGGGAGTTTCTGCACTTTTCGCCCCAAGGCGTAACTTGCCTGTCAATGACCGTATTATTAGGACTTTAGATGCTACTTTAAGGATCGCGCACATTATGCCGGGCCGCAGCGGGCGCGCCCGCTGCGGCCCGGCATAAGGGCGGAGCGGACCGCATCGCATGCAACCAAAATCCGGTGCGGATTATGCAGTCCGCTGCGCCCCGGCATAGTGTGTGCGAACCTTTAGCGTTTATTTAATTAGCATCGTGAGAATTCTGCCAATTTGGTAAAATTATTGGAGTTCTCCAACTTCGTTGTCTGGCCATTTCGCTCCTAATAAGAGTCAGATTTCTGAAGTCTTTCATAAAAATATCAATTCATATTTTATACGAATACGATACGATACTACCTAATAACTGGATTTATAATGCAAGTGCATTGTATGTTCATCAAGTTTTTCTAAATAATAAATAAATAAATAAACAACAAAACTGATGTTTTCGAAGTAAAATCATATCTACCTAACCCACACATACCACTGGTTGATTCCAAAGACATGCACCAAAACCATGCAACATTATAATAAGTAAATTAAGCCATTTAGGACATTATTATGAGAGTAGAATAGGGTGTTGCTTTTTCCTAAAAATGATCCATACTTCGCTATACATATAAAACTGATAGCATGCATTATTATTTATTTATAGCATGAATTGAGCATACATTGTAGAGTTATTAAGAAGAAATAAATAATGATGGATGTGTTAAAAAGTTGACGTGTATGTGTTTACGATTGTATAATGAACTGATAATTTACACGGACAGTAAAAGAATCGGTTGAAGGTTTTAAATTACGTGTAAGTCTCTTAATTACAGATTAATAAGCCCAGATCGTAATAATTTTTGAACATTACCATATTCAATTATATTATGTGTGCTGGTTCTCTATAGGCTTTAAGCATATCTCATTCAAAAGGGTGACTAAAAAACCAATTCCGTCAACAAAAACAGTTTAATAAAACGAATTTCTCTCCAACTGACTCCAATGACGCTCATCACTACTCATTTCATTCACAACCCTCGGAAATCACACAAAGCTCACGAAATAGGAATAGCATTCTATTTAAACCAGAAAGCAGCAACATGACCCCATTATGCTACTTCCGAGCATCAAACCAGTTTTAGCCGGTTCTAGTGTGAAAAGCCCACGTGAAGCACACGTGCCAAGCAGATGCGGCTACAGACGCATCTGCCAACAAAAAATACACCCCTTCAGCATCCCCTCAATTATCAAGCCCAATATTGCAAGGGTAGCCCAATTTGACACGGATATTTGACGGTAAGCGCAAAAATTAGGGTGAACTGTGATCTCATAAAATATCGTTACATAGCGGTGTCAATTTTAATTTTTTAATAAATAACAAAGACAGATTAACGACTTACGAGCAAAAACGCCTCTTTACATTTAACCATGCATTATTACATTTACTTTGAATTTTGTGGCAAAAGTACCTTAACACCCAAAAGGGAACAAAACTAGATTAGCAAACAGAGGATCAAGCTGAACGGTTTTGGAAAACTCTCGTACTCGACTGATTACGGAATTTAGACCCTACAGTAAAAAATATGCATCTCGTTGGCAGATAGACATAATAATATCTGACACCCGAAGCGACATCCGGCTTGCGCCTACTTTCAAGGGGCAAAAAGTGAAGCTCAATCAAAACTGTCGATTGTACGATAAATAAACAGGTGTGCAAAATTGTGCTTTAGCACCAAGGACATAAAGATTACAAATAGATACATTGTATTGCGGCTGCCGTGCCAATATTGAAGTTGAGAGCAAAAAGTATACCAAAAGTGTTTGCGCTACACGAGTACCAAAGAACATAATAACTTTCTTTAGTATGGGTGGTACCCCTTTTGATATCGAAAGTGTGAAATAAATTAATAGTGGAAAGTGTAATTTGATTGGTTTTAATACCCTTTAATTTTGAAACTTGTGGTATACTATCCGACCTGAATCCGAGAGCATTGAAATATTAGAGCATTCATGAATGGAGGTATGAATGAATGAGAATTTTTTTTTCTGTGGTTATACCGTTGTTCCACTTGACTGAAAATATCAATGCAATAGAAACTAGAGATGGCTGGCTATGTCTCACGGTATCGGTATCATTTTCTAGATACGTTACTCGATCTGTAGGTATGTCTTTTATAATGATAAAACAGGTACTTTTTGCGGGCTGCTGGAGAAAGCTGCACAATCTTTAAATCCTAAAAGCTTGACTTCTAATCATTCGAATGCGACATAGTTTTATACTTCTGCAGTCAGTATCGTTTACACTTGTTTTTGCATAACCTTGTACCTTGCTCCCAAATAAATATATTTGATTTGAGTTATGCTTAAGTTAAACGTTAATTTGAGTATGTTTAAGTTAAACGTTGGCCTTTATCATTGCTTTTCTTTACCCGTGGTAAAAAATACCATTTAAGCTGTGTTTATCTATAGTCAGTTTTTTAAAACTAAGACCTTTAAAGTCGTTTTTCACCACGACCGTTCTACCAACAACACGAAGATTGTTCTCTTCAACCACGATTGCAATACTCTGAACGGCTATTATGGTAAAGTACCAATGTAAATTAGCTCATTCACTGTCGCTTACATCACTTTATGGTATAAAACATCACGTCAAAGATATTACAGGGCATTACTGTTATGAATAGTGAAATATGGAGCCTTGGCACAATTGTAGCTCGTGACGGACAACAAAAACCCTTATGAGATTAGATTGCAATCATTTACGATGACCTCTGAGGTGTAGATTAACTGAGATGTTAGTGCGGGTTTGATTCCTGCGGCTGTACAAAAATATCTGAAAATATTTGTCTCAGACGTGGGTTGTTAATTGATTTTCAAATGAAATCAAATCAAAAGTTATTTACTTTTATGCCACACAACAATATTAGTATGATGACACAAAAATTGGCCGTCACTTAGCACTTTTGCCTGTGACTTGTTGTGGTACTTAAAATTAGTACCAGAGAACGATGACGCTAAAAAAACAAAATGTGGTTGCAAGTTAAAAGATGAAATACTACTTTTGAAACTATCATGGTTTATAAAACTATTTTTATGAACAACGGGATATTTAACATGATTACATTTTGAGAGTTTTGACTCTCTGCACATTAAAAAAGTCTATTAAAAACTCGATAACCCAAAAAATACATTAACTACAAAGGTAAGTTTAGATCTTACGTACTGAACAAATTAAGCTTCACACACCTATCTAAGAAATAATAGCTGGATGTAGGTATGTTATTACGTGGCCCAGTGGGTGGATGCGGCTGATTAGATTGTACATTTGCTGAGGATATCTATATAGTAACTCAAGACAAGACAGGCGTAGTAACTATTGGTCCCTCTGTGACTCCGGATGATGTGGGCGGTAAGGATTTTCCCTCGATAGACATCGACAAAAGATTTATAAAAATCAAAACTTTTTTTAAATTTTCAAAATATTAATTATTTGTGATTGGATTTGTCGAATATATGCCCTTAATTATTTAGAAATTCTCGAAGATCTTTAGTAAGTACTTATATATCAAGATATTTGAGAAGACCGACGGTAGATACCTTTCCCAAACACAATCTCTACTACCTTTTGATTTTATAAAATAAAAACTTTGAACTTTAATGTTCTTTCAACCATCGTGAAAGTTTATAGATAGCTACTATAACTAGCGTCCGTCCGCGGCTTCGCTCGCCCCGTTCCTATTACTTTTTCAGGATAAAAATTATTGTATGTCCGTCTCCTGGTTCTTAGCTACCTCCAAACAGTTTTCAGCCAAATCGGTACAGACGTTCTTGAGTTATAAATAGTGTAAGTAACATGACTTTCTTTTAACATCGATTATTACGCAAGTTATATTTATACGAATTACATTTCCAACAATACTATCGCCTGCAATCAGTGTAAGTGCTATGCAAATAAACATTTCATTGTTACTTGTTACACCAACGATTCCTTACATCACGTTTCGCAACATTTTATCAATTCTTATTGTTTCCTCCAGATAACGTGTAGGCGTTATTAAATGAACTACAGTCAATCAAAAGTAGTTGTGCAACTTGTGACGCCAAAAGAAGCTAAACTTCTAAAATTATTGCACTTTTAAAATAATAATAATATAAGTCTAAAAAACTTGAGAAACCGACTTCATAGCCAAACGGCTGACCCAATTTTGATAAAATTTCTGTGGGATTAATCTAAAAGTATTACAATTCAGGTCAAAATATTTTTTAAAATAGGCTCATAAGTGACAAAATAAAACAATAATAAACATAAAAAAACAACTGAATTGAGAACCTCCTCCTTTCCAGTTAAAACTATAAATTCAAACCTTGCTTCAATTTTTAAAAAGGACCAAATTTCTAACAAACAAATAGGCACTTATTTATTAGGATGGTACCATGCATGAGTAACTACCTACTTCAAATCTTTATAGAGTCACGCAATTTATAGACCGCTTCGATAACCTTTAAATTATAATAAATTGAAATGCGCTCTCATCCCATCACAACAATAAGCGAATGATTGCATACCATTAAAACAATACTTCTAACAATACAATGTTTGAAGACGCTTAGTTGGTTTAAACGAAAAACAAAAGCATTAATAGAGAGTCATTGAATTGAATTGCCTTTGTAATCAAATTACAATAGTTTGCATAGTTTGATACGGGAGAAATCTATGGCATGATAAACAATTGACCATTGTTTCAAATCTGTTTACGAATTAAGGTGATTCAATAAGATGACCTCCAAAATAGGCAAGAAACAGTCAACTTTAAAAAAACTATAATAAGCTTTAATATTATTATGATACCCAACCTTTAGAATAAAAAAATAGACCTTTATAATGGTAGTTCAACATGAATTATAAATGCAATATAAATGTTTGAAACAAACTGACATTTCTTATTACATATTATTTTAAATGCTAGCTAACCCTTGTAGTGGGAAGCAAGCTCAGTTAAAAGGCGGAGATCTTTGCATCTTTTTATTTATATGAGGACGCGACGTCCTCTGTATCTAAAAGTGGCAGGTGAAAATTGATTTTTAATTGTTGCTGCGAGGACATTCGTCTGCTTGTGGGCTGAAGCAATTACCATTCGAAAATTAGCATCGTACGTCGGTATCGTCGGTAAAAACGTGCACCGATGCCGATTACGTATCGCGTTTATCATTTCAATTTAAATTGCGTCGCATTGAATTCCCGAAACTGATTATCTTCCATGCCTTTATTCGGTAACAATATCAACGTCTTTAAACTTTAAAATGCACGTTTTTTTCGATTTCTGATTGTTTATGCGACAAACATACTTGCAGTGGTATTAATTTACGTTCCCTTAAATAGCAGGATTGAATTGTCAACACGGGTCTCGTATAGTTGATTGGACCTTCTTTGAATCACAAAGCTGGCACGGAGACAGAATCGTAATCACCAACCTACGCGAGTAAAAGCAAGAGTGACTTGAATGTTATCGTTGTAGCCACACGTGGTAATGGATTAAACTGAATAAAGAAATGAAATCGAATCTTAGGTTCAACCAAAACAATACTGTTGAGGCAGGCCCATTCTAACCTATCAATAATCACTTAATTCGCATCTACAATGGCATATGAAGCAGCTTTTTCTAAAATTAAATCGAATAAGCATATTATTATTCTCTGCGGTCAATGTTTCGATCCCACAAATATAGTTGTCAGCAATGGTGCTCAACCGTAGGCAAAGCAATCTAAGCACGGCCATCGAATGCAGAGCCGGATCTATGTACCTTAAAGGAAAGCTAGAGCCTGGGGCCCTCAGCCACTGATTCCCATCTACATTCAACCAATGGCATTGATAGAAAACACTACTATCTATCTTACCTTGGAAATATGTTGTTTAACTTTTGAAACTTTTTTAGGTTTTTAAAACTATTTTTATGAAGAAATGGGATATTTACCATGATTAAATTGTGAGTTTTGACTTACCGATATTTCGGCACAAAATTCGGTTCAAAATAACTTAGCGACTAGAACCGTCTTACCGACAAACACCAAGTTATGCGGATAAAACTTTATGATGTGCTCTTGGTCTGGCCCGTTACACAAAAATAAATTTATTCTATAAAAAATGCCGCATTTCTTCGATCCTAGTTCGTGCCTGCAAACTGACAGCTGTGAATAATTCGCCACGTTACACACATTACCACCATCCGTCGCTGCCATTTCGAATCTAACCTTTTACCGTTTAACACAGCGTTACGATCTAGCCACCTTTATTACTGTACAGAAAACCCATTAACAAGCACGATAGCAAACTAAACGTAATGTATTAACTCAGACCAAAGGGAGTGTCAAATGTAATGATAAGGTACTTATGGCGCGTTTGGTTTTTGTCCTCAATTGATTAAAACTGGTTCCATGCTAATAATGAGAAGATGTGTTTGATTTTATATTCTCAATGCTTTGTTACTGAAGTATTAGTGTAGCATTTATATTGAAATTGAATTGATCGCAAAGGTTGCCTAGCTACTTCTGACAGCGGGTGTAACAAATAGGGTTGCCAATGTTGCCATTTACATTTGATAAGACAGGTCTTTTGAGTAACAGCTCGTGTGCTGTGTGGCCCACGTCAGTATCACTAATGAGGGTTTACAAGGCTATCTAGCCAATAATATGGTATTACATGCTGTAAGTCTGTAGTTTAACCTTTACACAAGATAATAAACAAACCAATGTACTTTGATACTTAACATGTCTTCTGTAAAATTATGTTCCTATTAGAATGTTACCGCTGTTAATTGAATAAACATGGATATAACTGTATTTCTTCCCCTTAGTTGGTACATACATGACAGATGGAATAAGTTGGTAGGAGTAGATAGGCGTAGCAATGGATGGGTGACCGCTAGTTGCTTTTACAAAAACGACTTAAAGCTTTTAGCAATTTTTACAGTTACCACAATTTAAAATATTATGTTACGGAGGCATAAACTAATTTTAGGCTTGTGAATAAAATTACATATAATGGCAGTGCCTATTACAAGTAAAGTAGGTGGTACTCACAAAAATAATATCAAATATGAATTGCAATACTACCATAGCAAGTAGATGTTATTACTACAGGAAACACTACACTTAAAATAATGCTATAATCAGTGTAACAATTTAAACAACCGTAACTAAGATGTAACTACATCCTTATTATTATTAGATATTACTTGTGTTGGATAATAAAATCAGAAAAAAACTAGAAACGCCTAGGTTCATTGACATAATTTAAAGAAAACAACGACGTTTTACATCGAGACAGGAAACGAGGAAAGAAGGAAAAACATACTACAAACAGAAAGTAATTCAGAAAAAGGCACGCTGACGGTCAATTAACATAGATATAGATAGGCTGTTCCGACTCGGAGTAGAACCTTCGATATGCTAAACACCACGGCCGGTGGTCTCCGATGCACACTAGATACCACCAATGACTGTTCTATAGAAAATGATAAAACCAGTGCTTAGCACTGGAGTTTAGGAATCTTACATGCAATGAGCTTGTTTTATAAATCAGACAGTGCTTGTTAAAATATGCCAGATATTTTGTTTGGTGAGTTTTAGGACACGATAGGTATAGAATAGCTCAGAGTAAACTATACTTCACAAACTTAGGCAGTTCTAAATATTTCTTGCATAAAATAGGATGCTAAGTTCTAAGATAGCTCAACGTTAAGTTTAGAGCAAACAGAACAACATAAATAGATTTAACCTAAAGACTCCTTTACTGCACAAAAGGAGCGTCTGAGGCGCACTTAAAATCCTTTCTCCAAACCTAACCGGTTTGAAAAAACTAGAACATTAAAAGAAGAAGAAGAATAGATTTTCGCTTCTATTCGTCTGTTTTTACTTTATAAAACAAAAGCTGAAATGGTCTTTCTTATTCATTTTGTTAACAAATGTAAACCGAGGCTAATGCATTCATAGCTGAGATAACGAAATAAATTGCGTTTTAAATCTCATTTCAGATTCAGAGGCAAAACTATAACACAAGGAATTTATGAATAACAATGTTATCACAATACTATCGTGGATTTGAATACTAGAAAGAACAAATCATGAATATTATTTACTCCCCTTAGAAACTAAAGATATCGTTAGTTCTAATTTAGTATGCTCTTGAATTGTTGATTTGATTTATTGTTTAGGTGAGTATCCAAGTGAATGGAGTTTTTCAAAATCTTTTATTTCACGCGACCAAGATTATATTAGAGCCCAATTATTAATGGTTATTATTATCGTTACTCAAGTACTTTGTACGTTTTTTTATAAAAACAATGATATCAGTGTAGTGATTGCAATAAAAACAATACGACAGTACGATGAGTTATTCAACCTGTGCTACATAAATGTAAAACTAATTGGGTTGGATTCACTGAATAGTACGATATCGCAAATTTATCAGCATCTTTTTCACGAACAGGCTTTGTATGGATTTACAAGTAAAACAAGTCCACACAATGGGGTTGATTAATAAAACATTGTTTACATCAGCTTCTTGCCAACTGAGGAAACCGCAGAAGTAGTTAAGCATTTCATTGATATTTATACGTCTATAATAATATTATAAAGATTATGAGTTATAATCTCTGGAACTAATAAACCGATTTTAAAAATTCTTTCACTAATAAAAACTTATTTGTTTTTTTCTGTCACTAATAAAAACCACTTTATTTGTTCATTTCATAGGCTATAATATTCACATGAAAAGGATTTTTTCGTGGCAGTCGACGCTCAATGAAGTGGGCACGGGTCAGCTAGTTTTCAATACATGACTGAACTCTAATACGCAGCTCTTCGATTAGTTTTGCTGGCATGGTCTGAGTTTTACAGCTCCCAATAAGTAGCTAAGCAGTTGAACACAAATTCTTTAAAAAAAATTGGCCGTGATGTGTGGGAGGTACTTTTGACGCACTTCTTAATGGTGAACATGAAGTTAATTTTGAACATCTAGGTTGTTCACGTAATTTTGACAAGTGTGTAGTGTACACAGTGGCGCGTGCTCGGCCTACTGGTACAAGCTTCCAGTTTGTGGGTCATACGGCCGGCTTTCAGACATTTGCATTTATAGCATACAATATACATTGTATACAAGCACCTCGATCAGATGCATCCATATTAAGATACACGTTGAAAGAAAGAAATTATCGACAAACTTTAAAAAGCTGTAAATAGGGTGAACGTTTGAATGCTATGGCTCAATCGCCGACACAACCTTTTCAAAGTATAGATAGGCATGTTTTGACAAAATACACATGAAATAGTTGTTATATCAGTAAACCATTACAAACGATCTATAATAGCGCAGCTGATCCATATGAAATTTACCTTTTTGTGCTCGAGGTAGACCAAGGAAAACATAGATGAACTGTGTGAAAAATGACATTGATAAGAGAGGAGTGAATGCAGAGATGACGGCTGTCAGAGGGGAATGGATGAGGAATACATGTTGTGCCGACCCCTCATAAACTGGGATAAGGGCAGGAAGAATAAGAAGGTACGGTTCTAATGTTTCTACATAATATTATACGTGCTTAGTTTAAAGATCTGTAGAGGAAATGTTAGAACGATCGCACACTAGGCAGTTCCGTAAAATTAGATTTGTTTCGGTGAATGGCCGATCTCAGCTCGTGACCGTGGACCGTGAGGAAACAGGGCTAGCATCAGCTCCTGACGGTATCGAATCGCAGGCGAGCTCATTGCAAATACTGTTAAGGTGCTGACAATAGTGGAACAACTTCTCGAACGCATGTTTCAACATTTTGAAAGATAACAAATCACTGATAAGTGTACGAGAGGAGTCTATTTGAGGTGCACTTAAAATCCTTTCACCGCACTGGTTCGAAAGAACCAGTGACACGATGAGAAGAAGACTGAACTTATTTATCGAAAAATTGTAATCGAAAACGTTTTGTGTGACAATATAACATTGCACGCAAGAAATGTGACAGTGACAGAGTCCTTTTTAAGGCGAACAGAAATGTGTGATTGTGACGCCAAATGAACCTTTTAATACTGGAATACCACGGGATTTGACTGGGCTATCTACCGTGTCTGATTGGGGATTAGTTATAATCGTGAGCCTATTTATTTTTATAAGGTAGAATATTGCTTTGATTAAATTTAGAATTGGTTTGTGTCGTGACCCGGAATTGTACGACAAGTTTCATTAGGAAAAATATGAGAAGATTCCTTTGGATCATTTCTGGTATTGGTAGATTGAGAATTATTTTGTAAGGTACCAGAAGTTTTGAAACTCTAGAAACTGCTATTGGTTATTGGTAGATCATGAAGATTTGGTTGCGAAATTCTCGCAAATTAGATTTTATTGAGTAAAGCAATTTAGCGTTTGTTTACTCAATCAGAAGATTTCAACAGATTTCACCTTTTCGGGTTTTTACATTGTTGGCTATACGATCGACGAAAAATATTTTAACTCATAGACAATTAATTTTATTTGAAGGTTGATATAAATAGAAAGGTCAATCTTAAAGTCGTAGCCAAATAATAAAATCATGAATCAAAGAACATAGAAGAAAGACACAGGTACATTTGAAAAAAAAATTGAACTCGAATTACAAGGTAGTAAATACCTGAACACTATTTGATCCTTAGAGTGTACAGGACCTTTTGAATTTCCCAGCTATAATATAAGCTTAAAAAACTTGAGAAACCGACTTCATTGCCAAAAGCTGAACTGATTTTGATAAAATTTCTATAGGACCAATCTGAAAATATGATGATATTTTATGAGACTAATCTTAGCCTTTCAGATAAAAAGGTTTTTTTTAAGTTTGGCTCATAAATAACAAAATAGGCGATATCAAATATAAAAAAATATAGAACCGAATTGAGAACCTCCTTTTTTATTTGAAGTCTGTTAATAAAGTGCTAGCTAATTGCAGTCTTGAGTGATCTACTCTAACTTGAATCATACTAATAGCTTGTTCGGGTTAGCAATAAGCCTCGTAAGGCGTTAGAGCTAGTTCGTGACCAGCAGATCTCAAATCCGCCACCAGTGCCTGGCCTTGGGCTAATTCCACACCTTTGTTCCATAAAGGTCAATTGGAAAGTAGTCAGCTACCACTTCATAGTTCGTTGCCTGTTGTTTTAAAGTTATCTAATGATGGAATTGATATTCAAGGTGAAATTACTCGCAGTTCGTTAGCTCGTCGAATTAAAAATACCTAAAATTCTAGTCGATGATGTAACGCAAGGTCAAGTGTAGAGCTTAAAATATTATTGATTATAGATTTTGCACGCGGATGGTTGGAAATATCATCTAACTGACGGAGCAAGCCTATGGCCTATAACAAAGCATATTCTCGTAGATCACGTCTAAAACGTGGCCTACGATGCACTGCCCTGCGTCCATCAACTTGAGGCATATTGTTCAGCCTCACGTGCCAGTAATTACCTCTACCTTACTTCAAAAACAAAATTTCTGAAAAACATACAATCTGATAAACGTACAACAGTTTTTAAAATACGAAGAAAACTCTCAGAGGTGCAGTATAGAGTATAGAGGGCAGTGGGTTAATATGCTAAAACAAACCAGTTAAAGGGCCGGCCGGAAGGCTTATCGGCATGAATTTATTATAAAAGAAATGTCCGCACGTTTAAGATAACAGGAATATCAATGAGCTTCTCAGCACCTATTATCGCCCACGGAGACGTAATTATACTATAGCCCTACCACAAGCTCTGCCTGGCTCTGTCTCTAGCTCTGGTTTTGAGTCTGTGTGAGTGTTGACTAAACAAATCCTACGTCGAAACGTCACACACTCAGTATAATACACTGGTGAGCACTCGCTCAGACTCAAAACTAGAACCAGAAATAGAGCTAGACAGAGACTCACTGGCTTTGTCTCTAGCTCTGGTTTTGAGTCTGTGTGAGTGTTGACTAAACAAATCCTACGTCGAATAACGTCACACACACAGTATACTAGTAGTAAGTGTACTGGTGAGCACTCGCACAGACTCAAAACTAGAGCCAGAAATAGAGCTAGACAGAGACTCACGATACGTATATCTACTCGGTCTACTAGTTACAGAGACAGACCAAGTAGCAGCATTTTTTTTATACAACTAGCTAACAACCTGAACCCTCGACCTCTGTGGTAAAAGGCAGAGCTACTACCAACTGAGCTGATAGGCCAGTCATCTTCGATTGCTTTCACTCGCTTGGTCTAAATCCAGCATTAGAGTTACAAGTTATTTTATAGGCAGTTGGGCGATTGACCTCATCGATTTATTGATGGTCCACCTTCAAAGTATGTTGTTCCGGATGAACGCCTACAAATCACCATCCGGCCATAGAGGCTTTGTATAAGAAGATACGGAATATTTGCATTCGTTTATGTATATTTAGCTCGATTAAGATAGTCTTTATGTTTTATTGCAACTGTAGCAGTGGCGGTTTGCGTAAATTAGAATTTGACATAATTACTGATGTATTTCTTGACAAAATATCATATAAGTTGAATTTATGTAAACCATGCTATTCGGTGCAAGGTACTAAATTCAGTGCAGAGAGATTGATATTCTCTATTAACATTTTCTATGAAAATTGATATTTTCAATTTGCATTTGAATATAGGGACGACGGGAGATGGACGAAGGCGGCTACAGAATGGTGGCCAAGGGGTGCTCAAAGACCTAGAGGCAGACCACCCGCCCGTTGGTCGAACGACATTGCTGCAGGTGCTGGGAATGAGTGGATGAGACTCGCGAGGGACCGGAAAGAATGGCGCAATAAAGAGGAGGCCTATACTCAACAGTGGGTGCAAACGGGCTGGTGATGATGATGATGATGATTTGAATATAATTCAAATTCAGGCTCAAGTTGTCTTATCGCTTTGGAAATTTAGACATTTATAAGAGGTGCGTAATATAACCAAAAACTTGGTTATACAATAAATAAAACAAAAGTCGATGATCACTTCACTCGACGAAATGTACCGAAACTTTATTGTTTACTCGTGCATTTAAAACTGTAGGCCTACCACAAGGTATATCTAGCTCTGTCTCTAGCTCTGGTTTTGAGTATGTGTGAGTGCTCACCGGTATATTACACTGAGTGTGTGACGTTTCGACGTAGGATTTATTTAGTCAACACTCACACAGACTCAAAACTAGAGCCAGAGACAGAACCAGACAGAGCTTGTGATAAGCCTGATTGGTGGATCGCTTCAAGGTGCAATCATTAATTTGTTTGTATGGGTAACATCAGTCAACCGTCAAGACGCTCCCACGGCTATCTAACTAACAAGACTGTTTATTCTAAGAAAGGCATGACGTTACGCAATGACTTTATAAATAAAAGTCAGGGACGAATGCCTTATAATAATATCTTAGCTAATTTAAGTTTATGTTAGAGAGTACGTAATGTTTGACTAAAGTCTTTCTACACCTACTTGAGGTGACTGCGGACTCGTTGGTCACACCAGATTGTCACATTGGTGTGACTAACAGGAATTAATTTAGTCGTGGTCTTACTACATTGCAAAGGATCGCACTTAACCGAATTAATTATAGTGATGTCCTAGTACCTGTACCTACTCTTCTTGAAGTACATTATGTAGATTCTTGACAAAAGATGGTGTCTATTACTCTGTTTCTGCTCATGTAAAATTCTAAGTCCAAACGTCTGAAGGTACAAAGGTTCACTTACCATATAAGTAGGTAATAGTCCCTAAGAGTATTTACCCAAGAGATACACAGAATACCAAAGGACACGTCATATTTCAAGGTCGAAGTGTAAAGCTATTTTTGATGTTTATTTTGTCAAGGTGTAACCGCTCTAGTGTTAAGCTACACAGTACTAAGCAGCCTCGACCTTCAGACATCAAAATAATCGCACGAGTTATTGAAGCGTACCAACTTCACACCTCATAAAAAACATTTCACAGCATCCAATGAGTCATAACATTACACGCTCAAAAAAGAGTAATCTCAATTTCAAGTGCAGTTTTTGCGCTAATTTCTGTTTTTGATGAAGACAATCTAGCAATCAAGGCGCACCGCACCTTATTCGTCAACAAAAATTTAACCGTGGAAAAGAAAATTTGGATCTTTTCAACAGAAAAAAAGGAGATAAGTGGTCCACAAGAATCTGCAAGGGGCAGACAGGGATTGTAAAGAAAATAGTTGCTTTACGAGAGTTGAGAAGAAGAGAGAAGTAGTTTCACAGTGTTTATCGACTTTTGGAAGCGAATGAGCTTTGGAACTCTGCATTTCACTTCAAGAGCTATTGTTGTTAACGTTCTTATGCCATTTGTTATGCAGCTCATATTAGTAGAAGAGCTATTTGTGAAGGGCTCGTCCGGGGAAACACTACCTCCATGTCTATTTCTGCCGTGAAGCAGCATTGCTTGTTTCAGTTCAAAGGGTGTGGAAGTGAAATTACTGGCACGTGAGGCTGAATATCTGCCTCAAGTCACGTGCGTGACCTGCGAGGTAATGCTTTGTTACAGTCGAGCCATCAGCTAATTGTATGAAAAAAGAGGCTTTTTTTATCCAGTATTCAGCGTAGATTTATTGCCAAAGTACCGAGGCATGTCGTATGATTATATAATATGATTGATGCTATTATAATACGTTTCTGAGGATAGCTTTTATTTGGGCCCCTGAGATTTGACCTCGAGTCAATACCGAGACACAAAAATGCAAAAAAACTCTACAATAGTACAGTCACCTGCACTAAAATGTAATCAATTCGTAACTATCTTAATAACATACGCGGATAACTCATCTACTGATTTCATTATTTTTGAATTTTTGCTGTGTAGGTAAAAGCTTTAGTATTTTTTAATATACAATAGTTAGAAGAATATAATAATAATGATTTGGTCAAAAATAATTTTTTTATCTTTATATCCGCCATAACCATGAAACATCAGTTAGATACCATCTCAAATTTTCAGTAGATTGGATTATTTATGTTAGCCCTTGTGTTTTCTAAATAAGTGACGCACAGTTCTTAATAGAATAATGGAGCCCCCATACTATTTAATTCCTACCCGGAAGAGGGCGCATCACTAAACCATTTAACAAAGTAGGTACATCCTTATAAATCTGTAGGTAGTTGGAAAGTAGTTCATCGTTGTTTTCTTACACACATTTTGTACCGACTTATTATAGTATTAGAGCGCTGGTAACGGCCCCGCCTTCCGATCCTGGGTGGTCGTGGTCGTGGGTTCAAATCCAGTCATATTGTACCAATGAGTTTTTCTGCCCAAAAGTTTATGTACCTACACTATGCTAGTGCTCTCAAACGGTGAACGAAAACATCGTGAGGAAACCTTAAAAGTTTTTAAATATACGTGCACGAAAGGAGCCTCTTTGAGGCGCACTTAAAGTCCTTTCACCACACTTGGTTCGAAAGAATCAGTGGCACGTTAAAAAGAAGAAGAAGAAGTATTTCATGGGTCGTACCAATAATTTTATGGAAAGCAAATGCGAAAGAATTTTGACGATTACAATCAAATTAAAGTTTTTGAATCTCTATCACTTGATGACGCACAACTTTAGATGCAAACTCCCAATGAAGTATAATAATGAACATAAAATTTCTCTCGTGTTTTATAGAATGATCAGTAGGCCACAAGCTCTGTCTGGCTCTGTCTTTGGTTCTGGTTTTGAGTTTTGACTGGCCTCTCAGTTCAGTTGGCAGTAGCTCTGCCTTCTGCGCCGTAGGTCGTGGGTTCAATCCCCACCGAGAACAAATATTTGTGTGGTGAACGCAGATGTTTGTTCTCTGTCTGGGTGTTATATTGTATTCTATGTATTTAAAAAAATATATATAAGTATTATATCAGCTATCTGGTTCCCGTAGTACAAGCTCTGCTTAATTTGGGGCTAAATAGTGTTGTGTGAATCGTCCACAATATTTATTTATTATTTATTTGTCTGTGTGAGTGCTCACCAGTGTATTATACTGTGTGTGTGTCGTTTCTACGTAGGATTTATTTAGACAGCACTGACACAGACCCAAAACCAGAGCCAGAGACAGAGCCAGACAGAGCTTGTGGTAGGCCTACAGTTGATCAGCATAGATATGCACTGTGTAACAGAAACCTCCATCCAGCCGGTTTGTGGCCATCGACAGATTACGATACTAGGTTACTGGGGTTTAATTATAATGGAAAAATATTATTTCTTGATAGAAGTATAATTCTCCTGCGAGTGTAAAAGAGCTGAATCATCATCAGCTGGAAGAAGTTCACTGTCACATACAGCTTTTGAAACTATCACGGTAAAAATCGTAATCGTAATTGGCTGTAAGTTATATTGTAAGACATTATGTTATTTAAACAGAATTGTGGATTTTGTCAATAAATAAAATAAAATATCGGGAATCAAAATTCACATGTCGTGAAAATGAAACACATGTTTTGTTTTTAACAAATATGAATCAAATTAGGAATTGCGAGTATAAAATTACAGAACAGAATAAATGCTTGCGTAAGCGTTTTTTCCCTTCTGCATGTGTTAAAATCTACCGTGTTTTGAAAATTTCTAGTTTAATTCTGAAGGTACCAATAGTTCGTAAAAGATTTATTAATTTTGATTCTAAATTCAAAGCTTGGGTTCACAATTCAAAATTCAAAATCATGGATATAGAGCGTGTCTCGTTAAAAAAGAAGTGTTCATAACCTGCCTATCAATGAACTAATATCACAGAAGAAATAATAGTAGCTAATAATGAATGAATCGTTTTTAAAATAATGCAAAAAGTATTTATAAACTTCGATAATGCCCTCCAGACATTGATGAATAAAAAAAGGATATTGGGTTGGAACAGCCGGTAGGTGAGTCACCCGATGACGTCATAGCCACATGGTCACATTGGCTTCCATGGCCAGGCATTACCCTGACACACCATGCTAATATGGTATGCTAAATGAATATTATACCAGATTTAAATATAAATATAATGTAGGAGAACGTAGGTAGTGTTTAATTTTTATTGCATCAAAAAACAATCAAAAACAAACAAAAAAAGAAGCACGAAAAATTTTTTTGAATACGAATTAAAGTTCAATCGAAATTATGAAAGAAGTAAAAAACCTTAGGAAAAATGTTTAAAAAACTACTTACGAGTATCCCCATTCAACAAGTCACACCGTACACTGATATGAAAATAATTGTGTTACAATAGTGAAAGCTCTGTTACAGCTTAAACACAGTAAGAAGGTACACACAATACTTATATCAAACTACTATAATGACAGGTACAACACCTTATCAAACTTTTGAAAGCGGAGAAAGTAAAAACATTATGTTATTTTGTATTCACACATTAAAATTGAACTGATATTGTTTTCAAATAATGAATGTTAAACTTTCTTTTTCATTCAAAACAAATTATAATAGAAGTTACGTAATTTATCGACTAAAAGTACAGAACTGTTTTGACTTTATTTAGTAAGTAGTAGTACTTAACTGTTTTCGGCAAAGCATCTTAAAAATCTATGCAATGCTATAAATACAAGAAAATAATCTTGTTTTGATAATTGTTTATACGAGCTGGTAGTTTATCAAATCATTAAGCTAAGGATACAAAGACTTAAAACATATTGGTAATAAACATTAGCACTTAATAATACATACGCTATTGATAAAGTATCAGTTACTTTTCAGTTAATCAGCTGGTATCGCAAACCAAATAAATTCGATAAGCAAAATCAATATTTAATCAAAACGGTCAACTCATGCAAACGTAACGGTTTTGCTGATAATAAACTCTTTTCAAATCACATCTACAAAACAAAATCAACAACCGAATAAAAGTTGCAACAAATAATGAAAAAAATACAATAGCGATCACCCTAAAAACTTGAGTGAAATGAATAGAATGAGTTCTATAATAGTACTCTAGCTATACGTCAGCAAAAGATTTTTTACGAAGGCCAAGTTTTATAATAAAAACACAATAAAGACGCATAAAGGAAATAAACACAGCCTTTGTCTATAATAATACCAACTAGCATTTATAAAGAAGTCTTATGAGTACAGTAGGAACGTGTTCTATTTATGAAATAAGATTCCTAAAATGGAGACGAGCAGGAAGTATAAACTTCGAATGTAAACAATGTTAGCGATAGCAACTAACACGGCTCGCTTACTGCCCCTGTAGTGTAAACAAAGGCTGGTGTATGAATAGAAGATCAAACAGTAGGCACAAATCTGACCTAAACTACAGGAATTAAAATAAATTGAGCTATATTGAGTAATGCCAGAAAAAAGTTAGAGCAAGCATTCCAGACAACAATAAAGAATGTATCTTATTGAAAAGATACTGTGCCTACAACTTCAACAGCAATATGACACATTTAAACTAAACCACACATTTAAATATCAATAAGAAAGTTTAAAGAAACCTTTGAAAAATATACCTCAAAAATGAGTGACCTTTAAAACTCTGCTAAGCCGTTTAGTTGAGCTAATTTTGCGTTGTAAAAACAACAAAAAAATTAACAACGGGTATTTAACTTGGTTAAATTACATTATAAAAAACATAATGTCAGTAAATGTCGTCGTGCACTCACCTCATGATGATACATGGACGTCATCTCTTTAGTACGCAAAATGGTTTTGTTTGTTAAACTCTAACCGGAGCGATCACAATCTAAACGCACATTGCACTCAACTCTGGTAATTTTTTTATGGCTGTTCGTTCAAATGTCGATGTTCCGTTGCGTTAAAAAAAGTTATATTCTGTCGAACTTCGCGCCAAGCGTACTTTTAAAAAAATATGAAAAGGCTACGCAGCTTGTGGCGCGTGTGACGCGTTCCGTGTTTAGTATCGGCACTGAGCGACAGGCGACGGCGGCGGCGGCGCTGAATGGAAGTAAGAACGCTCAGCTGCTGTGCTCAATGAACCATTCCAGTTCGTAGGTCACCGAACATCCTGACCCCGCTGTTCTTGTTAGTTTCTCCACCCTACATGATTCCAATAATTACGAATTCATTTCGTGCATTCACCGGTAATTTGTCTCGAATGCCGACAAGCACAAAAACCACATAGCTAGCCTTTGCGCGAGGCATTCATTCGATAAACTTTTTTGCTGATCACAGTCTGCCGAGTTCGTCGACTGATCATTCAAATTATTTGTCATAGAACCGGTGCTGGGAGCTTTTCCGTGCGGTTGCTTGCGGTATCTGCGGGTGCACACAATTGATTTGCAATTATAGATCATTTGAGATTTTATTAGTTCAGTGAACGGGTTATGTGTTTGAAATTGGCTGATCATTATTTTTGCATTTACCTTGTCTAGACAATTCATTTTATTTGTGGTTACGTTTGATATATAATTTTTCCAAACTAGATTCTAACCACGAAAGAGTAACCTTTTCTTCTGTGGTTCTATCTAACCCTCCGATAGTTCATGTATTCCTCTAGCAAAAGCAACAATTCCTTTGTATCTATTTGTTTCAATTCAGTTCATTTAGTCACATGAGTCTAGCCTTCACTTTGATCAATAGCGACGGAAAATCATTATCGATCAACGTTGATTCTATAAATTGTAGTCTCACGACAATCGTCTCTTATCGACAGTATCTCTCGTGGGAACTGAGCACAAAGAGCGACCGCTAGTTTATACCCAATGTCTCTGGATAACCATATAAATTCTAAGGTAAAATGCAGTGCCCATCTGAATTTGAGATAGCGATCTTGATGGATAGATTATGGCGCCCGGCGAGCTAGTGTTGCGAAACTCGTATCCTGTATCGATAGTTTACCTACTGATCGGCTTTATTCGTTACTACAATTATTTTGTTTACAGTGCCTTTATTTTTCTCTATTTCTTGTTGATATTTGAACCGTTTTGATTTCGACCGTGGTATTTAAAATCCTATACGAGTATTGGAATCAATACGAGTTAAATATAGGCCGAAATACAATGAAATAGTTATGAGATCTATGATTATTCTGACTCATAATTATCAACTTTGGCAAGAATATAATCTAGCTGGGTTCTATAGAATCGACAAAGACATTCCTCTTCTCGTGTCGTGTCAAACAGAAAGGCCGCGCGTGTGCCTAGACGACTTATCAGTCGATCACGGATTGGTATATGGGCGCCACACCAACGATCCTAAATCACTCGCTTAGAAAAAAGGCCACTCATTATCTTTAGCAATTCGTTATTCAAAAAGGCGGTGCCAAACAAACAAAACTGACTTTTTAAACTAGTCCGCAACGTTTAACATTTTAAATGAAAAATTAAGAAAACAAGTTTGCAAAATAAATCGTCAAACAGTTGATAAAATTGATTATGCTTTTACGTTTTTTGGCAGGTAAACGATTAAGCTTGATGTTTTAATTCGTATTTTTATTAATATCACTGCAAGTTTATGTTATTCATAAAAGTAATGTTGTTTATTAATAAAAATAAAGTAAAACGACTTGCAGGATTTCTATTACCGTAATTGATTCTTATTAGTCAAACTGAGTCCTATTAATGAACTATTTAGTTAGGCTATTAAAACAGGTGAAAATGTAATTAGGGACACGCATTACTTGACAGATACTACCTACCACGTGTTCGCAACTGCGGGGTTTCTCCTCGCGAATTCGACACTGCTTTAATCCGGTTTTTATGACAACTTTCTAGAGATTCCCCGCAAAATCGGGTATCCTTAAAAGTGCTAATGGATTTTATTGATGGCCATTGTTACTAAACAAAACTTTATTTATACGACTACTGTTAATGAAACTTTGAATGGAACGGAAATGCTTAAAGCAACGTACGTGAACAGATAAGATCCGAGAGAGAATCATTTTCAAATCTTGATAGACATAATATAATTATTATGGAAACAATGTGGAGGCTTTGAAAAACTTGTTTCTCTAAAACTGGAGTGTTTTTGGCATACCTACGCACTACTTTATACTCTGAACAACGGCCTGTGTAAAAAACTTAATAAAAATAATTTATACGTAGATATCCTAGCCATTCATAAAACTTGACAAATGTGACGGTTGCCCAACTTTTCCAAAATAATGTCATCGACTCGAATAGACTACGAGTTGAATTGAAAATTTCTATAAAAAACCAGTCAGTCTAATTTTGCATTCGATAGCTATTGTTTCTTATTAATGGCTTCATATATTTTAACGATTTTGACAAAGCCTTCGCGACACACCCAAATATACAAATATTTATTATTCAATTTAAGTGCGGAGTAAATTAATTATTTTTCATTTGTCATCAATCAGATATTTTATGATTTTTGGGAACGGCTGTAGCTATAAAACCGAAATTAGTAAAAGCATGTCACCGGCACCGGTGCGATGATCGTAAAGTGGTAACGTGACGTGCGGTCACGACAATAATATCGTGAGCGATACCTGTGACACGAGCGTGCACCCTCACTATTATCGATATGCTAATATCGATAATGTAGATCAGAATATCACTACATAATGGGAGCACAGCATTCTCTATAGAGTGGCAAAATACTTGAAAAAATACTTCATTGCACAAAAAAACAGTACATAGGCGATAGATTAGGCTATATGGAATTTCTGACTGAGAATTTGTTTTGGTAATAAACCGCAATACCTATAAACATATTTTTAGTAATTTCACCTACTTCCATAAAACAGTTTTATTAATTTTATGCATTTAATTGTGCACATGGTCTCCGAACTTTTAAGGCCTGCGCAAATCTAAGCGATGGTGATGGCGATCAGTGAACCGCCTTCAAATCATCATCATCAGCCTGAAGAAGTCCACTGCTGGACATAGGCCTCTACACATTTCCAGGAAGAACGATTCTTAGCTCTTTCCATCCACTGACTTCCCGCCGTTGCGCGTCGGTCCAACTGGTGAGTGGGCGCCCTACGTTTCGTCTTCCGGTTCGTGGTTGCCATTCGAGAACCTTTATTCCCCAACGGTTTTCAAATATCGCTGTCATATTTAACAGCGTTTCACTGATCGCCATCGCATATCGCTCAGATGTGTGCAAGGCTTTAGGTTCTAGGACATAGCGGTTTCGTTCTGAATATTTGCTAAAAATTAAGCTAGACAAGATTGCTTTGATGAAGTTCTAATTTAATACTGGTATTTCAAGACTTAGCTAAAAACATTTGAAGCTTAACTACTAATGGTGCGTTGAATAAATTTTGATGCTATAGATAAAATAAATAAATAAACAAAAAAATCGTTGAATCACATCGAAAATTACCAACAAAACATTAGAACTTTCGCCTTTCGGGATTGTTTTTTCTAAGGAAAATCATGAATTCCAGAAAAAAGCCCGATGATGGACGCAGAAAAGTGCATCGTAGGGCACGTTCCTGACTTGCGTGTCCTACGTGGCAATGCTTTGTTAAAGGCGATGGTTACTACTTAACATAAGGTGGGCTATACTGCTTGTTCCACCAGCTAGTATAAAATGGATCCAGAATCTTGTTTCAGTATAGTTCTGTATTTACAAGTTGTAATCTTTAAAATAAATTACATGCAGTGCCGGATTAGCCACGTAGCAAGAGTAGCAAATGCTACGGGCCCCGCGAGTTTGGGAGCCCCGCCCTCCAACGCCTGTCTGACCGTACTAAAAAAATATTAATTTAGGAGCGCAAAATATCTTGCTTATGCTATGCTTCACTTCCACTTGAAAATCTAAAACTTGATTATCTAAAACTTGAACATTAAACCTTTGGCACAACGTAAAAAACTTTAAAAACACATTAGATGTGAGCCATTTTTGGGAAAAGTTGTTTTGACACTGCTTCAAATACTGTTTTCGTGCGTCACGTAGCGCTGTGTGCAACTCACATGTGCACTCAGTGTTTTATTAAATACCCTAAGCTTGAGAATCTAAAGTAAACCAAGGGCCCCTTGACAGAATTTGCTACAGGCCCCACGCTGGCTTAATCCGGCACTGATTACATGACGCGTAGCATCATTTGTTAGTGACTGCTATCAATAGACGATATATTGCAATCATTATTTGCTATCCAGTAGTGATACTTAATTGGGTAGTTTTTTTCTTCAACACTTAGAAAGTCTAGAAAAGTAAAAGTATAATTATTATTTGATTGGATGCAAGCAGCCTACCTATACCTGCAACATTAGATAACTACATAAATAAATATAAAACTGGGTGTACATTTCGTCACTATCTAGCCTCAAATTATTCTAGAGCCTGAGGCTGAGATTCATAGAACGAACTTTGACTTTACTTTGATGGAAAGTTCAACTTTCAACCAAAATTATATTTCATAGACCTGTCAAGCTCTTCTTTATTCAAAATATTGATAGGATACTTCGATAAACAAAGCTTACTTTGCGAAGACTGCTTTGCTGTAAAGCAAAGTACGGTCTACGGCTACTTTTTAATGCTTAAAAAGGGTTGTAAAAATAGATAGATAGATTAATACTTTATTGTACACATAAGAAACATATAATAAAAGAAACATTACAAATATAGGTACAATGGGTGGCCTTATCGTTACAAGCGATCTCTTCCAGACAACCTTTGGATGGAGAGATTTAACGAAAACAGAAAAACGGTGGTGTACAAAAGTAAAATCCCGATTTTGCTAAAATGGCAACTAATAACCTTATAAAACACAAATAAACCACAAAATTAACCCTATAACCTATAATATAAAAACTTTAAAAAAGTAAAGGGTTGAAAGGGGGGATGAAAATCGTCATTTTTATGTCTAGAAACTTATTTTTAGGCTGTTGGTTGGGATCGAAAACTCGAACTACAACGCAGAAGACAGAGCTACTAAAATTTGCTCCGTCACTTTTTGTCATTAGTCATCATCAATTAGTGACGATGCGATGGCAATAGATTGCATTGTCTATCTTTTGACAGATTTATAAAAAATACCACTAATTGTCATTAAAGGCATGTTCACACCTAGGTCGCTGGCGTTGGCCATCAGTGAAACGCTGTCAAATTTGACAGCGATATTTGACAGCGTTTAAACGCCATCGCCAGCGACCTAAGTGTGCGGCAGGCCTTTACTTTCAAACATTTGATCTAGATTCAAAGATTTGGTGGTCACAGCTGTGTTTAATTTTACATAAATAACAAATTAAAGATACACTATAATGCCTTTGTTTTTTTTTAGTTCATTTGGAATATCTAACCTACTAAGATAAATAAATATTTTTTAAATAAATTATTTTGTGTTTTTGTTTTTAGAAAGGTTATTTTTTTTATATCAAAATATATTCTAAAAGACTAAAAGAATAGATTAAAAAAAAACTAGAATTAGGTTTGTAGATTTTATAGATTAAAATATCTCCTTCAGGATTACAATTTTTTTTATGGGAAGTCACGGATGGGTGGAAAGGGCTCAGAATCGTTCTTCCTGGGAATGTGTAGGGTTAGCCTATCTCCAGCAGTGGACTTATTTATACTGGAGCCTAATTTTCGGGCCGACCGAGATTTTCAATGTTCCCTATATACACATTGGTACTGCACAACCCTGCACTTTTTTTACGTTGTCCCTATATCGTAGCTGTCGAGGCTTCTACGATGAGGTCGTTGATGAATTACTCAAGGAAATCTGCCATTTTCCCTTCGAGAAGAGCAATAAAATAAAATTGCAAAATGATCCGAGATGAGCCGAGAATTAGGCTCCTGATGCTGATGATGAATACCTACAACGTGACATTTATATTTATATCTGTTAAATGTTTGATTAGGTTTAAGTTTTGTATAGAACTGTACCGACATAATACAATTTGAAACACGTTTCTCACATGTTATTCATAGGATAATTAATTTATTTATTATACCCTATTATTACAGGTTAATAAATTAGAAATTACGAGTACTAGTAACCTAATAGTAGTAATCGAAGCCGGGTGATTGATATCACTTTCACTTCAACTAAAAGGATTCATAAAAGTCTATCTATATATAGGTTTTAATATGAACAAGTTCAAGTCCAGAGGTACCGGTTTTGTTTGGAGTTAAGTAATTTTTTTTATATTTTTTTTTTTGTTGTATATTTTTATTCCCAGCAAATTTCTAAACCCCACACACGACAAACAAAATACAACTTCAAAATACCACCAAATACGGTGAAATTGTATATTTCATCGCAAAAAAAATGAGCACGTGACGCCATTCAGGTACCAAAACCTGCCTTTTTTAAACTAAACGAAACTTTCATACTCATGGTCTTTTTTTATACGAAGTTATACATAACTAGCGGCCGCTAGCGGCTTAGCCCGTTCCCGTTACTTATTCGGGATAAAAAGTATTCTATGTCCGTGTCCTGGTTCTACGCTACCTCCCCATAAATTTTCAGCCAAATCAGTTCAGCCGTTACTGAGATATAAATAGTGTTTTGGTACTACAGTACCATGGACGCAAGTCCGTTCAAAAATATGTGGCACTCTGTTTCTACGGACGTACTACGTCCGCGGTGATTCGAGCAGATAATAAATTATAGTTTAAAAAACTAAAAAAAAACGCTTTTATAACTAATTGAACTAAAAAGTTAAAAATAAAACTGTAATAATCAATTGAAAACTTATATTATTGTACAAAAAACGTGGGGTGCTTTTTATAATAACTTCAGATATAATAAACTATTGATAAAATATTTACAACAATCAAAATCAAGCCCCCCACGCTTTTTGTACAATAATATAAATTTTCAATTGATTATTACAGTTTTATTTTTAACTTTTTAGTTCAATTAGTTATAAAAGCGTTTTTTTTTAGTTTTTTAAACTATAATTTATTTTTTACTTTTTAGTAGTTTTTTTTTTCATGTTTTTTTTTCATATTATTGCATTGTCATCGACCCTTGACAGGTGTGCAAAGTTTGAATAAAATCTGATCGTTCAAAGTAGGTTTTTTTTTTTTTTTATTTCTTTTCATTTTTTTTATTTTTTTTTTCATATTATTGCATTGTCATCGACCTTTGACAGGTGTGCAAAGTTTGAATCAAATCTGATCGTTCAAAGTAGGTTTTTATTTTATTTTTTTTATTTCTTTTCATTTTTTTTTATTTTTTTTTTCATATTATTGCATTGTCATCGACCTTTGACAGGTGTGCAAAGTTTGAATCAAATCTGATCGTTCAAAGTAGGACAAAATCGAGCTCAAAGGGGTCGGTTACATACATACATACATACATACATACATACATACATACATACATACATACATACATACAGGTGAAACTAATAAAAGCGTTATAAAAAATCATATTCGATTTAAAATAAAAGTTTCTTATTAGCCTTTGGTGCTATGAAAAAGGTCGTAGAGGCCTGTTGTCATTATTAGAACGAACTTTTCATCTGGCATAACTCCAAGCACCGATTCCATTCCAACAAGATCCAATACCTTGCAATCATCGCAGCCATAGGTCATGGGAAGCTAGGGAGTAATGATGGGATGGTAGGCTCTAGTACCGTATTGACACACTTGAGTCCAAGTCATTTCTTCACGGATATCACTCTATTAGGCTTTGAGTGTTCTAAGCAAACTGCGACCGTATTATGCCGATCGTGTTTCGATTCTCACATCGTACAGACATTTGTGTGTTAAAATTTTCTCGAGCCGCTGAAAACCAGCGCTATAAGTAAGGCTTTCACTCTTTTAGCAAATGCTGAAGACTGCTCAGTGGTGGCCATTTCTGGGCATTGTTGTTTTCATTGTAAATCTTCTAGGTTACGGTGTTTTATGACGTGAAACTACTTTCTATTTTATTCAAAAAGACATAAAGACACAGATAAACAGCAACCATTTATGATTGCTCTATATCTGTGTCTCAAAAATATAAGTGTACCAGCCTATTCTATCAGTTACAATATTAGTGGAATTCCGCGCCAAAAAAATCTGACTCTTATTTTTGACACTTCAATCTCGTGTCGTGTGAACCCGTGTGGCGGTACGTCATCAGAATAAGTAGTAGGCCAGACAAGTCGTGCTTGCATTTTGACGGTGGCCGCTTCCCAAGAAATCATTATTTCAGTGAAACCCATCAAAACATCTGTTTATAGGTAAGTAGATTTAATGCGGCTCTGGCCTACATCTGTTGTGATTGTAGAATTGTAATGATGTTTTGAATCCATTGGAAAATGCTTTTACGTTTATTTTCTAAGTGCTTTAAGGGCACTTTATACACGAACATAATTTAAAGCAATAATGCTTTTATGCAAGTAAGAGAGTAATAAGTAGGTACTTAGTTACTATGGTACCTACAAGTTTTTTTTATTATAATGTGCATTACAAAAATATCAATCTAGCCGAAAAGTGGGTTAGATTTTCATCGAGGAAATGATACCTTCTCTAATAGAGTAGAAATAATCTAGGCTTCTTAGTTTTTGCAATTAAATATTCAAAATCTTTTTTCACTATTAGTTTTTACGAATGCTTTATCGGTGGTTTTTAAGGAGACGAAATGAAAGACAACTTTGATGCTATCAGATAAATTCTTCTTCACATCAGTAAAACATGATGCATCACTTTGAGCGTAAAAGTGAAAATGTGCATCACGATTTTGTAATTCATGTTTTTTATGTTCCTTTTAGTGCAAAACTGAGTGTGTTGCATGCATCGAGAGTTAAATAAAAACTTTTAACATCTTATATTGTTTACGGGCCCCCGGATTGTTAGCATCGCTTAGGTGAGAGGAACCTCCAAAGCCGTGGTACAATCGCGCCCGGAACATTTTTGGTGTATTGCCTTCTTCCTAATTTTAACTTGTTGGTACTAAGTAGGTATAGTAACAATCTAAATAGGAATCGGTAGGTTCATTTAGCAAAAGTGGTGGAATGTGGATTCAGATTTGAAATACACTCCGAATAGTTTAAAAAACTGTATCTCGGAGGTTATTATCAGCTTGTTTTTGTAAATACATACTGACAGAGAACAAACATCTGTGATCACCACATAAATATTTGTTCTCGGTGGGGATCAAACCCACGGCGCAGAAGGCAGCGCTACTACCAACTGAGACGTGACGCCTGTTACCAACTGATTGCCACATAGAAAACTTTTTGTCTGAAAGCCAAGCAACAGGTGGATTCCATAGATTTTTTTGGAATATTTAAATAGAAAACAAATTTCAATTTCAATCACATTACATTTTTATCTTCGATCAATATCGCCTTTCCGATACAAAAAGTGCAGTTAAACCGTGTTAGTTACATGTTCAACCGATTCGTATGCAAATTTAGAGTCTTTTACTTTTCTTCCAGTAAGTGTACTTATACAGGGTGTTTTAACTTATTTCGTGCTTCACAATAAACCATGTAGCAGATAGACATATTTTTAAAGTCGGCAACGCGCTTGTGCTTTCTCTGGGATTGCAAGCGTCCATTATAGGCCGTTATAGTTTGTCTACTTTGTTGTATAAAAAATAGACATTCAAAAAACTATTGAGCCTAGACCAGATTTCACTAAAATAGGTAATGCAACGAATCTAAAATTTTTCTTCTACATATTTAAAACAAGGAAAAATCAATTCGTACGTACTAAGTTTTCTTTAATAGGTATTTCATAGTATTTTCATTGATGAATCGGCATAATTCTTGTATCAGTGCTAGGAAATGTATTCTTTTTAATTAACTGGTATGAAATTTATTCGTCAAGATATTAAAATTAAATAGGGTAAAACTTTGTAAACTTTTTATTTAATTTTTACTAATAACCTACTAGTTTTCACACCACTGTCGCTAACTTCTAATTAGTTTTACCATTTATTATTTTTTTAAATCTACGGCCTCACTCTACCATTCTACCGCTTCTAAGTAGGTACATTATCGATTGGCGACAACATGGGCACCCTGTATAAAAAAAGTACATCGTTGTTCTTTGCTCCATCGACTAACTGTTATAGCATGTGAATCTTTATCGCCCTCTTTTGTTTCCCTTAGTTTATGGTATCGCTGAGCACCGTTACAGTGCTCGCAATGATTTAATGAAGAACACACCACAGTCGTCTTAACGGAGAACCTTCGTTGGTCAAACTGGTGCTATAGGTGAAACTGTTTTGTCTTTTAAGTTTATAAAAAGTTGCAACACAGAGAGTTAAGCGAACTACGTTTTGTGAAAAATGCAGCATGTCCACTATGACGTCCAAAATGTTTGCAATTTAAATCCTGAAAATGTAAATGAAAATAAATTTGCACAAAGTATGGTAAACAGCGGTCTTAAAGAAGGAAGAAATTGGGCTCAAATACTTCGCCGGAGCAGGGACCGACTTAAAAAGAGGCTCATTGATACAATTTCAAATAAAGAAAGACGATATGAATAAGAGAGGAGTGAATGCAGAGATGACGGCTGACAGAGGAGAATGGGAGGAGGAAGAAATGTTGTGCGACCCCACATAAAGTTGGTTAAGGACAGGAAGAAGAAGGAAAGGTCCATTTATAGGAAATCTATTTTTATATTTCTAAATTGCATTAATCTTTGTCTCGTCTTGGCGAACCCTCACTGTTGACGATCTACAAAAGCGATCAAATAAGTATTATATCGTAGTAATAGACTTAACTCACGTCAAATCAGTGGACTGTGAACAAACAAAGCTTTGCATTTTTATTTAAAAACGATTTAAGATCCGTGAACAAAATTATGCCAGTTAGTTCTGTTGCCCAACTGCTCCTCAATTTATGGCTACTTCAAACAAATGGCTATGTAACGTCCTACGGAACACTGACTTGAGAAACCAGAACAGAACAATGGGAGAACGAAATTGTGGGCTATTTTCTATGTACAGTTGCGACATATTATTTGAAACTTTTTTATGTATCCTTGTTTTACGGCGGCGTATTTTGACGGTCGTGTTAGGTAGATAGATAACTCGTAATTGATTACCATGACAGACTAAGTCAGTAGGATATAGTTTTTAGCTTAAAAATAAACAGTCACATTAAAACAATGATCGGCCTTATCGCTAACAGCGATCTCTACCAGGTCACCTTGTTCCTCAATCTGGAGGCACAGAGCAAAGGTGGATGCCTTAATGTGGCCCAATACCTTCTGCTCATATAAAACTGTTTGATAGCGGTCACAATTTTGTTTTACTCCTTCAAGTAGCCGAGCTATTAAATCGATTATAGGCAAGGCAGATTTCCCTGCGATAAATTTGCTTTGATGGTCGAAAATTCGGCCATATCGCTTTTTGACGGTGGTCGCATTTCAGAAATGGCAGGCTATCTAAATAATTACGATACTATCTCTGCTGG